>CAWUFW010001160.1:0-1200000 GCA_963921515.1 Calotriton arnoldi
TACCAGCACACATTGAATGCAATGGCCAATGTGTGCGCACCGATCGGTCCATTGCTGTCCAACGCGTATTGCGAATACAATGCGTACCAGCACACATTGAATGCAATGGCCAATGTGTGCGCACCGATCGGTCCAGTGCTGTCCAACGCATTTTGCGAATACAACGCGTACCAGCACACATTGAATGCAATGGCCAATGTGTGCGCACCGATCGGTCCATTGCTGTCCAACGCGTATTGCGAATACAACGCGTACCAGCACACATTGAATGCAATGGCCAATGTGTGCGCACCGATCAGTCCATTGCTGTCCAACGCGTCCCTGTACAAGTCACTGGCATATGTCACCATGCCTGTCACAGGTGAACATATGCCAGCCACATATACTTCCCAGGGAGTGAGGGGCACACCTACAACACCACAGCCTGTCCAAACTGTATCCTAAGGCATGTAAGGCTGCATTACCTATTCCGTGTATGGGGGTGAACATGTTGTTCTGTGGGTGTCACTTGGGGGCAGCCACCCCCAGGCTGTGCACGTGTTCATGGGGACAGGATCCTTGGTGTTTCGTGTACATGACCACTGTGATGTGCAACTGTTCATATCTGAGCATGTGGCATGGTCACATTTCACGGTGGTGTATGTGTATGTCATGTCACATACCCCCAGAGTCCCATGTGGGACGGTATGTTTAACCCAGGGTGACCCATTGGCACAATAGTGATGGTCCTCCACAGTCTGTGTGCATGTTGTGTTTACAATGTCTCTGATTTCATGTGCACAATGGGAGACAGTCTCCACATCCACGTTGTTTGTGCATGGACTTTGATGTTGTGCGTGTGTGTGTCACAGACGTCCATGTCTGTCCTGCCGAGGCAACAGGGAACACTACCTGTGGGGGTCATGGTTGTTTTGCTGTGGTGTATACATGATACACCATGTCATGCCAGTGTCCATGTGGCAATACAGGGTCCCTGGGAATCTACCTGTCGTTGAGCTGTGATGCCTGGGGCACATCTGTCCTCACATGTCACTGTGGGGTGTGTTTGTAACGTGGCAGCAGGAGATGGGAACTGTGACATGGCCTCATGATATCCAATGGCACAACCTGGGACTTATTGATGCCACTTGTTGAACTGTGATGTTAGATGTTGGCCATGTATGTGCCATACATGTCCTTACGGAACTGCACACATCATGTACTTGTGCCTCATAATGATGTATCATGTGATATTGAGTGTGTTCAATGCCACATATGTGGGGTGACTGACAATCTTTCTTTCTTCACCTATGCACTGCAGGGCACCAGCTGTCCATAGACCATTCCCTGACCTGGCAACGATGGTGGAACGTGACAGCATCCGACGGTACCGCTTCACCAGGCAGCTGATTGAGGATTTGGCAGTGCGCTTGGCACCAGATTTGCAACCTGGCCGGCCGTACCCTACAGCGCTGACCCCCAAGGTGAAGGTGATGGCAGCCCTACACTTCTTTGCCACCGGTACCTTTCAACACACTGTGGCGACTGCTGGTGGGATGTCACAGACCATGTTCAGCCGTGTGCTCCGCGATGTTTTGGAGGCTATGTTGATATACCTGAACCAGTACATCTATTTCCCTAGACTCCAACAACTCACTGACGTGAAGAGTGACTTCTATGCCCTGGGGAGGATGCCGCATGTCATTGGCTCCATTGATGGGACACATGTGGCTTTGGTACCACCACAGGCCCAAGAGCAGGCATACAGGAACCGCAAACACTACCACTCGGTCAATGCACTGGTGGTCTGTCTTGCTGATATGAGCATCTCACACGTGTGTGCCCGTTTCCCCGGTTCTGCACACGATGCCTACGTGATGAGGAGTAGTCGCATCCCGAGGATGATGTCACAGATGCGGAACAAGCATGCCTGGCTTGTTGGTGTGTACTGACTTTGTACCATTGTGTGTGTTCTGCAATGTAGTGTTCCACCCTCTTTTCCAACTCAGCTAATGTGCAATTGTCTGTATGTAGGTGACTCCGGATACCCCAACATGCCGTGGTTGCTGACGCCCCTCAGGAACCCTGTGACACCAGCCCAGATGCGCTACAATGAGGCACATGGTCGGACCAGGAGAGTGATTGAGCGGACATTTGGTCTCCTGAAGAGCCGCTTTCGCTGCCTGGACAAGACAGGAGGGTCCCTCCCATATGCCCCAGCAAAGGTGTGCAAGATTGTCATCGTCTGCTGCATGCTCCACAACCTGGCAGTGCGGAAGGAGTTGCCTCTCATCCTGGATGACGATGACCAACGTCCGCCACCTGTGCAGGATCCTGGCCTGGACCACGATGCCAGTGATGATGATGATGATGATGATGGTGATGTCCGCACACAGCTCATCACCAACTTCTTCAACTGAATGTGAGTATCCAGAGATGTCATGTCAATGATGTGAGTTTGCATGATATGTGTTGGTGGTGCTCTGGTGCTGTTTGAGTGTGTCCATGGGCTACATGACTGTATGCGTGTAGCGATGTGTCCTTACAGGTAGTCTGTACTCCCCAACAGTGTTGACATGCTAACTTGGTTCTGGGTGGGTATCTTGTGACATGTATTGGGCATGAGTATTGCAGTTCTGTCCTGTTCTTCAGTGCTTTTGACTGTGTGTCATTTCTGTCCTTCACAGGGTACTTTCAGAGTCGTTTGGTCAACTGTGATCCCCGACACCGTGATTCGACTTCCAGGGTGGTAGCTGTCATGTCCCTACAGGTGATGTGCGCCACACCCATGGACTTCCTTCCTTCTACACTTGTTGACTGTTTGCCCGCTGCCAGGTGGGATTACCTTGCATCTGTAGTGGTTACAACATGTTGCAAATGTGTAATAAACCTGTGCTTCACATTGTGATGTGCGTTTGTCTGTGGTCACACATTTGACTGACATTTGCTTACTGCACCAGTGGGCTAGTTGACTAAGACTGTGAATAGGTGTTGTGTCTGTGCATTGCACCGTATTTCCTGGCAACATCAGTGTAGGCAATGAGTCAGATGGCCTAGGTGTGTATTTGTTGTGTAGCCCTGGTGGTGTGTCTCCCTCATATGTGTCACCTTGCCATGACTCACATGCCTGTGTTGTACTTGCTGTAGCAGTTAGCATGCACAGTGTAATTTCGCTGTTCATCATCTCCATGACAGAAACCACGTTGGAATCACGACAGAGGCAGGTATGGTGTATTAGTGTGTTTATTGTCATACATGTGTGTGAATAGTGCACAGGATGGTGAGTGCTGTACATTTTGATTGCAATCCAAAGTTCCTAGATGAATTGGAAGTCCTGGTAGCAGAAATGTCCTGTATCAAGTCCACAGTCATCTGAGACATTGGTCCAACTTGTACTCCCCATGTCATGTGGAGGAGTTGTGTTGCAGTCAACAGGGTGAACAGTTTGCGCACAAAGGTGATTATCCAGAACAGGTGTTGGCTTCCTGGGGGTTGTGCATGGCCATCAGCCTCTCAGTTGTCCTTCCTCGGACGACCCCTCTTCTTTGGGGGGACCCTCAAGTGCAGGCTGCTGCGGTGCAGGGGACTCTCCGCCAGAGTCATCCTGCCTCCCTGTGGCAGTTGCAGTTGTTTCAGCACCAGATGTTGTGGGCACACAGGGAGGTGTTGACTGGTTGCTGCTCATCTGGCGGAGGCATTGTAATATGTCCCTATGCACCGCCGTCATCTCTTGCAGTGTGTCCCACTTGGACTCCACGCGGGACATGTGTGAGTCCAAGCGGGCATGATGGGCAGCCTGCTGCTGTTTAATGTCCCTGAGGAGCCCCACTACCTGGCTGAGCTCTCCGGTGCTGGACTGGTACGCATCGGCTATGGGTGCCAGTTGTAGGTCATCATGCAGTCCAGACCCCTCTGCGAGCAGCGACCTATGTCTCCCACCCCTCCCACCACCCCTGGCGACACGTGCAGTACCTGAGGTGGCACGCACAGGTGACCCTGGGCCCCCTTGGGGGTTGTTGGTGGTGTTGGTGTCCATGGCCCCACGTTGGTCCAGGGTCCCTGTGCTGGTGGTGGTGGTGCTCCTTGGTCTGTCCATGTCGGCAGGGGTGGTATGTGTGTTGACAGTCGTTGGAGGGGTGGGTGCAGGGGGTGCAGCTGGTGGTCCTGCTGGTGCTGCATGATGACTTGCTCCGGAGGTGCCAGGTGGGTCTTCTTCATCCGAGGAGGGCAGAGGCTGTTCCACACCAGTGAGCTCCGTATCCTCTTGAGCCTGGGACGGGGACTCCTCAGCGTCTGCTGCTGTGTCCCCATCATCACCTGTTTTGGGAGACACACACAATGTATGTTATGTTTCTGCAGGCATCAATGGTTGACACACCTGACAGTTGTAACTGTGCCTCTGGATGCGGGCCTGTACATTGCATTGTCCTAAGTTGTCACAGTCAGGGGTTGATATTGGTGTAGAACATTGTCCTGCATTATTTGGGCATTTCTATGTGAATGTTGGGGTGTGTACATGGTCTGCATTGGTTGTATTTGGTTGACATCCGGCCCTCCTTCCCCCCAGCCAGATATTCCACCATGGAACGTGCTTCCATTGCAGGGAGTGCAAGTTGTCTTTCAGGATGTCAGTCAGTGGTGTTCTGCTGTTGGTTGGTGCACAGTTGCCAGCAGGGCCTTGTACTCCCCACAGCAGTAGCCAGTGTCAGCCATCTTGTGAGTTGTTTTCCACTCCCTGTGATGTGTGCATGGTTCAGGGTGGTGTTGATGGGACAGTTGTGGGGGTGACCAATATCTGTGACTACCACTCCCATCATGCTATTGCCTCCACCCCCCTTCCCAGCATGCCCATACTTACTTGCTTTTGGGTGGACTTCACTGTGTGTGAGTGTGAGAGCAATGGCAAGATGGCTGACAGTGGTGTCCTGCTGTTAGTTGGTGGCCAGTTCCCAGCATGGCCTTGTGCTCCCCACAACAGAGCACCAGTGTCAGACATCTTTGATGGGGCTTTCCACTCTCTGTGAGGTGTGCATGCTTCAGTGTGAGCTTGCTGGGCCATGTGGGTGGGGGATGTTGAGCTGTGACTACCACTCCCATCATGCTATTGCCTCCACCCCACTTCCCAGCATGCCCATACTTACTTGCTTTTGGGTGGACTTCACTGTGTGTGAGTGTGAGAGCAATGGCAAGATGGCTGACAGTGGTGTCCTGCTGTTAGTTGGTGGCCAGTTCCCAGCATGGCCTTGTGCTCCCCACAACAGAGCACCAGTATCAGACATCTTTGATGGGGCTTTCCACTCTCTGTGGGGTGTGCATGCTTGAGTGTGAGCTTGCTGGGCCATGTGGGTGGGGGATGTTGAGCTGTGACTACCACTCCCATCATGCTATTGTCTCCACCCCACTTCCCAGCATGCCCATACTTACTTGCTTTTGGGTGGACTTCACTGTGTGTGAGTGTGAGAGCAATGGCAAGATGGCTGACAGTGGTGTCCTGCTGTTAGTTGGTGGCCAGTTCCCAGCATGGCCTTGTGCTCCCCACAACAGAGCACCAGTGTCAGACATCTTTGATGGGGCTTTCCACTCTCTGTGTGGTGTGCATGCTTGAGTGTGAGCTTGCTGGGCCATGTGGGTGGGGGATGTTGAGCTGTGACTACCACTCCCATCATGCTATTGCCTCCACCCCCTTCCCAGCATGCCCATGCTTCCTTCCCTTTGACTCTGCTTCCCTGTGGGGTTGTGTGCCTGTGCTGACAAGATGGCTGACAGTGTTATCCTGGGGTTAGTTTTGCTACAAGTCCCATGTGTGTCCCTGTGCTTCACTCAGCATGACCCAGGGTTGTGGTTCTTTGTGGGATATTTGATTGGAGTGTGAGGCAATGCATTCTCCCAGGTGAGTTATGTGGAGTTTGTGTTAGGGGTGTGTGTGTGAGAAACGCTGCTGGTAACTATGGTCAGGGCTGTGAGTCCTCCTTCCCACCCAGCCAGATAACCCACCATGGAACGTGCTTCCATTGCAGGGAGTGCAAGTTGTCTTTCAGGATGTCAGTCAGTGGTGTCCTGCTGTTGGTTGGTGCACAGTTGCCAGCAGGGCCTTGTGCTCCCCACAGCAGTAGCCAGTGTCAGCCATCTTGTCAGTTGTTTTCCACTCCCTGTGATGTGCGCATGGTTCAGGGTGGTGTTGATGGGACAGTTGTGGGGGTGACCAATATCTGTGACTACCACTCCCATCATGCTATTGCCTCCACCCCACTTCCCAGCATGCCCATACTTACTTGCTTTTGGGTGGACTTCACTGTGTGTGAGTGTGAGAGCAATGGCAAGATGTCAGTCAGTGGTGTCCTGCTGTTGGTTGGTGCACAGTTGCCAGCAGGACCTTGTGCTCCCCACAGCAGTAGCCAGTGTCAGCCATCTTGTCAGTTGTTTTCCACTCCCTGTGATGTGAGCATGGTTCATGGTGGTGTTGATGTGCGCATTGTGAGGGTGGGCAATATCTGTGACTACGACTCCCATGATGCTATTGGCTACACCGACTTGCCCAGCATACACAGTATTCCTTCCTTTCAGTGGGCTTCACTGTGTGGTGGTGTTGTATTGGTGGCTACATGTCTGGATGTGTTTGTTAGTTATATTTGTGCCACTGCCCAGCTGTAGTTGTAGTTGTGTTTGTACATGTGATGACACAGTTACATGTCACTATGAGATGGCATGTGTTGTGTTTATCTGACTGACATACACATTTTGGGATGGTTCTGTTCTGGTTGCTGTGTATTTGCTAAGGGTGCATGGTTTGACTCTCCCCTTGACAGTGAATTGTGTGTATTGTGGCACAATATTGTGTACATTTGTTGTGTACTCACCAGGCTCTGGGATGTTTTCTAGTCCATATACGCTCACTGGTGGTAGGATGGCCCGCACCTTCTCCTCCCAGGGCCTGAGGTATACTGGCTTGGCAGGAGGGCCACTGCCGGTGTGTTGGCTCAAGAGGTAGTCCTTCTTCAACAGCTCCCTGACCCTCCTGCGCACGTCATACCACCTGTTCTGGATGTCTATCTTTGTGCGCAAACATGGTGATTGTGCGTTCACCCTGTCGACGATCCTCTCCCACATCTTGGTTTTCTGCGCCATGGGTGTCTGTTGGACCAGTGTACCAAACAGCTGTGGCTCTACCCTGAGGAACTCATCTACCAGGACTTCCAATTCACTATCTAGGAACTTATGATTCTTCTTTGGGGGCATGGTGATGGGTGGTGATGGTGAGTGATGTGTGTGTTGGTGTGCAGGTGAAGGTGTGTGAGTGTGTGTTTTGCTGGGTGTATGTGAGGTTGCTATTTGTTGGGGTGCTGATGGTGTGTGGCTTGTGTGATGGATGAGCTGTGGGTGTGTGGTTGCTGTCTGTTGAGTGCTGGCAGGTAATTTGAATTTGCAAAGGATCATGGTAGGGATTTGTGTCCTTTATATGGGTGGAGTTGTGGGTGTGTCTTTGTTCCCTGCCCCCCCCCATAATTTTATTGGCTTTTGTAATTGTGACCGAGTCGGACCCTGCAGTTGTCTCGTACGGGCTTCTCCGAATCGTTTCTGCTGTGTTTGTGCTGTTTTCTGTGCTACGTACGCGTCGGTCGCGGTGTTTTGGGTTGCTTCGGCTCGCAGTTTTCTATGCGTGTCGGTCGTACGGCTTGTCCTCCGTGCGACTCGGTCGTGTTTTCCACGCGTTGCATCGTACTTGGCGGGTAGGAGTTCGCGGGTACGTTTCGTTCGGCATTGTTCCGGGTGCGTGTCGGTCGGTTCAATTTGTGTGTTTTTCCGGCCGGATTGCTGTTTCCCGCGCGGCTCGGTCGTTCGGCTTGTGTTTTGTACGAGTCAGTCGGGTTTTGCACGCTTCTCATCGTACTTTGCGGGTCGGGCTGCACCGGTACGTGTCGGTCGGAATTTATTCCGGCTCCGAGTCGGTCGGTACGTTTTCCGGCCCGAATCGGAATCGACCCCATAGTCTTTTCTATATTCTGTCCTCTCGATATTTTCTACTCGATATTTTGTCCTTTCGATATTAAAAATTCGATATTTAGGGGCCGATTCCCATTCGGGCCGGAATACGTACCGACCGACTCGGTACGGGAATTTAGTCTGACCGACACGTACCGGCGTTGCCCGACCTGGGAAGTACGATGAAATGCATGTGAATCACGACCGACTCGTACGGAACACAAGCCGAGCGACCGAACCAGGACGGAAACAAGCTATCCGGCCGGGAAACCACGCGAATAGAACCGACCGACACGCACCAGGAATCAACCCGAGCGAAGCGTACCCGCGAACTCCGACCCGCGCAGTACGATGCAATGCGTGGAAAAACAGACCGAGTCGCACGGAGCGCAAGCCGAACGACCGACACGCATACAAAACCCAGCCGAAGGAAGCCAATACTCGGCGACCGACGCGTACGCCGCACAAGAAACCCTGCAGAAACACAGCGTGGACGACTCGGAGAAGCTCGCACGAGACAACTGCAGCGTCCTACTCGGTCCGAAGAACGTCTCCTACATGCACAAAAAATACTAAGGAAAAAAACAAAAAAAGGGCCAAACAAGCAATGACAAAGTCAATAAATACAGGGAAAAAAACATGGAACAAGGACACACCCCCAACTCCACCTATATAAAGGCCACAAATCCCTACCATGATCCTTTGCCAATTCAACTGACCTGCCAGCACAGAACACCATCACACAGCAACCACAGACACACTCACAGCTCATCCATCACACAAGCCACACACCATTAGCACCTCAACAAATAGCACCCTCACATACACCCAGCAAAACCGACACTCACACACCCTCACCTGCACACACACACACATCAATCCCCACCACCACCCATCACCATGCCCCTAAAGAAGAATCCAAAGTTCCTAGACAGTGAATTGGAAGTCCTGGTAGATGAGATCCTCAGGGTAGAGCCACAGTTGTTTGGTACATTGGTACAACAGACCCCCATGTCGCAGAAAACCAAGATGTGGCAGAGGATCGTCGACAGGGTCAACGCACAATCACCATGTTTGCGCACAAAGGAAGACATCCAGAACAGGTGGTATGATGTGCGCAGGAGGGTCAGGGACCTACTAAAGAAGGATTACATCCTGAGTCAGCACACCGGCAGTGGCCCTCCTGCCAAACCACTATACCTCAGGCCCTGGGAGGAGAAGGTGCGGGCCATCCTACCACCAGTGAGCGTATATGGACTATCAAACGTCCCAGAGCCTGGTGAGTACACAACAAATATACACAATATTGTGTGACAATACACACACATCACTGTCAAGGGGATAGTCAAACCATGCACCCTTAGCAAATACACAGCAATCAAACGATAATCACCCCAAGATCTGTCTGTCAGTCAGATAAACACAATACATGCCATCTCATAGTGACATGTAACTGTGTCAAGATATGTACAAACATAACTACAAATACAGCAAGGCAGTGGCACAAATCTAACCAACAAACACAGTCAGATATTTTGCCACCACTAGAACACCACCTCACAGGGAAGCTCACTGAAAGGAAGGAATTCTGTGTATGCTGGTGAAGTCAGTGTAGCCAATAGCATGATGGGAGTTGTAGTCACAGATATTGGTCACACTCACAATTGGCCCATCAACACCACTCTGAACCATGCTCACATCACAGGGAGTGGAAAACAACTGACAAGATGGCTGACACTGGGTACTGCTGTGGGAGCACAAGGCCCTGCTGGGAACTGGGCACCAACCAATAGCAGGACACCACTGCCTGACATCCTGAAAGCCAACTTGCACTCCCTGCAATGGAAGCACGTTCCATGGTGGGATATCTGGCTGGGTGGGAAGGAGGACTGACAGCTCTGACCATAGTCACCACCAGCTTTTCTCACACACCCCCTTAACACAAACTCCACACAACTCACCTGGGAGAATGCATTGCCTCACACTCTAATTAAATATCCCGCAAAGAACAACCACCCTGGGTTATGCTGTGTGAAGCACAGGGACACTCTTGGGACTTGTAGCCAAACAAACGCCAGGACAACACTGTCAGCCATCCTGTCAGCACAGGCACACTACCCCACAGGAAGCTGAGTCAAAAGGAAGGAAGTATGGTCATGCTGGGAAGGGGGGTGTAGGCAATAGCATGATGGGAGTGGTAGTCACAGCTCAACATCCCCCACCCACATGGCCCAGCAAGCTCACACTGAAGCATGCACACCTCACAGGGAGTGGAAAAGAACTGACAAGATGGCTGACACTGGGTACTGCTGTGGGGAGCACAAGGCCCTGCTGGGAACTGTGCACCAACCAACAGCAGGACACCACTGTCAGCCATCTTGCCATTGCTGTCACACTCACACACAGTGAAGTCCACTCAAAAGGAAGGAAGTATGGGCATGCTGGGAAGGGGGTGTAGGCCATAGCATGATGGGAGTTGTAGTCACAGATATTGGTCACCCTCACAATTGGCCCATCAACACCACTCTGAACCATGCTCACATCACAGGGAGTGGAAAACAACTGACAAGATGGCTGACACTGGGTACTGCTGTGGGGAGCACAAGCCCCTGCTGGGAACCGGGCACCAACCAACAGCAGGACACCACTGACTGACATCCTGAAAGCCAACTTGCACTCCCTGCAATGGAAGCACGTTCCATGGTGGGATATCTGGCTGGGTGGGAAGGAGGACTGACAGCTCTGACCATAGTCACCAGCAGCCTTTCTCACACACCCCCTTAACACAAACTCCACACAACTCACCTAGGAGAATGCATTGCCTCACACTCCAATTAAATATCCCACAAAGAACAACCACCCTGGGTAATGCTGTGTGAAGCACAGGGACACTCTTGGGACTTGTAGCCAAACAAACGCCAGGACAACACTGTCAGCCATCCTGTCAGCACAGGCACACTACCCCACAGGGAAGCAGAGTCAAAAGGAAGGAAGTATGGGCATGCTGGGAAGGGGGGTGTTAGACCTGGCATCCTTGGCGTGGGTCTCCCTTCCATTTTTTGATGATGCCTCCAATGTTATTGATCTGTTTTTGCTGGTTTAGATGCTTTGGGCACTGTGCCACTGCTATTCAGTGCCACAGTGCAAGTGCTCCCTATTGTAAATTGATATATGTATTAGTGACTCCATGATTGGATGATTGGTTTACTTGTCAGTCCCTAGTACAGTGCACTGAGTGTGCCCAGGGCTTGTAAATCCAATGCTGCTGGTGGGCTTGCAGCACTGGTTGTGCCACCCACAGAAGCAGCTTGTAAAATGTGTCTCAGGCCTGCCACTGCAGAGCCTGTGTGCAGCCTAGGGCTGCCATGTCGACTTGGTGAGTGCACCCACTTACCAGGCCCTAAACCTTCCCTTTACTGCATGTTGGTCACCCCTAAAGTAGGCCCTAGGGCAGGGTGCATTGTAAGTATAAGGTAGGACATGCCCTGGTGTGTGTGGCATGTCCTAATAGTGAATTACAGCCATTTTCGTTTTCACTATTGCAAGGCTACCTGCTCCCCATAGGCTAGAATGGGCAGTTTGATTATTACACCTTATAATCCTAACTGTCCCAGGGAACATGGTAGAAAAACGAATTTAGTATGCCTGAACTCAGGATGATAAAATACATCTTTTAGTGAAGTTGGTTTTAACATTCTGTGTTTGAAAATACCACTTTTAGAAAGTAGGTATTTTCTTGCCTAACTATCCAAGCCTGCCTCTGCTAGGTTGTGTATTCCTTGTCTGGAGTTTGAGTGACAGGGGCTGGGGGTGGCTACAGGAGACAGGGTGAGTCAGCACAGGGCTGAATAGAGATCTGCATCCAGAGTGGAGGGAGGAGTTGCACCTGGGTCTGAATAGGGCTGTGCCTGCCTTCCACAATGCTGGCTCCACCTCCTGCCGGGCGGCTGAGCACTCTGCCCCACATTCTGAAAGGAAAGAAGGAGTCCTGTAAACAAAGTGCTCCAGGACTGACCAGAACTGGTTTTGGACTAGGCAAAGGCCTCTCTGCCTTCAGAGAACAAAGAAGAAAAGGTGTATAAAAGGGGACCCAGACCCCTAGGAAATTAGATCACTTTTGGGAAACAAGAAGAAACCTTTGCTGAGGAGCGGAACCAAGAAGAAACTGAGGAGAAGACTATCCCTAAACTGAGAGGGATCTGCCTGCAGTGGTTGCCTGACTGCCAAAGAAAGGAGAAAGGAACTTTTGCTTTGCTGTAACTTTCATCAACTTGTGAAGGATCTCCAAGGGCTTGATTTTAGAGCTTGCCTCCGGCTGAAGTCTCAGGGACAACAGACTTCATCCACCAGCTCCCCCTGTATTCCCTTGCTGGGAATTTGGACCTTCTGACACACTTGCGTGTCAAAGTCAAAGAAGGCTTTATTCGATTGCATGAATAATCAATCATAAAAGCACAATAGATAAAACATCTTACAATTCAAACAATAAAATTCATTTTTAAAATATATACATAAAACATAAAAAGATATTAAATTTATAACGCTTTCATACGACAGTTAAAAACAATTTAAAAAAGAAAGAGGAGCCGAGGCTCATTAAAACAATAGTGTACAGCTTCCTTTCCTAGTGCTCAAAACATTTTTCAAATAAATTGCTATTTTAAAGGCACAGTGCTCATTGTCCAGAAGTTGAAGAGCCATGAATGCAGGACGACATTGACGTAACCCCCATTGTTTTAAAATAGGAACAAGAAGAACTCTCCTAGGTACAGTATAAAATCTACAAAACAGAGTAATATGTATCGTGGATTGAGGGGACATGTTATCGCAGGGACATAGTTGGAGATTTTGAGACCAATCGTTCTTAGTAGGAAAAGTTACCAGTCTATGAAAAAACCCCAACCTAAAACGAGTTAATAAAAACCTATCATAGGCACTGGGTACAAAAGTCAGGTAGGGTTGTATGCTAAAAGAAGATAAAACCATTTGGTTACGTTGAACTGTGGGTTTTAAAATCTCTATTGACATTCTAATCATCTCCAGATGGAGAATACCTCTTGTTTTAATTCCTTCCTTGTAATAGTACATATAGTAGTTGGATTAGTGAAATATTCTAAGTGACCAAGATCCTTTTGAAAATTATGAACATATTTTACCCAAGGGATCTTTACGGCACCTTCGAGATTCAGAATGTCAGTAATAATGACTCTGTTCAATTTGGCCTCTTCTTTTGTCCAGAGCCTATGCCACAACAGTAGAGGCTCAAGCCTGATTAAATCAGAGACACTCTTGGGACTTGTAGCCAAACAAACGCCAGGACAACACTGTCAGCCATCCTGTCAGCACAGGCACACTACCCCACAGGGAAGCAGAGTCAAAAGGAAGGAAGTATGGGCATGCTGGGAAGGGGGGTGTAGGCAATAGCATGATGGGAGTGGTAGTCACAGCTCAACATCCCCTACCCACATGGCCCAGCAAGCTCACACTGAAGCATGCACACCTCACAGCCAGTGAAAAGCCACTTCAAAGATGTCTGACACTGGCCTCAGATGTGGGGAGCACAAGGCCCTGCTGGGACCTGTGCACCAACAAACAGCAGGACACCACTGTCAGCCATCTTGCCATTGCTGTCACACTCACACACTGTGAACTCCACTCAAAAGGAAGGAAGTATGGGCATGCTGGGAAGGGGGGTGTAGGCCATAGCATGATGGGAGTTGCAGTCACAGATATTGGTCACCCTCACAATTGGCCCATCAACACCACTCTGAACCATGCTCACATCACAGGGAGTGGAAAACAACTGACAAGATGGCTGGCACTGGGTACTGCTGTGTGGAGCACAAGCCCCTGCTGGGAACTGTGCACCAACAAACAACAGGACCACACTGTCAGCCATCTTGCCATTGCTGTCACACTCACACACAGTGAAGTCCACTCAAAAGGAAGGAAGTATGGGCATGCTGGGAAGGGGGTGTAGGCCATAGCATGATGGGAGTTGTAGTCACAGATATTGGTCACCCTCACAATTGGCCCATCAACACCACTCTGAACCATGCTCACATCACGAGGATTGGAAAACAACTGACAAGATGGCTGACACTGGGTACTGCTGTGGGGAGCACAAGCCCCTGCTGGGAACTGGGCACCAACCAACAGCAGGACACCACTGACTGACATCCTGAAAGCCAACTTCCACTCCCTGCAATGGAAGCACGTTCCATGGTTGGATAACTGGGCTGGGGGGAGAAGGAGGGCCGGATGTCCACCAAATACCACCAATGCTGGCCATGCACACACCTCAACATTCACATAGAAAAGCTTCAGGTTGGCAGGACAATGTGCTACACCAATATCAACCTCTGACTGTGACAACTTAGGACAATGCAATGTACAGGCCCGCATCCAGAGGTACAGTCACAACTGTCAGGTGTGTGAACCATTGATGCCCGTAGAAACATAACATACATTGTGTGTCTCTTACAAAAACAGGTGATGATGGGGACACAGCAGCAGACGATGAGGAGTCCCTGCCCCAGGCTCCGGGGGACACTGAGCTCACTGGTGTGGAACAGCCTCTGCACTCCTCGGATGGCGAAGACCTACCTGGCCCCTCCGGTGCGAGTCATCATGCAGCACCAGCAGGACCAACATCTGCACCCCCTGCACCCACCCCTCCAACAACTGCCAACACACAGACCACCCCTGCCAACACAGACAGACCAAGGACCACCGATGACAACAGCACAGGGACCCCGGCCCAACGTGGAGCAACGGACAACGACCCCAGTAACAACCCCCAAATGGGCCTACGGTCACCTGTGCGTGCCACCACAGGTCCCGCACGTGTCACCAGGGGTGGTGGGAGGGGTGGTAGACATAGGTCGCTGTTTGCAGAGGGGCCTGACTGCATGATGACCCACAACTGGCACGCATTGCTGAGGCGTACCAGAATAGCACCGGAGAGGTCAGCCAGGTAGTGGGGATCCTCAAGGACATTCAACAGCAGCAGGCTGCCCATCATGCCCGCTTGGACTCACACATGTCCCGTGTGGAGACACACATGTCCCGTGTGGAGACACACATGTCTGGCATGGAGTCCAAGTGGGACACATTGCAAGAACTGACAGCGGTGCATAGCGACATATTGACATGCCTCCGCCAGATTAGCACCAACATGACCACACCTCCCTGTGTGCCCACCACATCTGGTGCTGCAACAACTGCAACTGCCACAGGGAGGGAGGAGGACTCTGGCGGAGAGTCCTCTGCACCGCAGCAGCCTGCACGTGAGGGTCCCCCGGAAGAAGAGGGGTCGTCCGAGGAAGGAAAACTGAGAGGCCGATGGCCATGTACATCCCCCTGGAACCCAACACCTGTTCTGGAAATTCTCCTTTGTGTGCAAACTGTTTACCCTGTCGAATGCAACACAACTCTCCCACATGACATGGGGAGCTTAAGTTGGCCCAATGTATCAGATGACTGTGGACTTTACTCAGGACATTTCTGCTACCAAGCCTTCCAACTCATCTGGGAACTTTGGATTCCAATCCCAATGTACAGCACCCACCATCCTGTGCACTATCATCACACATGTATGTAAATAAACTCACTAATACACCATACTTGCCTCTGTTGTGATTCCAACGTGGTTTTTGTCATGTAGATGGTGATCTGCTAAATGACACTGTGCATGCTAACTGCTACAGCAAGTTCAACACCGTCATGTGAGTCATGGCGACGTGACACATATGAGGGAGACACACCACTAGGGCTACACAACACATACACACCAGGGCCATCAGACTCATCGCCTACACTGATGTTGCCAGGAAATACAGTGGAATGCACAGACACCACACCTATTCACAGTCTGTGTTAACTAGCCCACAGGTGCAGTAAGCACATGTCAGTCAGATGTGTGACCACAGACAACGCACAACCCAAAGTGAAGCACAGGTTTATTACATATTTGCAACATGTTGTTTCCACTACAGATGCAAGGTAATCCTACGTGGCAGTGGCCACACAGTCAACAAGTGTAGAAGAAATAAAGTCCAGGGGTGTGTGGCACATCACCTGTAGGGTAACGACTGCTTCCACCCTGGAAGTTGAATCATGGTGTCGGGGGATCACAGTTCACCAAACAACTCTGAAAGTACCCTGTGAAGGACAGACATGACACACAGTCAAAAGCACGGAAGAACAGGATAGAACTGCAATACTCATGGCCAATACATGTCACAAGATACTCACAGAAAACCAAGTTAGCATGTCAACACTGTTGGGGAGTACAGACTACCTGTAAGGACACATCGCTGCACGCTTCCAGTCAAGTAGCACATGGCCACACTCAAACAGCACCAGAGCACCACCAACACATATCACGCAAACACACATCATTGACATGACATCTCTGGATACTCACATTCAGCTGAAGAAGTTGGTGATGAGCTTTGTGCGGCCATCACCATCATCATCATCATCATCATCACTGGCATCGTGGCCCAGGCCAGGATCCTCCACATGTGGCGGATGTTGGTCATCGTCATCCAGGATGAGAGGCAACTCCTTCCGCACTGCCAGGTTGTGTAGCATGCAGCAGACGATGACAATCTTGCACACATTTGCTGGGGCATATGGGAGGGCCCCTCCTGTCTTGTCCAGGCAGCGGAAGCGGCTCTTCAGGAGACCAAATGTCCGCTCGATCACTCTCCTGGTCCGACCATGTGCCTCATTGTAGCGCATCTGGGCTGGTGTCACAGGGTTCCTGAGGGGTGTCAGCAACCACGGCATGTTGGGGTATCCTGAGTCACCTACAGACAGACAATTGCACATTAGCAGAGTTGGAAAAGAGGGCGGAATACAACATAGCAGAACACAGACAATGGTACAAAGTCAGTACACACCGACAAGCCAGGCACGCTGGTTCTGCATCTGTGACATCATCCTTGGGATGCGACTACTCCTCATCACGTAGGCATCGTGTGCCGAACCAGGGAAACGGGCACACACGTGAGATGCTCATATCTGCAAGACATACCACCAGAGCATTGATCGAATGATAATGTTTCCTGTTCCTGTATGCCTGCTCATGTGCCTGTGGTGGTACCAAAGCCACATGTGTCCCATCAATGGAGCCAATGACATGTGGCATCCTCCCCAGGGCATAGAAGTCACTCTTGACGTCAGTGAGTTGTTGACGTGTAGGGAAATAGATGTACTGGTTCAGGCATCTCAACATTGCCTCCAAAACATCGCGTAGCACACGGCTGAACATAGTCTGTGACATCCCACCAGCAGTCGCCACAGTGTGTTGAAAGGTACCGGTGGCAAAGAAGTGTAGGGCTGCCATCACCTTCACCTTGGGGGTCAGCGCTGTAGGGTACGGCTGGCCAGGTTGCAAATGTGGGGCCAAACGCACTGCCAAATCCTCAATCAGCTGCCTGGTGAAGCGGTACCGTCGGATGCTGTCACGTTCCACCATCGTTGCCAGGTCAGGGAATGGTCTATGGACAGCTGGTGCCCTGCAGTGCATTGGTGAAGAAAGAAAGATTGTCAGTCACCCCACATATGTGCCATTAACCATACTCAATTTCACATGATACATCATTACGAGACACAAGTACTTGATGTGTGTGCCGTTCTGTATGGACATATATGGCACCTACATGGACATCATCCAAAATCTCAGATCAACATGTGTTGACAACAGGTTCCAGGTTGTGCTATGGGAAACCATTAGGCTGTGTCACAGTACCCATTTACTGCTGTCACGTTCCACACACACACCACAGTGACATGTCTGGACAGATGCGCCACAGGCATCACAGCTCATTCACAGGTAGATTCCCAGTGACCCTGTCTTGCCACATGGACACTGGCATGACATGGCGTATCATGTACACGTCAGAAAAACAAACATGACTCCCACAGGTAGTGGCCCCTGTTGCCTCCGCAGGACAGACATGGACGTCTGTGACACACACATGCACAACATCAAAGTCCATGCACAAACAACGTGGATGTGGAGACTGTCTCCCATTGTGCACATGGAATCAGAGACATCGGAAACACAACATGCACACAGACTGTGGAGGGCCATCACTATTGTGGCAATGGGTCACCCTGTGACGTACATGCCTTCACACATGGGACTCTGGGGGTATGTGACATGTCATACACATACACAACCTGGAAATGTGACCATGCCACATGCTCCGAAATGAACAGTTGCACATCACAGTGGTCATGTGCACAACACACAAAGGATCCTGTCCCCATGAAAACGTGCACAGCCTGGGAGTGGCTGCCCCCAAGTGCCACCCCAAAAACCACATGTTCACCCCCATACACAGAAAAGGTAATGCAGCCTTACATGCCTTAGGATACAGTGTGGACTGAGTGTGGTGTTGTAGGTGTGCCCCTGAGTCCCTGGCAAGTATATGTGGCTGGCATACGTCCACCAGTGACAAGCATGGTGACATATGCGAGTGACCTGTACAGGGACACGTTGTACAGCAATGGACCGATCGGTGTGCACGCACTGGCCATTGCATCTGTTGTGAGCGGGTACGCGTTGTATCCCGGAATACGCGTTGTACAGCAATGGACCGATCGGTGTGCATGCACTGGCCATTGCATCCGTTGTTTCCCGGAATACGAGTTGTACAGCAATGGACCGATCGGTGTGCACGCACTGGCCATTGAATCTGTTGTGAGCGGGTACGCGTTGTACAGCAATGGACCGATCGGTGTGCACGCACTGGCCATTGAATATGTTGTGAGCGGGTACGCGTTGTACAGCAATGGACCGATCGGTGTGCACGCACTGGCCAATGAATCTGTTGTGAGCGGGTACGCGTTGTACAGCAATGGACCGATCGGTGTGCACGCACTGGCCATTGCATCCGTTGTTTCCCGGAATACGCGTTGTACAGCAATGGACCGATCGGTGTGCACGCACTGGCCATTGAATCTGTTGTGAGCGGGTACGCGTTGTACAGCAATGGACCGATCGGTGTGCACGCACTGGCCATTGCATCTCTTGTGAGCGTGTACGCGTTGTCTTTTGAAATACGCGTTGTACAGCAATGGTCCGGACGGTGCGCATGCATTGGCTAGGGCCTGGCATGGCAACGGACGCGTTTTCGAAGCTGGAACGAGTCTGATGCAGTGAATTTAGTTGGCCAGCCACAACAATGTTGCAAAAACATGGGTGTCATGAAGTTTAACTTTTGAAGGATGCTGTGGGCGTGTATAAGTGGTGCAATTCCATGGATTGGTCAGATTCAGAAGATGCAAACGACTTGGACCTATCACTTTGGACACATGGGACAGTATCTGCCTCTGCAGCACACATATAATGCTGGCTGTTCCCCTGAGAGCTCACTTGCCTGCACTACATGCTCCAGGACGACATCTGCCACCAACACTGCTGCTGTCTCTGCATCCTCTGGCTACTGCAATGGCATGTACTGTGGAGAGAGCCCCAGCCTTCAGCCTTGAGGCGAACCAGGCCCTGCTGGACAGCCTCCTTCCACAGTACAGCAAGCTGTATGGGAAACCAGGGGAGCAGGTGAGTGTGCTGTCCACTGCCTTACTAATTGTGCATGTTGTCTGACTAGCAAGACTTACAGTGTGCACACCACTGGCTAGCATGCTCACCGAGTAGTTCTCACCCCCAAAGTGTGTAGTTACATGCACTGAACAGGTACAGTGCAGTAACAGTGCATTCCAACAAGGTTTACTTCCCATGCAATGATACCATGTAGTAACTGCTGGCAAACTGTTCATAGCCATCGTTGCACTGCCTGTGTACATCATATGCCCCTGTGATTGAGACATGTATATCCAACTGTGTGATGCACGTATATGTTGCATGTGTAGTAATGGCCTTTTCACTTTGTCATCCTTACAGGTTGATGCCCACCAGAAGCAGGAAATATGGCTGACCATCGCCCGGGCAGTAAGATCCGTGGGGGTCTACAAGCGCCGGATCCGCAACTGCCAGAAGAGGTGGCAGGACCTTCGGGGCTGGACCCGGAGGATCGCAAGGGTCCAGCTGAAGCTGTCGCCTCCTCGCAGGAGGGGCGGACACCGGACCCTGACCCCCACATGCTCAGGATCCTGGCGGTGGTCTTCCCTGACCTGGATGGGCAGCTGAAGGCCACACAGCAGCAAGGAGGGGTGAGTCCATGACTGCACTGTGCACTTTGTCTGACATGCTATGTGCCCTCCTCTGGCCTGGTTAAACTTCCACAGTACATCAGTCTTGTGGTCCAGGACCCATGTCCCTCAATTGTGACATGCCCACTCCTCATCTGATACGCATATGTGTGGCCCTTACAGTCAGGAAATTGTGTCACTTGGGTACTGTGTCATTGCATTTTGCTTCGCTCAGGGTGGGGGACAGCATTTGTTCCCGTGACTATGTTGTGGGATTCATGGGTGGGTCAATTGCCTACACAATGCCTAAGTTCTGACATGTAATCTGGGTGTAACTTTGATATGTGGTCCACTTGCTGATCTGAATCACCACATGTCCCTGGGGTATTTGGCACACCCCCATGCTGCGGGTGGGAACAATGTTTGGGCCTCAGGAGTATGTATATCAAGTGTGTCACACATGCTTAGCCACCTGCCTACTGTCCAGGGCTCATCCCTCTTTCAGGTGGAGCAGGACAGTCATGCCTACTCCAGGGCATACAATACACTCTGTACTCCCACTCCCGTGTATCAGCTGACATGTTTTGATCATTGAAATGTTCCCTCAGGTGTCTGCCTCTGTGTCATTGTGCCGTGGCTTCGTTGTCAGGACTACTGGGATGTTTATCGTTTAGGGCTCAGCATGCCATCTGAGATGTGACCATGAGAGACGATACTTCTGTGACTCATGGGTGTTTGATCGCTTGACTGTGCACACAGGTGTATGCGACTGTGAACTTCAGGCAGCTGTTTTACATTCACAGCAGACTGTGAGGTGCTCAGGTTCATAGAGTTGTGTTTCATGTCTCCCATATGTCCAATTGGCATGACGTGGCCAAATAAGAGTTCAGATGATGTGTGTGTCAGCTACATAACTTGCATTCCCCATTTCCTAGGATTGTGACACAGTGCAGACTGTTGTTGGCTGGCTGCCATGCCCATGTGACTGGAGACAGTGATGTATGACTTTGCAGGCATGCCTGTGCCATGGCATTTAACTTCCTAAGAGTGATCCTGCAGGGGAGTTACATGTGCAACATGCACCCCAATGTGGCATTGACTATCCGGACATGGGTGCATCATGGTGTCTGGTGCTGGTATGCATCACATGCATTTCTAATTAGACTCTGGCCATCCCTTTACCCAGACACCTGTACTAACTCAGTGGCAAGAGATGTGATGTGTGCATGTTCACATACTTCACCGTGTTCTCTGCAATGTCCAACAACTGTGTACGTGGTGCTTGTGTCCACACTGGGGTATTACCATCCAACAGGCACCAGACAGATGGGTGCAAGGGCAGGAGGGGTGTGAGTGCCATGGTTGACCATCAGACTGACAATTGGCTTCTCCTAATCGGTGTGAGCACTTTTGGCAATGTTCAACTGAGGATGCCAGGGATTTCTCTGTAATGTGCTGTACTTACTGTGGTGTGTGCGGTCAGTGCAGGTGACTGATGTTTGTCTGTTTCCCTAATTGTTTGCAGATACATCCACGGCCACAGGAGGGGACAGCTCCATGGACCAGGAGGAGCTGCGGAGCCAGACTGGGTCAGCATCCGACGAGTGGTCAGAGGGACCCAGTGGCACGGAGGGCGAGGGGAGCCACACCGAGGAGTCCTCAGCACCATCCACCTCAGCTGAGGACCACAGCAGCTTGGAGGATGACTCCCTTGTGGAGGCGGGTGTCAGCAGCCACCACACCCCAGCTACTATGGCTGGCCCCGCCACCACCACCGCCCTCCCATTGGCTCCCATTCCAGAGGTCCGTGGAGGCTCCCGTGTCCGGGAGCGTGTCTCCTTCGTGCCAGGCACCGCACCCCCTGCCCCTGTGTCCCCTGCTGCCCTGAGTGAGGAGTCTGTATACCTACTTCAGCAGCTCCATGTAGGGCAGACAGCAATGCTGAGTGTCCTCCATGCACACACCACTCTGTTGACACAGCTGGTGTCGTTCATGGAGGGCATCTCGACGGGCATGTCTGCCCTACAGAGGAGCAATAGGTCCATGGACTCCTCCCTGACGGCAGCAGTGTCCCTCCTCAAACAGTCCATCACCCCTCCTACCTCTGCCCCATCCACACTTCCTGGCACCCTACCTGTCCCAAGCACATGCACACCTGCACAATCACCCAAACACACAGACACGAGCAGCACAGAAACACACAGAACAAGGGCAAAACGTGCACACAAGCATCCTCAGGGGACTGATACCACACCCACAGGGGATGGGGAACAGACACACACACAGGCATCCACACTCACTCCGCAGTCCTCAAAATCCTCTCCCTCCAAGACCCCTTCCCTTGCCTCACCTGCAACCCCACCTACAAAGCAGCTCTTCCTCTGTGACCTCGGCCTCTTCCCCTCCGATCCCGCTGATCCAGCATACAGGGGAAGAGGAAGTCCACCCACACAGAGGGCAGTGCCCTCGCCCCCGGACACCCTCCCCCAGGCGCAGACAGCCTGAGGCCCCCACCCGCAAGTCCCCCGGTCCCGGAAGAGCAAGACCCTGCCACCGCCCTGCAGCTCAACCACACAGTCTCCTTCCTCCATCCCTCAGTCACCCACAACACAGGTTCCCCCACCACACCCTGTCCCAGGTTCCCCCACCCACAGATACACCATCCCCAAAATGATGCGGCCTTCTCCTCCTACCACTTGCTCTTCCAGCCCCACACCCCCGCTGCACATGTTTGTGCCACTGGTGTGGAGACCGTGTCCTCCCCTCTGTCCTGCCCACCTTACCTGAACTCCATTCTACTCCCCCGGAGATGTGCACTGCAGTGGAGTCCACTACCACCACGTCTGACTTGGGCACTGCAGTGGGGAACCTGTCCACTCCAACTGGCCGGACCACTGCAGTTGTGCCGGCACCCACACCATCTGACTCATGCCCCCCAGTTGTGCCGGCACACACCATGTCAGACACCTCCACTGCAGTTGTCAGTGACTCTCCAGCACCCACCACCCCTTCCCTGCCTCCTTCTGGTGAGCCCTGATCTTGTCCCTGCGGTGCCTGGCCTGCCCCCCCCGTATACCCCTCCGAGGGAAATGTCCCTGCTCCATATCAGTGCAGGCAAGCAGAGGGTGACATCTGCCACTGTCACCCTGTTCGGACTGAACTGTTGGACTGGCCATTGGCCTTTGTTTTTTTGCAGGACTTTCATTTTTCTGACACATATGCTGAATAAAGCTCCTTTCTGTTCTCTGGTGGTTTTGCTTCAGATGTACTTGATGTTGATGATGCTAACCATGCCCTTGCTGCAGTGATGGTGATATTTGGTATCATGAAAATGAAGTGTTACTGTGCAGGACCCCATGTGGTCCAGGGGAATGTGTCCTATCCTGGTGTGTAGCCATGTCATCCTTTGCAGCAATATGAGGGTGTCATGTTTTCAATATTTGCCAATGGGATTTCCTACATTTATTTGCAATATCACATCTGTGGCTTACACCCCTGCACATCAGTTGTGCTTGCCATTGTTCAATTTGTCTGTTTCCCTGACCGTGTGACCATCTCCACTGGACATGCAAGTTTGGGCATCAATGGGGAAGGACTCATCTGTGTTATCAGTGCAACTTGCTATACATGTGTGTTGGATCTGTGCAGATGATTTCGGTGACACTCCCATGACCAGGCTGATATGACGAGAGCCTTCATTTTGTGCTAACTGTTGACTGAGTGACCAAGTGTACTGCTGACATGATAGAGCCCTGCAGAGACAACGTATGGCACAGCTTTCCTTACACAAGAGTGGAGTCCCCTCATGCCAGTGTGTAATTCCGTGACATTGCCTGAGCCCAAGGTGTGTGTTGTGTGAGCATGTCTGTGTGTCTTCACTTCCATTTTGCAACATAGGCTGGGATCCCTAGTGATGTTCCTGTTTGTGATGCTTGCTGAGTTGACCTATGTTCCCCCCAAATCTTCGCCCTGGGTTCTCTGTGATGTGGGTGCATGGCACAATACTGGTCATCAGGGTGTCATCCATAGGTGTGTTTGCTGTAAGGGCTGAGTTTGTGGGCAAACGCAGATGAGACACAGTCAGGATTCCCCTTGGCACTTGTTGGTTACACAAGTAATGTAATTTACATTTTGTGTTACCTTTCAGTGATTGTGACACGTTGTGTGTGTGACTGCTGCCACTCTTCAGGGTCAGAACTGCAATGTTGGAAGTTGTCTATGTGTGTTCTTGGTGGGTGACCTTGGCTTCTTCATTGGTGTGTGACTGTGGCCGGGATCCCATTGGTTAGTGTGGATTTGACGTCATGCCCATGTACAGCGCACTGTGCAGTGTGTCAGACATTCACAAGTCTTGTTGACTGGCCATGTGTGATGGGTATCTCCAACTTAGTTCCCCCCACCA
Organism: Calotriton arnoldi; assembly: GCA_963921515.1. Classification (NCBI taxonomy): domain Eukaryota; kingdom Metazoa; phylum Chordata; class Amphibia; order Caudata; family Salamandridae; genus Calotriton; species Calotriton arnoldi. The sequence continues at coordinate 24,530 of CAWUFW010001160.1, forward strand.
CCCCTGGGATTGTCATGGGTGCATGTGCAATGTCATCAGTCCATGTGAGCTTCACTGCTGCACATTGGTGGAGGCCAAGGTGTGTGGTGTTGAGTGTGTGCAAATGAGAGTTGTTGCATGGCTAGACCCCTACCTCCATGTTGGCCTTGGCTGACAGGCCGTGCTGATTGATTTGTGCTTTTGTAGGTGTGATGGTAGTTAGTTGCTCAGGAAACATGACTGTGGTTCACTGTGTGTACGACATCTACCTTTGTCATCACAGTGGGATTATCATGCAGGCCAGTGTCACCACAATGTGGGGTCCCTGGGGGTAGTGCTGTGGTGGGTCTGTCTCTTGCTGTGTTAGTTGCTGTTCCTACAAGCTTGTGTGACATTTGTAATTTGTGCTCCCTCTCATCTAACAATGCCTGATTGCCCACATAGGGGAATCCGATCCATGAGTTACTTTTGTGTGGCACTGTATACACATCTGTGTAATAGGGATTCAGGCCTCCTCATGTGTTGTGTGGTTGCCTGGGGACACTGGCACGCCCCCCCCCATCATTAGGAAGAGGTGTGGCGTCGCGGCCAGGGCGACTGACGCTGGAATCTGGGGCTCACAGTTCGATCCCGGGCACCGGCGGCAGGTCAGCCCAGCACCATGTGACTCTGGGCAATAGCTTGCTGAATCTTCCCGACGGCCCCCAGCGCCGGGATGCCTTTGGGTAGCTGTTCGCGCTTTACAAATACTGGATTTACATTTTTACATTTACATCACCTGTTGTGTTTGATATGCAGTGTGAGTCTGCCTGTTTGTGTTTGTGCATTTGCACCACTGCATTGGCATTTCTTTAGTGTGCCATTGGCTGTATGTTGTTTGGTGGCTTTCCCCTGCTGTCCCTGGGACTCCTAGGTCATCAGTCAGCACAATGATCATGGTTTGTATGTCCCATTGCTGCCATGGAATGGTATTTGTTCACCTGACATCTACAGTCTCCACAGGATATCTACATTTGTGTGTCCATTGGTGCTGATGTGTGGGTCTGCATTATGATGGTCACTTCTGTCATTGTGTAATTCGTGAATGTTGACAATGTGAGCCCCCATGGGTGATGTTTGTCTGCACATGGCCAAAGCGATGTTTCATTGGCACTGCACTGTTTGCCTCACCCAATCTATGTTGCTATGGGACACAAGCACTACTATGCCACTGATGTGTTTGTTGTTGTGTGACCAGGAATCATCCATGCAGTTTGGCATTTGCAGCTTTTCACATGACAACACTTACATTTTGGTCACTGTGGTGATGGGGCTTTAGACCCCATTGCCACAATGTTCAAAATGTGCTTCAGCTATGGGCCCCACACTTACCTTTTGGTCACTGTGATGATGGGGGTTTAGGCCCCATTGCCACAATGTTCAAAATGTGCTTCAGCTATGGACCCCACACTTACATCTTGGTCACTGTGATGATGGGGGTTTAGGCCCCATTGCCACAATGTTCAAAATGTGCTTCAGCTATGGACCCCACACTTACCTTTTGGTCACTGTGATGATGGGGGTTTAGGCCCCATTGCCACAATGTTCAAAATGTGCTTCAGCTATGGACCCCACACTTACTTTTTGGTCACTGTGATGATGGGGTGTTAGACCCCATTGCCACAATGTTCTAAATGTGCTTCAGCTATGGACCCCACACTTACATTTTGGTCACTGTGGTGATGGGGCTTTAGACTCCATTGCCACAGTGGTCATGGTCTGCTTGCATTGTGGAGGCCACACACATTTATGTGTGACACATGTGATAGGGGGTCACATTGTATGTTCAATGTCATGTTCAGTGTTGTAGGCATTTGACACAGACTACACACGCTTGTCATGGTGTTGGGGGGATGTATTTTTCAGACATTCCTTATGTTGGAGTATGCTGGTTGTGTCATGCATTACCCGTCCTATGTGTAGGGGTTGTGTGGGTGGTAGGCATCCAGGCCCCCATGAGTAGGGGTGGTGGTAGTGGTAGGCATCCATCCCCCTATGAGTGGGGATGGTAGTAGTGGTAGGCATCCATCCCCCTATGAGTGGGGATGGTAGTAGTGGTAGGCATCCAGGCCCCCATGAGTAGGGGTGGTGGTAGTGGTAGGCATCCAGCCCCCCCTGAGTAGGGGTGGTGGTAGTGGTAGGCATCCAGCCCCCCCTGAGTAGGGGTGGTGGTAGTGGTAGGCATCCAGGCCTCCCTGAGTAGGGGTGGTGGTAGTGGTAGGCATCCAGCCCCCCCTGAGTAGGGGTGGTGGTAGTGGTAGGCATCCAGACCCCCTGAGTAAGGGTGGTGGTAGTGGTAGGCTTCCAGGCCCCCCTGAGTAGGGATGGTGGTAGTGGTAGGCATCCAGGCCCCCCTGAGTAAGGGTGGTGGTAGTGGTAGGCTTCCAGGCCCCCCTGAGTAGGGGTGGTGGTAGTGGTAGGCATCCATCCCCCTATGAGTGGGGATGGTAGTAGTGGCAAGCATCCAGGCCCCCATGAGTAGGGGTGGTGGTAGTGGTAGGCATCCATCCCCCTATGAGTGGGGATGGTAGTAGTGGTAGGCATCCATCCCCCTATGAGTGGGGATGGTAGTAGTGGTAGGCATCCAGGCCCACATGAGATGGGGTGGTGGTAGTGGTAGGCATCCAGCCCCCCCTGAGTAGGGGTGGTGGTAGTGGTAGGCATCCAGGCCCCCCTGAGTAAGGGTGGTGGTAGTGGTAGGCTTCCAGGCCCCCCTGAGTAGGGGTGGTGGTAGTGGTAGGCATCCAGCCCCCCCTGAGTAGGGGTGGTGGTAGTGGTAGGCATCCAGGCCCCCCTGAGTAGGGGTGGTGGTAGTGGTAGGCATCCATCCCCCTATGAGTGGGGATGGTAGTAGTGGCAAGCATCCAGGCCCCCATGAGTAGTGGTAGTGGTAGTGGTAGGCATCCATCCCCCTATGAGTGGGGATGGTAGTAGTGGCAGGCATCCATCCCCCTATGGGTGGGGAGGGTAGTAGTGACAGGCATCCAGGCCCCCATGAGTAGGGGTGGTGGTAGTGGTAGGCATCCATCCCCCTATGAGTGGGGATGGTAGTGGTGACAGGCATCCAGGCCCCCATGAGTAGGGGTGGTGGTAGTGGTAGGCATCCATCCCCCTATGAGTGGGGATGGTAGTAGTGACAGGCATCCAGGCCCCTATGGGTGGGGAGGGTAGTACTGACAGGCATCCAGGCCCCCCTGAGTAAGGGTGGTGGTAGTGGTAGGCATCCATCCCCCTATGAGTGGGGTTGGTAGTAGTGGCAGGCATCCATCCCCCTATGGGTGGGGAGGGTAGTAGTGACAGGCATCCAGGCCCCCCCTGAGTAGGGGTGGTGGTAGTGGTAGGCATCCATCCCCCTCTGGGTGTGTATGGCATTGGTGATAGCCATCCCGCCCCTATGGTTCTGCTGTTGCTAGTGTACGTCATTTGTGCATCCCTATGTGTGTGTGACATATTTCGGGTACGTGTCGTTTGTTTGTGTTGTGGGTGTTTGACTTACCGTCTGCGCCGTACGCGTCCGTACCGGTCCCGGTCCCGGTAATAGATGTAGAGTATTGGTAGGACCTGCGCGATGGGATTCATGGTTGGGTCGTCTCATTCGGGTTTCTCGTGGCTTCGACTCGTACTCGTCGCTGGCTTGTTCGTCTCGTCGCCGTGGATCGTCTTGTGGCGCGAATCGGAGCTTATGTACAGCTCTCCCGGATGCTCAAATGTGCCTGACGTAGCGACGGGTTCGGCGCGTACGGAAGGCGCATCGTACTAGTCCGGCCGGAAGGTGCTGTGTATTTGCTTCCGTGCGACTCGAATCGGCGTTTACGGATCCGGCTCGGGCGGGGAACAGGAGCTGAAATGGGTGAGTACGGCTCGCTCGGAATCTGGGCTGTTGTGCGCATCGTACTTGTTCGTTCGGACGAGTGTTCGACTCGGTCGGGAAACACGCGTTCGGCTTGTATTTTTTCCGGACAAATACTGTTAGGTGCGCTTCCGGCTGAGATCGGAATCGACCCCTTAGTCTCTACACCGCTTGATTTACAGGCCCTGGGCACACATGGTGCACTGTACTAGGGACTTAACAGTACCAAATAAGCCAATTGTGGAAACACTAATCCATGACAACAATTTACAAAGGAAGCACTTGCGCTTTGGCACTGAACAGCAGTGGCAAAGTGCCCAAAGCATCTAGACCAGCAAAAACGAAGTCCAACACACAGTAAACACACAGGAGGCAAAGGCAGAAAATACAGGGGACACCCACGCCAAGGATTCCAGGTCTATCAAGATGTTATAGTGGAAAAATAAAAATTAGAATAACCATACAATAATGCTGATAGCTGCATGTTGCATGTTGAGTGGAACGTGGAGAAAATGTGCCTTTCTTTAACGTGCAAAGTGATAATATGCAGATTTAATTTTTACAGAAAGCTCTCCTTTCTACCAAACTTTTACTGCTAGGCCGAATTAGACATCATTTATCCTTTCTTCCCTCTCTCGTTTTAATAAAGTAAATGTATTTTTAGTAAATACTGAACTATGCTGATTTAATAGTTAGAACCCATCATCGCTGTGAAATGTGCTGTTTAAAATATATTTCTTTCCTTCCTCACATCCTGTGACTTCATCGTATTTAGAATGTTTCCTCTATGCGTTGCTGAGAAATGTTGGAATAGAAAGACAGTATATTAGAATCAATAATGTTTGTTCAAAGCCTGATTCTCAAGATCTAACCAGGATATGTGGTAATAGAAAATGTTTCATTTTATAGAACAGTCCATTGTTACACAATGGAACACTAAACAGCTAACAGAGCAGGTTTGCAGGAGTTCTCATTAGAACCTCAACGGGATGTCACAATTGTATGAATGCTTAGTAACATTTAGATAGCGCCATGTCGTCTTGTGCATTTACCATGGGAATCAAAGGAAGAAACGGCAGGCCATCGAAAGATTCTTCCCTATTGGCCCGAGATGACTTCAGCACTGCTGCATGGATGCATATGTTTTTATGTTTTTTATATACATGTTCCTAGCTAGAAAGGGCAGTGCAATGCTAGACAGACAATGCTCCTATGCACTTCACTGTGCATTCCTTCCCTTTGACTGATTGCTGCAACCCACTGCTGACACTGATTACTGTTGCCTGACACTTTGGTAGGTAATTAATTTACTTATTCTGATGGTCATAAGCTACTGCTGTGACTGTTTTCCTTTAACTTGAATTTGATGATTGTCACTACAACTGTTTGAGAGACTTGTCTGAGTTTCTAAAACTGCTCTTTATGTGGAGTTTGACTTCTTATAACTACTAATCGCATGCTCTAAACCCCTTCTCTTTTCCAAGGAACTCTTTATGGGTTCAAATAGACTTAGGGCCTTCTAGTTTAGTGCAGGGACTATTTGTCTTTATGGAACACACTGTCATTTATCTGCTATCATTAACCATTATTGTTCTTGGTATTTCTGTAAATGGATTTATCTTTACTAACTGAATAAAGAGATAAAAACTAAAATACTAAACTTAAATGAATAATAAAGGGTTTGGAATCCTGACCACACCTCTCATCATTGACTAATATATTAAGACTAATAGTTGATATTATTTGAAATGTTTTAATTCGATACTCCATTCTAAAATGCTGGCAAATATCCTTTCGACCTGAGTAGAAATTGGGTCAGAGTTGGAGATCCTCATTGTAAGATAATGGTTGAACTGTAAAATTAAATACTCATTTCCACGCTATCAGAGAGATCGCGACGTTACTTCCTAAGCGTGAGGAAGCATTTCCTTTCTTGAACCGTCTCTTTTGCATAGTCAAGTGCAATGCCGACCTTGGCATCATTCCACGTTACGTGTTGGTGTTTCTTCATGTGATCTAAGATTTGTTTAGTGTCCCTGAATCTTAAGGGTTTAAAGGCCATGGCTCTCAGGTGTTTCAGGTTCTTGAGGAAGTCCGGGTTTGGTTCACCTATTGAATTCTAAGAACTCTTTTAATTTCAAAGTCTTTTATGAAGGTCAGACCAAAGGTTTGGGGTATCTAAGCTACTAAAAATGCTGCACATGATTTCCAAACCTTTCAGTGAGGCCAAAGATTTTTAAGTTACCTCTGCGGTTGCGAATCTTCAAAGCTGTAGTCTACTAAGTTAGACCAGAGACTTTGGTGCAGAGAGAGCTTGTCAGCTTTTGATTTTGGGATTTATTGTCTTCCGGCTGACTAATCCTTGATTTGGCTTTGGAGATTGTACCTGCTAGGTCTTTACCGTCTTTTCTTAGACCTTGTATATCAGCTTGCATGATATCTCTATTGCATTTGGTCTCTTGGTCTGGATCATGTACAGCCAATAGTCTCTGTAGGGTTAGCTCCATATTGGCTTTCTGATGTGTTTTTGATCTTATAGAGGATTCTGGAATCGGGGGAGTCTGATTTATATCTTTCCTGGCCTGTCTTGATTTCTTTGATGTCCTCAAAGTCTTTACTTTTATTTTCCCTATGGTAGATGAATCCAAAGAGAGAAAGACACGCTGTAAGGTTGAGAAATGAAATTGGAGTACAGCACCACTTTGTAGTAGGAGAGGTTTGAACTGCGCTTGAGAGAGGACATTCTGAGATGAGTTCTGTTAAAAAAAGAAACTGTTCGGAGATGTTTGATCTTTAGTGCCAGTGTCAGGGGTAGCAAAACCTTTAGTCGCTGTTAAGCAAAGCTGAGCAGTTAAGCAGAGAGATACTTGGCATTGTGAGTGCGGACAGGGATGAGGAGAAAATGTTGTGACCACTGTACATTCCTCACAAGGGACCAGGTGTTTAGGCTAAGGGCCCGCTGTGATTCCCTGTCCTAAAAAGTCATTGATGGAGTGTAAGAAATGGGGTTATTGGTTGAGGAGGTGGAACCGCAATCAGGCAACAACCACAATCCCCATCAGGGTGAACCACAAACATCACTAAATTACCAGTCGCTAGGAGCAAAAGCAGTCAGGCTTAACTTAGAGGTAAAGTGCAAAATATTTATGCAGCACACAAAGGGTAATAAGGTGAAAACACAACACAAGAATCCCAATCCAATTTAGAAAATTGAGTACATTTAAATAAATCAGTAGAACTAGAGATATTACATTGTAAACATTTTAGTAGATATAGTGCCTAGGAAGCACAAAGTGCCACTAGCGGGCATCTGGCCATGCTAGACCAGGCAAAAGTTGCAAGTGCAAGAGGAACACGATGGAGCACCGCCCATATACAGAAACCAGGTTAGTTGTACTAAAAAAGTAACCTTCTCAAAGTATGGCACAAAGAGGAGGCCGCGAGGAGCAGCAAGAGTGTCTTGGACGGTCATTGCTGTAGAGCACCGCAAATGGTCATTGCTGAAGCTTTGCATTGGCGGTCATTACTGTAGTATGCAGTGCAGATCTCGCATTGCCAGTCGTTGCTGGTGGTTGCTGTAGCAGGAAGAGTTGGGTTCACCAAAGCTTCATGTTGGTGGTCAACGTGGGTGGCAGAGTGTCAGCTCGAAGGATCCGTTTGCAATCGCAGAGAGTGCAAAACTTTGGGATTCCTCCTTTTTCACAGAGGACTGCACTCTGATGCCAGCCAAGGGTCTGGGACCTGGGGAGGCACCTCTTCGGATCAGGGGCATACTCTAGCAGAGGCCAGCAGGTCCAGTTGCAAGTCCAGGCAGGTCCTGTTGCAGCAGGTCAGCTGGGTACTTGCAGGGAGGCCACTGGAGCTTGTTCTGTCCCTGTAGCTCAGAACAGGAGGCCAGCACACTGACCCTTGTAGTCACTCAGGTAGCCTGGGAAGAAGGGAGCAGATACAGTCTTTCTTCTCACAGAGCATGGCAGGCAGCAAGCAGCATGGTAATCCTCTAGGGCAACAAGGCAAGCCTCAAGCAGCATGACAGTCTTCTGGTAGCTGCGGTGCAGTCCTCTGAGGAAAGAGCCAGCCCTCAAGCAGAAGGGCAGTTCTCTGGGGAACAAGGCGGTCTTTCTTCTGTGTTATCCATAGGTCCAGGAGTGTACTGAAGAGTGGCTTAGGAGGTCAGGAAGTCCAATATTTATACCTGGTGCCATCCTTTGAAGTGGGGGAATTTTCTAGTCTACCCCCACATCTGGTTCTGGAAAGTTCTTCCCTTCCACTGCCAAGGTTCCAAGAACTCTAGAGTGACAAAAGACTAGTATCAGGTTAATTTGTGCTTGCTCGTGGCAGGTCCTTTGAAGTGTAAGTGGGGCAGGGAACAGCTCCGCTCTCACCAATCTTGGCCGGATGTCCCATCCTGCCCACATCTAGTCCACTATTTTCACTGTCTGGGAGCAGTACACATTCTTAATGGGGGTGCCTTTAACTGGTCCAGACAGCTGGAAACTCCTAGATGACCTTTGTTATCTAAAATCTGACTTTACCATTAAAGGGAATTGAAATTACAATTCATTTGAGCCCAAACATGACATTTCTACTTGCTCCCAATCAAAAGTTAGCACTTACTTAATGTAATAGGGTAACCCAATATTATCCAAGAAAACAAATGTAGGAGTTTTTACTACTAGGACATGAAAAACTTTAAAAAACACATCATACTGTAGGCAGGTGTAGGCAGCGGCGGCTCCCCCGCTATGGTGGAGGAACGTCGCCCCTCCTGCTGAAGGAGGGAAAAATAAAATGATAATAAAACTATTTTATTATCATTTTATTATTCTTTCTGTGCTTCAGCCAGCAAGCTACGCCTGGGTGGGGTGGAGCAGGGCCATGACAAGAGCAGGGGGAGGGGTAGTGAACACTGTAAGTGCGCATGATGGTTTAGCCGCTGTCTAAGGCCGGCCAAACCGTCATGCACACTTTGATCTCTCTCCACCCGAGCTATGTTGTACAGCCGGATGGAGTAGATGCACAGGCTCCTAGGACCTGAGTGAGCATTAAAAAAGCCCACCTAGGCCAATCACGGCACAGCTCTCTCATGATGTATTACCAGTATGAGAGCAGCTACATGATTGGCGTCTTTGAGACCCTAATGGGTGAGTAGTGGCGCGTTACAAAAAACTTGATTGATTGATAGGAGCCTGGCAGTGTGCATCAGCCCCTGGGGAATCGGAGTCCGGGAGAGCAGAAGAACCCCGAGACGGCGGTCGGCAGCCGCAGGAAAGTGCTGTTTTTCTGGTATTTTTCTTATTTAAACCCTGCCCCCACACACCTCCCGTTAAGAAGAGCAGCCCCTACTGGGTTTAGGCCTGGCAAAAGATTTATTTTGGCAGGTCAAAATGGCAAGTTTAAAACTGCACTACAGACTGCTATGCCCGAGGCATTTTTTTAAAGTGCTACTTTAATGGGTGACACATGAGTGCTGCAGACCCACTAGTAACATTTAATTTGCAGACCCTGGGTACACGTAGTAATACATACTAGGGACTTACAAGAAAATTGAATGTGCCAATCAGGTGTAGGCCAATTTGACCGTGTTTTAGGGAGAGATCGCAAGCACTTTAGCACTAGTTAGCAGTGGTAATGCACACAAAGTCCTAATATCAACAGAAACGAATTTAGAAACAGGAGGAGTGAAGGCAAAAGGTTTGGGGGTGGCCCTGCAGAGAGGGCCAAGTCCAACCCAGAGATTCTACAAACACAGTAAATCACAGTAGATTCTCGCTAGTAAACACATGTCATAGAGATCTAGACTTTCTAATAAGGGGAGCATGAGCTCATAATAAGAAGAGTTACAGTTGATTGCACGTTCTGCCTCTGGCTATAGCACTCTATGTACAATAAAGAGTGATGTCAGACATGTTAAGGTCAGGCACTGTGTTGCTTCTCTGAGCGTGGTCCTCACATTGTTCAGGACACGTTTGAGTTCCTGAGCTCCTGATCGATGAGGGAATCTGAGTGATCCCCCTCAATAGAGAGATGTTTTAAGCTTGGGAACTTACCACAAAAGATATGCTGGCTTGGAGGCAGGCAAGTAGATAAGGAGAGAGGCGGCTGCTATTTTGTCAAACTCCTGTCACCTCGGTAAAAGTGTGTGTGGTCTAAGCAATGTCCCAAAATTATTTGGAGATTCTTCAAGTGTCCCAGAGAGAACAGCAGAAGGTCATGTGCTGTATTCCACCTTCTGCTTCTCCTAAGTGAGCCATTGTAGGCAAGTAATTCCACTTGGAGAGCTCCGTCGCGAGGAGGGATAGCTCTAAACACCCATCTTGCTCGGGTGCTGGCCATGCCTTAATAGTAAATGCATAAACAAGCAACAAAATACGGCATTATAGATACTTTTGACAAAAAGCCAGTATTTTTATGCATCTTAAAGAAAGACTTTATGTGTGAACAACTTTGTGAACAAAGTTACATTCTGTATTCTGTGTCTGAGCACAGCAAAGTAAAAGGTTAAAGGAATGCTTGCTCATTTGTGCAAAAAGGAATTTGAAAGTCTTAAACAGTATAGGGCTGTGCTTCTGGTAGTTCTTTATCAGGTGGCCACTAGCAGATTTTCAGTAGCACATGTTATATCCTATACTAATGGGCAAATTTCTATGTCTTATTCTCATTACACATATTGATATGGATACATCATAGCTGCCAAGCAACTCTATGTCAAGTATGACAACTTTAGCCAGTACTGACTTTTTTAGAAACAGACCTTACGTAGTGCCATTTATAAGCCCAAACTAATAATAATGTTAAAAGCAAAATACAAACTTGTTTGGGGGTCCCAGGGCACACAAGGGCTAATGGGCAAAAACTGCATCAGTTGAGACCTTTTACAGCTCATGTCCCATGGCATGACCTACTCTTGGATTCAAAACTGAATACCAAGTAAATCCTTCTAATCCTTGATCCCCAAGGTAGCAAAGTACAATGCTCCAAGTGTTACTCAGGGAGTTATTGTGGAGTTAGAGACTCAGGTCCAGAATTACACAAAGCTTGCGTTGCCCTTGCCTCACGCAAGGTGATGCGAGGAAACCCAAGCCCTTTAGTGGGATTTAGTAAGCCACACAGAGTCACCTTGCATGGCTCTGCGTGGCTTGGTAAATCTAGAGGAACATAATGTAGCGCAAATCTCTCCCTTTTCTTATTCTACATTAGGAAGGCATTCCATCAGTTGAGCATGGGATTTCCCATGCATCCACCATGGATTTTGACACAATGCCAGTTTTGCTAAGGTTAATAAACCTTGGATTGCGCAAAAAAATGGTGCGCCTTCGCAACAGAGGGGGAATGAGAAGAAATATAATTATTTCTCCTCGTTATTTCCTCTTTCCACATGTGCTGCATTCTGCAGTCAACATATTAAGAGGAAAATGCCTCATAGGAATGTTTTTGTGGCCCTTCCTGCACAAAAACAATCCTGCCTGTAACGCAGGCACCCTTGCTCCATGGTGCAAGGGTGCCTGCATTGGCGGAGGCAGCACTCAGTGCGGCATCACAGGAAGAGAACAGGAATGCATCATAGTTAGTAGGCATGGCACATTTCTTCTTTCTCCCTGTCATGCAACGCAGCAAGTTGGCCTGCTGCGTTGCATTATGTGACTTTTTGATAAATCTCCCTTTCAGCACACTACGTAACACCAGGTACCCCTAATAGCATGCAATACATCATTGTCCATCCAGTGTTTTGTCTAAAAAAGGAAAAGTACTTTATTCTACACATTCAATGTCACAAGTATAACTATATTCACAATTTGAGAAATCAGAAGTCTGTGGCTACTGGTAGTGGGAGGTTTCCAGTGCAGTACTAGGTATCCTGTCTCTGTCACAGGCCCACTACCACAGTCTGTCTTGATAGGTGGTGCTAGCCCAGGTTTACTCTTGGGAGTTGAAGTCCAGTTCTTACCCACTGGCAGCTAGAACCCAATAGTAGCTTTGGCCTATCCTATAAGTACAGTTCTTGAGTATCAGAGTTCTGATGGTTAGTTGTTCAAATGTTTTCCTCACCCTGATGTTTTTTGCACATCTCAGGGCTCTCAGACAGCAGCTGGCTCCACCACAATCCGTCTTAATGGTGCGTTTTGGTAATAACCATTTGTGTGGTGTACCCCCAGATTACTGCATTGACTGTTTTTGCTGGCTGTAAAACTCTGTAGAGCACTTTACCCCTGTTAACCAGTGGTAAAGTACCTCTGCTCCCCCTTTCAACATGATGAAATTGTCATTCCCCTAATTGGCATAACTAACTTACTTATACATCCCTAGTATGTGGTACAATGTGTGCCTAGGGCCTGTAAGCTAAATGTCACCAGTGGGCTGGAATCCTAACAAGTGTTCAAGTTGACAATACATACATCAAATATCAATCCAAACAATAAAAGTCAGAAACATACTAATTGAGAAAAAAAAAAGAGAAAAGGAAGATAGAAAAAAAGAAAAAGAAAGAGAGAACCCATGTACAAATAAATACAGTTCGTAGAAAATGTATTAACAAAAATAATTAAATGCTAAGACATATAAGACAATGGCGCTCAACACAGTACACAAATAGCAAAATAAACAGTACAATGTGTAATCGAACAAGTGGCTGAGGGAAGGAATTATACAAAGATAGGGAGTTCAGGACAAAACTGAAACAACACAAAGCACAACAATGCATCATTCTTCAATTGCGGCCACATATGTGCGTCGACGACGTTTCGACCATTGTAGAAATGCACGGTCATCATCAGGACAGAGCAATAATTATCTGAGCGTCCAAGACAATTGAATAAAACATCTAAAAACGAAAAAATATATACATGGGTATCAAACATTTAAAAGTTGGAGTTATATCACAGCATTAGGTGAATCGGAGTGATTCTCTATACAAAAATGAAAAGGAAAATGGATAAAGAAAAAAGTATATAGAGACAGGAGCAGTCAATGCTACCCCACAAAGCATGTGTAGAAGAATAAATATCAGTGTGAAATAGTAACCTCCACCACAGATAAAGAATATAATAATTAATTCACCTATTCTTAAAGTGAATCCAACCAAAAGTCCCACAGTCGTATTGGATCCACCGGGGAATTGGCTCAAGGATAAAATACTGTAGAACCAATGAGAAAATACAAATAATGTCCCTATCTACCTAGGTTAGGGGGCAGAAATGACTAAAAATGTCAAATGCCATACTCACATCCAAAACAGAATGTGGAGTATACCATCGCTTCCTTTAGGTTATGAGTTCAATAACTCCACAAGAAAAATAGAAGAACCAACTTTTGGATCAGAAGAATAAGAAACTGAAAAAGAATTAAGAAGGAAAGTATTCCAACACCTTACTGGCATGGATAGTAGTAGTATTACTCAGATTATACTTACAGCCAAATTAATTGGCAAAGAACATGTGTCCAAATCCTACACGATGAAATCGCATTAAATATCGCTCATATACTCATGACTAAAAAAGAAAATAATAACAAGAAATTGAAATAAATCTACTTGGATAGGAAAAACAGACACTTCTGTACTAACTACTGATCAGTAATGTTACCTGTAAAACACCTTTAATTAGTTAGGCACAGCCATGGATATATATATGGTCAGTGCTCAAAAAGTCCATTCATGCCCGCCGGGCTCTGAAAAGGAACCATATATAGCATTCAAGCCAGGAAAAAGGAATACAGGCAGTAGTCACTAATAATGAACAATCATTACCAAAATAATATAAAGGTTGAGGTTTAAAACCAAACGGTCTATGTAGATCAACTTAGTTTAGACGAGAGCCATAATTAATGTGGCCTCACAGCAGTGAATGAACAAAATGTCCAATATCATCAGAATAGAAGGTATAACTGCAACAATGTGCACGAGGTGCATTAAAAGCTGATCGTATCAGGTGAAAATTTAACGTGGAAAAGGCTATTGTGTGCCAAACACTCAATGTAATGATTGTAGGGACTGAAGAGCACTGCAAAAGTTACGTTGTAACTTGGAAACAACAATGCAAGCCATACACATTATAAAAGAACCCTCTAGGTCATGAAAGAGGTAGTCACATCGTCAATAAGGACTCTTATGCAGAATATTACACCTTATTCGATTGTACCCTGTGCTGGTACCGGCAAATGTGAAAACCGATTACTCTGCATCGTTCAGTTAAAATAATCCGTATAGAAGCAAAATAACCCGTTACATAACCATATGTTCCATGACAAAGTAAAGAAATAGAAAATAAAATGAAAATAACAGAAAGCAAAAGAGGTCCACCAGTGCCCGAAAACCTATGGGGGCCATCTTAGAGTAGGCAGTGACTGAAGGTGAAAAAGGACATCAACAGGCCAAAAGTCAAAGGTGGCCATTTTGGAATAGGCAATTATTGAGGCCATAAGGGTAATGAAGTTCAGTACTGAAGAATTCATATTTAATAACAATAATAAAGCAATTCCATAATCATCTGTGCTCCCAAAAGATTATGAAAAGGGAAGAAATATGAAAAATTAGATGAACGGAAAAGATGCAAAAAACCTATTGCTGTGCATAACAACCACAGAAATATGTAAAGCACATCAATTACAATCACCCATATAAACATATTAAGACCTATTTCAAATCAATATGTGCAGAACCATTAAAACCATCACATTATGCATAATATAGGGTAATTGCATGTTGAATAGAGAATAAACATTAGACCGACATTATATGCATTACTCCCATGTAAAGACAGGAAATGAGAGAGATATAACCATCAGAGCCTCACAGACTTGAATAATTTTTTAACAGAGTATTATTGAGTTGCATTCCTCCATAGTATTCAAGCCCTTATTGATGCTATCGCATCGGAGGATCCAACGACATTCGGTTTTATTCAAAATATTCGCAATACTGCCTCCCCTAGGTGGTGTTTTTTATCATTTCAATAATCTGCCATCGCAGATCGGACGGTGCATGATTGTGTTCCAAAAAATGAGACACTAGGGGGGCATGTTCAGTTTTACATCTGATTCGGCTTTTGTGTTGTGCTAAGCTAACCTTGACTCTCTGCGTTGTTTGACCCACATAGATGAGGTCACAGGGGCACCAAATAGCATACAGCACATTTTGTGTATTACAATTTGTATGATCCCGAAGATCGTGACAGATGGTTCCATAAATAAATTGTTTGGTGTTGAGACTCGAATCACACATTAAACAATTGCCACACCTATAATGGCCCACAATCTTATTCAAACCCCAAAGAGTAGTTAAATCAGGTGGTTCGATACTGGGTAGGGCAGCCCGGATCAAATGGTCACCTATATTTCTGCCCCTTCTGAAAGAAAATAGAGGCTGTTCCTTTGTGATACCAGTTGCTAAAACGAGGGGCCAGTGTTTTTAATGATGGTAGTAATTTTATTGCTTTGTGTGCTAAAGGTTGTAACACATGGTATGCGGTTCATTGTTTTAGATGGCTTCAGGGAGAGCAGGAATTCGCAAAGGTTATACCATGCTCTCTTCAATGATCTTTTTATAAGTTTCCTTGGATACCCCCGATGTTCCAATTTTTTTACAAGGATTTCAGCTTCTCTAAAGTAATCATCCTTAAAATAACAGTTTCTATGAATACGCAAAAACTGCCCGAAGGGGAGGCCATCCTTCAAACCCCTGGGGTGGTGGCTAGTGTATTCCAACAGGGTGTTCCGGGCTGTTGGCTTTGTAAACAGTTTTGTGGTCAATTTACCATCATATGGAATGATGGTCAAGTCAAGGAAATCAACCTCTTGATTACTGACATGAGAGGTGAACTTTAGGTCAGAAGATCTTGAATTAAGCCAACTCAAAAAGGAAGTTAAATCAAGAATAGTGCCAGTCCAAACAAAGAAAATGTCATCAATATAACGTCGCCAATGGCGTACGTTATCAAAATAAGGATTGTTTCCAGAATCATAAATGAAGATAAGTTCAAAATTGTCAACAAACAGAATGGCAAAATTAGGGGCATAAGAAGCCCCCATTGAAGTGCCCTTAATCTGTAAATAATAATGTCCATCAAACTCAAAATAATTACAAGTGAGTGAAATAGTCAGTAATTCAACAATGAAGTCAGTCGGAACAGTTACTGGAACTGGACGTGTGTCCAGGGCTCTTCTAATTACTTTAATACCCTCAAGTTGAGGAATATTGGTGTATAAGGACTCAATGTCCAAACACACCAAAAATTCAGTTTCTGGGGAGAATTGCATTAGTTCAAGTTGGGAGATGATATCACCACTGTCCCGCACATAGCTACGGGTGCTGATGGCTAAATCTTTTATAAATACATCAATGTATTTACAAAGTGGCTCCAGGACCGACCCACAGCCAGAAACAATGGGTCGGCCTGGAGGGTTGGCCAGAACTTTATGCACCTTAGGAAGTGTATAAAGGACAGGAGTCCTAGGAGATTTTGAATTTAAAAATGCAAATTCCTTATTACTAAGAAAACCGGCCAATTTGGCCTTAGATGTTACCATTGTAATCAATTTTTGAATGTCAGAAAGAGGATTTGCTCTCAAGATGGTATAGTGATTTACATTATCACGTTGACGTTTGATCTCAATCTTATATTTGTCAATAGGTTGCACAACGATACTGCCGCCCTTATCGGCTGGCTTTACAATGACCTCCTGATTTTCCTTAAGGGCACGAAGCGCTTGACGTTCAGTCAGAGAAATGTTATAGGGAATATATTCAAGCCCTTTGTCCAGAGCCGTAACTTCCTTCAAAACAATCGACTCAAAATCTAGCAGTTCAATAGGCATCTTGTTTGTCGGAGGATTAAAAACAGAAGGAGGTCTCAATCCAGATGGATTAAAAACTTCACTATTACTGTTTTCCATGAAAAATGCTTTTAGACGTAGTTTGCGAAAAAACTGTAAAAGTTCTATTTGGATGTCAAAGAGGCAGGTTTTTTCAATCGGAACAAAACTGAGCCCTTTACTCAAAAGAGTAATTTCAGCTGAAGACAGAGAGTGATCTGACAAATTAAAAATGGGAATGGTGTCAGGACTGGTGTCCCCACTACTCACCTCATTTATTGAGGTGGTCCCTTCTGAAAGAATTTCCGGCGGGTCTGTCGTTCTCCCGCCTGGAAGTTCCACTGTTGTTGTAGGGGTCTGGTTTTCACCCGGCCTCTCCCTCGGCCACGTTGTTCTAAAAAAGGATTATATCTCGATGTGGAGGGCCCTTGGCCAGAATTAGTGCTAATATCAGAGTCGTCAGCTGAACTAGCTGAAGATTCAGAAAAAGTAATACGTGTATTCCTCCTGAATCGACCCCAAGTTTGGTAGTTCTCTGTGTACTGTTGTTTTGGTTGAGAATAGAAGTCATCCAAGAGATATGAATGGGCCTTCACTTGATCAAAATTAACTATATCCTTTTGGATTTTGTTAGATTTTTGGTGCATCCAATGTTTTCAAATTCAGTAATGGTCTTGTTCACTTTTTCAAAGCAGCTTTTGCATCAGCCACCACATTGCCCTCACTCAAGCGTCTTTCTAGGTCAGCAATAATTTCCAGCTCTTTCTTTCTTACTATGCTCCAAAGCTGTATCAATGCCATGGACTAGCCAATGGCGGGAGCAAGTAACCCCTATGTGACTGAAACCTTTTCTAAATTGGGGGTCATTAGTCAAAATTACAGGGACATTACGCACTTGCAGGCCCACCGGTATTACGTCTTTCTTAAGGTATTCTGTCATCATCAAGAGTGGTACAGACATGTTTCTTAATGCATTGTTCTAATTCATCTAGCAATGCTTGTGACTCACTTACAACTGGTGGCACAACTGAGGGTCCAAATAAAGAGGGACCACTCTTCATTTTAGAAATATATACCTCCGAATAGGTTGGAACATCAACATTAGCCATAGTAATTTAGGCAAAATGTCGAGGCAAAAAAGCCCTCACAGCAAGCAGCTGTACTGAAATAGTTGTAGACAACAGGGGCAGCCCTGAAAACCTGAACCAGGGGCAAGTAATACTGGAATCCTAACAAGGGTTCAAGTTGACAATACATACATCAAATATCAATCCAAACAATAAAAGTCAGAAACATACTAATTGAGTGGGCTGCAGCACCCATTGTGCCACCCAGTGCAGTGACTGTGCACACATGGCTGCATGCCTACCATCTGTAGCTTGGCTGTGCAGTTTTAAAACTGTAAATTCAACTTGTAAAAATAGCCCCTTTTGACAAGCCTAAACCATCCTTTTATATATCAATAGGTCACCTGCCATAAGGCACAGTGCATGGTATTTAAAAGTAGGACATGAAAAAGTTTAACATTAAACATGTCCTTTCAGCGAAAATGCCCCAAAAGCAATATTCACTGTAGCATAATTGGCTTTTACATAGGAAAGCAATGGAATGCATTATTACATTTAATAATGCTATCTCCAGCTAGGAAACAACTGCAAAATTCATTCTTGGGCTTTTTGAAATACGTATTTTAAAGCCCAATTCTTTAGTGGATTTGCAATACATATTTTGGGGAAAAATTACCTTTTCTCTGCCTAAAGCCCCTGGAGCCCATTCGAATGACAATCAACTGTCAACTTGGCAGCTGAATAGTTTGATGAGTTGTGAACATGCCCCCAAATGTCTTGGGTTTGGGGAAGTGTTCTTTTACTCTTGCAGGTTGATCATCTGAGCTATGCACAGGAACTTGATTAACTTCAAAGAGGCTACCCTGTCACAGGCAAATGTTAGCTGACACTTGAGCATAACCCTTCTTTATTTTGCCAGTCATCCAGGCACCAATCCCAGTGGGAGAGAATCTGCCCCCAGAAATGACTTACAGTGACCACAGGGAAGTAGTTGTTCATTTTGCTGGCCACACCTTTTAAGGTAGAGGAGCTCTGTTTAGGGAAAGAAAGGTTCTGCCATTTTGGTTTTTGGTAGAGCATGGCACTGTGGGATTGTTTGTATTAGGGCACACAGAAAATGCTGCAAAAGTAGGTATGGCCACCTCTGGGAACTTCTGCCTCATTGGTTAGGGAGTGACCATGAGTTTCCGCCACCCAGAGGCTTGTGTCAGGCATAAATGTGGCACTCACAGTACACTAATCAGAACATTTTCTTGACATGTGGTACAACTTAAGAGGACTGGGCCTGCTGTCTGTGACCTTAAAAGAGCCTAGAAGACTGAACCTGTTCTCCCTCCTTTACCTGAGACAAAGAAATAGACTCCAAGAGTCAAATGGCTGAACCCCTGTTCATGCTACAGGGACACAACAAGCTACAAGTGTCCCTTTGTGCAACTACCCAGCTGACCAGCTACCCTGGGCCCTGCTGCTGGCCTCTTCTGGAGTTAATCTTGACCTTCAAGTGCGGTCTCCAAGGTCCTGAACTCTTTGCTGGTATCAAAGTGTACTCCTCCTAACTTAACTTTCCCTTAAAAAATAGGACTTGGCTCCAAAGACCTCTGGTGGACCATGACCAAGCTGCCAAGTCAATCCAACAAAGGTGTGTTGCTGCTGGGCCAATGTTTCAAGTTGTTCCCCCTCAATGCTTTTCCGCAGCACCCTATACGATTCACTGAGACCTCATGAAGAAGGTATCCAGCCTTGTGGAACCCTCCCTGGTTAAAGCCTGCAAACTTTCCCCGCTGGAAGAATACAAGCACCAAAAAAGTGACTACGTTTGAAGGTCTTCACAGGCTGCATGCACCAACCTCCGGCTGACGAGGGGTCTTCTCTGAGAGCGAAATAAAAATTTCTCCCACTTGGCGCTTTCATGTTAAAAGTCAAAGGCTTCACTAAGAGGTCATCCAGTGGCTATCTGACGATGTGGAACTCTCTTCAGCCACAGCCTGCCGGACTGCCCCACTGAAAAATGTTGACTTTCATTTCAGAGACCAAGTCCAAAGGTAAAACTTCTGAATGGGTCGAACCTTGTTTATGTATCCAATTTTTGCTGCATTGTGGTCTACCTTAACTAGTGCCCATGTGCTGGTCAAGCACATCCAGATGACCGTGGTTGGCATTTAATGCTTTTTGGCACAATTTTCACATTTAAACTTTAAAAATTCATAACTCTGGTTAAACTTATTAGAATGTTGTTGCTTTGGTGTCATTTTATCTATTAAAATGTACTCTATCACCCTGCATTGGTTTGGGATTTTTCTTGTGTTTTGACTTCATTACTGTTGCGCTACTGCATAAATACTTAACACATAGGGGCATATTACCAAGGATGTGCGATAATTATCGCAAAGTGCACTTAGCGCTGTTTTTTTATCGCCGGCTATCGCTGGATTACATCGCGGAGATAACGCGTTATTATCAACGCTTATCTCCAAGGTGAAAGCGGCGAAACCCAGCAATAGCACGCGAAATCCAGCGATAAATTCCACGCGCTAATGAAAAGCATGCTAATAGGCAGGTAAGGACTTAACCTTACAATCCACCTCCCATTGACTAGAATGGTTAAGTCAAGTTTTAAAGAGGTGTTAGATTCCAGCGATAATCGCGGTTAGCGCGAATTATTTTATCGCTTCGCAGGCATTGCTAATAGGGGGAAGTTGTGTTTGCGACTGTTTTCAGTCGCTTTTAGTTGGGAACGCCTACTTTACATGTCATTAGCGATAATTATCGCTGACATGCAAAGCGGTAAGAAAACGTCCGCTTTCGCCATAAAGCTGTCGCTAACAGCTGTTAGCAACAGCTTGCTGATAGGGCGATAGAAATATCGCCGCTTTAGCGGCAAAAAGTGCCGCTAAATTGGCGCTACTGCCCTTGATAATATGCCCCTCAGCCTCTAAGATAAGCCTGTCTGCTCTGTGCCATAGCTACCAAGAGGCCAAGCTCAGGTTAATTTAGTGACATTAAGGATTCACTCTGAATAGGGTTGGGGTTATTACTTGAGGTGGATACTCACTCTACCCAAATAATAACACAATTTCTTACAGTGCACATGCATGCATGCATACTGCAACCTTTTCCGTGGTGGTACGCATTGGAGTTACTTAGTGTGGTGTCCTGTGGTGAGATACTTCATACTCTTGCAACTCCTGCTGCTTCAACTGCACCACCCCACCCACAGCTCCATCACCTACTAAAAATATACCAGCAGTGCCAAAAACCTCACCCACACAAACACACTCCAACAAACACTCACCCGCTTCCCATATGCTGATATCATGCATGCTCTTTAACACCCACTTGCTCAGCAAACTCGCCACGGAGATCTCGGATCCACTGGATGATGCCACCCTGGACATCCTGTTCCACAGGGAAACATGGCTAACGTCAGCATTGACACCAGACATCGCCGCGGCCACGCCTGCCGGATACGAGATCGTAAGTAAGATCACCAACTCAAACCCAGAGGAGGAGTCGCCATCATCTTCAATGACACCTTCAGCTGCACTGCCTCTGCAGAATGTGAAACTGACTACATGGAACACCTCAACTTTAAACTGCAAATCAATGCCATCTTCAACATGGGTGGAACCTTGGACTATTAACCCCCAAAACCCCAAACCAACTTTAACAACAACACTGCTGACTTTGTCGGCACATTAGCAATCAACTCCAGGCAATACATTCGCCTAGGACACCGAAAACTTCCATCTAGAAGACCAGACCGACCCCAACTCAGCTGTACTCCTAAACAAACTCAAAAACCTTGGGCTAGCCCAACGCATCTCAGGCAACTCCGATATCATATGACACATGCTGGACCCCATCTTCATATCCTTCAACATCACAGTCCACACACCCACACCCGACTCCTAGACCAACCACATCATAGCCAGACGACCTCTCTGACTTCTTCTGCAGCAAGATCACAACCATATGCAGCAACTTTGCTCCACAACCGGACCCCTTGAATCTTGCCAGAAGCCTCCCATTAATAGGCCAAGGCAAAAAAATATCCTCATGAGGCACTATCAGCATGGAGGAAACCACAGCAATTATAAAGAGCATACACTCCTGGGTCTGTGTTGGACACTTGCCACCATCACGTCTTCGACAAAGGATTAACTCTCACCAGCATGGCCCTCACACCTATCCTTAACACCCCCATTAACACAGCCACCTTTCCTGAATCCTAGAAGCACACACCCATCAACGCCTAACAAAACTCGGCAAATACAGACCAATGTCCCTACTTCCATAACCAGCCAAGATCCTGGAGAACGCCATTAACAGATGCCTCTCCAACCACCTCGTCAACAACCAGGTTCTCAGCACCACACAATCTGGCTTCAGACCAAACCACAGCACTGAGACCACCCGTGTTGCAGCAACACACAACATCCATATTACCCTCGACAGAGAGTAAACTGCAGACCTGATCCTTCAGACCTCTCCGCAGCCTTCAACACCATTTCCCATCTCATTCTTTCCAGCCATCCCCATGACACAGGCATTAAAGCATGCACCCTCCTGGGGATCTGCACATTTCTCAGCAGAAGAACCCAAACCGTCAGCATGCCACCATACTCCTCAGAAGCAAGGCTCCTCACTCAGTCAGAACTTCTTCAACCTATATATGACTCCGCTGGCAGACATCCTCCGAGCTCACAACATTAACCTCACCTCACCTATGCAGAAGACACGCATGTGATTCTGTGCCTCACGGACAACACACCCAGCACCAGGAACAAGTTCCCCACATGCATGACCGAAGTAGCCACCTGGATGAAGTCCTATTACCACAAACTGAATACGGACAAGACCGAAGTAGGTATTTTAGGAAAGGTCGCCTCATGTGGGCCTCCCCCTGGTGGCCAACAGATCTTAGACCTGCTCCAACTCCCAGCGCGTAATCTAGAAACCTCTGAATCATTATAGATATCAAACTGGACATGTCCGCTCATGTTAACCCAGTTACATTGTCCTGTTTTCACCCCCTGAAAATGCTCAAGAAGATGTTCAAGTTGCTACGAAAGAACAACAGGAAAACAGTCACCCACACCCTTGTCACTAGCAGACTGGACTAGGGAAACACCCTACATGCAGGTATAACCAACCAACTCACAAAAAGACTCCAGATCATCCGGACCGCAGCAGCCAAGCTAGTCTTCAATCTTCCGCATCGGGTACACATCACAACTCACCTAAGAGAACTCCAATGGCTTTCTCTACACAAGTGTGCACATTTTAAACTCCTCACCCACACGTACACAGCACTTTATAACACAGGCCCTGCCTACGTGAACAGCCAAGTACAATTCCATTATCCCTCCAGGTACCATCATTCTGCGCGACTCATACTAGCTCACACCCCACACATACACAAAAGCAGATCTGGAGTTTGTGCCTTTTAATACATTACTCCTACAGTCTGGAACAGCCTTCCACAACACATCAGAGCCTCCTGATGAAGTGTTGAGATGAGTTTTGAGTAAGTTATCTGAGAGTGGTCTAACTGTGAAGAAAGAGAAATGTAGGCTTGGAGTGAAGTCAGAGACATACTTGGGTCATCTGATTTCGGGTGAAGGGAATCAACCAAAGTTTGAGTTGGCTAACAGCATAGTGAAAGCTTCCACGCCGGTGGATAAGGATCAAGTCGGGTCTTTCCTTGGCCTGGCTGAGTATTATTCTAAGTTCATCAAAGGATTTGGAGTGTTATTGAACCAATTTGTCAGGATTCCTGCCACAGCTCACCTCTCTTGACGTTCACAGTGTACCTGCATGACACATGTCATTCCTCCCAACACTTGTATATGAACAAACATCTTGTACCCTGACTTTTGACCATATTACATGCTGTTGGTAATAGCTAGCTGCAGCTGGTGTTCCCCGATTTGTTTGAAAAGGCTTAATAGCTTTTACAGATGTTTTACCATGCATATGCAAGGTCAGGTTTCAGGTGCCACGGAAACATACAGAAAATCCACCAGAATAAGCATCAAGGAACAGGCATAGATGACCTCAACAGGAACCTGCCAGAAGACAGCCCTCATCAAATGAATCCCCAGCACCTGCTCCTTGCTATAAGCAATTAGAACGCAACCTTTGTGAACATTCTAAAACACCTTCTAGAAGGCAGCCTCATCAAGCTAATTATCTGCACCTGTTCCTTGTTGCAAACAATTAGAATGTGACCTTTATGAACGTTCTAAAGCAGTCTTATTTAAAGACCGTCCACACTCCTCCCCTTTGCTTAGCCTCTTCGCCTACCACTTACCTCTTTCCCATCTTCCAGGACCCTGTCTTGCCAGCTCCCTTGATCCTCCCATTTCGACCTCACTGCAAAGAACGTCCCGCATTAGTCTCCACCTGGATGGAAAAAAGAACAAGAATAGGAGAGACGCATTAACAGGCTTAATTTTTCTATGAGCTGAGCTCAGTCGCAACATCGTGCTGCGAACAAAGGTAACCAGTGTTTTTGTTCAACTTGTACATACTGTTGGCAGGACTCTGCCAGAAAGGACTTAGGTGACGCTAACTCCTTCCAAATTTGCTTGTGGGTTTGATGCTGAAATCATACTCACTACCATTTCGAGAACTTTGATGAAGGGGCCTCATCGGACAATCTGAATGAAAACAAAACAACAAAAAAAGTAAAGGTGGTTGAGATTTGAAAAGATTTCATGAGGTGATACCTTAAGAGATAGAATTAATACTAGACTAAAGCCTTAATATTTGTTTGTTTATAGGTACCACATCTGCGAGTTCCATTCATCAGACTAGTGTGAATGCCTGCTGCAGTGTTGCTGTTGAGTAGACGAGCCACAGCATCTTTGACTCTACATGCTCTCTCCATCCCAACCCCTTCACCCTGAGATTTGCCACTGGAGCAGTGTCTCCTCCTGTAAAATGAGGGCAAGTCTCGAGTGGATTCAGGTACTAGCGTCGCCGCCCCATCGGAATCATCTGGGATCCAGGTAGCTGGCTTATGGCACAATCAGAGTGCTGCTAAAGTAAGGTGTTCCCTTTATTTGGTCTGATGAATGTGAGACTACTTTCCAGGTGATTAAGAGAGAGATCAGTAAGATGCCTTTGTTGGGACAGTTTGATGTTATGAAAAACTGGTATTGACAAAGGATGCCAGTCTTAACGGTTTGGGTGCTGTCTTGCCCCAGGTAGTAGATGGTGAAGAAAGAGTTATGGTGGCAGAAGGACATTACTCATGTATTGAAAGGGAAATTTTAGCCACAGTATGGGCTGTACGACATTTCACGTTCTATTTGTGGGGCATCCCTTTCCTTGTTCGGGCTTATCATCATCCATTGGTGAAAATATTTTCATCTAAGAGAGGTGAATGTCTGACTCCTAGATTGAAAAGGTGGGGTGAGGAGGTGAAAGAATTTAATTTCCAGGTACGGTGTTTGCCTGGACTTGTGAATAAGACAGCTGATTGTCTTTCCCATTTACCTATTGTTTGTGATGAAGAGGCAGAAGTGTTGGATAATCACGTGAACTGGGTGAGAGAGTCGCCCATTTCTAAAGAATAGTAGAGAAAAAGTGAAGAGAAAGATGTATTATTGCCATTAATCAATGAGTATGTGGTGCGTGGTTGGCCATATTCTAAAGTTCTTGAACCTGGGATGAAACCATTTTGGCGCGTGAGAGGTGAATTGACGGTTCTTGTAGGGGGGGTTGTTTAGATGTGAGAGGGTTGTTCCACCTTGTGATGTTAGATCCAAAGTGATCAACTTGGCACAAGCGGGGTACCTTGGAAGAAACGTCACCATGGCTTGAGTCAGGGAAAGGTATTGGTGGCCAGCTATGGATCACCAGATAGAAGAGGTGGTAAAAGATTGTTACATGTGCGCTGCTAATGACAAATCATGGGTCACACATCAGATTCCCCTGTCACCTGTGAAGATTCCTGAAGAACCCTGGATGAAGCTGGAACTAGATATTGTAGGTCCTTTTGAACTATTACATTTTAAGGAGAGATTTGTGATATTGTTGGTAGATTATGCTTCTAAGTGGGTATGAACTAGAAGTGTGAGTATGATGTGTACTAGAACTGTCTTAGATTTCCTTAGAGATGAAATTGCCAAAGTATTTAGTGACTGATAATGGAGTGCAATTTAGGTCACAAGAAATGCAGAGTTTCCTGAAGCACGTGGGCATTGTCCACCAAAAAACAGCTCTGTATGCACGACAAGCTAATGGTCTTGCGGAATGCGTGACTAGAGTGGTTAAATCATGTGTGCAGAGGCCTGTAGAGTTCAAGATTCCGCTCAAGGAAGTGCATCAAGAGACATGGTAGGCACATCGCACAACTCCGAAATCTATAATGTTAAAATCACCTTTTGAATTGTTGAAAGCAAGGAAAGCAAACTTCAAACTGAACCCTGTGTAGTTACAGTGTGAGAAACGTGTGTGTTGAAGTGACGTGGTGGTGATGAATCAGTATGGGAAGTACCAACAGCGGTACAAAGATAGGTATGTTAAGAAACATTCTGTCCAGTACAAGAAGTGGAATGTGGGAGATCTGGTTTAGATAAAAAAAAAACTATGGGGCATATTATCAAGAACGGCGTTAAACATTATCGCCGCTTTAGCTGGTGTGAACATGGGCTTCTATTGGAATTCTCCAGGGCATATTATCAAGCCCATTATCGCCGTCTTGATAATATGCCCCTGAAAGGGAAAAGAAAAGTTTAACTCAATTTATGGGTCCTTTCACAATTGAATTGATTAGGAAGAATGTGGTCACTGTTCATACAGGTGACAACTGGAGCATGTCAAGGTTGGTTGAATGTGCTGACAAAAATGCCAAACTTGGGGGCCTATTAGGATGGCGGGCGGACTAGCGGTGCTGGGACCGGCCGCCAGTGGTGTGGCGGTCCCGCACCAGCGATTAGGATGACACCGCCACCGTGGCGGTGGCATCCTCCATTCCCAGCATTGTGGCGGGCGGTGCACACAGCACCGCCCGCCACAATGCTGGGAATGCACTGTGTGCATTGTCATGCACAAGGTGACAGGCACCGCGCGGTGCCTGCCACCTTGTCCATGACAATGGTACCCCCCATGTGCACTCCTCACCCCCCCAATACCCTGGGGGCCCGCAACGGGCCCCCAACAGCAAACTCCGCATGCCTTTTCGTGGCGGCATCGCCGCCACGGAAAGGCTGCTTCCCGCACCCATGCTAATATGGATGGCGGTGTCTAGCAGACAAAGGAAGGACAGTCAGTTAGTTCTAGTTCTACATCTCTGGACACCGTCCACACTAGTGAAAGTGAAACAGAAAGAGGAGAGGGCTCTAATAATGCTACGAACACTGAAAATCGTTTTTTACAAGAAGTTCAAAGGATAAAAAAGGAAACAGGGAGCAAAGCAGACGCCCCGCACAGGCAGCAAGACAAGAAGGGGAAAGAGAGGGGGTGCAGGGAGAAGAGAGACCTGGAATGAGAACCAGGTCGTGGAACCTGAAAAAATGAATGATGTTAATGTAGTGAACCTGACCAATAAATGTTTCTCTGATGATACCATATCTCTATTATCGAAGGGCATGAGTTTCTGTCCAAGCAGTATTGGTGATATGTGTGAACACGTGTTGGCTGATGCAAGAACAAAGAGAATAAAGAAAAGAAACCAAGCTCAAAAATGTCTCTGTATCATTTATGCTTGACTAAAACAAATTGGATAATTGCATATTACTTAAAAGATGTGTGCTGAGGATTGTGTTTATGTTTATGTTGGTTTCGACCACGTGTTTGGGGAGACTGGTGGTTCTTCTCACCTTTCAGCACCGTCCATATAAATTTCTCAGAAATCTAAATAGAGTGTAAGTGCTACTCATTCTTGGAGCGCCATTTTACCTATAACCATACCACTGCACCGTCGTGAAGTGTCTAGCAGACACCGCCACCATATGTAGCCCCTTTTCCGGCCGGTCGACTGGTGGACCGGCGGAAATCCGGCGGACGGTCTCTCCGTCCGCCGGGGTCCCCCCGCCATACTAATATAGCTGGGGGAAAATGGGTGGCGGGCGGAGGGAAATTTAGGGCGGATCGCCACCGCCATGCGGGCGGTGGCGATCCGCCCTACATCGTAATGACCCCCCTAGTATTGTTCTTGACTCTTACGGTAATGCTGAGGAAGATGTCAGTTAAGTATTGACAAGGAAGCCAGCACAGGCAGTCCGGCAAAGTTGAAGTTGGAGGCACCGAATCAGGAGTGTTCGCCAGATCAAGAAAATTTCCTTCGCACTTCAAGGAATATGTTATGCATTAATGTATCATTAACTGGCTTCCTCTTATTGGTTATATTCTTGTAAGAGATATAGATATATATTTTTATTCTCTTCTATTGTATCGAATAGAGACATTGTATCTACCTTACAGCTATTGTTATTGAATAGCACTCCTTTTCCCGCTTTCCCTCACCCCGCATGTTATTACAACGCGGTCGTTACAACGACCGCGTAGTAACTAACGCAATACCATTACCCCGCAAGTCGTTACCACGACTTGCGGAGGAGCGCTGGATGTTGGAATAGTATGATTTACTATTCCAACTCCAGTCTGTGCGGACAGTAGGGAAGGTGTTGGATTTAAAATCCAACACCTTCTCCCCCCCTCCGCAAGTCGTGGTTTGACTTGCGGGGTAATGGTATTGCGTTGTTACAACGTGGTCGTTGTAACAACCGCGTTGTTATAAAATGCGGCGTCACGGATGCGGGGTGAGTGATGTTTACCATTGTTATTTTGTAGTTCCTTACATTTTTTCTGTTTTTTTTTTTTTTGCTTTGTTTAGTTGGAGGACGTGTTGTGGGCTCCAGGACCCTGTATTGGTCTTTTCTTCTTTTCGTTTATGGAATTCTGCACTCGTGGTAGAATGTGGCTAGCCTTTATGTAATGGGTGAATATTCTAGGACTAGCAGTTGGAGCTGGGATCAGAGAGAGAGAGAGGCTGTTGGTGGGGGTACAACGTGATCCATTAAATCTCCTTGAATATTCCTCCAGTGTCTGGATCATATTCAACAGATACCCTCACGGGTGATAGTAGCAACCACGAAAATACAGGTAACATAACATGACACACACTCACTCTAACTTCCCACGATTGCTGCTTTGATTAAACTCGTTTTCAGCCTTACACGAAAAGTATTCTTGTTCACAGCCCAGGTCAAACAGGATTACTTTAGAAGCCATCCCAGAGTCATCGGATGATCATCTAACTACTCTAGAAGTCATTTTCATGTTGTCAGACGTCATCAAGCTCTTAAAGTCATCAGCAGGGTTTAGAAACTTGAGCCCGATGATTTGAAGATGACTTGAAAATGAGTATCTGAGGACTTCACAAGATGTGATTAACCCTGATGATTTCAGGATGACTTGAAAATGATTATCCGATGACTTCACAAGGTGTGACTGTTCCTGATGATTTGAGGATGACGTGAAACTGAGTGCCTGATTACTTCAAAAGATGCATTGCTACTGGTGGTTTTAGGATTGTTTGAAAAGGACTGTCGGATTATTTGACTAACACCACAGTCTTGTAATTAAAAAGACTGGTTCATAATAATTTTAGTATGATTTGTTGATTGCTTCAGATACACGTCCAACATTTTAGTTTATTTATTTCTTTTTAGAGACGTTCAACCCTTTGGAAGATTTCAGAATCTCCTTTTTACTGCATAATGAACACCATTTACATATTACTGCATTTTCAACTCTGCAATTAAACCTACAGTGCATGCATTAGCGGAGACTTCAATGCTAGAAGGCCTGGGTGCTATGCCAATAACTCTAACTCAAACAAATGCGAGACCGATTGCATTTACAATATAGCGCTACTCATCCCAATGCAGAGTGTTAGAGAGCCTAACATAACATACACATTATCCATGCAAAAGAAATCAAGTAAGTGTGCAAATCAATGTAATATACATATCAGAGCACTATTGCATAATTAAGTGGTACATTTATGCTCACAACATTGTATAAAATGCACACCATGTGTGTTGCGATATCATGAATAACAAACCCGAAGATGGTAGCAACAAAATAGAGGTTCAGCAATCCCACCCCCGAAAACAGTGGGTGAGTTTAAAAAAATGTATTAGTTGAGGATTCGGGGTCGGGTTGTGCCAAAAAAGTGGCGTCAGGATTGCGCCACTTTTTGGCACAACCCAACTCCAAATCTCATTTGTTAAATATCACAATGCACTTAAATGTACTCATGATACACCTGATAAATATATGTGTGAGATCTTAGTATCTGATATCACTTCCAGTGAGGTCACTTACTGTGATGCAATGTGGAATGTCACGCGTCGTGACGTCATGTGCTGTGATGGCACACGTCATGATGTCACTTGCATACTGCCTAACTTGGTCAGTCCCCCCCACTTCTTTTTATAGGACTTGTGCCCTGCATACACCATCGCTAGTGCACAGCGCTCACGTTTCCCAGGTCCATATATGAGGTACTCACCTAGTCCTGGTCTTAGCTTTTCATTTTGGACTCGTAGGCCCGATTTTATAGAGGCAAAAACAGGGCAACAGATCTTGTGATGAAAACTGCTGGTCTCTGTGAGGTTCTCGCGAAACTTGAGAGCTCAGGAACTGGCTCTTCTGTCTCTTTTATCAGAGAAGCCTTTAGTGGAGAGGCCAATAACTGTAAGGGAAGGAAGTCTCAGCGCTTCTTTAAGCAGTCTAGTCAAGTGTCATTCATGTCACTACATTTGGTCCGTTTTTAGCACTATATAATGATTAGACGGCTCACTGTTTCTTTCTGGCCATCACATACGTTTCCATATCCAAAGTTAAATCTGTTTAATTTTTGTACAAAATGCAAACCTAAATGCTTCTTTCATTAAAATAAGCACGATAACCCCCCGTTGGTCCCTTTTACACCAATATCATTATTGCTGTGAAATACAGATATAAATTACGATGTCTTACTAGCTGCATACAGACGGGCACATTTATTGTTGAAACGGAGACATTATGTGATTTGCTCAGAATGACTGGATGTTGAGCTGACGCCCAGACTCGAACTCGGTTCCCAAGCTTCGAAGCAGCCACTGTAGCTGTTATGCCACATCCTCTCTCTGTTGCTTAAAATATAAAGGAGCTGTTGTCCGTATGTAAATAAATGAAGTTAGAGTAAGAAGGTCCAGTAGTAACACTGTTAAACGAATGAAAATGCAGCACACGCTGCCATGCAACCAGATATAAAAAAGAAATACCTGTAAAATTTTGACACTGGCTGCCTCTATAACCAAACATGAATTACTCTAAATGCAAGTAGTTACAAAACATAAAAAAAGCCGACACATGGCATGAATTCTCCGTTCAGAGCGTCGCAGCCGGAGTCTCAACTGCGCTAAACACCATTAAACATCATCGACGCAGCGTCTCCCAGCGCACAATGCGGTCCTGAACGATAACACAACAGAAGTATGTCGGTGTCAAATCGCAAATAATTTCCGAGACCTCGCCCTAGAGTTGCAAAAGCCCGATAAATACAGGAGGATCTCCACAGAAGGAAACAGCATAAACACCAGAGAAGCTCTTCAAAGCGCAATTTATTATAAATAGCTGAGCAACCCATCAGAGCTGAGCTTGGTGGTAGCATTAACAGAAAACACATCAGAGCTTAAAATATTTTGATTGCTCAGAACAAGCGTTTCAATAAAACACAACCGATATTAACAAAACAATTATACCCGAGTCTAGGTAATCTTTAGTGGAATATGTACACTTGTGGTAACGTGCAGGGCTTTAAGTGGGATGAAAAAACTTTGGGGTCTCTAAAAGGGGCGTGGCCAATGTAATTAAGGACGTGGCTTAAAAACGTGTACGCTAAAAATCTGTTGTGATGTCACTTCCTGTGACACCACCTAACTTGGAGAGTCCCCCCACTTCTTTTTTTAGCACTTGTGCCCTGGCTCCGTGTTTATTGCACAGTTCATTTCGCCCTGACTCTCTGCGGGGCTCTGAAGCAGCGAGCACCGGGGTCGCCTCCTCTCTCCGTGTGGCCAGGATAACACGTGTGCCTGAATGTCGGCCTGTTCAGTTTCAGATGATTGCCGTCAGGTGCTTTAATTCATTGCATCTATACTACAGCGCCGAAACGCTGACTCCCAGAATGCACTAGGCTGTCAGATTAAAACCCAAGCCTTAAAACATGCGGTTCTGGCGATATGGACCCAGTTATTTGTACTGCAGCTGGTTTAACCCCTCGTACGCAGAACAAGACCCCCAAAACTACGGCTCGTGGAGTACTCTTCTTAGCAAAAAACAACTAAAGAGTGAAGTCAAAGCAAAATAGAAAGGGAAGGAGAAACAACACAAGGAAAACCATTAGTGTTTAAAAGAACCCTCACTCACCAACCTAGTTGGTGACATGCTTCATCATTGGGTCTCCACCAGAGAGGCCGAATGCCTCTCCGGTGTGCTACAACGCCTGATTATAGCGGAGCTGGTTTGTTGTGATTGGTGTGGGTGATGGTGAAGATTAAAAGATGCCTCGGTTTATTCCCAAAGAAATTTAATGGTGGAAAACCAGGCAACAGTAAAAAACAAGTGTATTGGATGGAAACTGCCCGGCTAATTTGTCCAAGCACATCCAATATGTGAAGTGTATAAAAAATGGTCAACATGTTTCTGCTTCAATGTGCGAATAGCGAAGCTTTCATCAGGACCAACCCACCACGGCGGTATGTGCACGCTAAGGCACACCCTAACCTGTGGGGGTATAACAAATAAACTCACGGTTTACTTGATCAGACCTTCAGAACTTCTGAAAGCCGTTATAAATGAGAAGTTAAACTAAACTCCACAACATGGGTCCCGGTGGTGGGCGCTTGACATCTGTTCAAGCCTTAAATGAAGACCAGCGCCCGTTAAACACCTACTAGTAGCCCTCCGTGGATCCGAATTCGAATAACGGCTTTCAGAAGTTCTGAAGGTCTGATCAAGTAAACCGTGAGTTTATTTGTTATACCCCCACAGGTTAGGGTGTGCCTTAGCGTGCACATACCGCTGTGGTGGGTTGGTCCTGATGAAAGCTTCGCTATTCGCACATTGAAGCAGAAACATGTTGACCATTTTTTATACACTTCACATATTGGATGTGCTTGGACAAATTAGCCGGGCAGTTTCCATCCAATACACTTGTTTTTACTGTTGCCTGGTTTTCCACCATTAAATTTCTTTGGGAATAAACCGAGGCATCTTTTAATCTTCACCATCACCCACACCAATCACAACAAACCAGCTCCGCTGTAATCAGGCGTTGTAGCACACCGGAGAGGCATTCGGCCTCTCTGGTGGGGACCAATGATGAAGCATGGCACCAACTAGGTTGGTGAGTGAGGTTCTTTAAACACTAATGGTTTCCTGTGTGTTTCTCCTTCCCTTTCTATTTTGCTTTGACTTCACTCTTTAGTTGTTTTTTGATATATACTAGGGGGATTAAGAGTGACTCCTTTGTCTTCCCTCGCTCTCCTGTTGTTGAATTCTGTACTCTTCTTAGCGTCAACTCCGGATATTGCCCTGCGTTTGGCCTTTTGCGAGCGGCATTAATTGTCACAGATGCCCCTGTTGCAGGGGCAATCTTCACGCAACAAAACAGGATGAGGGGTTGAATTATGTCTCCCTTGCTGTTGTACCTTCACATGCTGTGCGAAGACCCTATAAATGAATGAATGAATGAACTAATTATTTCATGGATAACCAAATACATCACTTATTTAGGGAATATGTTATTTGAATGGACGTTTTGATGTCGCCCTCACTTATCGCCATGCCTCGCTGCCGTTAGCACAGGGAAAGACCATGAATAGCCAGTATGAATTTATTTTACATTGTGTATGACGCTGAGTAACAGAGTAGCTGCTTTCTGGAACGGGTTATGTCATCAGCATACCCTGACACACACTGTTTATTTTCCGTTTTTCGGCAGATTACATTTTTAAGCATACATTTTATCATTGGTAGTAATAGGTGCAGGGCAGCGTTGGGGTTGCTTATACTTTATAAAGAACAAGCCTTGCTTTGGAACAGCAAACTATGTTTGGTTTTTTTTAAAATATTTTGCAGGGGATACTTTTATACTATAAAATGGCCTATTACTATCGTAAAACATTTTTTTATTGCTACGTTGAATAAAGGTCTTTTAAATAATTCACATGTGGTCCTTATGCACCTGCTGCCTAATTACGCTCTTATGGGATGTTTTAAAGGGGGTACCTATGCAGACAAACCCAGCTTTACTAAAGTATTACATTTGGACAGATCATATTGTACATGAGCTGCATGACGATTTATTTTCTTGCCCAAGATCACAGTGTTGAAGTAAACTGGGAAGCTAAGACTAGAACATAGGTCTTCCTGCGCCACATACAAACTAGGCCGCATTTCTCCTCTCGGGCCAAGCACCACACAGATTGCTGAAACGTCTGCATTTCCCCATTGGTACAAACAGATTTGCTTAGAAAGACAGCACAGTGTCAGTTCACACAGTAGGACGGCAACCTTGAACTGCAGTACTTCTCTCTGTGTGCTCGTTTTCGAGGCTGCAACCTTGAGTATGTTTCACACAGCGCTCTGTCAGTGGGTTTCAACAGAACCCTCTCTTGAATGGAAATGTGCTCTGTGAAGCTGTCAGGTAAACATGTATGCAATCCATTATCAAACAAGACATTCTCTGGGCACAGGCAACTAGAATCTTTAAAGACTACCTGGCATTGAGGCCATTAGCGCACCCAGAATCAGTGAATCCATCAAAAATTATAGTATCCGGAGAGGAAAGAAACAATAAACTTTCAGCAGCACTGATGTGATAAATAAACCATATGCCCATCTCTGCTGATCCTTTTTCAATGGTATCCAGTTGACATAGGCCAGAAATGAGGGTTGAGTGGCCATTTTGAGACCAAATATTTCTGCGAGAAGTGCAGACCACCAGTTGGGTCCCATAGGCGGACTGCCTCTAAGGACATTGGGAAAGTACTCAACAGGACAATGTTTCTGTAGACTAGTTAGAAATGGGTAGTGCTAGTCATCTCGTACAAGCTTGTGGCATACTCCCGGAACACCCTTATGGGCCATTCGTGCCACACAGAGCGGAGTCACCTTTATAGACCCTTCTGAGGAAAACAGAATGAGCACCATTAAGCTGACTAGCAAGAGATCTTATTTTTGAAATGCAGAGATGCCAGTTATTGAGGCACTATTCCCAGGGCCAGGGTCGTCAATGCTACGGTTTCAATACCGAAGGCCACCGGGCTTTTACTAGACCTTCTGTTGTGGGGACGGTGGGGCGAAGAGATTTTTGGGTTATTTGAGACACTTCAATCAGTAATAACGAGCCGCGCTTCCCACCGTCTCTCATTGAGAAAGGTTGTAACCAAGGAAGGTGAATGAGGGGATTTGGGGAGAAGGCGAAGGAATTCTTCGCCCAGTGGCCAAAATAAACCGAGCTGTGCTGAAAGGATACAACAGAGTATTCCTCCCTTTGACGCCTAGCGTAAATATGCAAAGAAGCCATTAAAACAATGCGAGTTTGTAGTCAGTGCTATTGCGAAATTTACACGTTTTGTAAATAAAACGTATGCTTTAAGAAAAAATGATTTGATTTGTAGACATTTTGACACAGTTTGCACATGCAGTGAACGAGTTACATTGTTTTTGCTGCAAGCAATACACTGCATTTCAAATAACTGATAGATACACCTGGACACATCATTCTGGGCTTGTGTCACCATCACAATCCCCTCAGACACAGTCCCCAGCTTCAAAGTCGGCCACTGTCTCCATCCTCTTTCATTTCTTGCTTGCATCAATTTCCACAGCCCCATCTAGGGCTCCCTCTGGGTACTTTTTCAACGACTCTTCCGCTTTCCCCAGGCCCTGAGTCTTGTCGACCATCACTTAAGTCCCTGGCAGCATTTTCAATGCCAGTTACCATCTAAATGGTGGACTGTGTTGTCGAGTATCAGGAATTACACACGGAAACGGGCAGTGTTTACATGTCAGCAGTGAAACACGCTGTGTGTGTCGCGCTCCGAGCCCGGGCCTGTAGCCTGATTGTGGCAAAACATGATTATAACGTCCACAACTACAAAAACACGGCCCGCATACATGTACACAAAGCCTGGGCTGTGCAGGCGGCCGCCTTGGCAAGCTGTATTTAGAATCCCAAAAGGAAAAATAAATAGCTCCTCTGCTAGGGGAATGTTGCTGTCGGTGGGTAAATACCTCTCTGCAAGAGCATGGTGTCTGCCTGATTTTCCAGGGCCTTCAGAAACCTTTAATTATTTAATGTCTAAAGTGTCCCACTCAACCGCCATTTCAGGTTTGTGATTTCACTGTTCATTCACCACTGTCCATTCAGTTAAGCTACCCTGTTTTCTTTTTTCAAAGAACGGTGTCAGTTTGCCAAATCTCTTTCTATGGCTTGTTGGATGAAGCTAGAACGAGCAGGAGAAAAACCCGAGAGGAGGGCCCTTTTCCAAGCACAACACTCGAGGTCTCGCCTGAGACCACGGCCTTCCTTCTCGGTCCTTGCAAAGAATGTGTCTTCAGCTCTGCTTGGCTCTGTGACCAACAGTTGTGGGGTGTGTCTGCAGTTTCTCTCTCCCCCACAGTACTTCTATTGTTCAAAAACTGCAGCCAATTTATGGAGAGAGGCGGAATGTTTATGTAACTCACTTTGCTTGAGACAAGAAGTGAAAAAACAGGGCTGTGATGGAAGGCGGCCAGTCAAAACATGACTCTCTGGCTTTCTGGACACAGATGTTGGTGGGGGAGGGAAAGCACTGACTTCATTCGAAACCAAGGCGCACTTCCATTTTTAGAAGATGCTTTTTTCAATTAGGTGGGTCAAGCGAGCGGAGTTATTCGTCCACGCGATTTCTGGCGGCCTCTAATGAATAGCACAAACGTATATTTGTATTTATAACCGAGTTTAGCTGAACACCGGCTTGTAATGTGTTTGCGTAAATGTCTACCAAGAGGCACATACATAATACTGTAAAAAAGCAAAAGACACGCCAAGTTTTGGACTTACAGCCAGCGCTATTAGTAACTACAGATGTTGAGTTTGAGGGCGTGGGCAGACATGTGTTCTGCGCTCTTGGAAGCATGCGTCTTCTGCCAAGATTTGGACTTTATAACATGTTCTCATTTAAGATGGAAATAAAGGGGAAACATTCCACACGGGGGCGCGCGCTCGCGCATGCACTTACGCGCACGCACACACACACACCTTCAAAGTCGTCCGTAAAAGAAAGCTCTAAACTTTGCTAGAATGCCATTTTCTGGCCACCCCACCTAGAAAAACATATTATTAAAGTAGGGCCCACGCCCAGATATCCGCAGTGCAGTGGTCAGCACCTATTCGTGTACGTTAGAGCTGGCCAGTGGGCTAGTGAGAACATTGCCAAAATATTTGCATTTACAAGCTTGGCCCGAGGCACTGTGTCAAGAACTCGGTCTTCCTTGGCTCGCTGTGCAGACACTTACACATGTGTGCAATGTTCTCGATGAAACCTTGCCTGGAAGTAGAGGGTAGGCCGCAGGCGAAGGCCTCTGCCAGGAAGTCCTCTCCCCAAAGGCCTGGGCGATAGATAGCTCGAGTTGGTTCATTCACTCTTTTTTGATTTTGCTGTATTACGCCTTCGATTTATCCCTGTTGCCTGCTTTCCTGACCCGGGTGATGCATACCCAAGGACTAGTGTAAAACAAGGCACTAGCAGTATTTGCTCCTGTTTCTACTCTATTGTTTACCCACAAAAAGAGGAAAAGGAGGAAATGTGAGTGTTCTGTAAGGACAGAAACAAAACATAGGAAAAACGCAAGGTTACTTAAAATTCCCCTCACCCACCAATAGTGGCATGCTTCATCACAGGGCGGCTTCTACATCCCTGGGCAGACCAACGCCTGGGATGGAGCAAAGGGATTGGGGGAGACAGTACAAACAAATACTATGGGATCCACGCAGCAAAATGAAAGGACAGAGAATAAAACTGTCTCAGATATGCCCTGAGCTTTCTTTATTCATGGGCTCCCCGGATAGGGTTTAAAGGAAGGTTACAAATGGGCATGACCCAGAGGGTAATTAGGGCCTCTTCATCCCTCCTTACTGCTCATATTTTTTTTAATTTTATTTTACAGAGTTTTATATAGCGCAAACTTGACCCGAATCGGGTATCAGAGCGCTTTACATAGCACCAGTTGCATTACATGAGGACACAATCATTTTTTTTGTTAGGCATGGGGAGATTAAGTGATTTGCCCAGAATCACAGGGTGTTCAGCGTCATTGCCGAGACTGCAAACCCAGTTCCCCAGATTCGCGGTCGACCGCCCTAGCCGTTAGGCCAACTCCTTTACTCTACTCTCTTGTCTATCAGGAGAGGTCACTCTGGATCTCACTGGTGGTGAATGTTTCTACAAACCACAGGGCAAGGTGTAATAAGGCTCCAGAGTGATCTTCAAAGCCCACACCACTGTGCACACGCTTTTTACACCATCCCTCTCCACTTTTTCTAATGCCTGAATACCCCTAGCCTACTAGGCCTCTAGGCCCAGCCAATTCATTCCTGTTAACTGTGCCAAGAACGACTACATTTGGAGACAAGTCCTTTTCTATTGAGGCAGCAAAATGATGGAACTTCTTTCCAGCCATCCTTCATACAGAATCCAATATAGCAAAGGTCATGAAAGCCATCAATGTGCAGCTTTTCAATCAGTAAAACAAGTATTCCCACTCCCCACGGGCCTGTTATGCTATCTTCTCAACACCAAGAAGCTTAGCATATTTGTGCTCTACAAATAAATAAACATTTAAAACAAAACAAGTGCAAATATTCTTTGCTCATGTTAGTCTCCATTATTTTACACCTAGGTGAGAACAAGGTGTCAATTTCACTTCAACTGTGACTAAAATAGCAGCATTTGTGCCAGGGTTTTTCTTTTGACCACAACGTAAACCTAGGTTTATTGTCTTGCATTATACTGTGTTGCATTGTATTATTTATGTAGTGCATTTATAATCCAGGTGTGGCTGAAAAGTTGACTGAATGGCCTTCAGATTTTTTTTTACTTTCTCTTTCTTATAACTATCTGCTTTCTTTTGATAATCTTGTGCCCTAAGTTACACAGGATTTGGGTGCACTTTTGATCATCCGTTTCTAAGATGGACATTTAGACACATGGACTTCTGAAAAAACCGGACACAAGTGCAGTTTTCCTCTGGTTTTAAGCTAGTATTCTCTACTGGTCTGTGAATGCAACTAACACTAGGGGCCAGATTTATCAAGGAATTGCACCAGTGCAGTGTTACAAAAAGGAACGCAAACTTGTGTAATGTCTTGAATTGTGATTTTACTTTCCAACGCAAATCACGATTTGCACTTAAACGTAACCCTAAAGTTACCCAAAGTATTGCTTTGTGCTACTTTG
Source organism: Calotriton arnoldi (assembly GCA_963921515.1). Lineage (NCBI taxonomy): Eukaryota > Metazoa > Chordata > Amphibia > Caudata > Salamandridae > Calotriton > Calotriton arnoldi. Next base: position 63,781 of record CAWUFW010001160.1, read on the forward strand.
GGTCAAAGGGCGCGGCCCATGGGTTGTACATGGGCATTCCCATGCACCCACCCACGGAGATGTAAAGCCATGTCTGGTCAAAAAAAAGGTATACAGGTCTTTGTGCCAAAAATGTACACCTCCTCAAGGCAGTGGTAACATTTGAGAAAAGTTTTTCTTTCCTCGGAGCTTCTCTAACTCTGTATGTGTGCTGTACCGCACAACACACATAAACAAAGTTAGAAAAGGTTTAAACAAGTCTTAGCATAGTACTGTGTACTGGAAGAGGACCTTTCGGTAAAAAAAAGCCTATGTTAGACATCACACAGACACCTTTGCACTATGCTACAAGGATGAGTGCATGGTGCACGGCAGCCTAAAGTGCTCCAGCGCAGGGGATGACAGTAGCAGCGCCAACTCTTTGTAGACAGTGCACTGTCTGGCTGTCCCTGTCTCCCTTTACTCTAGTGGCTGCGCTGCGTCATTTCTACGCACATCTGGCTCTACTGATGGTCAGTGGCAAGTACCCCCGCAGTCCTGTGAGTTAACACGCTCACAATGAGCGCCCTTACTGTTAGCACACATGTTATTCCTCCTTCATTTCAGATACATAGAGTGCAAATACCACCCGTGATCTGATGCGAAAATGACGGGCACGTGGGGCTTTCCCTCCCGTTACTTGGCACCCATCTGTAATAGTCTGTAACTAAGAGCAGCTGCACTTTGTAAAAGACACATATAACATCTGCACAAATCTATCGAGGGGCACCTTCTGACCTGCATTAAGGGAGGCATTTATCTGAATTTGGGGTTCAGCCCTACAGCACCAAGATTCGGTTCAGTCCGTTGTGAGCGCTATATAAATGTTCACACTCACCCACTTAGTGCATTCTTTGAATGTTACCTAACCTACTATTGGATGAGCCATGTGTAATAGCGTGAAAGCAAACACCTGTCCACAGGAGCAAGATGTGTGAGTGCAATAGAGCTGTGCGTACGACTATAACTCGATTTCCTCGCTTGCTCCGTGTATAATGGGGAGTATTGCTCTGGGACTGCAGAGGAAACATAAATAGTGCGTGCTGTATGAATGGTCTTTCATTGACGCCACGCCTGCTTGTGTTACCTTGAATGGGCGCGCTGCACTTGGTTTTTGATTTCTGAAGTCCCTTGAGACATGTTTGTCAGACTAACAACACACCGAAGACAATAGTCGCAACATGAACAAGGCCAGCTAACCTGAGACATTCCCTTTGTGCAAGCCCTTGCTCTCAGCACCGCCACTCGGGTCACGCCCAGTGGAACGAATCAGTTACGCGAAGGAAAACACCCAGGCCCTGTAATTACTGGCACCTGATTATACCTCATGCAATTAATTATCGCGAGCAAGAATTCACACGCAGACACGTTCTCGCACATTATCAAAGCAAGGTGCTTGTGTGGGCAGAGAGCTTCCCTTTGAGGAAGTGTCAGCCGGGCCGGGCCTCCCCGAATTCCCAGACCCAGTAAATCCGTGTTCGTCCGCACCCTGCGCATTCCTCCGACGCTCGCTTACAGTCTTTTCTTCAATTACAAGGCGTGGGTGTTTCTCGGGACCAGAGGCAGGTAATTCCCCAGACATGAATGCTGTTTGCACTTCGCCTACATTGGTGCCTTTCACTGGTTGAGTACTCTAAGCTCCCGTTGTGCAAACACTACAAAGCTTCACGGCAAACACCCCTTTTAGCTGTAGCCCAACAGCAAACAGTACTCCTGCACTGCCTCTTGTAACAGCATTGATCTGAAAGCCATGCCTGAAAGACGGCTGCAAAGCTGCAGAATCAGAAAAACAAACAGCCTTTCAAGCAAAGGGATGTGGTTTGTGACAGTAGCTGTTGTAGAAAGTTGAATGGAACACCATCCCAAACCCAGCTTATCTTCTTGTAAAATGATGGTGGAAGGGAGATCACACGGTGTATCTGACTTACTTTCAAATTCACCCTGCCAATGGTGTGCTCTCTTCCAGAGCTCTCTGGCAGGAATCAGGATAGGTGAAAAGCACGCAGGGGCTCGAAGCACTGGAGGACGAGGATGTGGAAGCTTCGACGGGCACGAACACTAGACCACTAACCTTTCAGGAATATCTGCTCACTCAGTTCTGGAGTTGCACCCTCACTTGCTGGGTTAAGGTCTTTTCAGGTTAGGAGGAGTAAAGCCCTATTTAATCTCATTGGGACATAAGTTTAGAGTCTGGCAATGTGTTGCATGATTGCATTGGCTTTTCCGATAACTGTTTGTTGTCTCCTCCTTTTCTGTTCTCTTGGTTCCTTCATGAGTCCCCTCCTTAATATTGCCCTCTTCAATATCTGCCTGTGAAACCCTGTTTCTTGTAGAGTCTTATCTCTGTATGTCCAGCAGTGTCATGAGGCCTTTGCCAGATACCTGATCACCATTGCATTGCATTAGCAAAAAGAACAGATGATGGAGGGAATGCTTAACAATGTAAACATTCACCCCCAGTCACAGATCTGGGTTTAATTCATTGTATTTTTGCTCACCCGCCACCCCAGTTTGGACCCAGCCATATGCAAATCAGTCTCGGCCCGGCTCCTCATGGCGACAGTCCAGCCCGAACTGCCAGGTCAAGTCCTCCCTGGACCGGAAACAAGCATCCTGGGACCGGCTGTGGGGTATCACCCCTCATCAGCCAGGCTAGCTTGAATCCAGTGGCACAGTGAGCAAGGGGCCCACGTCTGGGCATACCCTTCCCACTTAGGGCAACAAAAGCTAAAAGAACAAATGATGGACAGAATGCTGAACCATGCCAAAATTCACCCCCAGTCAGAGATCAGGGTTTAATCCATTGTCTTTTTGCTCACTTCACCACCTCAGTTTGGACCCAGCCATATGCAAATCAGTCTTGACCTGCTCCTCATGGGAACAGTCCAGCCCGAACTGCCAGGCCAGGTCCTCCCTGGACCAGAAACAAGCATCCTGGGACCGGTTTCAGAGTATCACCCCTTATCAGCCAGGCTAGCGTGAATCCAGTGGCACAGTGAGCACTCAATGCTTGTTTCTGGTCCATGGAGGACCTGGCCTGGCAGTTCGGGCTGACTGTTCCAAAGGGGAGCAGAGTCAAGACTGATTTGCATATGGCTGGGTCCAAACCTGGGTGGCATGGTGAGCAAAAGAACGATGGATTAAATCCAGATCTCTTGACTGAGGGTGAATGTTTGAAAAGTTTCAGCACTCCGTACATCATCTTGTTGTGATTGCATTGCATTATCCACTGCTGAAATAGGCAAGCCTTGGTTGAGTTGTTAGCTGTATGTTATATCCAACTGGTATCTAAACTGACCTTCTGCACTGTGTGTTTCAGCTGGTCAGATCTACCCAAGATTCATACCATGTAGGCAGAGTGATGCTGCTCTTGAAACAGACAAAGTCTCGAAGAGTGAGCTACAGTCCTGGATTTCTCTCTTACTTCGTTTCCATGTTCCCTCCCCAGTTTCTGCATCTGATGCTACTTATCACTCTGTTCACCCGTACAGTGACTAAGGGACGGCAGGGACTTTCAGCGGGTCCATGACTCCAAACCCTGACACCCTGAAACCTTACGGTTGAAGAAATATATTCTGCCCTTCAATGACCTCCTTAGAAAGCTAGACTTCACACTTTACTTCTGCACCAGTCATACTCCATGCACCCATGAAGAAAATAACCCGACTTAATTGAAAAGTGGACGGGAAAGCTAAGCTTTAAAATGAGTGTTGCTAATACCAAGGCGCTCCTTGTAAGCTATATCCCCATTACCCTCCTTGTTGTGGATATCGCTCCACCTCCAAACTAAAATCCCAGCCATACAGATCCCCCAGACCTCTGTGGCCTTCAAGTCACCTTCATCTGTTCACTGCAGCCTTAAAATATTTGGTAACCAGTGACAGACATTTCTCAGTATAAACCCCCTCTTTTAGAGCCGCCTTTTCTGCAGCAGATGTCTCTTACCATCTATCTGCTTCTGAAAGACCCTCAAAAACCCCCTCTTCTCTGCCGTACTGAGCACATTAGCCACCCTGCCTCTGTCACCCCTGCTGTGAAGCGAATAGACCCATTAGCAATTTGCAAACTAGCTGCAGGAATCTGAGCCAAATGGCTTCAAACTTTGTGCCTCCCAGCGCCCTGTGACAAAGCCACGGGTCATTGATTCATTCCTAACCTGTAAGAGCTCCTCTTTGCATTCATCGAGGAATCGGGCACTACAGACACCTTAAGATAATTACACATGAAATGCTCACAATATAAACAACTTAAATAAGATAATCAACATTTTACAATAATGTATGTTTTGTGCTTAAACGAAGAGAAATACCTCCCCTACTTTTCAAAACTATAAGTAGCCTGAGCCAATCCAAGATAAACACAATATTCTGAGACAACCATATGTTGCAACTCCTTCAAGCAAAGTGGAGGAGATCTTGACTAATTAATGTAAATAATGGTCAGATGACATTGTTTCACACAATATGGCAGGTAAGATATATTTCAGTTCCAAGCTAGAGTAGTTTTTACTACACAATAATTTCTATCAATCATGTGTTTTCTTTCTTAGTATTCTAGCTTTGTTGTAAGTTTTTTCCACGAGCATGTAAGGCCTAAGACAGTACCTTTACTGTCTTTGGGCCTGATTTAGAGTTTGACAGAAATGCTACTCCAAAGAATACAAAACAGCGATGGATTCAATGTTTGAATTAATCTCATCCACTGGTAATTACTCGGGACGCATCCCAATCCATTGTTATTTTGCACACCATGCCACCCCAGCTTAGACCCAGCCATATGCAAATCAGTCTTGACCCTGTTGCAATAGGAACAGACCAGCCCAAACTGCCAGGCCAGGGTTTAGGCCTTGCCTCCATCCTGTAACTGCACCCAATCTCCACTGGTGGCCATTGTTCATAGTGCACAGCTGTCAGCTGTGCACATCATGGGTTTACCACAGGGCCAAGCTCGGCATATAACCCTCCACAGGCAGCCAACCGCTGCTGAATACAGCTTTCAGCCTTCTGCAGCGGGGTTGACTGCAGGACATTGCCTCTGACCAGCCTCTGCAATCAAACCGTGGGTGGTTAGGCTGCCAAGCCCCTCTGCAAACACAACAAGATGATGGACGGAGTGCTGAAACTTTTCAACCACTCTGGGTTTAATCCATCGATCTTTAGCTCCCTATGCCACCCCAGTTGGACCCAGCCATATGCAAATCAGTCTTGACCCTGTACCTCATGGGAACAGTCCAGCCTGAACTGCCAGGTCAGGTCCTCCCTGAACCGGAAACAAGCATCCTGAGACCGGTTTCGGGGTATCAGTCAGGCTAGCTTGAATCCAGTGGCACAGTAAGCAAGGGACCCACATCGGGCATACCCTTGGCCACCTAGGGCACACATAGCAAACACAAGATGATGGACGAAGTGCTGAAACTTTTCAATCACTCAGCCCCAGTCAAGAGATTTGGGTTTAATCCATTGTTCTTTAGCTCACTATGCCACCTCAGTTTGGACCCAGCCATATGCAAATTTGTCTTGACCCTGTTCCTCATGGGAACAATCAAGTCCGAACTGCCGGGCCACGCCCCTCTGTGCATGCCCTCCAGCCTTATGCTGCAGGGAGTTAGTCATTGGGCCTTGTAAGAAATTGGGTTACTGGTTGAAGGGGGCTGTATTTATGCAATACTTCAAGTAGGAACAGAGTAAAAACACACCACAAAAGGATTCCACACCAGTTTAGAAAAATAGAGTGATTTTTAGTAAATAAAACAAGACCAGCATGACCAAAATCCAATCAGTAGAACCGAAGTTATTTACATTTTAAAGATTTTAGTAAAATTAGTGCTAAAAAGCAGAGAGTGCCAATTCTGGATATCTGGTTGCGCCGGAACAGGACTAAGTCGCAATTTCAGGCTGACCGTGATGGAGTGCAGGCTGGCTACAAGGACCCGGTAAGGCCTGCTGAACAAAGTACCTTAAATCTTGGTTTGCCTATGATTATCGTTGTTCCTCTGTTGTTTAAAATGCTGGTCTTCTCGTTAACCAAAATTATATTGCTGCTAAAAATGTGAGTAACTCGGCCCATAGGTAGTGAGACAGAGTACAAATAATGGGATGTTGGGTTAAAAGCATTGGATGCATGTGGGTTATAGATGTTGTAAAATGTATATGCATGTCCCTCGTTCTGGATAAGCTGGAAGCAGTGCTTAGTAAAAAGAAGTTAAAAAAAAAAAAGAACAAAAATCCTGGTTTGCGGAGCATTACGCGAGTCCACGTTTAAGATGCGTCACACAGCGGAAGTGATGTGTCAGTTTCGAGATGCGATGAGGCTGCAGTGCGAGTTCCTTCATCATCATAAAGGATCCTGTTGGCGAGAGCTTGAGATGCGAAGTCCAACGCCAAGGATGCGTTGTGCTGTCGGACAATGCGTCGCTTCCAAGGAGCTGCAATGCGGAGTCCGATGTCATCGTCGAGAATGTCATCGACAAGGGATGCGAGGGCCTGAACCGAGGATGCGTTGTGCAGTGGTAGTTCCGATAAGGCGATGGGCTGCGATGCAATGCATGTTTTTGTAACGGTTCCAATACACGCCGCAGTGGCAATGCAGCGGTTCTGCTCGGGGTTGCGCCACACAGGAGAGGAGATGTGTCGGGTCCACTGAATCCACAGAGGCTGGCAAAGCACCTTAAGCCCACTTGCAAGGGTCCAGGACTGGGATGGCACCACTTTACAGGGTAAACTCACCGATGGCAGAGTGGGTTCAAGGTTGTTGGAGCCTTCTGTCCCTGAGGCTCTAGTCAGTAGGCCGGCCAACTAGCCCTTGGAGTCACTTTGGCATTGTGGGTTCAACAGATGCTGGTCCAGTCCTTCTCACCCAAGCAGGAGGGCGGCAGGTCAGCACAGCAGGGCAACAGTTCTTCATAGCAGCAGTCCAGCAGAGTGGCATTCCTTTCAGCAGCACTGCAGTCCTTGCAAAGTATCCACAGGTCCAGAAGTGTACTGAAGAGGTAGTGTCTGAAGTCCAATATTTATACCAGATACCTCCTTCAAAATGGGAGAATCTTCTAGAGGTTCACCAACTTACTAGGCACCTCCGCTCAGCTGGACCCACTAGCACACATACCAACCACATGCAAAAGCAGAGAAGGAGCCCATGCTTCTCAGACATCAGCTGAAGACCAGGCTGTTGTAAGGCCCCTCGAGGACAGTTCCAGACACCTGCTAAGCACAGGATACCCTTACTTACAGTCACTGGTGATTTAGCACTATAAACACCCTTATAACATAAAATAAGAGCTATATTGAGTCCATGTTTAGGTGGAAACGTGTAAATTAGATTTTTTTATGTTTGCGACATATGCTTGCACCTACATTTTTTAAAGTAGCTATTACATCAGGTTGCCACAACCAGACCAATTGGCTTTGTCAATATTTGTTTATTATTATTGTTTAATTAGTTTACAATGATAACAATTTGAAACATATTACATCATTTTATTCCATCCAACTCTCATACTGAGATATAAAATATTTGGTTGGGGCATGAGTTTTGGCCCAGGTAGTGAACCACAAGTAGTGAATTACAAGGGTATTTAGGTTTTGGTTTGGAATCATAAACTCACTGTGTTTTGAGTGAATTGTGTAGGGTTTTTCTAAAGGGATAATTAAACCGTTTGTGCTACTTGAACCATAACATGTTTTAGTTGTATTGTTTTCAGGGACATCTTTAACTATAAAGCTATTGGCAGAGGTGCAGGGTTAATTACTCTAGTTATACCATTGTTGAACATAGGGAGGGGCCCTGACTCGTGAGAAACAAAGCCTCAAGTAGATCATGATGGCATGCATCGCTCTTGCCCTAAAAAAAAGGAGTGCTCTCCCATAGCAGGGACATGATATTTATTCGAAATGGCACCAGGTGAAAGAAGTTGGGCTTCCACCGTGCTCATGAAAGAACTGAATGCCTGTCACATGCTCTTAGATACTTTTCATAAAAGGCGATCATGGAAACTGAAAACATTTCTGTGTGATCTTGTTTTTGTGAATTAAAAACATTGAATAAAATCCTGCGACAGTCAATTAACTATGACATGTCCAATTTATTTAATATCTTTAGCATGAGGGTCACTTTATATTAATCAGAGGTTCTGATAACCACAGGGTGAAGTCTTTTCCATGCAAGCGGGCTATTTTTAACTCCTAATTGGTTTGGTTATTGTTACCAATGAAGCTTGTTATTAGATATCATACCACAATTATTAGACGTTTTCAATTATAAGGAACCTTCACAAATATATTTTAACAATGTACACACTAGTCAGGTATCAGTTAATACTCTGCCAATTATGCTATCAATTCAATGGACTGCTATTATACCCATTAAACTGATCATTTTGTTGCCTACTAACCTTGATTCCCTTGAGGTTTACCTTATTTTCTGTGGTTAGGAACAATACATTAAATCCTCCTTACTTTCCTGCTAGAAGTAACATTCCACAGCATTTCCACAATATTCAAATCCATATACATTCTAACTGCAAACAGTTCCTTCCCATGTAATCCTTTGAGAATTTACCTCTCAAACAAATCAAGTAAATATTTAGGGCCCGATTCTGATGCGGGTTGGGAAAGCTTCCCGACCGAGGGCCTGATTCTGATGCGGTTAGGAAGACCTCCTAACGGCATTTGCTCCTTCCAAATCGGATCGGGAACGTGTCTTCCCGACCGAGGGCCCAATTCTGATGCGGTTAGGAACAAATGTTCCCATTGAAGTCAATGGGAGTTCAACCAAATCGTATCTGGAAGCATCCGGATGCATCCTACTCCGCCGGTCGGACTTTCCCGATCCGAGTGGGTCGGACACCATTTCCCAACCGATTCGGTCGGGAACCTTTTCCAACCCGCATCAGAATCGGCCCCTTAGACTCTAGTTGTCTTAATACTGTTAATCACTTTTTCATTGGACGTTTCTCAACCCTGTCAATGCCAAAATATATTAATAGTGCTGCATTCTCATCTCTATATTGTCTCACCATGATAAATTTCATTCCAGCTCAGAATAGCTCTATGATGTTCCATAATTTCTTTTTTCACAGAACAACTTGGTACTCCCTATGTAATAATTCTGACACGTGCATCCTAGACTATAGACAACAAAATCAGAGTTACAATGGACTAATTTCTTGATCTTTATTACATTCTTTTGGTAAAGTACTCTCAATGCTTTTTATTGCTACCATGTAGACACGCCTATTATTTTGAACATTTATAGAAGCCACCTTCTTTTTTCAGTCATGTTTCTGATTTTACTGTTTGTAAGGATTGTGAACCCACTTTAAAGTACAGTATAGCACACATGCAAAGTTTGAAACGTTTGCAGAAAAGACAACGTTTCCCCTGCTCTGTGTATACTTCGGTTAGGGATATACATGCAGTATTTAGGCCCTGACAGTGAAAATAAATGTGGCCCAAAAACATGTTATTTAGTACAGCGGTATAATAAACTCACATTCACCCAAGTGTATTGTCATGCACATTACATTTTACTTGCACACATTTAACCTCTTGCATCTTGGTTTTGGTTAAAAACATTTTTAAAACAAATACACATGTAGAAATGCCATGGTGTATCCTGAACGTAGATGTGCAGAGATTAATATGTTATGTATTACCGTTATTAGCGGAGGAATCAGGAATGTAGTACGGTTTAAATATTTTGACATGGTCGAGAAACTTCCAATGAAGGGTGATCAATTAACAGTATTACTACAACTGGAGTATAAATATTTACTTGATTTGGACAGTATAATTCTCAAAGGATTAAACATTGGGGAGGAACTGGTTGCAGATAAAATCAATATGGAATTGAATTGTGGAGATGCTGTGGAATGTTGCTTCCAACATCAAAGTATGGAGGACTGAATGTATTTAAGTTATGTAAGGATCATATTTTGTCCTGGAAGGGTACTCCTCCAGTTCATAACCTACCTTATACTCACACACACTTTTGCACTATGGTACAAAACAGTGCGTGTGGCGCTGGCCAATCAGAAAGTGTGGCAGCAGCGCCGTATCTTAGTAGATATGGCGCTGTCCTCCTCTCTTACGTTCATGCAACACAGCGCAGTAACTTTGGTTGCTGTGTTGCGTGAAAAAATAGTAGATTTGTACAAATGAGGAAGCGGTATCACAGTTTGTGGATATGATATCAGAAAGAAGGATGGAAGGGACTGACTATAACAGAAAGCTGGGACGGTAGAAAGAAAAAAGCAAATGTGAAAGTAGCAGCTGGGATGTTTAATATAAAATCATTTTTGCTAAAAAAGAAAAACTGTACACCAAATAGATTATAATAAGTCAAAATAATCAGTCAACAGTGTAGAGCCTCTGTTTTGTTGAAGGTAAATTACATTATTGATGCTGTTACTCAGTTTCTCGGTATAGGTTACCAGGGTACCCCTTAATTTACCACGCCTGCCACCATCTGTGGGACAACTTGAAGTTTGTAGCGTAAAAATACTGCTCAAATTGATTAAAAGTTACTAAAAATAAATAAAATGGGCCACTTTGGGTGCTGCACAGTGGCAAAGGTTAGAATGTCACCCTTTAGTTGCTAATTGCTATATTCAGGTGTTAAATGGGTGCTAATCATGTGAAACGTTTGCCTAAGTAGTGTTAGTGTGTGTCAAAATGACAAAAAGTGAAACAGTTTTGCCTCAGAATATGCTGCATTATGCTGCATAATTTAGTAAAGTGCTATATAATTTGATCCTCTATTTCACGTAATTTCTATGGCCCTGTTGAATGTGATTAGGAATATTGCAGTTGTAATGTAGGTGGGTAAGGAGGTGTTGCATAAACTTTGGGTTCTTTCTGTAGTGAAGCTTCTATAGATCAATGTGAGAAAAAAGATAAGAGACTGATGTATTATGATGAGATTGTTTGGCGTGTAGATAGTAGCATCTGGGCGCTTGGAGGCGACTTGTTGGTTTCAGAGAAGATGTTTGATGGTATTCTGTGTTGAAGGTCGTGACCTCCTTCAAGTATCTTCACCCCGTGACATTTTAGAGGAATTGTAAATGGATATTGAGCATCTGATATTTTCTGATTATTGGAGTTGACTTTGTTTGAAATTATACCTGATAGTTATAGGGTGCTGGTTTTGAGGAAGTCTAGAGTAGTGGTGCTGTGCAGAAGTGCTGAGATTAAGTGAATCTGGCTGTCTCGGGGGAGTGGACGTCCCTGTTTCCTGTAAGATAGGGTTTTACGTGTGTTTGGTATTGCTGTTGCCTGTCTTCGAGGAGTTGGAAAACAATTGTTATACAAAGCGTAGTCAGGCCAATGGAAACCTTTGCCACTAAAACCTTTAATTGATATGTTCTTTTAAAAGACAGTATCTAATTTATCAGTTTTATATAGCTCAAACTATACCTGAATACGAGATAGAGTGCTTTGTATAAATTTAAGTTGCATTGACACATACTATTAAAAGTCATCCACGCTGATAAAGACAAAAGGTATTTTCGTATATGGAAAAAAGAAACTTTAAAGCAGTCAATAGTCTACAGAGACGTTATTGACTACCAAAATAGCATTACAATTTTTTACTGTCGCTAAAAGATTGCATGCAATTATATAGCTTTTATGCCTGGTCTATGTATTTATCATGATATCATCTACATTCATACTCTATTATATTTAAGGTTTTGTTTTGTATGCTTACTGTGAGAAATTGGGTTACCTCTTGAGGGGGTGAAACCATACTCAAGCAGTAACCACAATCCTTGTCAGGGTGAGGCAAAGAAACCCTAAATTAATCTGTGCTCAAGCATCTGGCAGTTTGGCACAGAGCAGTCAGGCTTAACTTAGAGAAAATGTGCAAAGTATTTATGCAGCACTTCAAACAGTAATAAAGTTAAAACACAGCACAAGAAATATCCCACATCAATTTGGAGAAATAGAACAAAATGTAATAAATAAATCAAGACCAAAACGACAAAGATCCAATCAGTAGAACTGGAGATACGCAATTTTAAAGATTTAAGTGAAAATAGCATCAAAAAGCCCAAAGTGCCACTCCCAGCTATCTGTGAGACCAGGAGAAAGTCACACGTTCAGGCTGACTGCGATGGAGTGCTGGTCGAATACAGGGACCAAGTTAGACCCGCTGAAATGTTACCTTCTCAGTCAAGCGGAAAGAGCCCCATTTGCGGTGGAGGCGGCTGCGAGGAGTACAGAACTATCATGGACGATCACTGATGTAGCTTGTAGAGCAGGCCTGGCATTGCAGGCAGTCGTCGCTGTAGCACGAAGATCCTGTTGTTGTCGTGAGATGGCAGACAGGAGCTTTGCAGTGGTGCTCTCTGCAAACGATCAATGCTGTAGCGTGAAGAGTTGGGTTGATGCAACTTCACATGGTTCACTGATAGAATATCGACCCCCAAAATATCCCCATACACAAATATCGAGGTATAAATATCAATGTCAAAAATATCGACATCCTATATTTATAATGGTAAGTACAAAAATATCGGAAAAAAAATATTGATGTAAAAAATATAGTTGCACAAAATATTGATTTTAATTTATGTATAAAAAATAATATTCAATATATTAAATAATAAAATTAACTTAAAAAAAATAAATTAGATTTAATATACATTTTAACAAATATAACAAATAAATGTAATTAAAAAAATTTAAACATACGTATATAAAATGTAATATATATATATTACCTTTAAAACAATTAATAAACTATTAATTTTAATTTATTTTATAATTGTACATATGGAAATTTACAAATAAATATATATATATATATACATACATACACTAATAACATAAAATCCTATAAAAAAAACAATATATTATAAATTAAAACATTAAACTATTTAAAAGTCTTTAAACTTAAATTTTCCACTTCAGTGAGTGCAACAGTAGGTAAAGTGTTGGATAGCGGAGGGGTAAAAATTACTATTCCCACTCCAGTGAGTGCAACAGTAGGTAAAGTGTTGGATAGCGGAGGGGTAAAAATTACTATTCCCACTCCAGTGAGTGCAACAGTAGGGAAAGTGACCCTTGACCTTGCCAGGTAGGTCGCTCCCCCACCACACAGCTCCGCCTGTGTTGTCTGCCCGCTGCTTCTGCAGGTAAGATCGCCCTCCGCTTGTGGCCCCGGTGCCCGTATTTCTTGCTTGTCTCCCCATTTTCCTTTCTGTGCCCCTCGCTGCCCCATTTGCGTTGTGCTTGTAATTTTGTCTGTTTTCTCCCCCATTTTCCTTTCTGTGCCCCTCGCTGCCCCATTTGCGTTGTGCTTGTAATTTTGTCTGTTTTCTCCCCCATTTTCCTTTCTGTGCCCCTTGCTGCCCCATTTGCGTTGTGCTTGTAATTTTGTCTGTTTTCTCCCCATTTTCCTTTCTGTGCCCCTCGCTGCCCCATTTGCGTTGTGCTTGTAATTTTGTCCGTTTTCTCCCCCATTTTCCTTTCTGTGCCCCTCGCTGCCCCATTTGCGTTGTGCTTGTAATTTTGTCCGTTTTCTCCCCATTTTCCTTTCTGTGCCCCTCGCTGCCCCATTTGCGTTGTGCTTGTAATTTTGTCTGTTTTCTCCCCCATTTTCCTTTCTGTGCCCCTCGCTGCCCCATTTGCGTTGTGCTTGTAATTTTGTCTGTTTTCTCCCCCATTTTCCTTTCTGTGCCCCTCGCTGCCCCATTTGCGTTGTGCTTGTAATTTTGTCTGTTTTCTCCCCCATTTTCCTTTCTGTGCCCCTCGCTGCCCCATTTGCGTTGTGCTTGTAATTTTGTCTGTTTTCTCCCCCATTTTCCTTTCTGTGCCCCTCGCTGCCCCATTTGCGTTGTGCTTGTAATTTTGTCTGTTTTCTCCCCCATTTTCCTTTCTGTGCCCCTCGCTGCCCCATTTGCGTTGTGCTTGTAATTTTGTCTGTTTTCTCCCCCATTTTCCTTTCTGTGCCCCTCGCTGCCCCATTTGCGTTGTGCCCGTATTTTTGTCTGTTTTCTCTCCCCTTGTACTTTGTGCCCCCGCTGCCTCTCGCCATTCCCGCCGCTGCGTCTGCGGCCCCGCCCCCTGACTGCCCATTCGCTGCCCCTGCCTCCCGCCTCCCAGCTGCTCCTCCCTCCCACCTCCCCATAAATGGCGGCCGCTGCACGCTGAGGAGAGCGACCCTTGACCTTGCCAGGTAGGTCGCTCCCCCACCACACAGCTCCGCCTGTGTTGTCTGCCCGCTGCTTCTGCAGGTAAGATCGCCCTCCGCTTGTGGCCCCGGTGCCCGTATTTCTTGCTTGTCTCCCCATTTTCCTTTCTGTGCCCCTCGCTGCCCCATTTGCGTTGTGCTTGTAATTTTGTCTGTTTTCTCCCCATTTTCCTTTCTGTGCCCCTCGCTGCCCCATTTGCGTTGTGCTTGTAATTTTGTCTGTTTTCTCCCCATTTTCCTTTCTGTGCCCCTCGCTGCCCCATTTGCGTTGTGCTTGTAATTTTGTCTGTTTTCTCCCCCATTTTCCTTTCTGTGCCCCTCGCTGCCCCATTTGCGTTGTGCTTGTAATTTTGTCCGTTTTCTCCCCCATTTTCCTTTCTGTGCCCCTCGCTGCCCCATTTGCGTTGTGCTTGTAATTTTGTCTGTTTTCTCCCCCATTTTCCTTTCTGTGCCCCTCGCTGCCCCATTTGCGTTGTGCTTGTAATTTTGTCTGTTTTCTCCCCCATTTTCCTTTCTGTGCCCCTCGCTGCCCCATTTGCGTTGTGCTTGTAATTTTGTCTGTTTTCTCCCCCATTTTCCTTTCTGTGCCCCTCGCTGCCCCATTTGCGTTGTGCTTGTAATTTTGTCTGTTTTCTCCCCCATTTTCCTTTCTGTGCCCCTCGCTGCCCCATTTGCGTTGTGCTTGTAATTTTGTCTGTTTTCTCCCCCATTTTCCTTTCTGTGCCCCTCGCTGCCCCATTTGCGTTGTGCTTGTAATTTTGTCTGTTTTCTCCCCCATTTTCCTTTCTGTGCCCCTCGCTGCCCCATTTGCGTTGTGCTTGTAATTTTGTCTGTTTTCTCCCCCATTTTCCTTTCTGTGCCCCTCGCTGCCCCATTTGCGTTGTGCTTGTAATTTTGTCTGTTTTCTCCCCCATTTTCCTTTCTGTGCCCCTCGCTGCCCCATTTGCGTTGTGCCCGTATTTTTGTCTGTTTTCTCTCCCCTTGTACTTTGTGCCCCCGCTGCCTCTCGCCATTCCCGCCGCTGCGTCCCCAGAGGCCCCGCCCCCCTGACTGCCCATTCGCTGCCCCTGCCTCCCGCCTCCCAGCTGCTCCTCCCTCCCACCTCGCCGCTGGCGCGCCGAAGGCGCGCCTAAGGCAAGCCCGTCTGCGCCCGTCCGCGACTGGACCGCGCCTAGCGCCAGAACCCCTGGATCCCACCGATGCAACACCACTCGACGGACCTACGACGCCGCCACCCTCACCGCACTCAATGCCGGCCGGAACCCTGCCTGCTACCGAGCCTCACCGAGACGCACCCACGGACCCTTCACCTGCCAAACCTGCCGATTCACCTGCCCCCGGACGTGCACCACCTCCGCCAAGTCGAGCACCAGCAGCAGCCACCTGAAATGCATCCTGTTGAACACCCGCTCCGTCCACAGGCACGCCGTGGAACTCTGGGACCTGCTCGACGCAACAGCACCGGACATCGCCTTCCTCACCGAAACCTGGATGAACGCCTCCTCAGCGCCCGACATCGCCATAGCCATCCCGGACGGATACAAGATCACCCGGAGGGACCGCGTCAACCAGACGGGAGGAGGCATCGCCATCGTACACAAGAACACCATCCGCATCTCGACTAACTCCGACGAGACCTTCACCGCCGCCGAACACCTACACTTCCAGATACACACTGACCCCAAGACCACCCTCCGAGGCACCCTCAACTACAGACCCCCGGGACCACGCACACTATTCAGCGAAGACATCGCAGACTTCATCAGCCCGCACACCATGCCCTCCGCCGACTACATCCTCCTAGGGGACCTCAACTTCCACCTGGAGAACAACAACGACAGAAACACCACCGCCCTGCTGGACAACCTCGCCAACCTCGGACTCAAGCAACTGGTGAACACGCCCACCCACTACGCCGGCCACACGCTTGACCCCGTCTTCTCTTCCAGCAAGCACATCTCCTTCAGCCACGCCACCGGACTCCACTGGACCGACCACAGCTGCGTCCACTTCAGCTTCAGAAAGACTGCGACCCACCACCACCCGCAACAGGCTCCCCGCCGGAGCTGGAGCAAGATCACCGCCGAGCAGCTCACCGCCTCCCTCAGCCAGAACACACCCACCAACACAACGGACCCAAACGAAGCAGCCAGCAACCTCGCCAAGTGGCTGACCGCCTGCGCCCGACGACCTCGCACCACTAAAAAACCCTCCCAGCAGACCCGGAAGCAAAGAAAACCCCTTGGTTCACCAACGAACTCAAGGAATCCAAGAAGAACTGCCGCACTCTCGAGAAAACCTGGCGACTCGACCAGACCACAGACAACAGGACCGCCCTCAAGCACGCCACCCGTAAACACCACCAGATGATCCGTGCCACCAAGAAGTCGGCACTCAAAGAACGACTGGACAACAACGC
The DNA here is from genome assembly GCA_963921515.1 of Calotriton arnoldi. NCBI lineage: Eukaryota > Metazoa > Chordata > Amphibia > Caudata > Salamandridae > Calotriton > Calotriton arnoldi. The sequence goes on from CAWUFW010001160.1 coordinate 80,408, forward strand.
CCACGACAGCAAGGAACTTTTCAGCATCGTCAAAGAGTTCTCCAACCCCGGCGCCGGAAACAACGACATCACCCCCTCGCAAGACCTCTGCAACTCACTCGCCGCGTTCTTCCACCGCAAGATCATTGACATACATAACAGCTTCGACGCACAAACCACGCACCCTACCGCCGAACCAACGCCCGCCACCACCACCCTCTGCAACTGGACCCCGATCAGCACCGAAGACACCACCCGCACGATGAACTCCATCCACTCCGGATCACCAACCGACCCCTGCCCACACCACGTCTTCAACAAAGCCGACCCCACCATCGCACCCCATCTCCGGGACATCATCAACTCCTCCTTCCACACCGCCACCTTCCCGGAGAGCTGGAAGCACGCCGAGCTTACCGCCCTCCTGAAGAAACCAACGGCGGACCCCACCGACCTCAAGAACTACCGTCCCATCTCGCTCCTTCCGTTTCCGGCCAAAGTCATCGAGAAGACCGTCAACAGACAGCTTGCCGCCTTCCTCAAGACGAACGGATCCCTCGACCCCTCGCAGTCCGGGTTTCGGGCCAACCACAGCACCGAGACCGCCCTTATCGCAGCCACCGACGACATCAGAACCCTAACCGACAACGGGGAAACAGCAGCCCTCCTCCTCTTGGACCTCTCCGCGGCGTTCGGCACCGTCTGCCACCGCACCCTAGTGAAGCGCCTCAGCAACATCGGAATCCGAGAGAAAGCACTGGAATGGATCATCTCGTTCCTCGCCGGAAGAACCCAGAGAGTCCGCCTCCCCCGTTCAGATCCGAGGCCACCGAAGTCATCTGCGGCGTTCCACAAGGATCTTCACTCAGTCCAACCCTCTTCAACGTCCACATGAGCCCCCTCGCAGCCATCGCACGCCAACACAACCTCAACATCATCTCCTACGCCGGCGACACCCAGCTGATCCTCTCCCTCACCAACGACCCCACCACCGCCAGAGCCAACCTACACGACGGGATGAGAGACGTCGCCGACTGGATGAGGAACAGCCGCCTTAAACTGAACTCAGACAAGACGGAAGTCCTCATCCTGGGCTCATCACCCTCCGCCTGGGACGACTCCTGGTGGCCCCCGGCCCTGGGCACCGCGCCCAAGCCAACGGACCACGCACGCAACCTGGGCTTCATCCTGGACTCCTCCCTGTCAATGACCAGACAAGTCAACGCCGTCTCATCTTCGTGCTTCAACACCCTGCGCATGCTCCGCAAGATCTTCAGATGGATCCCCACTGAAACCAGGAAGACCGTCACCCAGGCACTCGTCACCAGCCGACTGGACTATGGGAACACCCTCTACGCCGGAACCACAGCCAAACTTCAAAAAGACTCCAGCGCATCCAGAACGCCTCCGCACGACTCATCCTGGACATCCCCCGACACAGCCACATCACCGGACACCTGAAAGACCTGCACTGGCTCCCCGTCAGCAAGAGAATCACGTTCAGACTCCTCACCCACGCACACAAGGCCCTCCACGACCTGGGCCCAAAGTACCTCAACGACCGCATGACCTTCTACACGCCCACCCGCCAGCTACGATCAACCAGCCACGCCCTCGCCACCGTACCACGCATCCGCAGAACCACCGCCGGAGGAAGATCCTTCTCCTACCTGGCAGCCAAGACCTGGAACTCCCTCCCCACTCACCTTCGGCGAACCCAGGACCATCTCTCCTTCAGGAAGCGGCTCAAGACCTGGCTGTTCGAGCAATAACTTACCCCCTCCCCCAGCGCCTTGAGACCCTCCCGGGTGAGTAGCGCGCTCTATAAATGCCGTGATTGATTGATAGCGGAGGGGTAAAAATTACTATTCCCACTCCAGTGAGTGCAACAGCACGGAAAGTGTTGGATAGCGAAGGGGTAAAAATTACTATTCCCACTCCAGTGAGTGCAACAGTAGGGAAAGTGTTGGATAGCGGAGGGGCAAAAATTACTATTTCCACTCCAGTGAGTGCAACAGTAGGGAAAGTGTTTGATAGCGGAGGGGTAGAAAATACTATTCCTACTCCAGTTAGTGCAACACTAGGGAAAGTGTTGGATAGCGGAGGGGTAAAAATACTATTCCCACTCCAGTTAGTGCAACAATAGGGAAAGTGTTGGATAGCGAAGTGGTAAAAATTAATATTCCCACTCCAGTCAGTTCAAACTAAAAACAAACAAAATATTACCAAATCAAAATATTTAAAATATATATATATATATATATATATAAATATTTAAAAAATCTAAAAAATAGAAACATATTATAATGTTAAATAGATATGACAAATACCTAGACATATTATATTAAAAACATTTAAAAATAATTTACAAACAAATAACTATTTTTAAATTAATTAAAAACAAAAACATTAATTATTACATACATTTAATCTTTTTATTTCCTACCCTATAACACCGCACAATTCACAACACACATCTAAATAAAAAAAAAATGTACCTCCATAATTAACATAATTAGCTATCAATTAAAGAAATATTATTAATTGAAAAAAAATTACAACAGATAAAAATTAATTTTCTCCCCAAACGTTACCCCTATAAAACCAAACCTCACACACAAAAAAATAAACAATTGCCCTAATTAATTATCAATTGATGAATTAATATTAATGATCAACTAATTATTAATTAATTAAACATAAATTACTTTCCACACTCTACCCCTATAAACCCCACAACCCACACCTAAAAATCATTACACAATTTCCATAATTAATTTTAAAATAATAAATTTATATCAATTAACAACTACTTAATAATTAATTAAAAATAAAGTACTTCTCACCCTTTACCACTATAAACCCCACAACTCACATCTAAAATTAATTACACAATTGTCATATTTAAATTGTAATTAATTAGGGGCCCATTAGGATGTCTGGCGGATCACCACCGCTGGGCCGGCGGTGGCCACCGCCAGCCCGGCAGTGGCGATCCGCCCGCAAAGTATCCTTTTTCACCCCCCGCCATATTAGCATGGCGAGGGGCACCGCGGCGGACGGAAAGACCGTCTGCTGCTTTTCCGCCGGTCGGATTGCGGGCCGGGCGGAAAAGGCAGACAACATGGTGGCGGTGCCTTGCAGGCACCGCCATCCATATTAGCATGCCTGCGGTGACATGCCTTTCCATGGCGGAGACTCCGCCATGGAAAGGCATGCGGGGAATGCCTTCGGGGGCCTGTTGCGGGCCCCCAGGGGGGTGGGAGGGTGGATGCCTGCACTTGGGGGGTACCCATGGTACCCCCCTTCATTGGCATGCACAAGGTGGCAGGCACCGCGCGGTGCCTGTCACGTTGTGCATGCCAATGCACAACATGCATATTTTGCATTGCGGTGGGTGCTGCTGACAGCACCGCCCGCCGCAATGTAAAATGTGCTGGATGCGACCGCCAGGGTGGCGGTAGCATCCTAATTGCCATGGCGGGATCGCCGCACCTTCGGCTGTCGGTCCCGTGTTCTGTTACGGTGGCGGGCGGACAAAGTCCGCCCGCCATCGTAATAGGCCCCTTAGTTAGCATTAACAAGTAATTATTAATTAATTGAAAATAAATTACTTCCCACCCTTTACCCCTATAAACCCCACAACCCGCTCCTAAACAAATGACACAATTATCATAATTAATTACCAATTAATGAATTAATGTTAATTAACAACCAATTAATAATTTTTAATAATAAATTAGTTTGTACAATTAGCACTATAAAATCTAAATTAAATAAATATTAATACATTTTAAAAAATCATTAATTTATGATAATTAAATTACTTCCCACCCTTTACCCCTTTAAACCCCACAACCCACTCCTAAAAAAATAACACAATTACCATAATTAATTACCAATTAATTAATTAATATTAATTAACAACCAATTAATAAATGATTAATAATAAATTACTTCCCACAGTTAACACTATAAAATCTAAATTAAATAAATATTACTAAATAAAAAATAATCATTAATTTATTATAATTAAATTACTTCCCACCCTATTCCCCTATAAACCCACAACCCACTACGGAACTAAAAAACGCAAAATTAATTTCAAATAAAATTGAGAACTACTAAAAATGTAACACATATATTAAAAAACAAAAACAATACGTACACAAAAAAAATAGATCACATACATTTAAAATACATACTAAAATATATAACACTAATTATAAAATCGATATTTTGAACAACTATATTTTTGCAAACGATATTAATGACTTCGATGTTTAAAAAAATGATATTTCTTATCTTAAAGTCGATATTCTTGACCACGATATTCTTGCTGTCGATATTTCTGTGCCACGATATTTCCAACTCGATATTTGTGTAAGTCGACATTTCCAACTCGATATTCTGTCTGCATACCACTTCACGTTCACTGGCTGTGCGAGCGACAATGTTTTGGTGCCAATAGACCCATTTGCGGGCCCGAAGAGCCCAAAAATTTCCATTCAGCCTCTCTGAGGCCACACTAAGGGGCCTATTAGGATGGCGGTCGGAAGACCTTCCCGACCGCCATGGTAGCGGGAAAAGAGCGCCCGCATGGACCGCGACATCACCGCCTGTCGAATTACGATGACCCGTGGTCAAAATCCGACCGCAGCGATCTGATCGCGGCCCTTAACATTGCAGCGGTTGCTGCTGCCCGCAGCACCGCCGCGGTGCCGAAAGGAGCATGTCCTGCATTTCCCTGCACTGCGTGGCAGGCACTGATCAGTGCCTGCCACCTGGTACAGGAAAATGTAGGGGGGGACCATGGGTACCCCCCCAGTGCACCCACACCCCCCCAACACATTGGGGGCCCACAACGGGCTCCCGGAAGACAATCTCCGCATGCCTTTCCATGGCGGTTTGACCGCTGAGGAAAGGCTGGCTACCGCCGGCATCATAATCCTGCCGGCAGAGCCTGCTCTGCACCGCTACCATTATCCCGGTCCTGCTCCGTCCACCAGGCAGGAGTGCGGATGGCAACCGGCGGAAAAGCGGCGGTCGGAATTTTCCACCGCCATCCTAATTTGACCAGCGGTTTTCTTGGTTGCGATCGCGGGGGGATGTCCACCGCCGGTCCGGCGGGCGCCACCTCCGGCCCGGCGGTGGACATCCGCCCGCCATCCTAATAGGCCCCTAAGGGTCCAGGACCTGAGGGGCAACACTTGGGAATCAGGGGCTTGCTACAGCTGCATCTGGGTGCTGGGTCTGCTGATTATGAGCCTGATATGTCCCTGTGGCCCTGGACATGAGGCCAGCAGACTAGTCCTTGGAGTCACTATGAGAGTCCTGGGTTCAGGTGCAGGTCCAATCCCTCTGACCCAGATAGAAGGACAGCAGGGCAGCAATCCAGCAAGGCAGCAGTCCAGGCAAGGCAGCAGATCAGCAGGGCAGCAGTCCAGTAGAGTGGCAGTGCTTTCAGCTGCACAACAGTCCTTTATCCTGTCAGAGCTTCCATAGGCCCAGAAGTCTGCTAAACAACTGGGGTCTAAGGTCCAATATTTATACCAGGTGCCTCCTTGGAAGTGGGAGAAGCTTCTAGAGGTTCCCCGTTGAAGTGCACAGGTGTCCTGCCTCCCCTGCCCTCGCACTAGACTAACTACAGGGGGTATGCAGCCCTTTGTGTGGAGGCAGAACGCAGCCGAGTTAAGTGTAAGCAGGCCCGTGCCCAGCTCTGCCCTCCCATCCAGCCAGTGATTGCCCATTCAGGCACATCTAAGCTCACTATTGTGTGTGGCTGTCTCGGAGAAATACACAAAGCCCAATTGTCAGCTACACCCAGTCATGTGACCCAGAGACAGGCTGCAGGCAGTAAACAGCTAAGGTAGGAGAATGGCAACTTTCTAAAAGAGGCATTTTCAAAATTGCAATTTAAAATCCGACTTTACCATAAGAGAGGATTTTTTTTTGGGCAAAACTGTTTTTATTGGTTGTTCAGGCAAGAATTCAAAACAGTCCAATCAATGTTCCCTCTAATTCTTTTTCCCTGTGTGCGGCAGAAAATGGTCTCTGTGCACTGCATTCAAGGCCATGTGCGTCAAAGACATGTGACAACTCACTAACCAAGCGAGTGCACTACCAGAACTAGTGGTATTTGCCAGAGGTGAGATCACTCACCCTTTAACCCTGCGTAGCTTTTCCTGGCCGTGTAAATAAGGCCCCCTTTCACGCATTACTCTTCATGAAAGGGGTGTTCCATGGGTGTTGCTGTGGGTGTTCCCACACAAAATCCATGGAACCTGGCACATTCCCAGATTTACAAGGTTTCGTAAACCTGGTAATGCGTCAGATTCCTACGCGTAAGGGCGGCGCAACAAGGAGAAATCCCTTTATTTCTCCTCATTTTTCCTTTTTTCTATGTGTGCTGCATTCTGCAGCACATAGAAAGAGGAAAACTCCTGTTGTGATTGCTTGTGTGCAAGAAGGTGTTCCTTTCTGCTCAAAAACAAGCACCCCTAAAACGCAGACACCCTTGCACCATGGCGCAAGGGTGCCTGCGTTGGCGCATGGCAGCCCATTGTGCGACAGCGCAGGGGAAGAGGACAGGAATGCGCCGTGTCTTGTAGATACAGCGCATTCCTGCCCTATTCTTTTGACGCATGGCAGTGCATCAGGAAGGCTTGCTGCACTGCCGTGCATCAAAATATTGTAAATGAGGCCAATGGTTTTTAAACACAAACCACTAGTGAACTAATAGGCAAGATAGTTCTGATGTAAACCCTGTAGGTGGCCCAGAATGTTAAAGAGCAACATTATTGTCTATTAAATCACACACAGTAGGTTTTTGTACAACTGGTATTCTGAACTCATATTTGAAAGGGATTTCATATGCAACAATGAAGAAAAAGGAGTTTTGGTCAAATAAAATATTTGTCTAAGATTGCACAAGTTAAGCAGGGAAGCTATGATTTTAGCAGGTTTAACTTTGTACGAATCAGCCACCAAAAATGCATCTATTTGTCTTTACTCTTTTATGCCAATGCTTTGATTTTAACGCAATGTGCATTTTTATTTAGGGCAAGGCATTGGAACATTTTACATGAGCATCAGTTGCATTGTTTTTGTAACCTGGGAAGATTAAGTGATCTGCCCAGAATCACAGGATGTTGAGCGCTGCCGAGATTCGACCGAGATTCGAACTTGCTTCATCAGCTCCAAAGTTAGCAGCAGCTCTGGCCATAGGGCCGCAGAAGCCACATGTAAGCTTATTAAAAAGGAATCCGGTTTGAAAGGTCTAAGTGCATCCACATAAGCATGCACTCCACACCAGCAGGACAGCAGACGGCATTGGTAACAGCCCTCTGCCCATTAAGTCATACTTTCCCTTTCCAGAGGCCCCCCATCAGAAAAGCTATGGAAGAGCAGGTGTTTTGCTCCTATGACAGCCCGCACCAAGAGAAAGCTTCCTTCAGCGTTAATGATTTAAAAAGCTCGGGAAGTCTTTCTCTTCGTGCGCGCTCCAGCAGAGGCCCTGCGCGCCTGCAAATAGTAGGGTGCGCGGGCGTGCAAGCGCGCACCTTACAGGGAACATAGAGTCCAATTACAGTGGCACAGGCTGTCTGGTGATTCATGTCTATTACAGTTTACAGTTGCTGGATTTAAGCGCCTCATTTTACATTAGTATGTCTCCGTACCTTCCCTGAATTCACCATTTTACACCCCCTCCCTCCCCCCTAACCCTGTTCAACATAACTGTGGTACATGGGAACAGTCTTTGTCAGTGATTCTAGAGTGGTCTGTGGAGATTTCTGGGAGGTCGCCTAGCCAGGAGGCTATAGTGTTTCTTCCCTTTCCTATGGGTCGTCCCTTAGGTGTTACGAGTTAGAATTGAAACAGGTGTAATGCTCTTGTGCATGTGGGGCATGAGAAAAGAGGCAAACCCGTGGAGAGGTATCCCACCAGGGGACCCCATATGGATTCAAAATATTTGTATGAATCTGAGGCAATATCTGCCATTCGTTCCATTGAGACCGCTCACCATAGTCTGGCGTGCCATTGCGTAAGCGAAGGTGCTGAAGGGCACTTCCACGCGGCTGCCACCGCCATCTTCGCCGCCCCTAAACACAGCCACATCACTGCTTTATCACTACTCGTTTGGTAGCGAAGATTGTCGTTGCACAATCCCAACAGGATCATCTTGGGGTCATTTGGTATCGGGTATCCTAATATGGTTTTCATCTGGGCGAGGATCTCCGTCCAGAAGGGGCGGATGTTCAGGCAGTCCCACCATATATGTTTCAAGTCTCCTAACAGGCCACCGCCTCTCCAGGATAGATCTGATGAGTGGGCAAAGATTCTCTTGAGTTTAGTGGGGTATAAGTACCAATCGTACATGAGCTTATAGTGTGCTTGCCTTAGTCCCATGGAGTGATTACACTCCATCAGTCCTGATCTGAAATGGTTTCCCCCAGTGTATGTTCCCAATGTGCTACATGTCGTGGCCTTGCCGTAGTCTGTGCGGAAAGCAACTGAGCATATTGAAAGGAAATGCCTCTCTTGGCAAATTGCTCTAGGGGAGTCAGATCTCTGGTGGCTGCCTCCCTTGTAGTCGTCTGCGTGACCCAGTGTTTAAGTTGGGTGTATCTAAATAGCTCAGTGTCCGGAAGTTTAAAGTCCTGTTTGCATTGATCAGATGTTTTAATGTCCCCATATTTAAACATGTCTGAGATCATCAGGCAGTCGCCTTGTCGCCGTGCCTCGTATGGACCCAGTCGTTGTGCCGGAGGGAACGCCGGATTGAAATGTATGGGTGTATAAGGGGAGGGGAAAAGTAGTTCAACCCATCTGCCTGTTTATGTCATCCCAGACTCGTAGTGTAGTCTGTGTGGGTGTGCTCAAATATACATTCACCGGGCGGTCAGCTTTGGGTTTCCAAATTAGGTACCAGATGTACTTCCCTGCCACCTCCCTGTCCATGTGTAGCCAATGTTTATTGGATTCCATCACAGACCACTCAGGTATCACCCAGAGTTGGGCTGCCTTGTAGTAAAGGAGGAAGTCTGGTAGTGCGAGGCCCCCTGCCGCCTTAGACACACGTAGAACTTTGTAGGAGAGTATAGCTCTTTGTCCCTGCCAAATAAACCTCATCACCATGGAGCGGAGGTCAGAGAAGAGTCCTCTGTCCAGTGTGATGGGCAGACACTGAAACAAATAAGGAAGCCTAGGTAATACTGTCATCTTCACTGCCTGTATGCGCCCTATCCATGACAAGTATAATGGTGCCCATCTTTTCAAGTCTGCTTTCAGTTGTTGTATCAGTGGGGGATAGTTAGCTTTATATAGCCCCTCAAGGCGCGGGGTTATTTTTAAGCCCAGGTAGATTATGTCTTTCTTGGCCCATTGGAGGGGTGTAATTGCCTCCAGGCCTTTCTTGTCAACTTGGGACAGATTTAGATTGAGTATAGAAGATTTTGTTAGGTTGATTCAAAAGCCCGCCACCCTTTCAAACAGTTGCAGTGATTCCAGTAGCGGGGGCAGCGATGTTTGAGGAGAGGTCAAGGCCAGCAGGTCATCGTCTGCGAATAGGGATATTTTATGTTCTGTGGCTCCGAAGTGTACCCCCTTTATTTCCTGTGTGGAGCGTATCTTAGTGGCCAGTGGTTCAATACTCAATGCGAAGAGAAGAGGTGACAATGGGCACCCCTGTCTGGTTCCCCTCCCCAGGGAAAAGAGGTTGGAGCTTACCCCATTGACCAGTACCCTTGCCATTCGTGCAACATAGTTTACTTGGACCATTTTTATGAATTGGTCTCCAAAGCCGAACCTCCGGAGTGTGGAGAAGAGAAAGGCCCAGTCTACCAGGCCAAAAGTTTTTTCTAGACCTACTAAGATCGCTGGAACCTTTTTTTTTGTCGCTCTCTCTATTAAGTGTATGACCCGATGGATGTTGTCATGTGTTTGTCGGCCCTTGATGAACCCAGACTGGTCTGTGTGTATTAGTTTGGGGAGTATGGAGTCTAGTTGCGTAGCCAGGATTTTTGAATAGAGTTTGGCGTCAAGATTTAAATGGTCTGTACAAGCTGCACTGTTTGGGGTTTTTGCCTGGTTTGGGTATTACTAAGATTAGTGCTTCAGACATTGTGGGTGTCACTGCTCCTGTGGTTGCCATGTGGTTGAACAGAGCCACCAAGTGAGGGATATAAAGTGGGCTGTCAACCCATCGGCCCGGGGCTTTGTGAGGTTTCAGGGCTCTCAATGCTGCTCGAACCTCCGCTTCAGTGATTGGGCTTCTTATCCACTCAATTTGTGCTTTCGTTATTTGGGGTAGACTGATGCCTTCCAAGTACGCCAGCTGATCTTGCATCATTGGATGTTCTGCTGTGTATAATGTTTCATAAAAGTTCCCAAAAATTTGTGCTTTGTCCATGTCTGACCCTGTGGTCCCTCCCGCACCGTTCTCAATGTCCCCGATGTATTCTTTTTCCCTTTTGACTCGAAGTTGTCGTGCTAAATGTGAGCCTACTTTGTTGCCCTGGTCATAGCCTATCCGCTGCAATCTCAGGAGGGTAAGCGCTGCCCGTTTGGCATAGATGGCATTTAGTTTCCCCTTTAATGCGGTCACCTTGCGCTGGTGGGTTAGTGTCGGGGTTTGTTTGTGTAGTTTTTCAGCCGTGGCCAGTTCAGCCTCAAGTGCCTGCCTCTCCGCAGTTCTCTGTTTGTTCAGGGTGGAGTTCAAGGCAATGCACTGCCCTCGTATCACCGCTTTAAATGCATCCCAAGTAGTAGCGGGACATGTGTCCCCTGTGTTGTTTTGAAGGAAGTAATCTTTTAATGAGGTGCGCAGATCACCCCGCAACAGTCTGTCTCGAGTCAGCAAGTTGGGGAAGAACCACCGTCTATATTTTGGAGGGGGACTGCCCAGTCTAGAACCATTTCTACTGGCGCATGATCTGAAAGTGTAGTGGGCTGTATGGAAGCCGTGCATATGGCCTGTACAAGGGTGTTACTCACAAAGGTATAGTCTATTCATGAGTAGCTTCTCTGCACGTGCGAGAAGAAGGTGTAGTCTCTGTACTGTGGGTGCAGTGGGCGCCAGGAGTCTACCAACCCCAGCTCTTCAAACTTCTCTTTCAGTGTCTTGGAGACGCTGCCCGTGCCGTAGCTGGTGGGATGTGTGCTATCTAAATTGGTGTCCCATGTCATGTTGAAGTCTCCAGAGAGAATGATTTCCCCCTCTGCAAATCCTCCCAACATGTCTAAAAATGACAGCATAAAGGGGATTTGGTTGGTGTTTGGAGCATAGACAGTGGCGAAGGTCATACGCTGCCCTGGAGGTGGCCTTTAACTATTACCGCCCGTCCTTCCCTGTCTGCTTTGTATCCCATGGGGAGAACTGCAATGATTTGTGGAACATTAGCGCTACCCCGTTATGTTTGGAAGTTGTGGATGATTTGTATATCAGGGGTAGTCTCCATGGTGCAATCTATGTTCTTCTGACTTCTTTAGATGCGTTTCCTGGAGGGCCACTATGTCATGTCTCCTGTCTGTAACGTATTTCCAGATTTTTTGGCGCTTTGCGTGGGAATTCAGGCCTTTCACGTTCCAAGTTAACGCAGTGATCACCATTCTTCTACCTAGTGGTATGTTCGGTAGCTGTTTTTGTACCGACTATTTTGCTCGCCTTTCCCATCCTCCCCCCCACCTCTGCAAGGTGTGAATGTTTCTTCCCTCTCGACCCCTCCACATCATCCCCCCCTTAGGTGTTCTATGTACCAGTATAACATTTTTAACTTTAAACACAACATTGCAACATGAATTAGCATTCTTGTGTTGTTGTATCATTAATACTATTCTGCTTTGTTCGTGGTCTAGTCCATTTAAGCCTATTTATAATTCTCTCTAGGACCCCGGAAAATTCAAGGAAAAGAAAGAGGAAGAAAGATAAAAAATTAAGTTAGAAAAAACATCGAAAAATGACTTCTCGTGGACTACTCGATCTTGAGTCGACGTATAGTCCCATATTGTCCCGGTATTGAGCCCACCCACCTTTGAGAGCCCTGGTATCACATTTTGGCTTATCTGAGTAGGTGCCCTGTGGGAAATCGGTGCGTTCAAGTGTCCGGAATGTTCTTTGTTCAGTCCATGTAGTCTCAGTCATCTAGCCTTCCCGCGCCACTGTTGTTTTCCTCAGCTGCTTTGTGCATTTTTGTGTGTCCCATTGACGCTTTTCTTTGGCTGGTTTAGTAGTGCCGGCGGCTGCCTCAGTGTTGGAGGTTGATGCTTGTTCTTCTTCTTGGGGAATCCCTAGTATTTTCGCTGCTTCTTTGAAGTCAGTAACATGGTGCCATTTATTGTTCAACTCAAAGGCCAGGCCAAATGGGTATGTCCACCTGTATCTGATCTTTTCTTTCCGCAATTTATACGTAGCTGGTCTAAATTGGAAGCGTCTGGACAGTGTGGCTGGAGCGATATCTTGAAATAGTGCACATGATAGGCCCTGGAAGGTGACATTGTCCGCCTTGCGTGCTGCTTGTAGTATGGCCTCTTTCACCGGGAATGAGTGGAGTTTGACCAGAACATCTCTGGGGCGCTTCTGAGAGCCCTCCTGCTGCGGTCCCGCCCGGTGTACACGCTCAAATTTTTTTTTTTTGTGGACGCATCATTTAGCAGCTCCGAGAACATTCCCGTTACTTAGGCCTCCAGATTCGGGCTATTAACTGATTGCGCCAGATTTCTTATGCGTATATTCTCTCTACGAAACCTGTTTTCCAGGTCCTCACATTTTAGGGTGGGGGATTGAAGTTGAATTTTCATGTGGTAGGCCGCTTCCTCCATATTATGCGCCTGTTGCTCCAGTTCGTGCACTTTGGCTTCCAGATCTGGTGTTCTCGTACCAAATGAGTCCACATCGTTTTGAAGCGACTCTATACGCCCATTGATATCTGCTTTCAGATTTTCGATGGAGGACTTCATATCGGTTCTCAGTTCTTCTCTTAATTCCTTCTTGAAGTCCTGCAGTGATGCAAGAAGGTTCTCCTTAGTTAGGGCCATAGTCTCTTCTGTGGTCGCTACTTGGCGAGCCTCCGCTGGTGAGAAATAACTGGACACTCTGTTTTGCTTTGGTGGCATAGGGGTGGCCCAACGGTGCCACTGGGACGTGCAGGCCATTTGTCCGGGTGGTGCACTGGTCTGAGCCTTCCCCTGATGACTTTTGGCGGCTGCACCATTTGACACGAGTTTTCAGGTAATCATCAAGGGAGGTAAAGAATCTTCTTGGCCTGGCGGCCCCCGTGTTAGCAGTTCCCCTGCTGATTAAAGTCTGGTGCTTGTCTCTAGTTGTGCTATATTTATGTCCATAAGGTCCGGCTGTCTGTGTGACCACCTTGTTTCCCAGTTGGGGCCTTCATCCCCACTGCCACCGTGGACTCCTTCCAGGCTTTCCTTTGTAGCCTGTCACAGTTTGTGTGCTTCTTAGGCCACCCTTTCTATCCTGGATGTGGGAGCTTTGGGGTTTGTGCCACCCTTTCGCTGTAAAGGGAGCGTTATTTGCGGTAGTCTCCCTTTCTTTAGGTCCTCCGCTCCTGCTGTTCAGTGCTGCTCGCCTCCTCCCCTTGAGTGATTAGTCCTTTCAAGACCCACTTGGGCCATTGCCTTGGTGGTGGGCGAGGGCCCAGGCCTCTCGCATCTTGTCCGTCGCTTCAGGGTCAGACAGTCTCAGTGACTCTATTTCTTCGGTGCCCCCATGTCCGCAGCAGCAGGTGATCCCGTTTCTTGGGAGTAACCCAGCAGGACGGAGATCAAACACCGTTGCACGTCTACCCCCTTTGCTTCTCACCTCACTAGGAGTCACGACCCGGCGCCATCTTGGAGTCAGGCTCGGGTGGACTCGGTTCCAAGGCCTATTCCCGGTGAGCTTCTTCTCCACTCTCGCCGCCGCCCCCTGCGCTTCGCTGCTCTTCCCGCTGTGGGTCCCACCTTCAGGTATGTGCACCGGAAGGCAGCGGTTCGTCCTCCTCGCCTGGCCGTCTACGGGCAGGAGGGGTTTTGCTTCTTACTGGTTCGTGGTGAGACGCCTAGGCTGCCCTGTTGGGGCTCCGCAGTACTCCGCCTGTGCAGGTGGAGGGGAGAAGAGATTCTATAAGCCCCCTCCACTTATCTCCGTTTGTACCGGCTGGCCCCTGCTATCTGTCGCAGACTCCTTGCACTTCGTCGCACCGCTCGATGTTCTCTTCTAGCTGCGGCCTTCCGTGTCCACGCCGATCACTGCCTACCTCGCCACCATCGAGCGGCATCCGGCGATTTTGGCAGGATTTCCTCGCATCAGCTGGGGGCTTTGGTGTTTATTTAGCCCACTGGTTTAATTGCGTGCTGTTAGAATCGCTTGCAGTCCATTTTTCCAGTGGTTTCGTTTCAGTTTTTGCATAGCCCTCGTGGATTACGTCCACTCGGCCCTCTTGGTTGGCCACGCGCCAAGAGAGGATTTTTCATTGCAATTCCAAAGACACCAAACATGAAGTGGTTGCCTGTTCCCATTAGGAATTGAAGCTTATTAAATGTAATAAGGTAACTCCAATGTTATCCTACGGGAGACGTATGCCTTGCAGTAGTGGAAATATAAGACCTTTTCCCTACCAGGACATGTAAAACGTAAAGGTACATCTCAACCTTTTTAAATACACTGCACCCTGCCCTTTGGGCTGTGCAGGGCCCACCCTAGGTGTGACATATATATATTAAAAAGGAAGGTTTTGACCTGGCAAAAGATTTATTTTGCCATCAGCCTTTTGGCTTGGTCAGTGCTTATTTTGTGTTGTCATGGTTTTTGCAATACTTTAGTTTTTTCGAGAAGCTTCTGGGACTGCCACAAACTAAAAACAGCATCAGCTAAAAACAAAAATATTTTCCTTTGGTCTCAAAAAAGCACAAATTACCCTAGTAGTCCTGGCCTCTAAGGGAACTACTATGACTATGAATGTGCTCCTTGAGAAAGGGCAGAATGCTGTTACTCACACTGTATTTAGCCAATGGCTGTAGTGGGCTGACCTATTGCCCCATGCTGTATGCTATAATGGGCAGAAGAAAAATGTTAATGAGACAATAACAGGCCTGGCTGAAAGCCCATGTAAGTCTGTTTATTATACATATAATTTTAGAAAAATCAAAAGGCCTTGGCTAATGCGATATCTAAAAATAGAATGTACAGCTAGCACTAACCCAAGCCCTAGCCCCTAGACCTAACACTCACCTTATACCTAACCTTAGGCCTAACTATGGCCTTAACCCTAAACTAATACATACCTTAATACTTACATATGTGAACACATATGATATTATGACTGATAATATAATGTCTGATGTATTTGTTCTTGCGAAACAATACCTGTAACATTATTACATTATTTTCCATTCCCCATTGAACTCTGGAAAGGAGGTTACTCCAAACCTGTGCTGGAGTAAATCTCTGCCCATTTTTAGGGTGGGAAAAATTTAAATCAGGGGTTGGGAAAATAACACCTTGGAAAGCCCACTTCCCACCCCTTATGAGTGTGGATATTGCCACACCTGTGGCAGAGATTTCTGACCCCGTAAATGGATTTGTGTCTGCCAGAAATACCCTTAAGAATTCCTGGCAAGTGTAAAAAATAAACATTTGGTCGTACAAGTAGCTTTTTAACTAAATCTACCTTTTTCAGTAGGGCCCCAGATTTGTTTTACTTCTTTCTTGAAGGTTTCTTTTGAGGTTAAATTTCTGCTTGATGGTGGTATGGAATTCCATACCTGGAGTGTATCTCTATCGAGATATATAGATTTAATAATTTCTCTTTCATATAACTAGAGTTTCGAACAAAAGGGAATCCAAGTTCCAAAGTGAATGTTGCCCATCTGAGATGTTGAAGTAGCAGGCAATATAGCTAGGAGTTCAAGTGGAGAGCTTTGTACATCATGGTCCAGGTCAGTTTGAGGAGGCTTCTTGCTTCTTTTGCAGGCTACTTGAGTGTAATTAGAAGAGGAATAATGTGATCATATCTCCTTACCCCAGTGGCCAGAATAGCCACAGCATGAAGGGCTACTTTGGGGAGGCAAAGTGGTTCTTGGGATTTCCTAGAAGCAGGGTTACCCAGTCATATCTCAAAAGCACTGGGAATTGACTAGCATGAAGCCTTTTTGTGAAATTAAGGGTTTTATAACTAGAAGTAGTCTCAATTGGTTATGTGCCTATTGGGCTAAACCATTAATATGAGACTAAAAATGAAGGTTCCTGTCTAGTGTGAAAACAAGTGATTATGCAAATTCTTCATTCTGGGATGAGGTGCAGCAATGTAAGAGTGTTGCGCCAATACAGTACAGGAACAAAGCAGTTTGGAAGAGCACGCAGGAACAAAGTAGTTTGGGAGATTAATCAATAACATTCTCATTTGATAGTATTAAGGGTAAAATGTTGGTGAGTCACCCAAGCGCGAAATCACTAGGATACTCAGCAAGGAAAGAGACGTCATTCGGGTGGAGATATTTTAATGCAAAGATGGGGATCTTCAGCATTGAAGTGTTAAGGGATTTTTGGGCCTTTAATCAGTAAGGCGAAAGGATTCCATGTATAAATTGAGTGGGGCGACATGATGGACCTTTGGGAAAGATTTGTTGGTGTATGAAGGGAGAGAGAAGTCTCTATTTTTGTTTTTTGACCTCTACTTTCCAGGTAGGAAGGAAACCAGTTAATGATTGCACCCACTACACTCATTCTTGACTTCAGAAAATCCAAGAGGGTGGAATGGTTTAATATTTCATATCCCACAGGCCCATGTTGATTAGAAAACAGGAGTCACTTGCATCTAGAAATCCAAATACATCATTAGCTATTTGTAAAGTAGTTGAATGTGTCCTACAACCTGTCCAGAACCCCGAATAACACACATCCCCAAAATTGTTTCCCATAATAAATTGCTTAAACTGTGTTATTTCATTGCTTCCTAGCTTTCTAACACCTTCATTAGAAAGGGTAAGTTTGAAACTGGGTTGAAATCATTCTATCTTCCATGTCAGTATCTGATTTATTTTGAAGTAATGTGACTTGGCCTATTTTAAGGCAGACTGTGGTTATTATTTTAACCAAAGCAACATTGATCGGGTTAATCCAATAAGGAGTCACACTGGGGCTGATGTTTCTTAGGATAGTGGGCAGGGATTCTGCTCTGGAACAGAACTATGCTTGAAACCAAAGAACATCAGTATGTAGGGACTGAGTCACCATACCATCTCAGTATCTATGAGTCCTCTATGAGTCCGAGCTATAGTGCCTCACTTGCCTCCAAACCTTACCAGAGAAACAGGTGAATTGGCACCCCAGAACACAACACTCTCGACCCTCTCAGGGATCATGGTAACAGGACACACCCTTTCGCTCTTTCACTTGTACTTGTCCACTATAAGATAACTAGGAGACACCAAGTAAGTTTAGAATATTTATTTAAACTATCTTGCTCTGAAATGCAGTATACATGCCACAATTAGAAAACAAATGCATACTAAAAATACTGTTAGCATGGCTAATAATCCATATACCATGAAAAGCCCTGTCATTTTATAGGACAGAGTAACCTAAACCCCCCTCCCTCGCTAATGAAGCTAAATGATTATATATCAAAGATCTCTGAATTACTGGCAGACCCCATACCTTAGCATACACAGATAGACGTTTTACATCTCTGCAGACACAGTGCTCTTGTCTCAGACCTCTCGTTCTATGTGTGTGTTTTTGGCTCCTGTGCTCATTTATATGTGTGCAAAGGAAAAATAAGGCCTACCACGTGCACAGTTAGGCTAACATAGGGAGAACTAAAATGGGCCATGCAGAAAACACACGACAATAGAAGAAATATTGGATTCAGAGAAGTGAGACAAAAAAGTATTGTTATATTTATTATGAGTGGCTTCTCAAAACGTTGACCAACTTTTTGCTTGATTTCTGCAGTTGTTTATAGTTTGATTGGTCTTCTGATTGTTTCTTAAGAGACAGCTCTTTTTGCCTTTCCTTCAAAGAAGATACAACGTTTTTGCAGCTCTCCATCAATTATGAATTATAATCATAGAGCAGGGGCTGGTATGTTGTTTAAATATTTCAAACACCATTATAGGTTGTTTTTGGCTCTATTTGTTTTCCATTAACCAGACCCCCAGGATATTGCGGCACAGGTTAGCAAATTGTGCCGCACAAAATAATACATTTTGCGGCAGACAATTTTATTTTATGTGGCTTTTTTTCCTGTGCCTTATTTTCTGTACATTAAGTTGTTTTGCAGTTTTCAGCACACAAAGATGCAAACTGTTCCAACTGAATATTGCCTTTTTCAAATATGCATATGAAAAGTAACTGGGAAGGATTTTTCTATGCATCCCTTCATGTATAGCTTCATCGCTGGGTGATGAGGTCTGGCCACCAAGATTCTGCACCAAGAAATCTACCTTTCTTATTGCTGAGAAATCTTTACTTGAGCCCACCAACTTGTATTGCATCAGAGTAAATGTCACAAACCCTCTGTGGCAGGATGCTGTGTATGGGCCTCAACCTCCTGACTCCAACCACTGGTTCTACCCACCAGTCAACTACTCGAGTGGAGATGGGAAAGGCTAGGAACTCCTTTCCCTCGGAAACTGGCAGGTGGACGTCAGCCATACAATAGGGACATGCCACCTACAGTCCAGGTGAAAGTGACGCAATGCATGAGGGGCTCCACGCAGAAGGAAGTAACGGGATGAAATGCTTTGGTAAGCCCGACAGCAATACACAACGATGTGTGACAATGAGGGAGAAACATTAGAGTAAAGCAGAAGGCCACAGTAGGTATGCAGATAAGCAACTACTCTTCGAAAGAGAGGTCAGGAGTAGCACCCAAGAGAACAGTCAGACAAGACAGAACATTTTCCACACTTGCTTGATTTAAACAAAACCTTGTCATACTCTGAGCCCCCTGCTCCGGTACTTTTTGTTATACTCTACTTTTATTCTAGTGCGCATTATTTGCGCACCATGCGTTTATAATCCTCAGTACTAGGAAGTTTATTAAGTGTTAGATAGTTACAATTGTTGGTACTGATTTTTGAGCCTTTGAAAACAATGGCAGGGGAAAAGAGGAGGTAGAAATAGAAACTGTGAATATTTTAGAAAACGTGTGCCCGGCCCTAGCTGCCCTTCTCACAGCAAAGGCATTCCCAATATTAGGAGGCAAAAGTATATTAATGGTCAAAGCTATACACCACTGAAGTGTCCTTCTGGGCTGATGTAGAAGCTACAAATGCAGCAATACTATTTAAAAAGTATGATATGTTAGATCCTCCTATGCGCTATTATCCAAATCATTGAATTTGCATTAACATACATTGAGCACTTGACCCGATTTCAAGTAAAATAGCCACATATGACACTGAGAGCACATGTGGGTCCTTTAACATTGCCAGGATTGATGTGGCGTGCTTTAGCTATATAGACACCACATCCAGACAGGATCGACTCGCTATAGAACAAGCTAGAGAAGCATTGCCAGAGGTGATCAAAATCTGCAGTTAGGGCAATATGTATTACTGCAGCAAGGCACTAAGATAAAGCGCACTACCCATGCACCTTCTGATATATGGACAACTGCCATTAATCTACAAACTATGAGACAGATTTACTAAAATTTTGCACTGGTTTTGCATCACAAAAGTAACTAAAACCATGTGCAAAGCTCTGTGGAAAGATTTGCTTTCCAACAAAAATTATGATTTCTGTTGGAAAGTTGTCTAATGCAGCATTTCTCAAACTGTGGGTCGGAACTCACTGGTGGGTTGTGAGTCGATTTTTGGTGGTCGCGAAAGTCCTGGTCTAATTGTAAGTAATATTTAAAATGATTAGCCTTGTGCACTACTCTAATGGCGCTGAACAACGTCACTAAATCACCTTTTTAAACAAACCCTTGTAAGTCACACAAAGGACCTATCACCTCCGCATTGTCACTGCAGCCAGCTTGGAGCCAGGGCAGGGGAGTCAGGAACTTCCATGCACTTCAAAGCGCCTGTCTAGACCCTTCTCTCACTTTCCAGAAGAGGGCACCAGGGTATAAAAATAGGACTTCAGACACAAACTCTTCAGTTCACTACTGGACCTGCGGAAGGACTCTCAGAGGACTGCCTGCTGCTGTGACCTGCTGTGCATTCTGTAAGACTGCTGTGGACCTGGAAGGACTGCTTTGCTGTCTGGAGCCTGCCTTGAACCCTCCGAGGCCAGTCCTGCTGTTGAGCCCTGCAACTTCACCTGGGCCCAGGACTACCAGGGTGACTCCAAGGTTTGCTGGTCTCCTATTCAGAGCCACAGGAACACAAAAGGCTCCTACCATATTTAACCCGTACCTGGACCCAGCCTGAGTGACTCCTGAACGCCCAAGAGGTGTCCCACCAGTTCTGCACCCCTGGGTATGGTGCTAAAGGTGCCCAGATGGCCACATCCCATATCTGAGGTCCTAGAAAATGTTTGGCCAAAAAGTGCTTGGGGAACCAGAAGGAGACCGGGATAAACCTGATCGCCTATCTGCACAAGGTGTATTGCCAGTCAGATTGACCTCACGGCTTCTCCCTCTGCACCCTTCTTTGCAGCAGCAAATGCATTTCAGCGGTCCTTCGCCAAATCTCATGGAACTGTCTTACACTGCAACCCTCTGTCTCGTCCAGCTGGAGATTTCCGGCTTCCATTTCAGAGACTAAGTCCAAACATAGAAATCTCCACCGCGGCTTCGACCCCAATCAACCAACAACCTAATTTCTCACGGTTACTACTAGGTGCAGTAATAAGTTTACACATGAGTAAATCCACATGTGTAAATTTGCCTTTGTGAATAGGGCCCTAAATAATGCAAATGTGCGTACTGATAAGAATGGTACTAATTCCTCAACAATACCAGTTATTGGGATGCATTTTTGCAACCCTGTGTAGACATGACTTTTCATGTATAGCAGTGTTACCTGAGGTCTAAAGCCAAATAAACAAAGAGCACGGTTGCTCTCCTGCTGTAGATCTAGGTATGAAACTGATAGACAACATTGAACCATAGACAAAATAGTTATTTGTTATATATAGACAGTGACACAACTCTTTTAGCCATACACCAGAAATAAGCCACAACTACATAAGACCATAAAGAAATGGAGCTACTGAAAATTTTGTCTCAAATGTATGTCTCCATGGGAAGATGCACCATGAAAACAAACAACAGAGAGCCAATTAAAGCCCAAATTGGAGAATGAAGCAAGTTCTAAAGAAAAGAAGAAAGATTCACAGAGATCTCAAGAGATGACTTTGAAATTGCTTGTAACATTATAAAAACACACACAAAGCCATGCCTCATATATCAGGGTATATGATCATAGGTGAGTTCTTTTAAAGCTTCTGTTTGCTTCAGTCCGGCTTCGGACTTTGATGCAGTGTTTCTGTATGGCTCACTTTATGGTTTCAGAGATTACCTGATCCTTGTGCTATCTATTCCTTGAACTCGTACTGTTTCTCAGTGTGTTCTTTCTTGCAATGACTTGAGCTAGCCTCATTTAGCTGCCTACTCCTGTTTCCTGGGCTAGCTGTGTTTAGCAGTGTATCCTTGTTTCCAGAGCTGGCACTGTATAGCAGTGTTTCCTTGTTCCCTGAACAAGCACTATTTGAGTGGGCCATTATTTCTTGAACGCTACGTACTTTCAGTGGCTTCTTTTCCTCAGTCCTCACTTCTTTTCTCTGCTTTCTTAGTCTTTAGCTTCCTTGTTGTCTTAGATTCTAGTTTCATGTTGTGCTGTGTTTACTTACTTTCTGCGAAGTGTTATTAATATTTTCACTTCTTTCCTCTTTAGTACTATTCATATCTTGCTCTTTGTCTATTGCTGCTTTGTAATTTGTTCTCCACCTGTGAAAAAACTGCTTTCCATTTTCCTGCATGATCATCAGAATTCATGAGCTCCACTGCCAAACTAGGTGGTATTTATCATCCGCTGTGAGCATTGTCTCTACGTTACTTTGTATAACACCACCTATGTTATCAGTTCCACAGAAAATGTACTTGTATGTATGCACTATTTGTGGACATTTTGCAGATAGTATCTATAACAGCAATTCTGGGTGAGGAACCTATTATGCATCAGTCTAACTGTGTGGAGCTTCTAAGTGCTTTATCCCACATCCCCTCCAGTGCTGAAAGTGTTATCTATATGTCTTTCACGCCTGGATGTAGGTTATCCTGAATGCTGAATTGCATCTTGAGTGCCCATTCTTTATGAGCACTGACTTAATTTGTTACCTTATGCACAGTTTCCTCCTTGGATTTCTGATCTTGCACTTTATATTATCCAGAACTATTTCCTCTATAGGATCAATGCTGTCTGTCAGTTACATACCTAGATTTACAGCAGGGGAGGAACCATGCTCTTTCTGTATTTGCTTTATGAACTCAGGTAAACTGCTATAGATGGATTGTAATGTGTACACAAGGTGGCAAATAGGCCTCTCTATTGTGAGTTTAGGCAACTCTCTTACCAATATTAATGTTCATTTGACTCTCTTGCTGCAAGTGCCTGACAGACCCATGAGAGGTACACCTGCTTTTTCTGACCTGCTCATAACTCAAGGAAGTTCTGTAACCATCACCTAATTTTAGCTGATGAGAGAAGGATATGGGTGGGAACAGGTAGATCAAAGGGTATGTCCTGTTGGTGGTTCAAGTTTTAGGAACTAGCAGCGTTGTTTGAAAAAGCAGTGTGTGCTGGCACTCTAACATCCTACTTAAAGAGAAGTGATGGAAAGTGTTTCTTGAAGTTTTGTAGGTTCACGTTCGAGGCGTGTGTCATTATTATACACTTTCTGTAGAAAAAGATGGGCAGGTGATGTGGGAATTTTGTATGCAGAGCAGAGCACGTGTGGTAAAGAATAATGTTGGCAGTTCTAGGTGACTACATGTAGGTGTTTGCTGTTGTTTGTAACTGAGGTAGCCTTAGTTAAAGAGTGGTGTATCTGGCTTTGTGAGCAGATCTGGCTGGGTATGGTTAATAGTCAGTGTAGTAAGTTATGGAGCACTGGGTGCATAAGATTGTTTTGTAAGTAGCAGTGTGTGAGTAGCGATGGGAGTGACGCGGAGTGAGAAGCTCTGGGCGAGTGGAGTGGTGTTGTGCGGGGTTCTGGGTCAGCATTGTTTTGAAGGCGAAGTCATGCTCTGAGTGCCACTGGGTGAGATGTGTTATGCATGTAAGGTTTATTCAGTAGCCTCTTGGTGGGTGAAGAGGTGTTATAAGTAACCCTGGAGGGACAGTGTTGTCAATAAGCAGTGTAATGACTAAATCAAAGTTGCTGAAGTGGGGTTCAGTAAATCTGAATGAGTAATGTTTTTAAAGATGGCTAAAGCAAAACACTTTAAAAATGCCAAATCAATGTATCTTTTACAGAATAACACCATGTTCGACAAACAATCTGCAGTTTGTTTCCTGCAATTTGGGAACAACCCAGGTTATAACATAGCATAGCATTAGAGTACAATCAAAGGTCAAAACTAGGTAGGGTTTCAGTAATATATACATCAGTGAAATTAATAGTGACTGATATGCACGATAAACATTGATACATAGGTGTAACTATGAAAGACAAATACACAATTTATTTTTAAATACATTCAGTTGAGTAGTGAGCATGATGTTAGTAACAGAGCAGGACAGGACCTTTTAGATATGGCTACATACGGCATTATTGTCTGGAAGACATAAAGTCATCTATTCTTCAAGTAGTGGAATAAGAAGTACTGAGAAAGAGTAGGTTTTGGGTCAGCCTAGTTCAGCCATTGGCTTTTGATGCAGCGGAAGGGGCTTTTGCCAATTTTACCATCTGGACCCAATTTAAAATCAGTCCCTTTCACGCTGCATGAGTTTAAAACATGATACCAATTTCTATTTTGGTCCTCTCTCCTCTCCGATGAATCTTTTATAGTTGTTAGGGATTGGCAAAGGAATGACAGAATTCTAACAATAGGGACCTGAATAAAGAGATAATCATTCAATATAACTTTTGACATTAATAAAGACAGACACTGATTACTTATCAATATGCCTTTATCTAAATTAATGTGAATGCTCATCAAGTACAATACAGCTCGAATCATAGATCACCATACAAGAGAAATAACAAATTGTAATTCATAAACACATCCTAAATGTCCGTGTCATGAGAGTGGATAGGTGAAGAGACAAAAGAATAAAGTCATTTGCAAATAAGATTAATGCAAATTCAGAACATCATACGAACCTATTAGCGCAAAATGCTAGAAGTCTGAAAGCTACTCTCCGGCCGAGAGAATAGCTGGGGCATTCTCAAAAGATAATGAGGAGCAAAGTCAAAGAGTCAGGATCAGCAGAACAACAGCCAGCCAATTAAGTTAGGAAACAGCAACACGGCTCTCTCCTCTCGCAAAGTAAATCTTGCAGAACTCCTCGCAAGCATCTCCTACTACAAACATTTCAGTACTAATAGTTATACCCTAATTCACTAAAGATCCAACTGCTCATGTATCATTACACGAAAAATTCTCAAATCCTACTAGTCAACACCAGGGGGTGTCTGGTCACTCCACTTTCGGTGAGCCTAACTTTTCAACAGTTCCTTTGTCTTTAGAAAACCTTCGTCATCAACCTTCGGCAGAGGAAACTCAGATAATCTCTTCCGCGGCTTTCACATTTCTCCATCTCGCTAATGTATCAAACTTGTAGTACAAGTGTCCACATACTCCGCTCGGCAAGGAAATTCCATTCATAATGTTCATTACTTCCTCCACACAGCCTTGGCCATCATCAGGAACTCATGAAGGACAAAATACATATTTTTGCAGCCTACATTTTAATAAGCAAATTAAACCTGAAAAGACTCTTGAGGCCTTCTCTGCAGAACAGTAAAATGTGCTCTAGGAAAAACAAATACACGTGATTATTGTTGTCACTTTCAAATCTCCACTATTAATTTTTTTCTGCATCACATTATATAAGTTTTCAAACAGTTAGTGCAAAGGATGTCTTTAAGCTATTATTATTTTTCTTTGGCTGTTATTTCTGCATTATTCATTTACATTTGCAGCCTACTACATAAGCACTGGAAACACTCATTTCTTTCCAGCACTCACTTGCGCAGTTTTCATCCTCCCCATTTTAGTTTTGCACTGTTAATTTTCACACCATTTTGTTAATAATCCACACGATGAGGAGTTCAATCCGAGCAGGTTTTATTTAGCAAAACCCTGCTTCATCACTTTCATGAGTTTTCCATGGTTTGCCATCGCTTGGATGGGTGGTCCATCAAGGTGATATCCACAAGGTTTTGGTAATGGAGCATCAATTAGTCCTATTGTTAGACTGCATATGCAAGAAGAGGTAGACATTTTAATTCTGAGCCAGTGTGCCTTCTTTGATGTTTTTACTTGTGCAAATTGCAAACTGTTTGTGTACATTATTCTGTCACAAAAATAGAGTGCTAATCAATAATCACCCTTAAAGGTTTTATTGCATTACTTTGCTGTTGTGATAACATATTATTGAATTTACAACATTTTTGTTCACAAAATAAAGATCTGTGCCCACACAGGCATTCTTAAAGATGTTATGAATGTTTAAAATATCTACTATGCAACATGTTTCTGTGTGTGCCTTTTAAGTTCAATATTTACTTTGAGGTGGCAGTCAGGTGTAGTCTCTTTCCAGGTGCCAGAGAAGTTTCAGTGTGGTAGTTCTCTGTGGACAGCATCTTGCTGTTCGTGGAATTAATTTATTTGAAGGCAAATTCCTGACACTCATTACAGTATACTTTGGTGCAAAGCCTCAGTTTCAACAAGCTGGTAATGCCTGTCTTTATCTTTATTCTGATTTAACGCAGTAGCATGGGGGGACTTGTTCAGTGTCGGCAGTACGTCCCAACCCATTCGTTATGTCTGAAAAAATGAGACTTATGCAGAAACAAATCATTATAATGATTCAATTACTAACTGGTAATCTTCATTACTCTGAATACCCTTTTCTCGTACCAATGCTTACTATATGAGGTGTCTAGTCTCTCCCCAGGCACCATGTAACTTAGCTAGAGCCAATTAAAAGTTTCAAAATAAAACACACACTGTCCCTCCTTGATGCCCCTCCCATTAGTATGGGAATAAAGGAGGATGGAGCCCACCACACTTCCTGTGTATTTCCAAGCATTAGAAGGGAACTCAAGTTGTGAAGGGGAACAGGAGGGAGGGTTGTAAGTATTTGTACGAGAAAAGGGTAGTCGGAGCAATGAAGATTACCGGTAAGTAATTGAATGATTACCTCCTCAATCATTTTCCGGTACCACTACTTACTATCAACACAACCTGATTCCCTGAACAATAGGAGTAACTCCCAAATAATGCAAACCAGAAACAGGGCTTTCATGAAAATTTAGGAGATGCAAGACTTCAGGGTATAGCAGCCGCCATCACCCTGGAACCAAAATACAGAGATTCAGTATTCTCAACATCCAGTCCATAATGGGAAATAAAAAAGTAGATAGAGCACTCCAACTGGCAGCTTTACATATATCCAAGAGGGACGTGTGGTGGGCTCCATCCCCCTTTATTCCCATATTAATGGGAGTGGCATGGAGGAGGTACAGGGTGTGTTTTATTTTGATGCTTTTAATTGGCTCTAACTAAGTCACGTGGTGCCTGAGGAGTGGCTAGACACCTCATATAGTAAGTAGTGGTACGAGAAAATGGTTGAGGAGGTAATTTGCGTTTATGGACACAGAAAGATGAGAGGTGAGTAACTCTGATTCAGGGTGTGAGACATTTCTGGAAGAATGATGTCAATTCAATAAGAAGCCATTTTTGTTTACATACTTAGTAAGTAAGGGGTTGGGTCAAACTGAAGGTTACACATTGTGCATAAGAGTGAAGCACTCCAGCATAAATTATTTTGCTAATTTTTTAGGTCTGTTCCTTGGCCTGATGTCTGGGTAAACTAAAGACGAGTGGGATGATGAAGTAAGCTTTCCTGAGTGGTGAAGATCACTGCAAGGTTGTATTCTTGGTAAATGTCCGATGAAGGTAATGTTCACATAAGGCATGTCATCAGTGGAAGCAAACCCATCTACTTACAGAGCAATTCTCTGTTCCAGATCTGCCTTCTCGCTGTCCTCTCTTTAATTTCCTCCCACTTGTCTGGCCATTCTGAACCTCTGTCGGTGCGGCTGCAAGATTGGCTTCTGGAGGGGAATATGGGAAACCTTACACCAACCAGGAATGTCCCCATTCTTTTCTCTGATTGAAGTTTTACTCCAAGGAACAATATTTAAAAATGGCAGATTATCTACAGAAGTGAATTCGATCTGTGGGTCAGAATATCCGTGTATCTTTGTTCTGTGATTCACAGGCTGGGCATTTTCAACGTCAAGTTTATGTAAATGTAATTTTGCCATACATGCAGGAACAACTTTGTGAATTAGGTGTACAGTTTTTTTGTGAATCAGCTCTATAACATTGTAGGATGCCTCTATGAAACACAAAAGACAATCATCGTGTAATTATTGCATACATTAAATTTAACCACCTTTAATGGATGCTCTCACGCTGGTTACCAAAAGAACTGTGATTTACCTTCCTCTGTGTGACTATGAAATAACAATCTCATTATCCTATCACAAGAAAGCCTCAGAAATCAGAACACGCTGTGTGACAGTATGCAAGAAAGACGCATTGTTCCAAATGCTTCCAAACCACTGAAGCAAGCTGTGCTGTCGTTTCAATTTAATTGTTTAAGATTCTGGTCCAAGATTTGTCGGGGCTCCAGATAAAGAGAGTGCCAGCCCTAGAAGTAGGCCAAAACGCCCAATAAACAATAGGGAATAACTATACCGGAAGTAAATAGAGAGCAGCTGAGACTCAGAACACCCTACTTCCTCCAGAGGGGAAATGCGGTGATATGTTCGGATGAGTGACAGCAGTATCAGTGAAGCACTAGTTCACAATTGTGAGATCATCTGGTGGTGTAGCCTCATCTAAAGAAACTTTAAGAAAAAAACATTTTCATGCCTGTAAATTACTAGCTTTAAGGAGGTGTAAATAACAACAGAATACAGGGGAATACATTTAACATTATATATAACTCCTGTCACCTAAAAATGCATTTACCCACCAGCATCCATAAATAATCTCTTACCAAATTCCCAGAGTACTGCAGTTTCCCTGTCACATACAAGCCAAATCATGTCACATGTTCACTTTCAAGAAAACATCCACAATATTCAAGATATAAACTTAAATGTAGGTGACTGGCCCGGTGTAAACACGATAGAAAATGCAAATCTGCAGTTCAGCAGGCCAGAATATTAAAACTGATTAATTTTAATGTGCTGAAAACAAAAAATAATCTACAATTCTAAGTACCGTAATTTAAAGCTGGCACACCCTTCTTTAGGTTATCTACACATAGGGTTTTGCAAACATTAAAACCTATTTTTAAATTGACTACGGCCATTTAACGATTCAGAAGAGGTTTTCAGAATAGTTGAATAAATTGAGGAAACCATACCGAATCGGTATTTGGAAGGGGCGTGTTTAGGGTGTCTTTTCAAAATACCAATTCCTTAATGTAGTTATTAATGTTCTGCGACTGAAATCCGGTCACAAAACATTACAATTTTACCAATCACACAAAGTTAGTAGTAACGCATTTGAAAACGGGAACAGGCACCTGCAATCTAATTGTATCTGACCATTGTTTAAAAGTTTTGTTACTTCAAGAATATCTCAAAAAGGGATCAAGAGGCATGGAAAAGTAGACACGATATTGATTATTTCGTGTCTAATTCTGGCAGTTCATACATATATATCCTTCTCGCAGTTCACAGCTTCTTTGTATGTTTTAAGGCTGTTCTCACAGTCTGAGTCTATAAATCTCAGTCTTTTACCAAGATAGCTAGTTCTTCACCTGTTTCCCTAAGGGAAATCTTATGCTAGCTCAATGTCAAGGAGCATTACATGATTACCATTTCCAACATATAATAAGTACTCCAGGGTCCTACTTCCTTTCAGTCCAGGGCCTCATGCAAACTGGGGTAATTCCTGTGTCGAGGGACCGGTAGCGGGGAGAATGAATTAAGCCAGGAGAGTGATTCTTGTATCTAGCTTTTGTCCACCATGACTGGAAAAGGATACCTCTTATAAAGGAATAGAAAACCCCATCCTTTCACCTCCTTTGATTTCTTTGATGCTGAATGATTGAAGACAGCACTGGACCCCAACTCAGCCTCCTTCTTTCCTCAGAGACTGACCCTGGGCTTTTCCTGTCCTTGCCCGCTATAAAAGGTCATACCCCGCCCCATCCCTTGGCAGGATAGCCATGGCATCTCAGAAGAATCATGGTTTGCGAGTCTCCTGCACTTCATTCTTCAAGATGCCCAACGCAGAATCCACAACAACACTTGGGTTTGTTTAGGAAGCAAGTGGAACCCAGGAAGTGTCAAGGTCCAGGGGAACTTCAATAGCCATTAATGGCTTGATGCTGGGAAGGAAACAAGATTCTAGATATAAAGTGAGTTGTCTCGTGGGACACGATCCAACTCTATGGCAGTGGCTTCCTATCTACCTAGAAGGAGCCATCATACCAGTAATGGAGGCCTCTAGTATCCCCATCTCAACAAAAGGTAAATGTGGCATGGATGGCTCTTTTGACCCAAGTCCAAGGGGCAGGATCATATGCTCAGGCTCACCTGTCTACAGTTACCTAAAGGTTGTTTTTTCCACAAATCTTTACCATTCATGCCACTATTTGAAGAGTTAGATGAGCTTTGTGCCAGCTCACCCTAGAGTAGCAAAGCCAGGTGGCTGCACATTGTTGGCTTTTTCTGGGTACACTTTCAGGTAAATCCAATCAGGGAAGTGTTCAGATCCTCACTAGCAGGAGCACATCCTACATTTAACATCATACATTCAGGTGATTCCTGCTCCTTGGGAGAAGGGTTTCATATTAACTCACCAGTATCATAGGCATAATTATGAATATCAACAGGTGCACCCTGCAAAGAAGGTTGAATTTATCAATTTTGTGGTCTACAGTATGAAGGGGTGTTGCATTCCTTATTCCTTTCCTTTCCTCCCCTCTACTCTTCTTTCTGCTTACCTGTTCTTCTATTTCCTTGGTTAGAACATGGAATCATGTACCTGCGTGTACACTTAGGATTCCATGTTCCAGGATTCTATTGAGGCAGTTGAGATTGTATTCTTACATCGTTGGATGTGCTGTGCCGTTATTCCTACAATAAACTACTCTACTTTTTTACTTACCGGATCCTGGCATCTTTACAAATTGGCGACGATCTTCTTCGGCTTCGCTTGCTACATAACCTACGGCACAGGTGCAGCGACGCCTTTCGGACCCGCACTTCTCAAACCTGCTTCTTCGGAGCAGTTCCTCTGGATTCCTCCATCATTTGGTAGCACCTTCGTGAAATCCCCACCCCCGTCACTCCTTTGGGTGCTCCTGGCGCATTTTTTTCCTTTTTGCGCTCTTCCTCGCCTCAACTGCCATCTCTGTGCCACCCCCTGTGACGTCTCCTGCATAGCGACTGTTGCCCTGACGCTCCCTCCTTGTTACGGGCACTTGGGTCGCTTAGATACGTTTCCTGCGTTACCTCTTCACGCACGTCACGCCGCGCATCATCACGTTGGCGGCCATCTTGTCCAGGAAGTCCACTTACGGGGGAAGGAAATACTTCGGCGGAGGAAAATCAGCCTCGGAGCTGTGTGCTGTTTTATTCCTGTTCAGCACCCTCTACATTACGCTTGGTTGTGGCGGTAAGAGTATTCTTGAGCACATTTCGGAGCCATCGTATTCTTCTTAAATTCCACGCCTGCCCTTACTACGGTGACAGGCACACCATATTGGTTGTGGGGGTAAGACTACACAATTAAGCACTTTCGGAGCCCTCCTATTTCATTTATTTGCACGCCTGCCGTTACCACGGTGACAGGCACACCATACTTAACCGTTATTCAGGCATTCAAGTCACACGCCTGCATTCAAGTTGCACGCCTGCGCTTATTACGGTGACAGACACACCATATTTAACCATCATTCAGGCAATCAAGTTACACGCCTGCGCTTACTGCGGTGACAGGCACACCATATTTAACTATATAAGTAAAACTCTGGTTATTACATTCTCGGCTTGTTTCTACGGTGACAGGTACACCTTGACTTTGCAAAGTAGTAACGTTTTTTTTCTTATTACTTGTCATTTTAATTCATCCTTCATTTCCTGCTTCTGCTATATTATTTCCATTTTCTTCCAACTAATTTTTTTCTTTTAATTAATTCATTACCATGCAATTTGATCCACCTAGCAAGTTCTTGCAGAGTAAAGGTGAACCACCCATACCGTGGACTAGGTGGAAAGAAGAATTCATTACTTACTTAAAAGCCATTGATGGTGAACGCATGTCAGCCGAGCGAAAAAAATATATTTTCCTTCATTGCTTGGGTTCTGAGGGTCAAGTTATCTTTAGGACTCTTCCTCCTGTTAGATCGGGTGGGGATCACAATGTCTACGATGAAGCTATATCACGCATGGAGAACAGATTTAAACCTACCACCAGTGTTGCCTTGAATAGGTTTAAGTTTTACACCAGGGCCCAAGAAGAAGGGGAGTGTTTTGATGATTTTCTTTACTGCCCTTCGTGCTTTATCTTTGCATTGTAACTTTGGTTTGATCACTGATGAGATGATCAAGGACCAAATCATTGTTCATGTAAGGAGTAAAAAAGTTCAAGAGCAACTTTGGATTTTGGGTGATCCCAATTTGGAGCTTGCCATCAGTACTGCCAAAGCATTAGAACAATCAGAGAACTGGATGAAATCCCTCAACAAAGAGAATAAGCCCTCCATTTCCTGTGAAGTCAATAGTGTCACGCCCAGTCCTTCCAAAACTCCTTATAATGCTAATTCCAAGAATAACTTTAATTCTAAAGGTTTTTACTGTTATAGGTGTGGTAATCCTGGTCACATCGCTTCCTTCCTACGCTGTCCTGCCATAGGGAAAGAGTGTGGTAAGTGTGGACGCATGGGACATTTTTCAAAGATGTGCAAGGATACTAATACCAAGAAAAGTTCCTCCTCTACTCCTTCTTCCAACTTCTCCAAAGGCAAAGTTTCCTGTATTTCTCACGACCTGTCCTTGTCTGAATATATCCAGTCAGAGTTGGAAACTGGCATTGTAGTCTCTATTCGTGATTCTTTTGATGTTTCTCAAGCTGAGAGGATTGGTCCTCCCAAATGTGTTGTTTGTATCCTTGGAAAATACCTTGAACTTATGGCAGACTCTGGGTCACCATGGACAATTATCACGAGGCAGTACTTCTTGGAATCCTTTGGGAACCTATTTGATAGGAGTTCTTTATGCAAACCTGACATTGTGGCGCAATACTTTGATGGATCCTATATTGACTTTGCAGGTTTCAAAGAAGTTATGATAGAATTCAAGGAAAGCAGTGCTTTTATTAAGCTCTATGTAGCGCTTAAGGGGGTTAATGTTTTGGGTTGGCGTGACCAGGCCAAACTTGGGATTGTGTTAAATCCCAGGGAAAAAGAACCTGTATCTGTCCTGGCTATAACTGCATCCTGTACTGAAGATTTTACCAAATTATTTCCTGATGTGTTTTCTGAAGATCTGGGTAAGCTCAAGGGTTTCAGTCATAGGATAAAAGTAAGAGAAGGATCCGTGCCTATCAAGCAAAAGTTGAGGGGAGTTCCCATCAGTGTAAGAGCTGAGTTAAAATCTATGTTAGATGATATGGTTTGCAGTGATATAATTGAAGAGATTGAGTCATCCGAATGGGTTTCTCCAATTGTTTTGGCACAGAAGCCTGACAAAAGTCTTAGGCTGTGTGTCGATATGAGAGCTTTGAACGCTAGTTTGGTTGCTGATTGTCACCCACTCCCTAACATTAACGAGATGGTGTGTATGTTGGATGGTGCCTGCATTTTCTCCACACTTGACCTTCGCTCTGCGTACCACCAGATCAAACTTACAGAGGATTCAAAACACTACACTTCCTTTATTACTCCTCATGGTTTATTTCAGTTTAAAAGGATGCCGTTCGGCCTAGCGTCGGCGGCATCCGTTTTTCAAAGAGCCATGTACCACATTTTTAAGGATGTGGGTAACTTTGTAAAATGCTTCCAGGATAATATCCTTATTTTTTCTAAGAGTGATAATGATCATTTTCAGCATGTGAATGAAGTTTGTCAGAGATTGAGAGCGAGTGGTTTGACGCTTAAAGCTGGCAAATGCAAGTTTTTCCGCAACTCTGTGGAGTACCTTGGTCACACACTTTCGGCTGAAGGAGTGGTTCCAAAAAAGTCATTGGTTGATGCCATCGTAAATGCACCTTCACCTGACAGTAGAGAGAAGCTTCTCTCCTTTTCTGGTCTGTGCGAATATTATAGTAAGTTCATACAGAACTTTGCCACCAAAATGGAGCCCCTCAGAGAGTTAACCAGAAAGTCCGCCGAGTTTGTGTGGTCTGACAGACAGGAAGCTGCTTTTGTGAAAATCAAAAATGAAATTGTGAACGCTCCCACTCTCAAATTCTTTTGCTTAAATAAGAAATGCATCATTACTGTAGATGCCAGCCTGTATGGATTGGGAGGGGTACTCAGTCAATGCTCTGGAAAGCATGAATGGTGTGTTGCGTTCGCATCTAGAACTCTTTCGGCTACTGAAAGAAGGTATTCTGTTATCGAAAAAGAGTTGTTAGCATGTATTTGGGCCATATAGCATTTTCGCAACTATGTATGGGGTAACAGATTTCTTCTTAAAACGGATCATAAACCCCTTGTTGGGATTTTATCCCCGGGGGGAGGCTGGAACTCTACAGCTCGCATTGCTCGACTCACATCCAGATTACAGGAGTATGATTTTGAGGTCGTGTACGTTCCTGGGAGGTCTAATGTCACTGCTGATTTTCTATCCAGGCTGCCTTGTCCTGATGAGTGTACGTCATTTGTTGAACTAGATGAAGACATTGTTGCCACCGTTAAGGATTTTGTTTCAGAAGAATTCTCTAGTTTGTCCGAATCTGAATGGATGACTGAAATGAATAACGATATTGTATCTCAACTTATTCTGAGTTGCTTAAAAAAAGGGTGGCCTAAGGAAAAAGCTGCCACACCTGATATTGCCCCTTTCTGTCAAGTTTCTGATGAAGTTGAGGAGATTGATGGTCTACTTTTCAAAGTGGGAAAGATTATTCCTCCGGTTTCCATACAAAGTAAGATTTTATCGCTGGCCCACCAGGGTCATTTTGGTATGTCTTCAATGAAACGTCTAATTAGAACTAATTTTTGGTGGCCTGGAATTGATAAAATGGTTGACAGGACAGTTAGGGAATGTCCTGAATGCATAAATAGTGACAAGATGTTAAAGGTTTCCTCTGCTCCCCTCCAACCGGTTCCCTGGCCTGATTTTCCTTGGCAAAAAGTGGCTTTCGACATCTCAGGCCCTTTCAATCACTTACCTTTTAATGCACGTTTTGCTTTGGTTATGGTTGATTACCATTCTAAGTGGCCAGAGGTCAAGTTTGTGGCAAGTGCCACCACTCAAGTCATCATTACGTTTTTCAAGGAAGTTTTTGCGCGTGAGGGTTCCCCTGAAGTCCTTGTGACTGACAATGGGGTACAACTCATTTCGCAAGAGATGGAGAGTTTTTTATGCATGTGTGGCATCAAACATTTAACCACGTCTCTTTATGAACCAAGGGAGAATGGCCAAGTGGAGCGATTCAACCGGGTTCTAAAGGATCGAGAAAAACAACAAGGGAACCCTACTCACTTGGAACCAGGATGGCATTGATTCTGCTTGTAAGTCTTGTGAACCCTGGAGAGATGTTGTTAGGAAAAGGCTTTGGATGTATCGCATCACTCCCCACTCGGTTACTGGAGTAAGCCCCTTCAGACTTTTGAAGGGCAGAAATCCTATTTCTGATATTTGTCCGTGGTGGATTAAAAAAGCTAATAAGGTGGACGATGATGTTGACTTGGACTTGGTTGCTAAGCGTGTAGTAGTTAAGCAGGGGAAGATGAAAGCTTTGTTTGACTCCAACATGAAAGTAAAGATTCCTGACTTCCACGTTGGTGATTTGGTTAGGATTAAAAACCTGGATTTTTCGCTATAGGTGTTTCCAAGTTTGGTCACCCTATTAAAATTGTAAAAGTTTGTAAAAATTCTGTAATTACTCAAGATGGAAGAGTCTGGAATGTGAGAAGAGTTGCTAAGTGTAATTCTCACATGCCCACCATGGATTATGAGGACGTATTTCCTTTGAGTTCTTCTCCTGCTCAATCTGTAGCTTCAAGAGTTAAAAGCAATAATAGACTTAGATTGTTACCTGCTAGATATTTGTCTTAACTTTTTTTTTTTTACTCCTGTGCTCTGTTTTCCTTTTTTCCCTTTTCTTCCCTTTTTTTCCTGTTCCTTTTAGGGATAAGATGTGTTGCATTCCTTATTCCTTTCCTCCCCTCTACTCTTCTTTCTGCTTACCTGTTCTTCTATTTCCTTGGTTAGAACATGGAACCATGCACCTGCGTGTACACTTAGGATTCCATGTTCCAGGATTCTATTGAGGCAGTTGAGATAGTATTCTTACATCGTTGGATGTGCTGTGCCGTTATTCCTACAATAAACTACTCTACTTTTTACTTACCGGATCATGGCATCTTTACAAGGGGCTGTTTGTCAAAATATCAATAACATAAATATCATGTAACATAAATGTCATGGTTTAATATCATTTACAAAAACATTGCCCCATTGGGTGTAGATTTCTATTAATAACTCCAATTGAGCGATATTTTTGTAGATTATATATTAGGACACTATGAGTGATGCAAACCTGCCCAAAATTTTTATAAAGAATTTAATTTCCAGCACAAAAGCCTTTTTGGTCTGAAAGTTGCAATAAAAGAAATGCAAATTGCTATTTGTGCTGCTTTTATTAACTATGTATCAAGGGGTGTTTCATGGATGTTCCCAAACTATTGTCTATGCTTTTTGATAAAAAGCCCTATCTACTAAAATTGGTGGACAGAGCTTTGCACCAGGAAAATAATGCCTTCTAGAGGCAGGCATCAACAAGGAGAATTTTTTTGATTTCTCATAGCTTTTTCACATTGCATGTATGCTAAATTATAGTGAGCTCGAGGGTTGAGCTCATGCATTGTTTTGAGCTCCAGGGCAGCTCAGGGGGTAGAATGTGCTTGCATGTGGGAAGAACGTTGGGGCGGCACTCCGGGGAAGAGCATCTGAGGGAGAGGCTATCCTAGGAGTTGCTCCCTATGTACAGTGCTGGTGTGAGGGGTTCCGAAACGTGAGTAAACCTTTGGAAACCATGTTCCGTGGTTATTGAACACAAAAATATAGTGACGAGCTCTAGGAACCCGTTTCCGGACCCACCGACCACCGACTCGCAATATCGCAAGATTACTACGTTTTGAGTAAGAGCGTTTAATTTATTGACACTTCGCTGCGAAAACAATATACCCAACTCTGATTATAGTTTTGTGGTTATGATTGCATATCTTCTTTGGCAGGTACCGTTGTCTCTAATAGCATGTAATACGTTGGGCATGCAGGGAGGTGGGGCCTCAGCGGGAGTCAGCGCAGGGCAGTGACACCCACAGCAAAGCAGCGCTGGACTGTGGCATACGAAGTCCAGGAGCGCGAAGAGAGGAAGGCTCATGCTGGTGGTCGCAGTAAAGGTCACTAGGCCACTGAACAGCAGTAAGACCAATTAACCAGTCACTCTGTTGCCGGTGTGGTTCGAAAAGGAGACATGCCGCTATATAAGTTTCCACAGTCACTCGCACCGCGCTGACTCCCGCCGAGGCCCCACCTCCCTGCATGCCCAACGTATTACATGCTATTAGAGACAACGGTCCCTGCCAAAGAAGATATGCAATCATAACCACAAAACTACAATCAGAGTTGGGCATATTGTTTTCCCAATGGAAATTAATACATTTATTTACCCATTAGATAAACATGAACCAGCATATAATCTCATGCAGGAAGTGACGGGGTACAGGAAATCAGCCGATTTCCAGACCTCAGGCATATAGTTGCAGAGTGACTTTTTGGTGATACATAAGTTGCAATAGTCACAATAGAAAATACATCTTATGCTCCACACAAGTCATGAATCAAAGTATGGAGTCAAGATGTAGTTGTCGATGACGTTTCGATCCCCAACGACGGTTATGGGATCATCATCAGGACAAGGGAATCAAATGCCTGAGAGATTGCCTGAGTATGGCAAGTTAAAGGAAGGGAGGGAAGAGGGGGGGAAAAAAGGGGTAGAAAGGTCAGAATGAGAGGGGGAGGAAAAGGATAAAAGAGTAGAAATGGAAGGGGGGATTATTCCAGTGTCTCGATATAATACAGTGAAGTGGGAGTACGATTGCTAGCGTATAAACACCAGGGGTGACTATGCTCTAACTAGCCACCAGTTATTCACAATAAAAATCGTGGGTGGGTGAGTGTGAGGTCATGCTGAATTAAAAATAAGGTGGGAGTGAACCGAATATCACAGTTCCCGGGATGATGGACTGGGGTAGGGGAACCCAACCTTACTGCAAGTTCGGGCTACGGGCCACAATTGGAAGTCTGCCGTAGGTGAGCGTGTAGCTGCACAGAGCTCGATGTACGAGGATATATGATTGCTGAAAAATATATAAGGTGACGTGAGGGCACGCGTCTACGGTATGCAAGGTGTAATAAGGGAGATCGTAGTCTCAGCCCTTCGCTTACCTATGGTGCGGCTGGGAAGGAAGAGATCAATGTCTCAATCGTAGCGATATTCCAAAAGCCCAGATTCGGGCAGTGGTACAATCTGAAGAAAAATGGACAATTAACCAGTGAGACACAGAGGCGTTGTTACGGTGCCCAAAGGTGTGGTCAATAGTGATGTAGGTGAGCTTACCTCGGAGAGACTGTTGCGCAAATGCTCCGGGGGTGCAGAAACGCCGGGAGTGAGTACCGGTGAGTTTAAAAAGTCGGAAGTGACTAGCTGTCTCTGGTGCGCATGCGTGCACCGATAGAGAACTGGAACGGCATTTGCCTCAATTGAAGGAGATTATAAGCGCCATGATGGAATCCATGCAGCGTATAATTGCTCTGTGAAGCGGCAGGGGACGGGAAAGAAGGTGCGATAGATGGGCTGGAGGGCACAGACAGTAGTGAATTACAATTTAGTAAAAACAGAAAATTAATTAGCTGTCACACATTTCCTAAGTCGACAGGAGGAACCCGTTTCATACATGCAATTGGAGTTAATTAACGAGTCCTTGACATGTCATATTGAATACAAAGGAATTAGTTGGAGGTTAGGCACATGTTGATTGATCCAGGCACGATTACACAGGCGAGAATAACCAACATATATGCAATTGGATGACAAGAGTTCCACAAGGTATCGAGCACAATGCGGATAAAGGCCATTGACATGTGATTATATCAAGAATAACGTTAGTTTCACAGCGAGTCACGAAAGTGTAGGTAACAGTAGGCTGAAAGGATGAAAAGATGAAACCAGACACATGATGCTCAGATCAGGTTGGTCCAGTCCTTCATACGATTCAGTCCAGTGTGGAGACTGTTGGTACGCAAAATCCATTTTAGCTCCTCTTTATTGAGGATTCCAGATAAGTCAGTGCTACATGGTGGCGGCAAAATGACTTTGATAACTTGCCATTTCAAATCGTCTTCCGTGTGCCCTTGGGCTGTGAAGTGTTCCACCAAGGGTGCATTCGGTGTTTGGCATCTCAGTTTGCTACGGTGTTGACATATTCTTATTCTGACTTTTTGGGTGGTCTGGCCAATATAGATTAAATTGCATGGGCATGTAATCGCATATACGACATTGCTGGTGTTACAATTCGAAAAGTTTTGCAAAGTTACATCAATCTCTCTGTACTTAAATTTCTTACTTTCGGTGGTCAAGTGACAGACACTACATCCACCACACCGATAGTGACCCAAGTTTGGCGGGAGGCCCCATATCTCAGTGAGTGTCTGTGAGGTCTTCTTGGAGGGTAAAGCTGCCCTGACTAAATGGTCTTTTATATTTTTATTTTTATTGAAAGCAAAAAGACGACGTTCTAGTGTCATTCTTCCAGCATTCAGAATTGGCCAATTTTTTAGGATACATTTTTTGACTGAATTCGAAATTGGGGAAAATGTTACAGATACCATCCGTTCATCATTGTTTTTAGCTTTGGGAGACAGGAGCGTCTCTCTGGGACAATACCAGGCTCGCTTAAGGGAATTTTTGGCAAGTTTACGAGGGTAACCTCTAGTGATTAGTTTTTCGGAGAGAGTTTTAGCTTCTTGAAAATAGTCTCTTTTGAAAAAACAGTTCCGTCTAGTACGGAGAAACTGTGAAAAGGGTAAGGAGTCACGTAGGGCGCGCGGGTGATGGCTATTGTAGGCAAGTAAGGTGTTCTTTTCAGTGGGCTTGCGGAAGAGGGTAGTGTAAAGCCTGTCCTCTTGCGATATAATTAGAAGGTCAAGAACGGCTACTTGTTTAGTGCTGTGTGTTAAGGTAAATTTGAGACCATTACAATGGGCATTAAGCCATTCGTGGAATTGGAGCAAAGTGGTTTCAGGTACCTTCCAAATCATAAAAATATCGTCTATATATCTCTTCCACTCCATAATGTCCGGGGCAAAAGGGTTAGTTTCAGATAGAATTATGTTGGTTTCAAGCCAGTCCATGCATAGGATGGCAAAATTGGGCGCAAAAACTGCGCCCATGGAAGTCCCTTTGATCTGTTGGTAAAAGGTGCCATTGAATGCAAAGAAATTACGGGACAGACAGATCTTGAGAAGATGTAGAATGAATGGGGTCGGGACCGAGTGCGGGCGGGGTCTTGAGTTAAGGATGTTTTTGATAACCTCAATCCCCTCATCCTGCGGGATATTTGTATACAATGACTCCACGTCCAGGGTGCAAAGTATACATTGGGCAGGGTCAAATGAAAGTTCCTCAACCAAGTTGATCATGGCCATTGTGTCCTTTATGAAGCATTGTGTGTTGGGGACGTAGGGGCAGATTTACAAGAACTGACGCATCTCAGCATATCAGCAGAGATGCGTCAGTTAATTTGCGTCACGCAAAAAAACCCTTGCGCCACCATGGATGCGTCGCATTTAAAATGCAGCGCACCGTGGCACAAGGATTGACAGATGCGTGATGCATCAGTTGGCGTAAAGGCAACGCATTTCTGGAGTCGTGTCGCAAGCACGACGCAACTCCAGCAATGTTCAGGAATGCCTATTGCTATTATGCTGCGTCACTCCTTACGCCTGCTTCAAGGAGGCGTAAGGTTTTGATGCAATGGCGTCGTAAAAGTGACTCCGTGGAATCTTGTAGATTTCACTGAGTCACTTTTACGAGGCTTTCTTGCGTCGGAACGCCCACCCTGAATACATTATACCTGACGCAGGTATAATGTGACGCAGCGCTTTACAACGTGAGGCATCTCCATAGATGCGTCACGTTGTAAATGTGTTGCAACGTGGCGCATTGTTTACTCCGCCGCTGCATCACAAAAGTGACGCAACGGCAGCATAAAAGTGTCGCAAAGGGCATTATGGAATGGAAGAGATATATAGACGATATTTTTAAGATTTGGAAGGGACCAGAAACCACTTTGCTCCAATTCCACGAATGGCTTTATGCCCATTGTAATGGTCTCAAATTTACCTTAACACACAGCACAAAACAAGTAGCCTTTCTTGACCTTCTAATTATATTGCAAGAGGACAGGATTTACACTACCCTCTTCCGCAAGCTCACTAAAAGAACACCTTACTTGCCTACAATATCCATCACCCGCGCGCCCTACGTGACTCCTTACCCTTTTCACAGTTTCTCCGTATTAGACAGAACTGTTTTTTCAAAAGAGACTATTTTCAAGAAGCTAAAACTCTCTCCGAAAAACTAATCACTAGAGGTTACCCTGGTGAACTTGTCAAAAATTCCCTTAAGCGAGCCTGGTATTGTCCCAGAGAGACGCTCCTGTCTCCCAAATGTATCCTAAAAAATTGGCCAATACTGAATGCTGGTAGAATGACACTAGAACGTCCTCTTTTTGCTTTCAATAAAAATAAAAATATAAAAGACCATTTAGTCAGGGCAGCTTTACCCTCCAAAAAGACCTCACAGACACTCACTGAGATATGGGGCCTCCCGTCAACATTGGGTCACTATCAGTGTGGTGGATGTAGTGTCTGTCACTTGACCACCGAAAGTAAGAAATTTATGTGCAGAGGTATTGATGTAACTTTGCAAAACCTTTCGAATTGTAACACCAGCAATGTTGTATATGCGATTACATGCCCATGCAATTTAATCTATATTGGCCAGACCACCCAAAAAGTCAGAATAAGAATATGTCAACACCGTAGCAGACTGAGATGCCAAACACTGAATGCACCCTTGGTGGAACACTTCACAGCCCAAGGGCACACGGAAGACGATTTGAATTGGCAAGTCATCAACGTCATTTTGCCGCCACCACGTAGCACTGACATAACTGGAATCCTCAAAAAAGAGGAGCTAAAATGGATTTTGCGTACCAACAGTCTCCATACTGGACTGAATCGTATGGAGGACTGGACCAACCTGATCTGAGCATCATGTGTCTGTTTTCATCTTTTCATCCTTTCAGCCCACTGTTACCTACACTTTCGTGATTCGCTGTGAAACTAACGTTATTCTTGATATAATCACATGTCAATGGCCTTTATCCGCATTGTGCTCGATACCTTGTGGAACTCTTGTCATCCAATTGCATATATGTTGGTTATTCTCACCTGTGTAATCGTGCCTGGATCAATCAACATGTGCCCAACCTCCAACTAATTCCTTCGTATTCCATATGACATGTCAAGGACTCATTAATTAACTCCAATTGCATGTATGAAACGGGTTCCTCCTGTCGACTTAGGAAATGTGTGACAGCTAATTAATTTTCTGTTTTTACTAAATTGTAATTCACTACTGTCTATGCCCTCCAGCCCATCTATCACACCTTCTTTCCCGTCCCCTGCCACTTCACATAGCAATTACACGCTGCATGGATTCCATCATGGCGCTTATAATCTCCTTCAATTGAGGCAAATGCCATTCCAGTTCTCTATCGGTGCACGCATGCGCACCAGAGACAGCTAGCCACTTCCGGCTTTTTCAACTCACCGGTACTCACTCCCAGCGTTTCTGCACCCCCGGAGCATTTGCGCAACAGTCTCTCCGAGGTAAGCTCACCTACATCACTATTGACCACACCTTAGGGCACT
Organism: Calotriton arnoldi; assembly: GCA_963921515.1. Lineage (NCBI taxonomy): Eukaryota > Metazoa > Chordata > Amphibia > Caudata > Salamandridae > Calotriton > Calotriton arnoldi. The sequence goes on from CAWUFW010001160.1 coordinate 122,775, forward strand.
GTAACGACTCCTCTGCGTCTCACTGGTTAATTGTCCATTTTTCTTCAGATTGTACCACCGCCCGATTCTGGGCTTTTGGAATATCGCTACGATTGAGACATTGATCTCATCCTTCCCAGCCGCACCATAGGTAAGCGGAGTGCTGAGACTACGATTTCCCTTATTACACCTTGCATACCGTAGACGCGTGCCCTCACGTCACCTTATATATTTTTCAGCAATCATATATCCTCGTACATAGAGCTCTGTACAGCTACACGCTCACCTACGGCAGACTTCCAATTGTGGCCCGTGGCCCAAACTTGCAGTATGGTTGGGTTCCCCTACCCCAGTCCATCATCACGGGAACGGTGATATTCGGTTCACTCCCACCTTGTTTTTAATTCAGCATGACCTCACACTCACCCACCCACGATTTTTATTGTGAATAGCTGGTGGCTAGTCAGAGCATAGTCACCCCTGGTGTTTATATGCTAGCAATCGTACTCCCACTTCACTGTATTATATCGAGACACTGGAATAATCCCCCCTTCCATTTCTACTCTTTTATCCTTTTCCTCCCCCTCTCATTCTGACCTTTCTACCCCCCTTTTTCCCCCCTCGCCTCCCTTCCTTTTCCTTGTCATACTTAGGCAATTTCTCAGGCATTTGATTCCCTTGTTCTGATGATGATCCCATAACCGTCGTTGGGGATCGAAACGTCGTCGACAACTACATCTTGACTCCATACTTTGATTCATGACTTATGTGGAGCATAAGATGTCTTTTCTATTGTGACTACTGTAACTTATGTATCACCAAAAAGTCACTCTGCAGCTATATGCCTGAGGTCTGGAAATCGGCTGAGTCCCGCCGTCGCAACCCCTGTGCGATTCCCTCGCCACCTTCTTCCACCGCAAGATCGCCGACATCCACGACAGCTTCAACACCCAGACAGCCCCAACTAAGATCGATGCACCAGACCCGCCGCACACCATCGACCACGACCCCCTGCCAGCCTGGGCCAGCGTGAACATCGATGACACCATCAAGACCATGAGCACAATACACTCCGGCTCCCCGTCAGACCCTTTCCCGCACCACATCTTCAACAAAGCCAGCAGCTCCATCGCACCCCACCTGTGCAACGTCATCAATCTCTCCTTCGAGACCGCGACCTTCCCAGAGAGCTGGAAACACGCAGAGATCAACGCCCTACTCAAAAACCCAAGGCGGACCCGAGAGACCTCAAGAACTTCCGGCCCATCTCCCTGCTTCCGTTCCCAGCCAAGGTCATCGAGAAGATCGTCAACAAACAGCTAACCCGATACCTCGAAGAAAACAGCATCCTGGACCCATCCCAATCGGGGTTCCGCAGCAACCACAGCACTGAGACTGCCCTCATCGCCGCCACCGACGACATCAGGATCCTGCTGGACAACGGTGAGACCGCAGCCCTCATCCTGCTGGACCTCTCCGCCGCCTTCGACACTGTCTGCCACCGCACTCTACGCGCACGCCTCCACGACGCAGGGATCCGAGACAAGGCCCTGGAATGGGCCACCTCCTTCCTCGCCGGCAGAACCCAGAGAGTCCGCCTCCCACCATTCCGATCCGAAGCCTCCGAGATCATCTGCGGCGTACCCCAGGGATCATCCCTCAGCCCAACACTGTTCAACATCTACATGGCCCCGCTCGCACGCATCGCCAGACAGCACGACCTCAACATAATCTCCTACGCCGACGACACTCAACTGATCCTCTCCCTCACCAAGGACCCCTCGCCGCCAAATCCAACCTCCATGAAGGAATGAAGGCCGTCGCCGATTGGATGAAGATCAGCCGACTAAAACTGAACACGGAGAAGACAGAGGTCCTCATCCTCGGCTCCAACCCCTCAGCCTGGGACGACTCCTGGTGGCCAACGATGCTGGGAGCAGCCCCGACACCCACCGACCACGCACGCAACCTGGGAGTCATCCTCGACTCAACGCTCTCCATGGCCAAGCAAGTCAACGCAGTCTCCTCCTCCTGCTTCAACACCCTCCGCATGCTTCGCAAGATCTACAGGTGGATCCCGACAGATACAAGAAGAACAGTCACCCACGCCCTCGTCAGTAGCAGACTTGACTATGGGAACGCCCTCTACGCGGGAGCCCCGGCCAAGCTCATCAAGCGACTGCAACGCATACAAAACGCCTCCGCACGCCTGATCCTCGATGTACCACGCCACAGCCACATCACCCCCACCTGAGGAACCTGCACTGGCTCCGCGTCGACAGGAGAATCTCCTTCAAACTCCTCATCCACGCACACAAGGCACTCCACAAGACTGGCCCAGCCTACCTCAACAGACGACTCCTCTTCTACGTCCCCAACCGCCAACTCCGCTCCGCCGACCTCTCCTCGCCACCGTCCCTCGCATTCGAAGAACTACCACCGGCGGCAGATCCTTCTCCCACCTCGCCGCCAAGACCTGGAACACCCTTCCACTAAGCCTACGACAGACCCAAGACCTGCTGACCTTTAGGAGGCTACTCAAGACCTGGTTGTTCGACCAGTAGCAGCATCCCCCCCCCCTTTTTTCTCCCCAGCGCCTTGAGACCCTCGCGGGTAAGTAGTGCGCTTTACAAATTCTGTGATTGATTGATTGATATGCTGGTTCATGTTTATCTAATGTGTAAATAAATGTAAAAATTTCCATTGGGAAAACAATATACCCAACTCTGATTGTAGTTTTGTGGTTATGATTGCATATCTTCTTTGACAGGGACCGTTGTCTCTAATAGCATACTCTTACCCTTGGTCCCTTCTGACTTTCAGGGTTCACATACAACGTATTACATGAGCTCATCTGCTCACACACCGTGGACATTTTGGATCGGGCCTTTTTGGATTTCAGTAACGTTACCTCATGTCTAGCGCTTTCTGTGAGCACGTCTGCTCATGCTCTGTGGCCATTCCAGATCGGGCTGTTTCGTCAGCATAACAACTAGGCCTGGGCGGAAAACTACGCTACGCTCGCGTAGTTTGCGTAGTTTGCGCAACTACGCGCTACGCGAATTGCACGTAGCACAGTGCAAAAACGCGTTTCGTAGCGTAGCGGGCATTTTTTGCTTGCTCGCGGTCCTCAACATCAAGTTGGCGACCGCGAGCAAGCAAAATGACATCCCGGCGAGACTTTTTCCTCATTCGCGATCAGCAACATCAAGTTGCCGATCGCGAGCGTGGAAAATAAACCTCCCGGCGAGATTCTCAACGCGGGGAGGTCAGGTTTCTCATTGCGAGTGGTCGCGTATGCTCGCGACCGCTCGCGATGAGAAACTACCAGTCCGCGTTGAGAAAACTGCAGCTCGAGTACAAATCTACTCGAGCGACAGAAAACGACCGCTTGCACTGTGCAAGATGCCGTTTGCAATGATTGCACAGTGCGGACAAGCATCCGGCACTGTGCAATCATTGCGAACAGCATTTCCTACCGCACTACGCAGTTCGCGTAGTGCTACGCGTAGCTCGCGTAGTGCGAAGTGCACTCGCGTAGCTACGCGTAGCGCTACTACGCGAACTACGCCCAGGGTTAATAACAACAGCTTTCTGCACATCCTTACGGTGATGTGCAAACCACACTGTTCTTAGTTGCTCGTTCTTCATCTTCTTGTTGACTCTGGCTTGCCTTGTTGAGAAACGGTGACAAGCACATCTCGATTCTGGAGTAGGCTCTTTGGGCTAGCGTGTTGTCGGTAATAATTACCCTCTGTGACACGCACATCTTCCGAAGTGCTGGCAAGTCTCTGTGGCTTATTCTTTTCTGGCACAGTTACAGTGGGTTATTTGAGCTGGTGTGTTGTATGGTGATTTAAACAGCCAGCATGGGCACTATGAATTTATCTTTGCCGCAAACTTTTTTAGTGAGAGAGGATGAGGTCAACAATCTAAAATGGGAGGAGTGAAAAGATTATTTCATTAATGGATATTTGAAGGCATGTCACCTGGAAAAGTTTTTTTTTTTGCTGTAATGCCTGGGCCCTGGAGGTCTGAAGGTATGCAACTGGATGGAGAAGAAATCTTATTCAGGGGATGAATGGGACGTATTCCTGAAAGCATTAGCAGATTTGGATGCGTATTTCGCACCAACTGTGTGTGAAACGATTGACCGTTATAACTGTTACCACAGGAAACAGGGCCCCATTGAGAAAATTGAGGACTCTGTAGCGGCATTACGGAAGCTGGCCTTAGCCTGCAAATTTGGGGGTTTGGAGGAAGAATTGTTGCGGGATCAAGTAATCATGCATTGCAATAATCTCAGTTTGCAGGACAGGTTGTGGGTGCATAGAAAGTCCAGTTTGCAAGAAGTAACTCCCATTATCTCCCAATCGGAGCTCACATCTAGGTGTGCTAAAGCTGTGGTGTCCTCTGATAAAAAAATGATGGGGACGATAATATGGTGAAAATTATAAAGAAGAAAGTTCACACAAAGGATATTCAGGAGAACCTTAAGAGGGATTGTAAAAGCAAGGGTTGGCAAAAGGAAAATTAAAAGATGGAGGATTTGAGAGGTAAATGTTACTGATGTGGTAGTTCCTCTCACCTGGCCCATGATTGGAGGTGTCCAGCTCTGGAACAAAAATGTGCCAAGTGTGGCATAAAGGGTCACTATGCGCGGGTGTGTTGCAAATTAAAGTCTGTTAAATGTGTCATGGAAGAATGTGAAGAAGATGACCATTTTGGGTCAGATGGGGACAAGCCTGCAGGTGTTGTGTGCACAAGAGGGTGTGACGTGCGTGGAAGGGCCAAGTAGGAAGAAGTCCATTTGTGAATTGGTGGCTGGGGGGAGTTCACGTGGTGTTAGTGGCTGACTGGGGGTCGCCATTTACCAGCATCAACAAGGAAACGTGGACCAATTTGTTTAAGGACAACATTGGTTCAGAATTAATTGCACCAGGCATCCAACCACGAGCTATTCATCTTTTAAGATTTCACAAATTGGTATTTGAGTTCAAGGGCCAGAAAGCAGAGTGCATTGCAGTATATGGTCCGTGTGTTCTGGTTTGGTGGGATAAAGAAGAATTGGGCATTGTGCTTGGCCCTAACATCCCAGATACTGTATGGATCATGAGCAATAGTAAGAAGAGTGGTGTGGAAGTTGTAGGCAAATTTCCTAGAGTGTTCACTGGCAAAGTGGGTGAACTGGAGGGATTTGCCCATAAGATGATTCTTAAAGAAGATGCACGTCCTTGCATACACAAGTTGAGGAACCTCCTGGTGAGTGTGAGAGACGAAGTGGTTGGTGAACTTAAGAAGCTGGTTGACAGTGGCATTATGAGCAAGTTGAATCTTCAGATTGGGTGGCTCCCCTAGTCGTCGTAAGGAAGGCTAATGGGTGCATCCGCCTCTGTGTTGACTTGAGAGAGCTAAATAAGAACTTTTTGTGGATATGTTCACTTTACCCAGAATTAATGAACTGTTATCTGCAACCAAAGGCATGAGGTGGTTTGCTACCATGCAACACAAAAGATGATGGACAGAATGTGGAACATTGTCAAACATTCACCCCCAGTCACAGATCTGGGTTTAAACATAAACAAGACCCAGCCATATCCAAATCAGTCTTGACCCTGCTCCCCATGGGAACAATCCAGCCCGAACTGCCAGGCCAGGTCCTCCCTGGACTGGAAAACAAGCATCCTGGGACCAGTTTCAGAACCTTACCCCTCATCAGCCAGGCTAGCTTGAAACTGGTAGTGTAGCAAGCACGGAACCTATGTCTGGACATACCCTTCCCACTTGGGGTGAAAATGCAACAGAAAAAGATGATGGACGTAATGCTGAACATTGTCAAACATTCACCCCCCAGTCACAGATCTGGGTTTAATCCATCGTTATTTTGCTCGCCACGCCATTCCAGTTTAGACCCTACCATAGACCTGACATCTGCCTACCACCAGGTGCCTTTACACCATAGTAGTAAACATCTCACTGCATCCATCACTTCCATAGGATGTTTTCAGTTTAGGAGAGTTCTGTTTGGGCTGGCCTCGGCGGAGGCCATGTTCCAACGTCTTATGTGCAAACTGTTTCAGAACAGGGATACAGTCATTTTTTCCAAGATTACATTCTGGTCATGGCAAAAGATAAGAAAGAACATGATATAGTTAAGTGAGGTTCTAAGTACATTAGAACAGTACGGATTGACAGCTGAAGAAACTAAGGGGCATATTCTCAAGGATCTATCGCCGAGTTATCGGCACTTTATCACAGCCAAAGTCGTGATAAATTTACCGCCCCATTCACAAGCTGGTGCAAACAGCCGACACCACCAGTTTACTTGCGATAGCAGCCGCAAAAAACATCGCCACGGATGACCCCGGCAACTATCGCTAACGAGATGCAGAGTAGGCGTTCCCGTGCAAAAAGCTGCGACAACACCACACCTCAACATTCTCAAAGACCAGCCAGATCGGCGATGAGAACACAAAACATGCGATAAGGCGTGTTAGCTGCAGGAAGTTAACACGTGCTCTGACCTTGTGCAAAGTCGGACTACAACCTGCACCATCAAAGGGAGCACAGCCCAGAGCCACACCTGAAGAACAACAGATGCCATGGAGCCAACGATCATGCAGCTCGGACACCCAAGAGGACCACAAAACCCACCGCCACCCACCCCGTACCACCCCCCCCACCCCCGGACCAAGAGATTGCACATCAACGTCACGAAATCATGAACAAAATCATTCGCCTGATGCCGCAGAATCACAACAACTAACAGTCATGTGAGTACAGAAAAAGCAGAATCAATCATTCACCATTGAGAGTTCAAACAAAATATCACAATCAAATTTCACACCAAACAACTATTTGGAAGAGTCATGGCGGGTCATCCCTGGACAATCTGTAAGTGACAGCCTGCAAGACAATATCCCAGATAAGAAGGTGTGTCAGGCACTCATCAAAGGACAGAGAGAGAGAGAAAGAGAGATAGAGAGAGAGACTGAACAAGGAGCGCAAGGACAATCGGGCCCTTGGCACATACATGCCAACTGTTGCGTGTGTCTCACAATTGGTGCACCCAAAATCTAAGGCCTGGCAACAATTTCAGCGTGAAGGCCACATCACATTTCAGAAATGCAAGCAGTAGTCAGACTAAAATCAGGTATGAAAGCTCCTTTGTCTCAATACACAACTTTCCGGCTTGCGTACGTCACATGTGTCTAGCCATGGTTCCACTGTCGATCATGCACATTCGAGTGTGGCCCATGGAGGTCTGCCTATCCAACACAACGGTAGCTGAACTGGATTACGACTTGTATGTGCGCCCCCTGTTGGCCCACAAACAGGAGTGCAATGGGGATACCCGGGCATGGGATGCCCTGATATGTGGTGTCTGTGCCGGCAGCAGTGGATGGGAGATTGCACAAGTCATCGTGTGCAGTGACCACATCGAGGCGCTCCCCTATTGGGCTGTGTTGCGGATTGGTGAAACTGCGTGGTCGGAGCACATCTGTACGGACCAGTTAATGGATTGGCTCTCCCTAGTGTTCCTTGAATTCGAGAACGACGTACTTCTGGAACTGATTGCCTATGAAGCAGCGCTCGCATTCATGGACGAGTAACTACCTTCCTGCAGCCACAACTGATTGACACCAAGAGCACAGGTCCCAATACCGTGTTGCATCGTGGAGGAATGGTCCCACAAGCCAGTACAACAGTGGACATCTCAGCATTCGCTCGGACTCAGAATGCATGTGCGTGCACCTACGCGTGTTGTCACACACCTGTGCAAGGTGCTGCAGCCCCATGGGCGGAGCTGCACAGCGTCGTTTGGCAAAGTTCCTAAATCTGACATACTGCTGGAGGGAGACTACACACATGGCAATGTAGCACGACATGTGACCTTGTTGGTCCCTTTCACCTGCTCACTGTCAGCAGAGCACACAGTCGGCGCAGTCCGGTGGTACAGCTCCATGCAGATCCCATGGGCTGTGAGTCGTGTCCCCTGACACGGGGCAATGAGCAGACGCCAAACATCACATGACTCGACCAGCAAGGCAAGGTGGGCTGAGACCGTTGCCAACCGTAAGGATATGTGTTCATTTTTGCCACCCCATTCCTTGCACCTAGACACGTTCCCATTCTGCCTGTAAGTGTCTTAAGCATTTGTCTGCCTGTTGTGGCCCATCACTTGCCCGTACTGACACGCACATGCTAATAAAGTCTACGCAACTTCACCAGTGTACAACTGTGATGAGTGTAGATTAGTATGACAAATCGTGTGCCTCAATGAGCATTGTCCGTACACAGGAAGGGACAGACTGCCTCTGGTACATAGGTGGTGGATCCCTATTGGCAGCTCCACCTCTGTGAGCCAGACATTGTGTTTGGGATAGTTGCTGGTAGACCTGTGCTCTTACGTGTCTTCAGCAATGTGAGTATGGTGTCCAACTTCTTGCCATGTGGATCAATATGATCCATTCAAACAGACTGTGTCCACACTGATGTGTGTGAGTACGTCATGCGAAGAGATGTTCTGTAGCCACATGCGATGGGGGACACTACTTCAGGCGGGCTACCGATTCTGACATTTACACACACAGCCCTATATCAAACATGGACGTGGGGCTACTTTGGGGGATGCGAGATTGTTGTTCATGTGCAATGAGGCCACAGCTAGTTCACACCTTCACATTCAACTAATTGGCCATGTGGGTCAGGCTCAAACATGCGCATTGATGACATTTACCAGGGTGTACCTTTTAGTGCAATCAACGTCCCTATATTCCTCCGTACTTGTACACGTGAGTGAACATAGACATGACACATCTGTGTGATTTGGAATGTTTATTCACATTCTGGGGAGTCTCGGAGCTGGAGGGGTACATGGCCAGTTCAAGCCCACATTAAGTGGTTGCCCAGTGGTGGGCCAACCAGAGTCCTTGGGGGAATGCAAAGTTAATCTGAAGAGGAAGAGTACAGTCCTCAGCCGGATTGCTGTGTCATTGGTACAAGAGCAGATATGGCAGTCCATGTCGGGGTCCAGGTGAATGTCGCAGAGTGTTCCAGGGGACAGTGGGAGGTGTTGTTCCAGGGCATGATGCATAGGGCTGAACCATGCAGGGACAGGCCATGTGGCGGGTACGGATGCTACTGCCTCCTTCCTCACACAGTCATTACCCTCCACATCTTACTCCTCTGAGACGTCTTCTGTGTCCGGTGTGTCAGGTGTGTGTGGTGGTGTTATGGCTGCATCACTGTGGGCCACTGACACATCAGGGTGCGGATGTGTAATGGCCGCATCACTGTGTGGCAATGACATATCATGGGTCGGAGGTGTAATGTCCGCATCAGGGGGTGCCAATGACACATCAGGGGTGGAGATGTGTGTGTCGAAGTTCCTGCAGCAGTCATCTGGTACCGACTCTGTGGCAGCAATGGCAAGATGAGGATCTGCAAGGCCTGGAAGATCCCAGATACATGTCGCTGGTGTTCAGCCGTGGCAGCCCTACTTCCAGCCTGCATCCGCTCCATGGTCTCCATTGTCCTCCGCATCTGTGCCAACTCTGTGCTGTCATCGCTGGAGCCTGTCTGACTAGACAGTTCTTGTATCCGAGTAATGGCCCCAGCGAGGTCAGCCAGGGATTGTCGGTGAGCATGGTGTGTTCAGGGGGTGTCCGTTAGGGACTGTACGTGGTCCCTGATGGGACTCAGACACCCACGTATGGCATCGAGTTTGGCTGCCACGAGGTCGAAACCCACCCGCAGCAGATCGGCCAACTCCTCCTGGCACGCTAACACACGGCGTTGGAATTCCATGTGTTGGTCGTGTGGGTCCTGTGGGCCAGCCGTGGTGGTGTGTGCTTCCTGCTGTGTGGTCTGTGCAGGGTGTGGGCTCACCGCAATGCAGCTGGGCTGCCCTGCTCCTGGGGATGGGGTGCGGAGGCTGTCCACGAGCCGTTGGAGGGTGTCTGGGCAAATGTGCAGGGTGTCCTCTTCATCATCACTGTAGAGATGTGTGGTCTGCTCTGCAGGAGGTGTTGATTGTCCCTCTGCAATGTGATGGGGAGATGAAGGTTAACAGTGTGTTCCATGTATGTTCACGCATTGTACATGTTTACATACAGACTGCATGACAATGTACATTGTGACTGTTTTGGAGGAACTGGCTATTTGATGGGAGACAGTGGACATTTCGACTACATGACGGATGTGAGGTTGTACTCGTACATTATCATCTCACAGTGTTATGCAATGCCAGATGTGATTGGCCATTTTCTACGCACGAGCGCCACCAGTTGTGTCCTCTGTCCTGTTGTGTAAGTGTTGCACTTTGTACCACATTGTCGTCAATGTTGATGTGCTGTGATTGCTCTGTGTGTGTGCTGCATTGTTGGCGAGTCAGCCCTGCAGCTCTGATTTGGCAGCCCCTCATTCCTTTGAGTCGGCGTGCCTTTGACTTGTGTGCTTTTCGGGTGCTGTGATGTTTGCGACTTGGATCATTTGTGCTCTTGGACATATTTTGTACTCTTGTGCATTGTTTGTCTGCAGATGTGTTTTTGACGTCATGGGTTGTAGGTGCACATGGATGTGTCAGAGTGTGACCTGCTCCTTTACGGATGTGGTCCACACTCAGCCACCTCAAAGTCGTCTCGTGCACCATGTCATGTATTGTGACTGCAGCCATGCTATCTGTCATGCAGTGTCACTTGCATAGTCCATGTGGCTCACAGAGCCGCTGCTTTTCTGGATTCAGCACATGTGCATGGGTAGGTTGTGGCATTGGTGATATGGAGGGGGGCCCCTTTGTGCACATAGTGGACGGTGGCCTACTTGGTGTTTCTACGTGTGCTGCAGTGTGCCAAGGGTATCAGGGACATGTTCCACACTCATTGTGGGTGTGCAGTGTGCTGCGCATGATTGTGCATGTGTGCCATTGTGCCCATCTCCCTCCGTCCCCCAGGCCCTGGTCATTACTCACCCTGTTGCTGTTGGGTCAGGTCATATCGAGCTGTGTCCAGTCCACCAACTCCTTGCACCGTCTCCGCACTGATGACTGTGGCCACCATTTCCTTCAGCTCATCCAGCTCCTCCTGTGGCGCAGGAGTCCCACCTCCAGTCGCCTTTTCTGCCTTCCTGTTGGCAGCGAGTTTCTCCTTGGTTTGGCTGTGCACTTCATGCCAGCGCCTCTTGACCTCCTCCATTGACCTCCTCGACACTCCAACTGCATTCACGTTGTTGACGATGGACTGCCATATTTCCGTTTGTGTTGCCAATGACGTAGTGGAGGTGAACAGTTGTTGGTAGTGTTCTATCACCTCCGTGACGATGATCCGGTCTTCCTGCGGACTGAAACCCGTCTTCCTCTTCCTCTTCTCCTTGCCATTCCCCGAGCACGGGGTTCCTGGCCGGTCCTCCATGGGGCTTGTGGGGTTCGGGTTGTCCTCTGCACTCGGTCCGGGTGCATCCATGGTGCTACGCAGTTTGATTTGGTTTTGGTGTGTTCTTTTTTTTTCCTTTTATAGTGCATTTTCCCGTATGACGCGTGGGAATTGCAGGCCTGTGGCTGGTTTTCGCTGATTTTTGTATCGCGCTTGGCCTCATCGCTGCTTTTTTTGCGTTCGTATTTTGCATTTTTGCGGCGTCGCGTTGACTTCATCTCGGACATTTGACGCGTTATCGTGAGCCTATCGCATGGTGCCGCCGGCTTGGGAATGCCGCCTTACCACGGTGGTTTTTTTTCCCGCGATAGACTGCGATGTGGAGAGTTGTGTTAAGCTACTTTTGCGGTATTTATCACACGTTCTTGAGAATATCCCCCTAAGTGTAATTTTGCGGGTAAAACCGTTACATATCTAGGGCATGAGATCAGTTCAAGTGGTATTAGATCCAAAACATATTCAGTTGATGCCATAAGGAAGGCCTCTGTTCTTCAGAACAAGGATGAAGTGCGATCCTTTTTAGGATTAGTACAGTTCTACTTCAAATTTGTGCACAGATTCTCAGGGAAAATGTATCATATCAGGCAATTGTTAAAAAAAGGTAGTACATTTTTATGGATAACAGAAAGACAGTGTTGTTTTAAGGGCATTATAGAAGACATCTGCACAGCCCCAGCACTTCAGGGATTTGATCCCATATGCAAAAGCTTTATCACCACAGATTCAAGTGGTAAGGGATTGCGGGCAGTCCTATTCCAGTTACAGGAGGACGGTAATGAATGTGTGGTTGCTTTTGCATCCAGGGCACTCACCCTGGTGGTGGAAAAACATTCTGTCTTGTCCAACAGCAATGGCATGTATTGGAATGTTGAGTTAAGGAAGACTTGGTGCGGACAGAATTACCACATGTGAGGCGACTGAGCATAGCCCATTTTGAGTTAATGAGGGGAAGATCCTCACTTACTAAAGATAACATTAGGTGGTTGAGGAATACCAAGTGAGTCGTGTGGTTACCAAGTAGGTTGAGGAGGCATATGGTGGCTGCACAAATGAAGTATAAACATAGATATGACTCCTTACATGGAGTAAAGGAAGTGGACCTCAAGGTGCGAGACTATGTGAAAGTGAAAAAGGAAGACTTGGGCATAAAGGTGAAAACAGATACTCAGCACCATTTAGGGTGATTAAAATCCTGTGCACTTCAGTCCTACTTAGTGATGGGATGGTTTGGCCTGCAAAGAGATTGGCGTTATTTAAGGGGAAGAGTCCTAGCCCAACGTCATTAAACTTGAAGGATGATCCTAGACCAAAAATGTATGATTGGGTGGATGATTTACATGGGAGTTGCAAGCCTACTGGTAGTCATGTTTGCATCCCTTCCCCTGTTCATAGCTCCACCCCAGATTCATTTCCACAAAACCTACAAAGGGTATGAGAGAGTGTGGCTGAATATCATACTGACTGGGAATGTCAGGTTAAAAAAGAACTACGGGGCATATCAGCAAGAGCTGGCGATAATTATCGCTAAGCGCGCTTAGCGCGAGGATAATTATCGCCGGCTATCGCTGGATTTTATCGCAGAGATAGCGTGCTATCAGCAACGCTTATCTCCAAAGCGATAAAAATCCAAGCGATAGCTGCAAAATGTGCGATTATCGCTGGAAATCCAGCGATAAAAGCACATACATAGGCGATAGCTTGTTGATAGGGCAGGGCAGACTTAGCCATAATATCCACCTTCCATTGGATATAATGGCTAAGTCAGATTGAAAGCAGGCGTAAGGAAAGTAGCGATAACCGCGGTTAGCGCTACTTTTCTTATCGCTATGCAGGTTAGCGTGCAGCTTGATAATTGGAGAAATGTCGGTTAGCGACATTTCTCACGTTATTTTGGTCAGGTACGCCCACTTTGCATCTCATTAGAGATGCAAAGCCGGGCGTTAAGGTAAATGGCGTTGAGGCATGGAAACACGGGTTAGCGTGTCCTTGCTGATAGTGCGATGAAATTATCGCCGCTTTTCGTCCGAAAACGGACGCTAAAGCGGTGATAATTTTATCGCGGGGCCTTGATGATATGCCCCTACGTCGGGCAGAGTGTCTATGAAGCACAAACGTTTCAATGATTTTGTGGTAATGTAAACCTGTTGTAGTTGTTTTAATGGATGCTCAGCATGTAGAAATGTATGTTATGCTTACACATTTGTTTTGCCACAACCATGTAGGGTGTTGGCATGCTTTATTAATTTCCTCTTTTATATTGTTATTGCTATGCATCATTTTATTTACCAATTGTGGGTTGGGGGGTTTGTTTTGTTTAATTTTAAGCTAGAGGATATGTTATGGCGAGCTCGAGGGTTGAGCTTGTGCATTGTTTTGAGCTCGAGGGAAACTCAGGGGGTAGAATGTGCTTGCGTCTGGGAGGAACACCGGGGTGGCACTCTGGGGAAGAGCAGCTGAGGGAGAGGCCATCCTATGATTTGCTCCCTATGTACGTTGCTGCTGTGAATAAACCTTTGGAAACCGTGTTCCGTGGTTATTGAACACAAGACTCCTCAGCGGACACAATCCTGCAGCCCACTAATGACACCAGACTCTCTCTAGAAGGGGAAATGGAACAAGGTATAGCCATGATGTACCCTATAAGATTTGCAACTGTCAGCTGAACGCATTTTCTTATGTGACACTTTCAGCATTGCTGACATAGGTGGGGGGTTGACAGTTCATTAGAGGTGGCTAAAATATCAGCTCTTTACCAATGGGAATAGTGTACTCCCTCAGAGATACGAGATACGATTTTGAAGAAGGCATGTCTATTTGGAGCGCTAAACTATGAAAATCACAAAATCATGCTATTCCGTGATTATAGTGTGGTGCAGCAGTAATGGTGCGATTTCATTGCAATAATACATAATCTGGGGGTAACGCCACTGGAGTATGTTCTAATGTTTCCAGCGACACTCAGAGTTGCTTTCTCTGGAAAGTCCTTCTTCTTTGTTGCTCTAAAGGAAGCTTGTGAATGGGCTGTAAAGAGAAATGTTGTGCACCCCCACCCTGGGGGAACCAAAACAAACGCAAATAAACCTGGAGGATGGGGGCCCTTGAAGCCAAAGAGGAAGTGATTCCGAAGACAACACAGTCTGCGACTTGGAAGTCCGGCAAAGGATGGAGATGATGGAGATGCTAGTGAGTCCACTGGCAAGGGTACACGTCAAGATGAAACTTGACCTCCACCTCCCACAGAGTATGGTAAAAGGTCATGACACTGGATGAGACATATGACTGAACTGGTGCCTCCGGCTTGCGTCCGGGTGTCATCAGGTAACAAGTGGAGCTGGGACTCTATCACAGATAGACGCATTTGTTGCTGTCTTGGAGGAAAGGACTTCACACAGTGAGCAGGAGACTTGGAGAACTGATGATCAATACTGAGTAATAATTAATTGGGTGACCCATGGGAGGGGGAGGGCAAGCTAAACTAAAGATAGTTGTAATTGGTTCCACTGCCCTCTTCTTTCGTTTGGGTTTCAACATTTATTAAGATTCTTCTGGGAAGGAAGTATAGGGTGCGGAGAGTTGGGGTGTGTGGAAAGTTTATGGTTTCCATTGTTTTGTTTTATTGCAAGTATGAGCAGACTACTGACAAACAGATAGACACATTATGGAATTCCAACTTCAAGTGTCTTTTATGCCGCTGGCACAGGTTATATGCACAGGGGAACTCCCTGCATAGACTCAGGTCCATTAAAGACCAGAGAAGACCAGGGCAGCGCATCACTCGGGGGATACTGGCTAACCCAGCGGAGTAGTCATTTCACATTGGCATCTTATACGTAATGTCAATAACTATGCATGATGTAACTCACAACCAATTTTGCATTATGACCTGGAATATTAATGGGCTAAACAACAAACCTAAGATGGTGGCAGTAATGCTCTATTTAAGAGGGCACGGTCCAGACATCCTCCTACTTCAGGAAACATACCTGCTGGGCACTAAATATGACTTTTTCAGCCGTTATGGTTCTACACAAGTGTTCCACTCACGCTTCACTCGAGGTTCCAGGGGGATTGCTAGCCTTCTGTACAAAACAGCACTACTTGCAGTTTCCGATATACAGACTGGTGCAATGGGCCAATATATTATCATGAAGGGGCAGGAGGAGGGGTGCCCATTGATTCTGATTAGTGTCTATATCCTCAGGGATTGCAGGAAAGTACGCCTGCAATTATGACTGGGCACCTGCTTGGAGCACCGCAGTGAGTGGGGCTCATAGGTGGAGACTTCAATTTGGTGATGAATCCAGGCCCAGATATACATAGCAGGGCTACCACATTCAGGCTCCCAACACTGAGTAGATACGTGGCATCAATACGTAGATTCATAGATACGTGGCAGCGCTGGCATTGAACAGATTCCTTAATTTCACTTATTGCTCTAATGCACACCATTCCCACTCACACATTGACTATGTTTTCATCCTGGCAGTGGAGTCTGGCATGCTGTTGCAGGTGGGCATCCTACCACGGTGGGCTTTCAGATCATACTCTAGTGGAAATATGTCTGTAAAGTGTAAACAGAGGTCTAAGGGGAATCTGGAGACTAAATGCCGGGTGGCTTAGGGATGAACAACTCTCTGACCTACTCTGAGATGCTGTGGCAGAATTCTTTGAGGACAATGTGGGTTTGGTTCCCTCACGGGTATTATTGTAGGAGGCCTTTAAAACAGTCATCCAAGGGTGAGCAATGACCAGCAGAAAGGATACGGGGGATGGATGACTTAGAGGAGCAGATTAGAGAACTGGAGACATACCCAGCCCACACATACACTGAAGAACATCTCAGGCAATTAGAGAGACTTAAATATACCCTTTGGGAGCTGATGCTGGACTCAGCCCGATATGCCTGGCTCCGTTCTCAGCATGGAATATACAAATGGGGAGATAAAACAGGCATGGGTATCTACTGGCTCACCACATGGGAGGCCTAGCAGCAATAGATTCCATCGATTCTTACTGACACACGACCATCGTCTCGGGCAGCACTGAAATCTGTAATGTCTTTGATCAGTACTTTAAACTGTATGCAGAGCACAGACCCCCGCACATAGAACGGGAATGTCCCATAGCATTTGGTCTGCCCATTAGAAGGCTCTCAAACATGGACTGTGCTGAGCTTGATCTCCTCATTATGGCGGATGAAATCTACTGTCTTCTGGTAAAGTTGCTGGCAAAAATGGGATTCTCATAGAATTCTATAACAAATATGCATCACTGATTTTGCCATACTTGCAGGACATCTTTGGAGAAACCTGCACCGCTGGCCAGCTACCACATGACTTGCGAGGTGCACTTATTGCAGTTGTCCCAAAGCAGGGTAAGCCTCTCACGCAATGTTCATCATACCAACTCATATCATTGATCAATGTTAAAGCAAAGAACCTTGCTAAAATTCTTTCTACTAGATTAGCTAAAATAATTCATACACTAGTTTGCTGGAATCAAGATGGATTTATGCAAGGGAGAGGCACTAGACATAGCCTGCGATGTTTGCAGGTTGCTCTGGCATGCTCCCACGAACTCAGGGATACTGCGGCGCTGGAGTCTATAGACTTTGAGAAAGCCTTTGACACAGTCCATTGACCTTTTATGTATCCGACACTGTAGGGGAGAGCATTTGGTCAACGCTTCTTGAAGTACTTGACGCTGTTATACACAGACCTTTGGGGTCAAGTGAGGGAGAATGGGGTGTTGTCAGAACCCTTTCCTGTGGCAGATGGCACACAACAGGGCTGTCCCTTGTTGACACTCCTTTGAGCCCCTGGCAGAATGGGTGAGGAAACACGCACAACTAACTGGGTTTCAGTGGCTGAATGGCACTGAAGATAGAGTGTAATTATTTGTAGATGACTTTTTAGCATCTACTCAGTGCCCAGCAGTGTTTCTGTCATGCATAATGCACATGCTTAATGTATACGGTGACACCTCTGGTCTCTGCACAAACTGGGGAAAACCCATCTATTTTCCAGTAAAAGGCATAGACCTAACGAGTGCTGCCTGCAAGTAGCTGACGACTACTTCAAGTACCTAGGTGTCATGGTCACAAAGAACGAGAAGAGAAGTTGGTAATTAAGGGTCTGATTTAGAGTTTGGTGGACAGATTACTCTATCACAAATGTGACAGATATCCCGTTTGCCGTATTACAAGTGCCATTGGATGCAAACGTGATGGAGTATACCATCCGCTAAACTCTAAATCAGGTCCTAAATGTAGCTCAGCTGCTGTCCCGAGCAAGGTAGGATATGGCGGGATTGGTGACTCTCCCATAATACATAATAGGTCCGAGGGCATTGTTCAAGATTATCACACTCCCCTGCTTTCTTTATGCAATGCAAATTTAACCAGACCTGCTTACTGCACAGTTCAATCAATATTTTCCAAGGTTGTAAGGGGTGCTAGCATGCTGCCGGCAGCCTTCAACAATGTTCACAACCCACAAATAAGGGTGGACTTGGAGTATCTGATGTTACAAAATATTACTGGGCCTCACAACTGCTGTATGTTAATGACTGGATTTTCTGTGATAGATCGGACCCCTTGGTTTGGCTGGAAATAGACCTTCTAAATCTGCATGGTCTGCATGCACTGCTATATGGTGCACCCATCCCCTGAGCTCTCGCACCAATTTTTAGAGTATCATTGTTATGATGGAACAGTGCACTTAAGAGTATTAAATAGCACAACAGATCAACAAGGAAACTCTACTTTGGCAAGACATGCATCTCACGCAAGTGGCTGCAGTGCATGCCTTTCAATTGTGGGACCTTATTAGTATTTCTATGCTGGGAGATGTGTGGGTCACAAATAATATGAACACTTTTGAAAAATGTACCAAAGAGTTTGTTGTCGACACCAAACAATTTTTTATATACTTACACCTCCGACATGCGGTAGAACCATACAGGCAGAAGCTGTTGGCCATGCCCAAATTCAACCGACATGATTAAAGTGACAATGGAACAGATGGGTAGACAGGGATCTCTAGGGTGTACAGGTCCTTATTACCTGCACAAGACCCTTTTTTGACATTACAAGAGTGTTGGGAAAAGATGAGGACACACTTGAAGGTGACGTTAGGAGAGAGGCAAGGCTGGCACCCCAGACCCTTGCAATCTCTTCTCATTTCCAACTTATACAATTCAAATACCTACACAGAGTGTACTATCACCCCACTAGATTATGGTGTATGGGCATAGCATCCTCCCCCCACCTGCCCACACTGTGCTGATGAGAAAGGTACCTTTTTTGCATTTAATACAGGATTGTCCAGTAGTTACTGACCATTGGTGGCGGATTCAGAGGGAATTAATGATGGTGGTGGGCCCACAGGTGGTATGTTATGTTTATGGTTAGGGTTATTTTTGTGATCATGTTATGGTTATATTCATGTAGATTTGTAGAGCGCACTATCACCCGGTAGGGTATCCTGGCTGTGAGCTGGTGTGTGTTTTAGCCAAACCTAAGGGCCTAGTGGGACCACTAGAAAAGCCAGGTCTTTAGCTTCTTGCCGAATTCAAGAAGTGAAGAGGGGGGCTCTTATCAGTAGCAGCAGGTCATTCCATGATTGAGGAGCAATGTAGGAGAAGGATTGACCTCCAGATCTAGTTTTCTGTGATCGTGGGATGTGCGCACGTAGGAAGTGGAGGTGTCTGGATCGTTTATAATTGAGGTATGCTGGTCCAAAGTAATGTAGTGCCTTGAAAGTGTTGTGGGGAGTTTGAATTCTGCTTGTTTGTGTATGGGGAGCCAGTGGATCTCCTTCAGGTGTAGTATGATGTATGTGAGGCATGGGAGGTTGAGAGTGATTTTGTCCGCTGAGTTCTGAATGGTCTGCAGATCCAAAAGTAGTAATCCTGGGAGTGATTGATGGTTGGGGAAGTACGACTGGCTTAAAGACTCTAGTCAGCATTGGTCTTATGGTGGCCAAATGCGACATTGCTAGATCCAGGTGTCATCCGGTAACAAACGAGCAGGGGCACTATCACAAATGATTGTATGTCGGAATCACGCATGCGATTAGAACGCATGCCTTTTTAACGCCGTCATTAATATGAACGCGTCATAACGACGCGTTCATTTGCACGCAAGCCGTTACAACGACTTGCCTTAGGGGGGTGCTAGACTTTGGATTAGTATCATTTACTAATCCAACTCCAGTCTGCGCAACAGTAGGGAAGGTGTTGGATTTTAAATCCAACAGCTCTCCAGTAATGTGCCACCCTAAAGCAAGTTGTTGTAATGACTTGCGTGCTAAACAAATGCGTGTTAATGACATGTTTGTTCTATTGCCTGCGCTGTAAAGGCACAGTGTGATTCCGGCGTTGTGCTAAAGGCTGTTTCGCATCACAGATGGACAAATAACTGCAGATTGGTGAAGGGGCATGGCCCTCAGTGTGACAGTAGAAAAAACGATCTATGAGCACATGGCGGTGTGCAAAAACACTATATAATATGGGGCTCCTGGATAAGGATGCAAGGTTTTAATGGACATGGTTAATGTTTGTGGCCCATTGTTTGGAAATATTGAGAATAGAAACTGTGATGATGTGATTTGTGGGAAGGGGGACCTCATACAATGTTGTGACTTGAATTCTCATCGTAAATACAATGGACATGTTCTATGCTCATTGATGTGTATGCAATACCAGCATTGTTTTCAGAAGAAAGTAATAAAAATAAGTTGTATTAAAACTAATAATTACCAATTTTAAATGGTCCATGAAACCTAGAATAGAAATCTGAATCATAACTTAAAGTTCTGAGAAAATGCTATGTTTGTGTTCTTGTGAACACTATTGGAGCCTGAGAAGAGTTCGACACATCTACAAGTTGAAACTCCAATCTGTGCATGATCAACAGTTCTGTTAAAGGTCACAAAGTTATGTCTGGCTATGTGGGTGTAGTGCTGTTACTTCATGCAGACACATTTTTTCTGTACCTACTTGTCTTGTCTAAATAAAAGCTGTCTCATAGTCATAATGTACTTAGCAATCTGCCTGGTAAAATGCTTGCAGTACATATCCCTTAGCAACAGATCAATATGAGCGTCACAAATGGCAAAGAGTTAGATTTCAGCATACATCACAAAACTCATCGGTAAATTCAGAATTACAGGAGTTACTAACATTTTGTGCAGGTGCTCAGCGAAGCACAGCATTGGGTTGATTTACTTACCATAAACAAGCATTGGCAAAGCCAATAAGTCTCGCCTAAAAGAGCTATTGGCTTTGGCAATGTTTACCACCGAAGTGGGTTACTCTCCTTGCTTCCCCTCTCATCCCTTTTCTCCTCACACATCCTGTATCTTCCTCTGAAACACATAGTGCTATGTCAGACCACGCTCCTCTGTACTCTGACGAATACATCAAAAAAATACTAGAGGGACCCTCATTACTTACTGACTCTGCTGAAACCCCATTTAATGCCAACATCTCCCTAACCGAACAATTAGAAAAATGCAAAAAGAAATATGTTAGGCTACAACTTATGATCCGTATGTTGACTGAATATCTTAAGGAAAATATCATACTGGTTGACTTACAAGTTAGGAATGTACCTGGAGTTTTCACTGACAACAATAAATATGTAACTAATTTTAGCTACATTGGGACAACCTGCTCCCAGCAATGGATGGTGCTGGGCATAGACACTGCTACTGAGACCTTGCAAAAACGTAACGAGGAAATTAGTGATATAGAAAAACAAATCAAAGACACTAGCTCTGTTGCCGATTGCAAAAAACTATTAGAACAGGTCCAGAAAACAGTCGATGAATTCTACCAACTGGAACAAAACAAGAAAACACTCAAAGTAAAAAAGGATATTAAATCCTACACTTTAGAGAAAACATATCCATACCTACAAAAGGATTTCTACCTCGAATCCCCAAAACACAAGATTGTGGGGCCGTTTTAACAGACGCGACAATTTGGTAGGTTTTTCGGATACTTCTGCAGAGTCTTCTGATAATTCTGATAAGGGCGAGGGGCCTAGTACCTCTACACGGACCCCTAACCAACCACCTTTTTTTAGGAAGGGGCCAAAACGAACCACCGAAACGGGGCAGAGTCAAACAGTAGCGGCGATGGTACAACCCCCCAGGCGAGCGCCAAACCCGCCAGAAATTCTATCAATGGTAGCCAACGCAACAGGCACAGAAGTTGCACACGACCCCCTGACTATACCTATTTTTAATGTATCCAGACACACTCTTACTGATCCTGAACAATCCCTCCTCAGTAAAGGTCTCTCCTACGTCCCTCCCACTCACCCTAATGTTTTGGACTTACAAACTGAACTTCTCAGGTTTTTCCGTAGAATCCGATTACACACTTACTTCCTATTCAACCCTTCACCAGTTAGCTCATCCAACACACCCTTACGCCCTCCATCCACATTCTCTCCTGTTTCAAACATGATCCCCGGAGAGGTACTTACCTTTGAGAAAATGGTCCTCAAAGATATCTCACAACTTGAAACCACCCGGCGTTTCATCCCTTACAACATATCACTTGAAGAAAAGAAGGCCCTCACCAATCTAAAAACAAACGATTCCTTGATCATTAAACCTGCTGATAAAGGCAGAGGAATAGTTCTGCAAGAAAAAGATTTGTACAAATCAGAAATACTAAGACAGCTAGCTAACACAGATCACTACTGTAGACTACCCACCGATCCCACCAAAGAACTTCAGCAATTAATCCTCCAAATCACAACTGACGCCAGAACACAAGGCTTTTTAAGCCAGAACGAATTTGTGTTCCTAAATACTAAGTCACCCCGTACTCCTGTCATATGCACACTCCCAAAAATCCACAAAAACCTCACGAACTCCCCAGGGCGCCCCATAGTTTCTGGGTGCGGTTCTATCTTAGAACCATTGGGGCAATATGTGGATTTTTTCATAAAGGATTTTGTCCCACAGACACAGTGTTACATCAGAGACAGTATGGCGATGATTAACCTAGTTGAACACCATCCCTTCAAGAGTGATTCTGACATCCTATATACTTTGGATGTCGAATCCCTTTACACCAATATCTCCCAGACAGACGGACTACTAGTCATTGAACACGTGTTGAACACAAGACCACATCCCTATGCGGTTCCCACCATCTTTATCCTACAACTGCTAGAAATCTGTTTGACCAGAAACTTCTTTCTCTTCGATGACCAATATTACCAGCAGGTTAAAGGTACATCGATGGGAGCTGTCTTTGCCCCCAACCTGGCCATACTTTTCATGGACCACTTGGAAATGACAAGAATCCTCTCCACTAGTAATCCCTTCCACACTGGCATCTCTTTATGGAGATGATATATCGACGACATTTTCATGATCTGGCACGACACAGAAGAAACACTTAAACAATTCATGCATTGGCTTAACAACAACTGTCAGGGTCTTAACTTCACCCTCTCCTATGACAGAAATACCATCCCTTTTCTTGACCTCACCATCCACCACAGAAACTGAGAACTGATTACCAGTCTCTATAGAAAACCAACCGAGCGTAACACTCTGCTCAGGTATGAGAGTAACCACCCTCACGCCCTTCACGACTCATTGCCCTACTCCCAATCCTTGAGGATTAGACGCAACTGTTCCCTCAAAGAAACTATTCCCGTGAGGCTTCCTTTCTATATAACAAACTATTGGCACGCGGCTACCCACGCAAACTCATACGTACCTCATTAAAAAGGGCCTGGTATTGTCCCAGAGACTGTCTTATGTCCCCCAAACCCAAATCTACTCAAAACCGACTGGTATGTGTTACAACTTTCTCACCTGTCTCTCATACTGTGCGCAAATGCATCCTGAAACACTGGGGTATTCTAAATGCAGGTAGCTTGAAAATCGACCCCCCACTCTTTGCATTTTGGAAAAGTAGGAACATCAAAGATCACCTTGTCAGGGCTGCACTTCCAACATCAAAACCGGCTAGTACACTGAATGAGCATTGGGGCCTAGAACCCCTTATTGGACATGCCAAATGTGGGAATTGTAGTGTCTGTAAGTTTACTGTTGAAGGTAACGAATTCACTTTTTGTAACATTAAGGTTGAGTCAAAACAGTTTTCGAATTGTAACACATGCAATGTGATTTATGCTATTTTATGCCCTTGCAACAAAATATACATCGGGCAAACCATCCAAAAAGTGCGGATCCGGATTTGCCAGCATCGTAGTCGAATTTGTTGCAAAACACCGAATGCCCCTCTTGTGGAACATTTCTTAGACGCAGGACACAGTGAAGATGACATAAGATGGACTGTGATCAGCGTGATCAGACCCCCACCAAGAGGAGCAGACATCGGCCAACTCTTGAACAAAGAAGATCTCAAGTGGATCCTGTGTACTGGCAGCATCAGAAACGGTCTAAACAGACTTGAAGACTGGCAACCTTACTGTAATTGTACTATCTGACAATGTCCACCTGAAATTCAATTAGTTTTCGACCTGTGATACCTTTAGTAACTTTTACTTTCTTCTTCATTACTTTTTTCTAATTTTCATTGACTGAGATGCCCCCAATTTTTAACAGCTTCTAAATTGTTGTTTTACCTTACAGTACTTTCTATAGTTCTAGATTCTCAACTCACGCAGTAGATGGTTAATGCCACAATGCAAATGCCTGGTTGCTAAATCACTCCTGTGATACTAATTATTATTGTGGCTATTTTCATTCTCCGGATCGCCATTCATTTTGAAATGTACATGCTGTTTACCTATTAGGTTGAACTGATCTCACAATTTGATATTTTCATCGTGTGGTTGCCAGACTCACCAATTATCGTGCAAGCTCCTTAATTCATGTTCCTCCCTCTGCCTACAAATAATTGCGGACTTCCACTCTAAGATGGCCGCCTGAAGCACAATTCGTTTTCAACCTGTGGAACCTTAAGCACCAACTTTCTTTTTTGTCTTGTGTAGGAAGGTGGAATCTGACTATATGGTTGCCCCCACTTTTTTTATGGTGTTTTGCTGGTTTATGACTTAGTTGGACTGGGATCCTGCTATTCAGGGCCCCAGTCTATCTGCTTTCTCTGTAAAAGGTTTCCATGTGCCTTAGGCACATCTCTGATTGGAATCTGGAGTGCCCTTATAAGTCCCTAGTATATGGTATACTATGTACCAAGGGCATAGGTACCTCAGAGGCCTACCAGGGGCTGCAGCATGTATTATGCCACCCCTGGAAGGCCATCCAAACTGACACCGCAGGTCTGCTACTGCAGCCTGGGTAGGGTGGTGCATGCACCTCTTACTGTGATATAGGTTACCTATATCACTAAATACATACACACATATAAACCTATAAGTCACTCCTAAGGCAGGCCTTACCAATCCTAAAGGCAGAGTGCATGGTTCCTATGTGAGAGGGTGCCCCTGCATGAGCAGGGCCCCTCTGCAGCGTTCGGAGACCATCTCTGATGCTGTTTGTAGTGCAGCCTGACCATATACTCTTAAGGGCATTATATCCTCGCGGTAAAATGCTAACTTTGGAATGGCTGCACCTAAACATGTCGTGTTTGGTGTCAAACATCTTGGAATACTACCCCCCGCCAATCCTGGCGGCGGGGGTAGCATTCCACCCTTCTAGAGGGAAAGAAATGTTAACTCTGACGAGTCCGGTAACTTCTTTCCAGAGCCCTGGCATCACAAAATGGATGCTGCTGCCACAGACACGAGTCTGGCCGCCTGCTGCTGGACGAAACTCCGGCAGGGGAGGCCTGGACAATAGGTTTCCTGTCCCAGGGAGGTGTGACCACCTCCCCAGACAGGATAATGTGTATTGGGGCTGGGCGGGAGCACTTTCGGGTGCTTTGAAGTCCTGCACTGGGGGCACATTTGGTGTCCCTAGTGCATACCCCAGTTCAAACCGGATCAGGGGCTTGCAGCCCCTGCTTTGGCGCGAACTGGACAAAGGGAAAGGGGTGTAGCCACCCCTCTGCCCTGACCCACCCATAGGTGGGGCCACAGAGTAGTCCAACCCCTATTTTTAGAATAAAGGTAGGAACCCAGTCCTTAGGACTTTAGATTATACCTGGACGAAACTCTGACACTGAATCCTGGACCTTCGACGCTCTACGACAAGATTAGAGGACTGAAGAATCTCCCTTGGGGTCAAGGAGTGACTCCCCTGCTTGGCAGGCACCAAAGAAGCATCTGTCCGGTTCGCATTACTGAAGCTCCCGTCGGACGCCGAAGTCATCGCATCACCAGAGGTGGATTCTCAGACTTCCCCGAGGCTACCCTGAGTCCCCAGCAAAGCTGAGGCCCGTGGCTATCGTGGGTGACTTGAGACCGTGACCCCTGGACACCGAGCACATTTGCAAGTGCACCATCTTCTGGGTCTCCCAAGAAGTCGTGCTTTGGGCTCCGAATAGCCCTAGCCTCCAGCACCACCTGCACCGAAGATCACTGGCCCCCACTCCACGAGTGTCCTGCAAGCCAGCTCCACGTGCGGCGTCACGAGGCTCCTTCGCGGTCGCTAGCCCGTTGGCTAGTAGCCCTTAACGAAGGCCAATCTTTTCCTTACTTGGCATCCTGGTTGCTCCAGGCCTGCCCTCACTTACCCTCGCTGGGTGAGTTCCACAGACCTTGCTGGTCTGCACCATCGACGATCTACATCTTACTCAAGACTTGCCGTTGCCAAGGCTTGTTGGGTCCAATCCGGTCGCCGATACCTCAGCACTCGACAGACATCGAGCACCAGCCCGAATCCTGCTCCTGGTCACCGACAACGCCTCCTGGACCTCGTGGCTGAAGAGTCAAGACGACCGTCAACGCACCTGAAGCACTCGACATCGGTGGGCATCTGTCCATCGCCTTCCTGGTCACTGGCTAGTGACCCAGACTCTGTCCCCTCTGCTTTCAGGTACACCAAAACTCCGATCCACTCTTGGAACCACCCGGACACTTTTCTCTTGGCCGCCAGCAGCACTTTGCAGCAGATCGCCATTCGAATCGACGACGAAACCCGACCCCGAAAGGCACCTATGCACCCGGCTTCCCTGGGTGAGGTAACACGAGTACT
Organism: Calotriton arnoldi; assembly: GCA_963921515.1. Classification (NCBI taxonomy): domain Eukaryota; kingdom Metazoa; phylum Chordata; class Amphibia; order Caudata; family Salamandridae; genus Calotriton; species Calotriton arnoldi. The sequence continues at coordinate 149,281 of CAWUFW010001160.1, forward strand.
CCGGTGCTCCCGTGGGTAGAGACTCTTCAAAGTCCTAGATCTCAAAGGGTTTTGTCCTAGTCCTCTTCTAAGTGTCCCTTTCCTCTATTTTCCCGATCCCGACTTTCTCCATAGAAGTTAACGGCGTATCGCGGTTGTGTATTTACACTGCACGCGTCTCCCGTGGGTCCCCTGTGTCACTACCTTGGGTGGTTCCTTGTGGTCCAAGCACTTCTAGAGGCTCTAGGCCTAGTGTCTAGTTCAGTCGTGGTTCGCATACCACTTTATTGGTATATGGTTTGGTACGCCCCTAGGGCCCAAACGTGTATTTGTGCTATTATTGTGATTTAAGATCTTATAACTTATGTATTTCGAACTCTAGCCTCATAAAGAGACTAGAGGGGTGTGTTTAGTAATAAATACATATATTTTGAATATATACCTGGTGTGGTGCTCTTTCATTTGGTCACTCAAGAGATTATAGACTGGTAAAACAAGCTGCTTTACATTCCTTCAAGACTTAGCCTGAAGGCTGCTCTCCATAGCTACCACTAGGATAGCTTTCAATAAGGTTGTCTTTAACCTACCTACCATAAGAGTCGATTTGGACTGGTGCAAGGTGCCCACTATAATTAGTGGACAGCATATGCCAGGCCAACTTCTCACATTGGTGTGCAGCGTGTGGGATTCCAGCTTGCTATTGTTTTACCAGATAATCTCAATTGAATTGATCAACTGAAAACCACTAAAGGTACCTAAGGTACATATAATTTAAGCTTAGAATAACAGTAAGTTCTACTGAACTTAGAGTTGTGTGTTAAGGGATAGCACAACCCTTTCTACAACTCAAGAGAGTTTAGTAGGCCACACTAGAGTAGGTAGTGCATACACCACACCACACTAGTAATGTCTTTAAGGGGAGGATCCAAAGAATCCTTGCAGGAAGCCATTGAGCTTCCACCCTCCAAGTATGATACACTCCCATTCTTGGAATTGAGAGCTTTATGCAACTTGAGAAAAATAAGGACAGGCCAAAGTCCCACCACCCAACACCTCAAGGAGTTGTTGGTGGCTTATGACCTTAGTAAGCCTGTAGGGACTGAAGGGGTAGGAGCTGAGGGTGGGGCAGAAGAAGAGGAGGAGGCCAGGGGTACCAATACCCCCAGCCCCCTCTGAGACTGGCCAGGAGGGTGACAATGACCCTGACCTGGATAACCCAATCCCTCCTGTGGAAGATGATGAGGATGATCAGAATGATGCCCTCTTTGTCCCCCAGGAAGGATTAAGAGTGTGCCCAGAAGGTCTAGGTCTCCTTCTCAGGAGTCTAACCACTCTGGCACCTCTATAGGGAGCTCTGTCTCATCTCACAGGAGGGAATCCTCTCATGAGAGGAGAGCCAGGCTGGTCCGGTATGAGGAAACTCAGCTGGAAATCAGAAAAAAGCAACTGGCTTTAGATAGGGAATCCCTAGATCTCCTCAGGGAGAGAAGAAAGTTGGGACTAGAGTCCCATGGTGGCAGCAATATCCCTAGAGATAGGGACAGGTCTTATGACCATAGAAACCTAAACAAGATTGTCCCTCCCTACCAGAGTGGGGATGACATCCACAAATGGATAACTGCACTGGAGAGGGCCTGTAAAGTTCAGAAGGTCCCCAGAGGCAGTGGGCAGCAATCTTGTGGCTCTCCTTTGCAGACAAAGGTAGAGACAAGCTCCTCACTGTAAGAGAAGAGGATGCTGACAATTACACAGTCTTGAAGAGTGCTCTGATAGATGGGTTAGGCCTAACCACTGAACAGTATAGGTTGAAGTTCAGAGACACCCAAAAGCTCAGACTCAAGACTGGGTTGATTTTGTAGATTGTGCTACAAAGGCTCTGGAAGGTTGGATACATGGCAACAAAGTGCAGGACTTTTTAGGATTGTACAATTTGATTATGAGGGAGCAGATCCTTAATAATTGTCAAAACCAGCTTTTGCACCAGTATCTGGTGGACTCTGATCTGACCTCTCCCCAAGAATTGGGAAAGAAGGCAGACAAGTGGGTCAGAACCAGAGTAAAAACTAGAAATCAGGGTGGTGACCAGAAGAAAGATTCTACTAAGTCCCAAGAGAAAGGTGGGGATAAATCTAAGGATAAGTCCCCTACAGGGCCCCAAAATTCCTCTTCTGGGGGTGGGTCCCAAACTCCTTCCTCTCCTGAAAAGAAACCCTATTGCCATGTCTGTAAAAAGCCTGGGCACTGGAAAACTGATCCCAGTTGCCCCAGGATTGGCAATAAAGAAAATGTTCCTCCCACAACTACTACCACCCCTCCTGGTACTACCAGTAGTAATCCTCCAGTTGGGAGTAGTGCACCTAAAAGTTAGGTGCTTTTGCAAGAGGAACAGAGGTGGGCCCTAGTTTAGACAGGGACCCCTCAACAGACTCCTCTGACTCTGATGGTGGTATAGGATTTGCCACCTTTACCATGGGTCCCATAGCATTGGGCAGGTACAGATTGGAGCCAATAATTAATGGTCAGAAAGCTGTGGCATTTAGGGACACAGGGGCTAGTGTCACCATGGTGGCAGGGAAACTAGTCCCCCTCACCAGCTTTTACCTGAGTTTAAATACCAGGTGACCAACATTGATGGTGTCAGAACAGATCACCCCATGGCCATAGTCAATCTCAGCTGGGAGGGGGTCACAGGCCCAAAAAGAGTGGCAGTGTCCCCAACCCTACCTGTAGATTGCCTGATGGGCAATGATCTGGAAATTTCAGCCTGGGCTGAAATGGAACACCAAACCCATCTTAGGATGTTGGGCGTCCCTGTAAAGGTTAGTGGGGCTGTGATGGCCACAGCCCCAGCCCAAGAATTTGGAGAGATGGAGCCTGAAAGAATGGCCCACTCTCCCCCAAAAGAGAGCACAAGGGTTGAAGAAAAGTCTTCTTCCCCCAGACAGTAGGTAAGGGTCAGCCTCCTCAGGGAACTGACCCTACCCCTAGTGAAGGAACTGCCACAGAGGTAGTCAGGCCTGGCCTGGCCACACCCCTGATGGCAGAGGACCCTTCCAAGGTGGTACCCCGTCTGGAGCAGGTAACCTGCCCCTCTCTACCCTGCCTCAGTCAGCCCAGGGCTGCAGAGGTCAGGGAGGTCAGTGGACCCCCCAGGGCCCCCTGTCCAGAGGAAGCCCCCATCAGCAGATTAGGGGCACCCAGTCTAGTAGCCCTAGCCAGGTGAAAATTCCTCTACACACTGAGGGATCCCCCATACCTTTATGTAGGGACCTCCCCAGAAGGACTCTGGTAGGCAAGGGCAAACCTGGGACCAGAAGGTTCCAAACCTGCCATGTCCCTCCAGTAGTCCATCCAAAGGGACCCAACCCCCAGCTGTAGGCAGCCAAAGGTTGACCCTTAGAGCAAAGTGCAACTCAGTCATGGAAAGACAGGCATACATGGTGACCAGTGATCTGAGGAAGCTGAGGCCAACATTCCTAGGGCCTCACTTCCCTACTCAGACACCTCACCAGCCTTGTACTTTACCTAAGCACACCACAGGTAGTGATTCCCCATGGTGGAGACCCTCTCATACCCTTAGGGTGAGGGATTGCTTAGTGGACCATAAGACAGGGGGCAACCATGCTAGTGCAGGTGCTTCCTTATATGACCACTTAGTCAATGAAGGCTCAACTGGCCAAGGTTAGCCTTATCTCCTTTCGTTTGGGGGGGTTATGTAGGAAGGTGGAATCTGACTATATGGTTGCCCCCACTTTTTTATGGTGTTTTGCTGGTTTATGACTTAGTTGGACTGGGATCCTGCTATTCAGGGCCCCAGTCTATCTGCTTTCTCTGTAAAAGGTTTCCATGTGCCTTAGGCACATCTCTGATTGGAATCTGGAGTGCCCTTATAAGTCCCTAGTATATGGTATACTATGTACCAAGGGCATAGGTACCTCAGAGGCCTACCAGGGGCTGCAGCATGTATTATGCCACCCCTGGAAGGCCATCCAAACTGACACCGCAGGTCTGCTACTGCAGCCTGGGTAGGGTGGTGCATGCACCCCTTACTGTGATATAGGTTACCTATATCACTAAATACATACACACATATAAACCTATAAGTCACTCCTAAGGCAGGCCTTACCAATCCTAAAGGCAGAGTGCATGGTTCCTATGTGAGAGGGTGCCCCTGCATGAGCAGGGCCCCTCTGCAGCGTTCGGAGACCATCTCTGATGCTGTTTGTAGTGCAGCCTGACCATATACTCTTAAGCGCATTATATCCTCGCGGTAAAATGCTAACTTTGGAATGGCTGCACCTAAACATGTCGTGTTTGGTGTCAAACATCTTGGAATACTACCCCCCGCCAATCCTGGCGGCGGGGGTAGCATTCCACCCTTCTAGAGGGAAAGACATGTTAACTCTGACGAGTCCGGTAACTTCTTTCCAGAGCCCTGGCATCACAAAATGGATGCTGCTGCCACAGACACGAGTCTGGCCTCCTGCTGCTGGACGAAACTCCGGCAGGGGAGGCCTGGACAATAGGTTTCCTGTCCCAGGGAGGTGTGACCACCTCTCCAGACAGGATAATGTGTATTGGGGCTGGGCGGGAGCACTTTCGGGTGCTTTGAAGTCCTGCACTGGGGGCACATTTGGTGTCCCTGTGCATACCCCAGTTCAAACCGGATCAGGGGCTTGCAGCCCCTGCTTTGGCGCAAACTGGACAAAGGGAAAGGGGTGTAGCCACCCTCTGCCCTGACCCACCCATAGGTGGGGCCACAGAGTAGTCCAACCCCTATTTTTAGAATAAAGGTAGGAACCCAGTCCTTAGGACTTTAGATTATACCTGGACGAAACTCTGACACTGAATCCTGGACCTTCGACGCTCTATGACAAGATTAGAGGACTGAAGAATCTCCCTTGGGGTCAAGGAGTGACTCCCTGCTTGGCAGGCACCAAAGAAGCATCTGTCTGGTTCGCATTACTGAAGCTCCTGTCGGACGCCGAAGTCATCGCATCACCAGAGGTGGATTCTCAGACTTCCCGAGGCTACTCCTGAGTCCCCAGCAAAGCTGAGGCCCGTGGCTATCGTGGGTGACTTGAGACCGTGATCCCTGGACACCGAGCACATTTGCAAGTGCACCATCTTCTGGGTCTCCCAAGAAGTCGTGCTTTGGGCTCCGAGTAGCCCTAGCCTCCAGCACCACCTGCACCGAAGATCACTGGCCCCCACTCCACGAGTGTCCTGCAAGCCAGCTCCACGTGCGGCGTCATGAGGCTCCTTCGCGGTCGCTAGCCCGTTGGCTAGTAGCCCTTAACGAAGGCCAATCTTTTCCTTACTTGGCATCCTGGTTGCTCCAGGCCTGCCCTCACTTACCCTCGCTGGGTGAGTTCCACAGACCTTGCTGGTCTGCACCATCGACGATCTACATCTTACTCGAGACTTGCCGTTGCCAAGGCTTGTTGGGTCCAATCCGGTCGCCGACACCTCAGCACTCGACAGACATCGAGCACCAGCCCGAATCCTGCTCCTGGTCGCCGACAACGCCTCCCGGACCTCGTGGCTGAAGAGTCAAGACGACCGTCAACGCACCTGAAGCACTCGACATCGGTGGGCATCTGTCCATCGCCTTCCTGGTCACTGGCTAGTGACCCAGACTCTGTCCCCTCTGCTTTCAGGTTCACCAGAACTCCGATCCACTCTTGGATCCACCCGGACACTTTTCTCTTGGCCGCCAGCAGCACTTTGCAGCAGATCGCCATTCGAATCGACGACGAAACCCGACCCCGAAAGGCACCTATGCACCCGGCTTCCTGGGTGAGGTAACACGAGTACTCCGGTGCTCCCGTGGGTAGAGACTCTTCAAAGTCCTAGATCTCAAAGGGTTTTGTCCTAGTCCTCTTCTAAGTGTCCCTTTCCTCTATTTTCCCGATCCCGACTTTCTCCATAGAAGTTAACGGCGTATCGCGGTTGTGTATTTACACTGCACGCGTCTCCCGTGGGTCCCCTGTGTCACTACCTTGGGTGGTTCCTTGTGGTCCAAGCACTTCTAGAGGCTCTAGGCCTAGTGTCTAGTTCAGTCGTGGTTCGCATACCACTTTATTGGTATATGGTTTGGTACGCCCCTAGGGCCCAAACGTGTATTTGTGCTATTATTGTGATTTAAGATCTTATAACTTATGTACTTCGAACTCTAGCCTCATAAAGAGACTAGAGGGGTGTGTTTAGTAATAAATACATATATTTTGAATATATACCTGGTGTGGTGCTCTTTCATTTGGTCACTCAAGAGATTATAGACTGGTAAAACAAGCTGCTTTACATTCCTTCAAGACTTAGCCTGAAGGCTGCTCTCCATAGCTACCACTAGGATAGCTTTCAATAAGGTTGTCTTTAACCTACCTACCATAAGAGTCGATTTGGACTGGTGCAAGGTGCCCACTATAATTAGTGGACAGCATATGCCAGGCCAACTTCTCACATTGGTGTGCAGCGTGTGGGATTCCAGCTTGCTATTGTTTTACCAGATAATCTCAATTGAATTGATCAACTGAAAACCACTAAAGGTACCTAAGGTACATATAATTTAAGCTTAGAATAACAGTAAGTTCTACTGAACTTAGAGTTGTGTGTTAAGGGATAGCATAACCCTTTCTACAACTCAAGAGAGTTTAGTAGGCCACACTAGAGTAGGTAGTGCATACACCACACCACACTAGTAATGTCTTTAAGGGAGGATCCAAAGAATCCTTGCAGGAAGCCATTGAGCTTCCACCCTCCAAGTATGATACACTCCCATTCTTGGAATTGAGAGCTTTATGCAACTTGAGAAAAATAAGGACAGGCCAAAGCCCCACCACCCAACACCTCAAGGAGTTGTTGGTGGCTTATGACCTTAGTAAGCCTGTAGGGACTGAAGGGGTAGGAGCTGAGGGTGGGGCAGAAGAAGAGGAGGAGGCCAGGGGTACCAATACCCCCAGCCCCCTCTGAGACTGGCCAGGAGGGTGACAATGACCCTGACCTGGATAACCCAATCCCTCCTGTGGAAGATGATGAGGATGATCAGAATGATGCCCTCTTTGTCCCCCCAGGAAGGATTAAGAGTGTGCCCAGAAGGTCTAGGTCTCCTTCTCAGGAGTCTAACCACTCTGGCACCTCTATAGGGAGCTCTGTCTCATCTCACAGGAGGGAATCCTCTCATGAGAGGAGAGCCAGGCTGGTCCGGTATGAGGAAACTCAGCTGGAAATCAGAAAAAAGCAACTGGCTTTAGATATTCCGATCATGATCCTGTCCCATGGTTATCCTCTCCCACTGCGGCCGGCTCACGCACTCATTGAGTCCGCGCGCACAACTCGGATCATTCAGGTAAGCACTGTTAAGTCCCCATGGTTCAATTCACCCTTTTTTAAGCTTCCCACCACTTAACCCTTTCCCCTCTTGCAGGTCATTGAACCAGCTTTCTCCACTCTGGACCCGCAAGTGCCGTCCAGATTATTTTCTCCTTGCTTATAAGTAGACGGTAAGCAGCTTCGGCTCATTGTGAGTTTGTTTCAACCTCGGTTAAAGTCACCCGGCTTACGCCCAATTTTCGATCCCTCTCTAGGGCATTTTACCATCACTCTTCTAGCGCAGCCGTCTTCCTGGTCAGACTCGCCACTGCGATCCAGCGCGGCTTGCTCCTAGATCAGACCAGCCACTGCGGTCCTGCTTTAAATACTTTATTACGAATTACCACCGCACATTCACGCACGGTAAGCAGCTATTATTTTATCTCCTGCCCCTGCACCTCCGTTCTTTACCACTTTACTCACGGGCTCCTTGCTCCTTCTACAGGATTGTCTTCACATCAATACAGCAGGTTCCGCCAACCCGGCGAACCCGCCGCATCAGGGACCTTCTCCCCCCTTAGACGGCTTACTTATGTGCAATGCACACGGTAAGCTACTTTTCCACCACTCACCCGTGGCAATTTACCTGCTTCTTGTTTCAGGCACAAATTTACTCTTGTCATTAGCTCTAGTCATCGTCGGCATGCCCAGCACCACCAGCATGCTTAGCCCTTTACTTCGCACTGTCTGTCTACCAGGTAGGCCGTCCACGGTCTGTATCTCACCAGTCAGCATGTTTTGATTCGGTTTTCTTATGTCACAGTTACGACAGCCATTACTCGCCGTCTTTTCATCCACTCCACCTCATTTTTTAGGCCTTGCATCTTTCCACCTACCAATATCATCACGTTCTGCTTGTTTATCAAATTCCAAGCTTGACATCTGGCACATAACTTCGCCATTTAGAATGCAGACCACTTGGTCCTCACCGGCACTATGTTGTTCGCATATTCTTAGAACTTTCTGATCTTCTTACTGGGCCTCATTCACAGAACTAACTTACGTCAAAAACGTAAAGTTAGTACTTTTTAGTATTCACAGAATACACTTACTCATTTTGGTATTCACAGAATGAACTTACTCATTTCGGTATTCACAGAACTTAGTAGTCCTAACTTTAGGACTCCTAAATGCCTTCTGTGAATACCGAAAGTCTTAAAGTTAGGATTTTCTCAGTTTAGGAGTAGTAAGTTAGGACTCCTAACTTTAGGACTCCTAAATGCCTTCTGTGAATACAGAAAGTCTTAAAGTTAGATTTTCTCAGTTTAGGAGTAGTAAAGTTAATTTACTACTCCTAAACTGAGAAAATCCTAACTTTAAGACTTTCGGTATTCACAGAAGGCATTTAGGAGTCCTAAAGTTAGGAGTCCTAACTTTACTACTCCTAAACTGAGAAAATCCTAACTTTAAGACTTTCGGTATTCACAGAAGGCATTTAGGAGACCTAAAGTTAGGACTACTAACTTCTGTGAATACCGAAATGAGTAAGTTCATTCTGTGAATACCAAAATGAGTAAATTTATTCTGTGAATACCAAAAAGTACTAACTTTACGTTTTTGACGTAAGTTAGTTCTGTGAATCAGGCCCACTGTTTTTATTTTTTTCCTTTTTCCCGATTTCCTCTATTGTTTTACAGGCAAATCTTTCTCAGGCATGTAACACAATGTCCTGATGATGATCCCAGTACTGTCCTTATGGGATCGAAACGTCGTCGACTAATAGTACACAGCTAACACTATCCAATTTGCTATTTAAGAGTAACGCTGTCATTGTTCATTTTGGCTTGTTGTATCGTCTGTATAGTTCACAAGCTTGTACCCCTGCCTGAGTTTTAGTTTATGTTTTATGTTGTATGTTTTGCATTGGACGCAGGACTGTGTCCCACTTTATTCTGTGTTTCGAACTGAAAGCATCATTAAAATAACCCTGTCCGGCTGGACTGCTTTAATATAGTACTGATTCTGAGTCTATATTCATTCTCTTCCTATGTATTCTCCCTGTCAGGGACAACTGTGTTTGTAACTTGGCAATGTTTAGTAGCCATGCTGTACAGTAGCGCAGATGCTTTGTAATGTGGCTAAAACTAATTTAAGAAAGCACTATGATGCAACCAGGGCTTATGCGCTTTTAAAAAAAAAAGTGTAGTAGCACTGGATGCATCATAGTCTTGTTTTCATTATTATCATTTTTAGTCATGCTGCACAGTAGCCACACTGCTCTACAGCATGGCTACAAATCCTTGCCAAAGTCTGCAGTGCCCATGCTGTACAGCATGAAGGAAAGGCAATGGCAGAGCCCATAGTCTCAAAGGCAAGACCTATTGATTTTACTGGTGCTTGTTAGGTCTCGGCATAACACCACTGTGATTCTGAGCAAATCAGTAGATCTTTCCATGCATGAAAGAGAAAACAATATGACATCTGTCAAAAAATCCTATCACATAAAGACAGCAATTTTAGTGAAAATACATTTGGAAGCAGATAACATCTGTTGTTACCATGAACGCAGATAGCATCTGTTGTCACAATGAAAATTGATTTCAAAGGAGAAAAGGGCTTCTTTGAAGTGTGTCTGGCACAATAGAACATAGCAACAAATGGCTATAGGTTCAACAAGGATGACAGGAAAGAAGAAAAAATAAAAGTAGCACCTCAGTCACAGCGTGATCTGTGGAAGGACAGCAATCAAGTTGAAGCAATTGGTACTTGGTCCATGCTGTAGCCGAAAGAAGAAGTAGTAAAGCCAGCACATACTGGCTGTTAGAAAAGGCCATCTGTTCCCATAGGATAGAATGGGAGTTGGGTAGAATGTGTTGGGGACCACCTGCTCCTCAGACACTAGCCGACAACTGACAGCTGTCACACTGGCTCCAGTGTCTCTCAGAGCTTCCACACTATGGCCATTGATGGTCACCCACTGCCTGTATCTTTTAGTGTTATCAGGCAGATGAGCTCTTGGGACCATCTCACTGTCTCCTAAAGAGACCAGGGTCATTTCTGCGGGACCCCACCCCTCTTGGGCACCCGACTCCTCCCCAAGCCTACACTAGCCATCTCCCGGGGCAGTGCACCAGTGGGTGCAATGGTAATCTTTTTGGGACACCTAGGGTCCCCCTGGAAGTGACCCACCTGACCACAACCATAACATGCCCTGGGGCCGACCTGACCAGGCTTATCTGTAGGGACCCATGGCTTCTTTTCAGTGGGAGGCTGGGAACCTTTCCCTTGGTTCCCTTGGGAATTACTTTGGGGCCCTTTTTGGAACTCCTTCTGTTTACCCTTGTCCCCCTCACTCTTCTGCTGGGGACCCTGCCCACCTTTGGTGGAGTCTCCCACACAACCTTTTTGGACCCTGGTACTGACCCAGAGGTCCGCCTCCACAGCAAGCTTTCTGGGGTCAATCAGCTTACTGTCAATCAAGTGCTGGCATAGCTCTGGAAAACAATTATCTGACAAGTTCTCCCATGCAACCAAATCATAGAGTCCCTGAAAATCATTCACCTTGCTTCCCTTCACCCATCCATCCAGTGCTCTGCAAAAATAGGAGACATATTCCACCCAAGTGCGTGACTCCAGCTTCTTACAAGCCCTCAACTTCTACCTGTATGATTCTGGGGTCAAACCATACCTCCCTACTAAGGCTTCCTTCATGGGGCATAAGACATCTGATCTTCAGTGGGCAATGCTAGCAACGTTTTCCTCCCTTCACTGACAAAGCGGCTCCACAACCCCGCTCCCCAATCTCTCTCAGGGATTCTGTAGGACCTCATTGCTTCCTCATAAGCTTTGAACCACTGATCAATGTCCTCATGCTTCATAAAATCCTTAATAACCTCCTTGGGGATGTACACCCTCCCATCCCTAGGTGCGCTGCCACCATTGGGATTGAACTCTATACTCTTTGCCTTTAGATCCAACTCCCTCAAACCTCTTTCATGCTCTAAGAGCATCTTTTTCTCCTCCAGGGCTAATTTCTCCCTCTGAAATGCCAACTCCTTATCTTCCTTCCCCAGCCTGAGCTTCGTGAGCTCCAACTCATGCATCCTGTTTTTCTCCCTGTCCTCCAGCTCTTCTGCTGGAGACAGCCTCTTTGAAGAGACACTCCTGGTCCCCTGGGAAGGTAACCTCCCCCCAGGCAGACCCAATAGCTTATTCTGCTGTTCATCTAAATCCTCCACCTCTTCCACAGGTTGGTCGTCATGCTCGCTGGCATCCCTTGACTCCAACCAGGCTCTCAGTGCCTTTTGGAATTCCTCCTTTCTGGAGAGGCCTCTTACAAAGATGTTAAACTTTTTGCAGATAGCTTTTAGCTGTGGCACAGTGTCGGTTCCCACCCTATCCTCCTCAAACTCAATATCCACAGATGCAAGTGATGCTGGCCTTGTCATGATGACGTTTGGCAGTTCTCAGTTGCAAAGAAAAAATTGTCCCAAGAAAAAGTTCCACCAATTGTATGTGGTTGCGTAATGGTCTGCACTATACTTGTAGTGTACACCAATCACTGTATGTAAGACACAAATGCAATTCCAGATCCTCACCGCTGACCACCAATGTTAGAAATGGGGGTCTCTAGTTGGCAGAGGTAGGTACCTTTGTCCAAGTAGGGACCCTTCTTCCTAGTCAGGTTAAGGGGGATACACTTCTAAAATAACCCCTGCTCACCCCCTTGGTAGCTTGGCATGAGCAGACAGGCTTATCTCAGAGGCAGTGTGTAAAGCATTCGTGAACACATACAGTAATACAGTGAAAACACTACAAATGGACACCACACCAGTTTAGAAAAAGAAGTAATCTTTATCTAAACCAAACTAGACCAAAACGACAAAAATCCACAATCCAGTAATAAAAATAAGACTTTCAAATGGTAGAAATAGCTCAGTTCAAAGCAAATTGCAGATGCGACACCTTTCGCAAGAAGTACCTTGGATGCGTCGCGCACACAAACAAAAAGGGCCGCAGGGAAGGTGATGCGTCAGTTCCTTACACTCAGGGAAGGTGATGCGTCGGTTCCTTGATCCGTGGGAGGTGATGCGTTGGTTCCTTACAGCAGCGCAGGGGAGGTGATGCGTCAATTCCTTACCGGAAAGGAGGTGATGCGTCGGCTTCTTACTGCATCTCCCAACGATGCGACAGACTTGGCGCCTCGATGCGATTCGACGATCCAGAACGATGCGTAGATTCTTGCAGCTGCACAGCAGGCCTTGCGTCGAAATCGGTGCGGTGTTCTCAGACTTCGGAGATCGATGCACGCGATGCGGCGTGAGGCGATTTCTTGAACCGCGGGCAGGCGCTGTGAGGATTTCTTCAGTGATGTGTCGGAAACAGGTGCGGATGCGTCTTGCTTCTTGAAGTTGCGTTACTTTTCCCAGCTCCCAGGGGCAAACAGCCTCCAGAGGTCCAAAACAACAGCAGGCACCTCTTAGCAGGTCAGAACTCCCAGCAAGGAAGTTCAGGGGAGCTGGTGGTGAAGTCTTTGTGTCCTTGAGACTTCAGAACAGGAGGCAAGCTCAGTTTCAAGCCCTTGGAGATCTTCCTCAAGCAGGGGACATAGAAAACAGCAAAGTCCTTTTCCCTTACCTTGGGAGAAAATAGCCACTGCAGGCCAACCCCAGACAGCAAACAGCACAGGGGCAGTATTCCTCCTCAGCTTCTCCGGCTCTTCTCCTTGGCAAAGGTTCCTCTTGATTCCCAGAAGTGATCTAAAAATCTGGGGTCTGGGCCCAAATATTTATACTACAAAATCCTTTGCTCTCTCAAAACCAGTTCTATCCTCTCTGGTGCAGCTTCCTGGCAGGAGGTGGAGACAGCATTGTCCTTGGCAGACCAGGCCCATTCAGGTGAAAGGAAATCTCCTCCCCCTACTCTAAATGCAGCCCAGGTCTATTCAGCCCAGCCCTGACTCATCCAGACTCTCTGGAACCACTGCACCTCCCCTGCCCCTGTCCCTCCAAAGCTAGACCGTCAATACACATCCTAGCAGAGGCACACTGGATGCCTCTGCTAGAAAATACCTACTTTCTAAAAGTGGTGTTTTCAAACACAGAATGTAAATATCACCCTCACTAAAATATGCATTTTAACATTCTGAGTTCAGGCATATCAAACTTTATTTTCCTATCTTGTTGCCAGGGATAGTTATGTTTGTAAACAAACTCCCTATTCTATCCTATGGGAACAGATAGCCTTGCAATAGTGAAAAACGAAATTGACAGTATTTCACTATCAGGACATACCACACACATCAGGGCATGTCCTACTTTTCACATACACTGCACCCTGCCCACAGGGGTACCTTGGGACTACCTTAGGGTTGACTAACATGTAGGAAAAGGGAAGGTTAGGGCCTGGCAAGTGGGTGCACTTGCCAAGTCGACATGGCAGCCCTAGACTGCCCACAGGCTCTGCAATGGCAGGCCTGAGTTACATTTACAGGCTGCTTATGTGGGTGGCACAATCAGTGCTGCAAGCCCACTAGCAGCATTTGATTTACAGGCCCTGGGCACACACAGTGCACTGTACTAGGGACTGACTAGTAAATCAAATATGCCAATCATGGAATCACCAATCCATAACAATAATTTACAAAGGGAGCACTTGCACCTTGGCACTGAAAAGCAGTGGCAAAGCGCCCAAAGCATCTAGACCAGCAAAACGAAGTCCAACACACAGCAAAAACACAGGAGGCAAAGGCAAAAATACAGGGGAAACCCACACCAATGCTTCCAGGTCTAACACTGGCCAACTAGAAAGCAGCAAATAAGAGTGACAATGAAGCCAACAAATGTTAAGCAATGCGCAGGCTGCAAGCCCCTTGTTGTGTACAATATCTCTCACAAGCGAAAGCGCATGCAACACATGCTCTGTCACAGGCAAGACATAAAAAGGCCCACAGACACAATGCAAAGTTGTGCAGTGCCACACAAACACCTGTGAAACCCTCAGCAAATGTTGACACAATGTTTTATGTGCAAATTTTCCAATGACAGCTTTCAATAGTGCTTCACTGACCCCAGATAACCCAAAAGCTCCCTCAATACAAGTGTTATGATCACCAATGTCAAAGTCATATTTGGCAGGGCTTTGTTTCACCAGTACTATTGATATAATCGCTTGCAATAAGACAACACTTACTGATTAGATAGCTACCTTACTTATATATAGTTTTACATTTATAAGACATTTTCATCCACAGACACCTTTATCCACAGGCAATGTATGTTGACATACAAGCACACAGTGCTTACACAACACACCTCAATGTAGAAACTCCTTCACTCAATATCTATAAGAAAAACCTAATTTCCCTTGGAAGAAACGACACACAGAGGAATCTCATTCATTCAAAGATTGCACTCAAAATCAATCATAACCCGCACGGGACTTAAAACTTATACAAGGTTTTTTTAACAATAAACCCAAAATCCGATGTAGCGTTATCACAGTTTTATTACATGTAATTCATAAAAAGACAAATAAATTTCGAATTAAAAAATATACATAAAAATATTCATTTGGTACATACAAAACAATTTCATTTCTAAAAAAATACCAAATTGCCTATGATAAAAGTATCCCCATGAAACACTCTATTAGTGAAAGTAAAAACCCAAAAAGGCACAATGATTTACACTGTTGCTAAAAATGATCCAACACTATATTGACAAACAGAAGAACTGGTGAGAATCTTAATCTTATCCGAGTAGATCTGGTTTGTTGGATTCTCAAAAAAGACTAGCGTCGACGCGTTTCGGTGGCATAACAACTCCTATATACAACCACCTTCTTCAGGACTCAACATTAATATGGGTTTATTCTTGTGGAAAGTTGATTACTATCTGCATAAATGAAAAGAGAAGACATGTATTGCATCAATATTTCCCTCTCTATACATTCATACTGTTTTCATCGTATTTTAGCATGTATCACATGTACTATATATATGCTTATTTCAATCCTCCTATACTTTATTAAACTAATCACATTAGCATCTAATAAACATACCTATATCGGTGATACCTCTCAATTTTGTTTTTATCCCAAAAAAACCCATGGTTTATTTATACAAGGGACAATATACAGTCAGACAACAACAAGCATACATGTCTCTTTTTCTCCAATCATTCACTTTGAAGGCTCACCTTAGACAAAATCTAGTCGTTTCCACACATAATGTGGAAAATGTGGAAGATACTGCTTCGTCTGTTAAAAAGCTGCCGTTACTCGGCGTCATGGGCTTAAATTCGTACTCAGGATCGTTTGACTATTACTGTATGTCAAAACAGAAGAAGGAAAACAGGAAAGGAAAGGAAAAATAAGGATGGGATTACTTGCCATTACTATATTATTATAAATTATTTCCAAAGGGAGATAGATCTATCTACCCTAGTTACCTCCCACACCAAGTTTCCTCTTTACCTTGCATGTTATAATGATCATGGCACCACTTCTAATGTTTAACCGAAATGGTGAGGTTCTTCCAATATTCTTTGCAGTAACTGGTTCTTATATACCTTAATAAATAATTTATCTCAATTAGTTTCAGTTTTCCTGTTTTATACTGTTTTTACTCAGAGTTTATCTTTCGTTTTGGAAGTATCTTAGCTTACCTAACTTATAAAAGATTTCCTCGCAAATATCGGGAAAGGAAAGCGGTTCTTTATGCGGGGGGCTCACGACTCATATGAATCTGTCCTCCACCTGATCTTGTATCTGTATCATCTACTTTTTCAAGCCGCCATATATAGTTGACTGGTGGTTAGTCCTATGAAAAAAAGTTGAAACCTGCTATACTATGTTTTTCTTATAGATATTGAGTGCTCTGTTCCCGTGGACTGTAGAGCCACCTCTCTGGTTTTTCACACGAAACTCCTTCACTAACATGAGTGAAGGTTTGGATCTGACATGGAAATTGCACCCCTCTTGGAAGTACTATAGCCAAACAACTGTATAAAACACAGACGAAAACCGTACACTAGCCAAGGCTAACCACTTCTGTCAAACTATTAAACGAAAATTGACTCAAAGTGAGAGAAAGATACCAATAACGAAGGTGAAAGACAAAAAGGATAATATTAGCCTCTGTATTTTTAATAGACTCTAAATCTTCATTCACATTAGTGGGGACATTGTGTTTGAAAGCAAGAATTGGTGCTCTATAATGACATAAGTCCTGAAAATGGACTCCTGGGATCACTTATGTGCTTACAATGTCCTCAACCAATAGGAGGGGAAGAGAGGTTTAACGGCCCGGCACACATCCTCTCAATTGTATATAATAGCAATAATAGCTACCACACCAATGATGTAAGGTCTAACACCAAGGTGTTCTAGGAGGGCTATAGTGTTCTGGTCGGTGCGGTCTTCCAGGTGGAAGTCAGGTTTTTGAGGAGAATGAATGTGCTGGAGTCTATGATGAGGGGTGCGATGAAGTCCATGCTGTTTCTGGCGAAGCTGGTGCAGGCTCCTCGTGGTGTGTATACGAGGGTTCCGTACAGTTAAATTAAATAAAGATACCCTATGAAAATCGTCTTTAATTTCGTGAATCTTTCTTAAGGTGAAAAAACAAAATGCGACCCCTATGGATATCAATGTTCCTAAAGGTCTGACATTGGTCGACCTGTTTCTGATCTCAAGTTGCCCCCAGAAAGATCAATGGCAATTCATCAGGACCAAGTAAAAAGGCGTAATCTACGTAAAGGTTCCCTAAATTTAAAAATGTAAGGGGAACTAAGTGAGTAGTATATTGTAAATATAAATCGTACGAGATACCATTTGGTTCTCACCCCAATTCAGTAAACTGCCTATACTGCCATATAAAGCCCAAATAGTTTTCCAGAAAAGCCCCTTGGGAACCCATTGACTGTCAAACTCTAGTTGCTTACTCCTAGGGGTATATTCACAAGAACGTGTGATAACTACCGCAAGAGTAGCGTAACGCAACTTTCAATAACGCAGCCCATCACGGGAAAATAACCCCGTGTCAACGTGGAATTCACAACAAGGCGGTACCATGCGATAGCCTGCCGAAACCGGGGACAAAGTCCGCGATACAACCACCACGATGGAGATAAAAACACCAACCACAACACCAAAAAACACGCGATGGGCCAAAGCGCGATGAGGAAACCAGCGACAAGCAGCGCCAGGCCTGCAACACACACCTGGCAGGCATCAGAAACCTCCATAAAAGCAGGAAAAAAAACCCACACACAAACTGACCAACACACAAGCACCATGGAGGCAGCCGGAGCAGGCGCAGAGGACGAGCGCAACCCCACAAGCACCCCAGACGACCAGCCTGGGACCTCGGGGACAGGGAAGGGCAAGGACAAGAAGACCAGGAAGACCAAGTTCAGTCCGCAGGCGAACCGGATCATAGTCACGGAGGTGATGGAACACCATCAACAACTCTTCGTCACCTCCAACGTGTCATTTGGGCACCAAAAATGGAATATGGCGGGACATCGTCGACAAGGTGAATGCTGTCGGAGAGCACAAGCGGACAATGGACGAGGTCAAGAGGCGATGGAATGACATCAAGCGAAAGACCAAGGATAAACTCTCCGCCAACCTGAAGGCAGCAACGCAGACCGGAGGTGGGGCCCAGCGCCACAGCTGGAGCTGGATGACATAGAGGAGCTGGTGTCGACAGTCATCAGTGTAGAGACTGTGGCCGGAGTCGGGGACCGGACACTGCTCGACAGGACACAACACAACCGCAACAGGGTGAGTGACCACCAGGTACTGGGAGGACGGGGGAGATGGCCACAATGGCACACATGCACAAGCAAGCAGGGCGCAGTGCACACCCACAATCACTCTGGGTCCTCGCCCAGACCCACAGACTGTCACAATGTACAATGCCATGCTGTCTGAATGTCAACCTGTACCATGCGGCTACATACATGCGGACACATTGTAATACACCATCTCCCCTTCACATCGCAGGGGCATCTTCAACAGCTCCTGCAGAACAGTCACAGCCACTCTTCACTGATGACGAGGAGGAGGACAACACCAGCATCGACATCCAAACCATCCAAGACCTCATTGACCACCTCCGCAACTCACCTCCAGGATCAGGGCAACCCAGCTACATCCATGAGACCCCACCCACCACCCAAACCACCCAGCAGGAGGCACCCACAGCCCCGGCACCCTCCCAAGACCCCCAGGAACAACAAATGGCCTTCCAACGCCGTGTGCTGGAGGGCCAGAGGGAGACGGCCGAGCAGGTCCGGGTGGGGTTCGAGATCATGGCTAACAAACTGGACGCCATCCTTGGGTGTCTATGTCCGCCCCATGGTCTCCAGCGAGCCCTGACTGACATCTCTGGAGTCATGACGCGGAGGGAAGAATACCTGTCCGCTCACAGTGGCCCCAGCGATGCCAGCCTTGAGCTGGCACACATGCGGAGGCTCATGGAGGACATGGTGCGGATGGAGGCGGAAAGGATGGCAGCCTCCGCTGCACATCAGCAAAATGTAGCTGGGATCTACCGTGCCCTGCATGTCCTTGTCATGGCATTGCTGCCACAAGGCGTGGCGATGATGAATGCTACTGCCCCCACACCATCCACATCTCCGCCCCCTGGTGTGTCAGTGCCTCCCAGTGCGGCAGGTGTATCCTCTCCGGCACCTGATGTGTCACTGCCACACAGTGCGGCCGACAATCCTCCTCCGACCCCTGATGAGTCAGTGGCACACAGTGCAGCAGCCGGCCCTGCAACACCCACAGGTGGGGCACGGCACACACCCGGGGACGAGGACGTGGATGGGACTGTGGTCAGGAGGACCAGGCACTAGCATCCATTACCGCCACCTTGCCTGTTTCTGCTTGGTGCCGCACATGGCCTCAAGACCTACCACTGACCCCCAATACACTCCGAGGCACTCACCTTGGACAGCGACATGGACTGCCACATGCTGTTTGACGACCAATGACACGGCGGACAGACTGCGGACTGTACCCTTCCTCTACCGCAGTACAGGTAATCCCGGGATGGACACTGGCTGGCCCTCCACGGGCCCATATATGGTGTGCTCGGCATTGCCCTGTACCGCTCCAGCTGCATGACTGCACTGGATGTGCAAATAAACATCCAGTGATGCACTGCTGTGTGATGTCTTACGTCATTCCTGTGTTTATGTGTGGATGAATGTGGGGACAGTGCCTTCCCTTGCGTCAATGATGTTCATCCTGTGGGATACCAGTAAGGGGGTGCGACATTGCATCTTGTGTAGCGGGTTCCGTGAACACTGCAGCAGGGACACTCGCATCAGTCACTTCCTTGTCCAGACATGGACTGGACCACGCCCAGAGCCCACGAGTCATTGTTGCAGGCCCTGCGCTGGTCCGGCGTACGGCAGGCCAGTCCACTCCGCTTACGTACCGAGGGGGGGCCATCATTGCTACCCGTCGCAGCCATACTCGCTGGTGGTGTGCGGGTCACTGGTCTAGTTGTCAGCATGTCACGGCCACTCCCTGAGGGCAGGTTTTCAAACACACCACACCCATCCGGCACAGGCGTCACAGGCCATGTGACTCCGCCATTATAAGGGTCCGACAACGTCACATTCCCCTCTTCCGGTGGTGACTGGATGACGGATGCCCCACGGTTCGCACTCATATAGGGCCCATGAGTTGCTGCGCACAGGGTTAGTGGCATCCGAGGCCTGGAGTATGGCACGGGCCTACCACCACGAGGCGCAGACTGGGGTTGCACAGGGTTAGTGGCATCCGAGGCCTTGCGGACGGCACAGGCACCCCGCCACGGGACGGTGACTTTGGGTGCACTGAGTCAGTGGCACCTTGAGCTGCTGAGCGGGTGTGCAGCCTGCGATGATGCCCCATCCCGGCGGTCCGGACAGCTCAGGTTTTGTGTGCCCTGCTGGACCGCAGTGTAGGCCAGAGCCAGCGGGCAATGGGGGCCTACCGCCCCGTGGCGTCGCTTCCGGGATGCCAGAGTTGGTGGCACCCATTGGGCTGAGCGGGTGTGCAGCCTGCGATGATGCCGGGTGCACTGGTATGTCCTCTGCCATGGAGTGATCAAGACCCAGCACGAAACGTGAGACCTGGTGGCCTGCGGAGCGGGGCTGCATGATGTGGAGGGTGCCATGTCCGCGGGCCCCGGGCTTGTGGCTTGCAGCGGCACGTGGTGGGACCTCCTGTCTATGCGCCGGTGGCGGAAGGTGAGCATTGAGGCCTGGGTGTGCATGGGCGGGCATGCTCCGATGGGCGGCGGGAGGGGTTGGGGTGCCTCTGCCTGGGTGTGCATGGGCGGGCAGGCGATGTTGTCTTGTGCAAGTGTGTGTACTGTGCCAGTCATGTATCTGGGCTCTGTTTCAGCTGACGGCTCTGAATGAGATGTGTGACCTGGTGAACTGCCCTACATACCGGCACGTGGTTGGAGACACACTGGTGGCAGCAGGTGAGCAGTGTGGCCTGGGTGCGCAGGGGCGGCACTCTCTCTCCCTCTCTTCCTCTCTCTCTCTCCCTCTCTTCCTCTCTCTCCCTCTCTCTTCCTCTCTCTCTCCTCTTCTCTCTCTCTCTCTCTCCCACTCTTCCTCTCTCTCTCCTTCGCTCTCTCTCTGTCCTCTGATGTGCGCAGGACACACCTTCTCATCATGTTTTTTGTCTTACAGGCAGTGACCTACGTATTGCCCGGAGGGGAGCGGCCATGTGTCTTCATTTCATTTCGTTGTTCATTTTAATAAAGTTTCATTTGTTGCTTCGAAAGTGAATGTGTGCTGGTCATTTCTGTGACGACACATCCATGTCACCAGTTGTGATTGTGCGGCATCAGGCGGAATATTTTGTACATGTTTAGGTGTGGCTGATGTGGCATGTCTTTGGTCGGGGGGGTCAGGGAGGGGTGGTCCTGGGGTGGTGGCGGTGGGTGTTGTGGCCCTCTTGGGTGTCCGGGCCGCATGATGTGTGGCTCCATGGCATCTGTTGCCCTTCGGATTTGGCCCTGGGCTGTGCTCCCTTTTGTGGTGCTGGCTGCCGTCCGACTTTACACCAGGTCAGAGCTGGTGTAGATTTCCTGGTGCTAACGCGCCTTATCGCCTGTTTTGTGGTTTTATCGCGGATGTGGCTGGTCGTTGTTGATGTTGGTGTGCTGTTGTCTCGGCCTTAGTCACGGGAACGCCTACTCTGCATCTCATTAGCGATATTTGCGAGGGTCCTCTGTGGCGATGTTTTTTGCGGCTGCTATCGCGGGTAAACTGGTGCTGTGGGCTGTTAACACCGGCTTGTGAATGGGGGGGTAAATTTATCACGACTTTGGCTGCGATAAAGGGCCGTTAATTCGGCGATAGCTCCTTGTGAATATGCCCCTTAGTGTATTAGCCTACCCATATACCTTGGCCATGGTATATGAGTAGGCTAATACACTAGACCCCTCAACAGTACAAGTAAGCGACTAGGGCTCGACAGTCCATGGGTTCCAAAGAGGCCTTTTCTTGAAAACAATTCAGGCTTTACATGGCAGTATAGGCAGGCCTCCTGAATGGGCGTGACAACCAACTGGTATATTGTATGATTTATATTTACAGTATACTACTGGGAGCAGAGCTGTCACCTACCATACTTGCACTTCAAAGGCACTGGCCCAACACACTCACAAAGGACTTCAGACTAGCCTCTTGTGCTCCAACTCAGACTTGGACCAGGGCAGGGAAGCCGTAAATTCCAGACACCTCTGGAGTTTTTCCCCTACAGGAGCTTCTACCACGTTAGACAGACCCTCCAGCATTTCGCGATTTCACGATTCACGAAAAAATCGCAAAATCAGCTGACTAGCGCGATGGCCGCGATATTTACTATTTCGTCCGCAAAAAAGGTCTTCCGGCAGGCATAAAAAAATGGTGGCTTCTTATTGGCTGTACGCAAACACGTCACCATGTGTCTCCTTACAGTCGTAAAATAGCTGCTTCCTCCGGCGGCCACATTGCGACAAGCAGAGTCAATACAACCAGTCTCTGGCTGTGCGTGTGGCAAGCTTGCTCATCAATTAGCAGGCAGGTTATGTTTTTAGGAGGAGACGGGGCGGGGAGAAGGTCTGGCAGGTGGAGGAGGCTAGTAAAGGGAAAGGTTATCAGGAGAGGCTTACTACTGCTGGGTGTGAGAGGCACAGCCTGCGCTTCAGATACAGTCACTCCGGGCCTTTTTAGTCACTGACTGCAGTATTTAGGTGTCGAACTGATAGTATTAAGATGACACCTTTGCCCAAAGAGTTTTAAAATGTAAAAATGACAAAACTGCTGTCACAAAATGTCCCACATTACGCCACATATTTTGCTTTTTTGATGAATAATCTAGACAATGCACCTGCTTAATTTGTTCCTACCATGCAAATAATTCCAGTGCCCTTGCATAAAATGGACGCGCTACCTTTGTCAACTTTTGAAGTTAGTACACACAGTGGGCCCGATTCACAGAACTAACTTACGACAAAATCCTAAACTTACTACCATTTTGGTATTCACAGAATGAACTTACTCATTTTGGTATTCACAGAATGAACTTACTACCATTTTGGTATTCACAGAAGGCACTTACTCATTTTGGTATTCACAGAATGAACTTACTCATTTTGGTATTCACAGAAGGCACTTACTCATCAATGAGTAAGTTTATCTGTGAATACCAAAATGTGTAAGTTACACAAAATGAGTAAGTTACACAAAATGTGTAAGTTACACAAAATGAGTAAGTTACACAAAATGTGTAAGTTACACAATGCCTTCTGTGAATACCAAAATGAGTAAGTTCATTCTGTGAATACCAAATTGAGTAAGTTCATTCTGTGAATACCAAAATGGTAGTAAGTTTAGGATTTTGTCGTAAGTTAGTTCTGTGAATCGGGCCCAGTGAGCCTGAAAGTACCCAAGTACTGTATTAAATTGCTTTCGGCAACGTAATGAGGTTGTGCAGAAAATCTAAGGCTTACTCAGAGCTGTCCATTCTCCTTCGCCTCCTGGGGGCATTTTCCAAGAAAAAAACTGTCTTGAACCTTTAAACAGTAAGCTATCAAGCCAGGCATGTTAATTTATTATAAGACTATCAAGTGATGGAGAACAGTTTCTACTGTATTGTTAACAACCACTTAAGGTATATTTTTCGAAAGAGAAAGTTGTGCATTCAGCAAGACCAAATAACATCTAAATTAATGTCAAACATTTCCTAGGGTTCGCCGATAATGTTCTCACGTCATATTGGACATGCAAGGCCTGGGGAGGTTATCAACAAGAATGTTAACTTGGATCAAGTTATAGGGGCATATTACCAAGAACGGCGTAAAATTATCGCCGCTTTAGCGGCAGGAAACTGCCGCTAAAGAGGCGATAATGGGCTTGATAATATGCCCTTGAGAATTCAATAGAAGCCCATGTTCTGGTGTAAACATGGGCTTCTATTGGAATTCTCAAGGGCATATTATCAAGCCCATTATCGCCGCGTTAGCGGCAGTTTCCTGCCGCTAAAGCGGCGATAATTTTAACGCCGTTCTTGGTAATATGCCCCATAGTCTTACAGACGTGGAGCAAAACTGATTGTGAACATGTGCTGAGAGCTCGCAGCTCACCAACTAGTTATTCTTCAAACCACTAAATTGTGCATTTAGTCAGCATTGATGGTGGGTGACTCTAGAACCTTTTACTACTTTCAAGACAAGGCTGCACTTTTCTACTTGTAAATCTGCATGAATCTAACTGTGAAGCTGGAGCAGAAAGAAGGCGTTTTGAGTGTTAAGACCTGTGCCTGGTTCGTGAGGGCCTTCTCCCTTTGCCAAATATATGTCATGGCTCCCAAGTCAGCTAAAAAATTGCCAAAAGGCAGTTCCGAAAAAATGTGGAACCCTGAGATCCGGGCTGCTTCATCGCTAGTTAGATGGGGGATGAACTGCTTCACTGCTACTTAAAAATGGGGTATGAATGGTTTAATTGCTACATAGAAGAGGGGAAAATTGCTTCATCACTGCTTAGAAGGGGGGGGGGATAAACTGTTTCATCGCTACTAAGAAGGGTGGTGAACTGCTTCATCACTACATAATAGAGGGTTGAACTTCTTCGCCGTTTCTTAGTAGAGGGTTGAACTGCTTCATCACCACTTAGAAGAGGGTTGAACTACTTCATTGCTACTTAGAATGGGGGAGAACTGCTACATTTGCACTTAGAATGGGTGAACTGCGTCATTACTACTAGAAGAAGGTGAACTGCTTCATCACTACTTAAAAAAGGGAAGAACTGCTTTATTGTTATTGGAAGGGAGATGAACTGCGTGATCGCTACTTAGGGGGAGAACTGCCTCATTGCTGCTTGGAAGGGGGTGAACTGCTTCATCGCTATTTAGAAGGGGGAATGAACTGCTTCATCGCTGCTTGGAGGAGGGTGAACTGCTTCATTGCTGCTTGGAAGGGGGTGAACTTCATTGCTGATAGAAGGGGGTTGGAGAAAAGTGGATGATGTATTTATTTATTTTAGTCAAGAAACATGAATATTTATTGCTTATTTAATTCTATATAATAACAGCATGTTTATATATGACGCTTTAAACCACTCGTTTGCTCTTTCTAAGCTCACCAAGCAGACCCTCCAGCGTTTTGCGATTTTGCGATTCACAAAAAAATCACAAAATCAACTGACTATCGCGCTGGCCTCGATATTTACTATTTCGGCCGCAAAAAAGGTCTCCCGGCAGTCACGTGGTTAGGATGGGAGCTGTGCTTCCGTAGAGCTGCTGGACTTTAAACATGCCTATTTCAAAGTGGAATACTCTGCTAAAACAGTTTCCATTGATTTAAGGGTGAAAATGAATGATTATGAGTAAAATAAAATGTCCATATTTGTGCCGCTAAATTTCCATATTTGTGCCCCTAAATTTGCTAATCCATGCCACAATATCCTGGGGGGTCTGTTTAGAGTGGGCACCAGGTATAAATACTGGCCCCTCAGATCCAACTATCCAGATCACTTCTGGTGCTGTGAAAGCCTCCAAAGAAGGACTGCCCTGCTGCTCAGCTGTAAGAAGGACTGCCCAGCTGCTCTGCTGCCCTGCTGCTCTGCATGCCAGTAGGACTGCTCTACTGCCCTCCTGCCTGAGGAAGAAGGACTGGACCTGCACCTTGAACCCAGGACCACCAGAGTGACTCCAAGGGCTCCAACACCCTTGATCCCTCCACTGAAATTCCTACCCCGCCACCCCCCAAGTGGTGCCTCCCCAGTCCAGGACCCCTGGAAATGAGAATTATTGTGCTCTGCCAGCCCTGCTGTGATCCCCATCAGAATCGATGCAGTTCGACGCACCCCAGCGCAGCCCTAGCAGCTCCTTATCAGAGTCAATGCAGTGGAACACAACTCGACACAGGAGCTCGCATCGCAGCTCTCACAGATGCACATGGGAACCAATGCAGCACGACACGAAGCAACTCGACGTGGACCTCACCTAGTAGCTCCTCATCGAAATAGATGCAGCGTGCTACAACTTGAAGCAGGACCCCACATCGCTCCTTAGTACCACCACTGCTCACCACAACACGCCGCATCCAGGACAGGTACAATTCCCACTGGATTTAACATGGTTCCTGTATCCAGCCCACGTTCAATTGTGATCGGCCTAAACTTGTGTCCTGATCCGACGTGACCAGATAACAACAGTTTGCACTTTGTGCTTCTGGGAACTATTTTTACCTAAATCTTTAAAATTGCATAACTCCAGTTTTGCTAACTGGATTTTTGTCAATTTGGTAACAAAACAATTATTAAATTTGACTCTATTTTTCTAAATTGGTGTGGGATTTTACTTGTGTTGAGTTTTCACTTTTTTACTGTGGAAGTGCTGCATAGATACCTTACACATTGCCTCTAAGTTAAGTCTGACTGCTTTGTGCCAAGCTATCAAAGGGTTAAGTTCAGGTTAATTTCCCTGAAAAGAATTGTGGTTGTGGCTTGAGAAAGGCTCATACCTCTGCTGGCGTGGAAACGTTGAATTGAATCCGTTTAACCTGTTTCTTACAAAAGGGGTCTCCAGCTCCGCGCCAAAATCCTCTCCTCTCCAGTGGATCTTTGCCACCATTTTAGAATGGAGCATAAATCGAAAACATCTCAATAAACATCATCAGTTTATTCATTTAGTTCAGTCAATGATGAGAGTTTTGGATCAGTTCAAAAACCTTTATTTACAAATATGAGTTTAGTATATTGTTTTGGTCTCTTTATTCAAATTAATAAATCAGATAAATCCATTTACAGAAATATCGAGAAAATCATGGTTAGAGTTAATCAAGAAAATTACAGCATGTTCCATAAAGGAATTAAACTCCCTATTTTACTCTAAGCGGGTCCTAACCCACCAGACCCCATAAAGAGTCCTTTTGGAAAAGAGCAGGATTTAAAGGAGTATTGAAATAGAATAGAAATAGAATCAGATTGAAGTCAAACTCCTCATGAAGAGCAGTTCTAGAAACTCGTCCAAGTCTCAAACAGCAACAGCAAACAGTGGCAGTAGCAACTGTTCAAAGTTAAGCTAAGAAATAGTCACTGCAGTGGCCATAACTGTTATAGGATAAAAAAGACACCCAGAAAGTAGTAGGAGACAGAAATCACCGTCAGCAGTAGCTCACAGCAAATTGGGAAAAAGTGCTAAGGGAAAAAAAAAGGATGGTCGCAGAAGAATAACCTGGACCAGTCTGGACAGCACCCCCTAATTCTAACTAGGAACACGTATATTATAAACACAAAAACACATGTAGAAATCCATGCTGGTGTTAGGTCATCTTACGCCAATGAAGAAGGATCATCCGATGGTCTGCTGCTTCTTCCTTTATTCCCACAGTAAACGTATGAAGTCGGTAAGGTGCTATCTACAAGTGTCAACTTATTTGCTAAGCATTCATGTAAATTAGCTTCAATCTGAGTTCCCACGAGAACCCTGCAGACTAAACTATTAGCTAATCAGTGTTCCACTGCGTAACAATGAACTATTCTAAAGGCAGAAGCATTCTGGTTGCAACCTACGATATTAGGTCATGAGATTCACGTTTTCATGTAAGCATTATTGTTTAATGCACTGTTCAGTATTCAGCATTGTGAATATGTGGCAACTAGAAAACTAACTAAATATGATGAGAACATGTAGCTTAGGAAAAGAAGAAATACATTTTTAAAGTCAGCACATTCTACAGAGATGGTATGTTTCAGCAGGTCAAGTGTGAATTATTTGTCAAATAATATTGCACAGTTCAGCATTTCTAAAAGCATTCATTTCTTAAAGAAGAAAATGAACTGAAAGATAGAAAGATGAATGAGGCCTAGTCTGACCTAGTAATGTAATTACGATAGAAATGAGCACTTACCTAAAAAAAAATCAGGCTACACATTCATTTGCACTTTTAAGAAAAGGTACATTTCCCTACGTTTCATTCTTTTAAGCATTTTCGTGTTAATGTCTAGTGTAAATTATGACACTTATTTGAAGCTAAATTTTCCTGGTCTATCACCTCCCTCAACCAATAACCCAATTTCTCACACACTCGGAAAGCTTAACCTCACCCAGCGCATATCTGAACAATGCTGCCTGACACCTATTGGACTCGATTTTTACCTTTTTTGCCAACATCACAGTTGAGAGGTCTTCATCGATCACCTGGTAAGACTACACCCTCATCGGATTCAGCAGCCCTGTTCCACACCACTGTAGACCCAGCACCAAAGGGCCTACCTGCTGGAGCTGGAAAAAACCCAGAGGAAGGCTGGACCTCCGCTTTCTCCACACATCTGCCCGAACACACCAGCAGATTGCGTGAAACCATGAAGAACTTCAATAGCTGGATTACCGCATGTGCCAACACCATGGCTACCCTCAAGTGCAACAAAATGTCAAGAGCCCCACCACAAGCCAGCTAGTACACAGAGGACTTAGGCTGAACAAGAACCACTCCAAGCATTGGAGCACAAATGGAGAATGAGCCAAACCATCAAGGACAAAAACACCATTAAATCTACCCTGAGATGCTACCACCAACAGATCCGAAACACTATGTGAAAGCACTCACAGCCCGCATTGACTCCCACACCAACAGCAGCAAAAAAATCCTAACCAATCATAAAAGATTTCACTACGCATGAAGCTGCCTCCAGCAACATCATCTCATCACAGAACCAGTGGAATATGCTCTTGAAATTCTTCTGCAACAACATCACTTCCATGCATAATAACATCAACCTGCAACGAGACCCTGTTGCCCTCGCAACTCAACTTTCCATCCCAGCTGGTGATGGCTCACGGCCTGCATCACCATGCTTGAGACCACCGCAACACTGAAGTCCATCCACTCCAGGGCCCTGTCTGACCCATGCCTCCACCACGCCTTCGCTAAAGGACTCCAACCCATCGGAAAAGCCCTCGACCCCATCTTCAGTGCCTCCATCACCTCAGTCAGCTACCTTCCTGGATGCATGGAAACATGCAATTGTCATTCCCCTGCTTAAGAAACTTCTGAGGACCCCTCTGCACTCGGCAACTACAGACTGATTTCCCTGCTACCCTACCCGGCAAAGTATTAGAGAAACTCATCAACAGAGGCTTCACTGACCTCCTCAGCATTCACCAGCTCCTCTAGAACTCACAGTCCAGATTCCATCCCAATCACAGCACAGAATCAATGCTCATCGCCACCACAGATAACATCTGTATGAACCTAGATGGAGGAGACTTGGCGGGCCTCATCCTCTGGGCCCTCTGCAGCATTTGACATGGTCTCCAACCCAATCCTCATACAGGGCCTTCATAAGATTGGCATCCAAGGATCCACTCTCCTCTGGGTCTGCTCATTCTTGATAGATAGAACACAAGCAGTCAGCCTGGCTCCTTACTCCTGGAAAGACCGCAAACTCATATATGGAGTACCTCAACGTTCGTTCCTAAGCCCAACCCTCTTCAGTGCGCCTACGCGATCCCTTTGGCCAGTATCATCAGCACACACAACATCAATGTCTTCTCCTACGCTGATGACACCCAACTCATACTTTCCCCCTCAGACACCGAACACAAGGAACAAGTTCACCACCTGCTAGTGCAAAGTTGCTAACTTAATGAAGTCCAACTGCGTCAAGCTCAATACTGACAAAACAGAAGTGGTGATCTTCAGCAAGAACACCTCACTAGTCGGACTCCACCTGGTGACCGGTTAACCTGGGACCCATTCGCAACCCAGCACCCACACCAGGAACCTCAGGATCGTCACTGACAACAAACTGGACATGATCATGCAAGTCAGTGCCATCTCAGCATCCCACTTCCGCATACTGAAGATGTTGAGGAAACATTTTAAATGGCTCTCAAGTAATAGCAAGCAGGACTACAGGAACACCCTCTATGCCGAAATCAGCAAGCAACTCACCAAAATACTTCAAACAATCGAGAACATCACAGCCTGACTTCCACTCAACCTCCGTTGCAGAACACACATCACTCCACACCTCAGGGAACGCCATTGACTCCTGATACCCAAATGAGAAACGTTCAGACTCCTCACCCATGCCTTCAAGACTCTACACAACACAGGCCCAGCCTACCTGAACAGGCGCCTCTCCTTCCTCCAACCCACTCGACACCTCTGCACTGCCAGTCTTCGACTCGCACACAACGCAAGCATACACAGAAACAGATCCGGAAGCCGGGCCTTCTCTTACATTGCTCCCAAAGCATGGAAAATCCCTCACAACACATCAGAGCCTCCTCATCGCTTCTTGAATTCTGCAAGAATCTGAAGACCTGGCTTTTCAAATAACCCTCGGCCACATTTGCAAGGCTAGGCACACACCTGCTTAGTGCCCGGATACCCTCCCATGTGATAGCTGACTTTACTAATACACATAACATAACATTTAACATACCATACCACTCAGATGTTAATTATGTGGAAATGTGGAATATAAATTAGTAACACTGTCACAATTTGTAAGTTTGAGAAACAGGAGAGCCAGCGCTAATCCTCCTCACTAAGTAGAGACAAGAGACTGGGGATTACAAGTGAACACCTCATACAACAATGGTTGGTCTGGGACAGAAAATAGAGCCGGGCACCGAAATAAAAGTGGCCCCTATTAGTGAATTAGATAGGATAGCTAAAAAAGTGGCCCATATTTGCAAACTGAGGCAGTTTTGAACATGTAAAGACATGCTGTAGAGGTGTAGTGCAAGGAAAGGGAGACTACATACATTTGTGCTTGCTGCAGGCAATGTTTGTTTTAATATTGGGGAAATTGACAGTTCAAACCGGCCCAACAAACCATAAAACAGGACCAAAAACAGCCAAAGAACCGGCCCATGTGCTAACCTGTCAGACAAACCCCTCGGACACTGGCTGATTGCCCTATAGGTCAGTCCAACGCTGCATCCAACATAATTTCCCCAAGAGAAAATGGGGAATTAGGGAGAGAGAAACACAGGAGGCATGGCTCGTCTTTTCCTGGAATTGTATACTGGATTATATAAGGGTCACTCTCTGTAGCTCAGTCAGAGGCTTGGCTGTTATGGGACATATGAACAACAATAGCAGGTAAGGAAATGTTTGACAATATTCAGCACCTCCTTTCCCATGTGGTTGCAGTAGCACAAGGAAAAGGCAGTGAAGGCGGGACCAGAGTCTCTTCGTATTGTCGCAAAGCTGCTGTAGAATCTACATATTAGTAAATTCGAAGTAAATGGGGCAGGGAAAGGAGAACAGAGAGAGAGAGAGAGAAGACAAAAAAAAACAAAAGTGTGGGAACTGGTACGGGGGGGGGACCATTAAATCAAGATAGTTGCGGAGCAACAATGTTCCAGTTCTGCCGCTGCTTATGTTGTCCCGGAAGTGCTGTGTATCGTAATCCTGCAGTTCTGATTGGTCTGTCTTATTCCTTGACTTGTAGCCCCAAGCTCAATGACTCGTTATTAAAAGCTCCCCAGCCTTTCCAGCTGCCTCGCTGCTTCTGAACTGCCTACTTTTTCCTGTGCTTCACCCCCAACCCCTGGCTTTTTTCTACTGAATCCTGACAAACACAAAAGGACTTAGGATGCCTAGTGCCATCAAAAGTAAACTCCTTGAAGGAAAGGAACATTCAGTACATATCAGATACAACATAAGGCACAGCGGCATTGCTAGCTTTGCAGACAACTGTTTCAAAGAAAGATGATCATTATGACGCTGTCATGAGTTTAGATTTAGTACTAACCTGATAGCCTATGATGCTAAACAAAATATTCTAAGATAAGCCTTCCACCTGATGGCTCAACAACACCTCCTGATTAACAAGTGATCAGTCAGTGGGTCGCCCTTGACCAGTGAGTGTCCTACAAAAATGGTTGCTTGTTGTGAGTTACCGTTCAATACACCATCCCAGGTTTGAACAGTTGAGTGTGGTAATTTACCCAAACTATTCAGAAGTCATGCACCTGATCAAACTGTGCCTACAAACACTAATGAACCCAGACTGATCAACGGTGTCTATAACTTGACTGAGGTGACAGACTTTAATAATCCATGTTCATTGATAGAGATTCTCTCGAAAGTCTGGGAAATTAATGGACACCTGAAAATATTGGAGGCCAGCAGAACCCAGGGACCATGCAGAGCCATGCATGGGATCCCTCTAGGGTGCAGAAGGAAACTGGGAAATGAAATAATTGCCCTGGTGAAATGTGCAACAAGCTCCATAAGATGTAGTGTTATATCCCGCATAGAGGCCCTAATGTAGACCCGTTCGTACATGCCCTAAAATGGACGTATTCATATTTACCCTAATATGGTCATATTCATACTTGCCCTATTATGGTCATGGCCGCATATGCCCAATTATGGTCACAACTGTACATGTCCTATTATAGTCATGATTCCTTATATAGGCATGCTCTTTCACCTACATTGGTCCTTGCTAGTACACAACGAGCTCTGAGGGCTGAACGTTATCTATCCTGTGGTTTTGAATACAGCAGGGTTTTTCCAAACAGGCCCACACTGTACTCATTAATTATGCATGGCTCTCTAGGAATCCACCACTGGCATAATATGTATGTACAAAGTTCACCCCTGACGTCTTCCTCATGTCCAATACAAACCATACTGAGGACCGAGACTCTTTAGGGTATAAATACACCACATCTTGCCCCGTTAAGGCAGAGGGAACCGAGACTTCCATGCTGACACACTGACCAGAGACGCTGAAGCTCCTGCATGCAGTCGCTCCAGCTGACAGTGGTCTGACACAGCCCTGACGGGGTGTCCAACTCGAGACCAGGACGGGGTCCCACACTCTCTCTATTCAGGTATGGGGGTTCGACTAAATCCTAGAAGGATTCTTGGCTCTTAGGCTTCTAGACCTACACACATATGCTAGGTACACTCAGGCACATCTAGTTAGGCATCGTAGGAGTATGCGCACTTGCATAATGCTTTTATATTCATGTATGTATTCATGATTATTGCAATATGGTAGAACTGTTCTATCCCTTTGCTTTTATCGTACTGCTGATAATATATCTCTGCTATTGTCTGCTGGTTACCGCAGCACATATATTTTACACTAGAATAACAACTGTTCAATAAATAATTATTGAAACGCCCGACTGTTTATTCTGTGTAACTCTCCGAGACAAACCGAATAAGTGAGCACGAGTGACTGAGCGAAAGGTAATACATTGTTTCCACGATTCTGAGGGAATCAGGGTTGTCATGTTCTAAGGTTGCCAGAAACTAATCTCTCCCCGATAAGAGGAGACACTAGTGGCACTGCGAGCTAGCTAATGCAAACTAGGCTAACATATACGGTGGGGGTGCACGGAGTCAGTCTACCACCAAGCCCGCAGTATATGTTATCCAAACGCGCAGGTCCTGCAGGGGTACTATAGGAACTACACGACAGTAGGACTTGAGCTGGCAAGAATAAGGTCAACACAACCACAGAAGTCCTATGCATCTGAACTATAAACCAGAGTTCTGAGGCACATCGAGAAGAAAGGAAATGAATGCATAACCTAGTATAGTCAACCAAGACTGCAGGAACACATCCAGAGATATCACTCTGAGATCCGGTCTCATTGGAGAGTTTCTTATGTTTCGAATTGAGTCCTGAAGTAAACAAATATATTTCAAGTAGGGCTCTTAGCGATGGCTGCAGCAAGAAAACGTTGAAGTAATCTCAATGTATATGAGCACAATGGCAATATATTGGGTTATAGTGATATTGGAGAGAGAAGGAAGCAAATACACCTCTGATTTGTTTTTGAATCAAAATATTTATATAATCCTGAAATGAAATACTGTTACAAAACAGTGCATTTGAACATATAGTTCTGAGTGAAAGGTGTCCCAGTGAAAACGGAACCTAGAACATTAGTGACATATATGTGAAATATATACAAGGTTTCCAATGCTTCATATAAACGACCATATACATATATATGTACAGTGTACAGCGCTAGATACAGTGATCAGTGCTGGTGAACAATGGTTCGTTTATGCAAAAGTATGGCCTTGTCGTAATTGACGACAGAAGGAAGTAGCCTGCCTCCATGCAAACCTTGTATATATTTCACATATATGTCACTAATGTTCTAGGTTCCATTTTTCACTGGGACACCTTTCACTCAGAACTATATGTTCAAATGCACTATTTTGTAACAGTATTTCATTTCAAGGATTATATAAATATGTTTGATTCAAAAACAAATCAGAGGTGTATTTGCTTCCTTCTCTCTCCAATATCACTATAACCCAATATATTGCCATTGTGCTCATATACATTGAGATTACTTCATTGTGTCCACAGGAGCCTTTGTCCTTTGATAATAAGTTTATTACCCTGGTTCCACGTGAGTAGGGTTCCCTTGTTCCTGTCCTACTTGCAGCAAGAAAACAGCGCTCATCCAGACTGCAGCCACTCTAGTTTCGAAGCAACTTAAAGTTTCAATCCGCTGACACACTGGAAAGTCCCACGTCATAGTCCATCCAAATCATGACATGGGCGTCTAAATACCAGAGGACTTAGGCTTCGTCTGGCAACTGGTTTAAACTTGAACCACAGAACCTCTTTATATACCTTAGATACCTAACTACAAACCTATTGCCCATTAATAAATGAACAAAACAGTTAACATAGTTAACTAGCTATGGTTTTTTGGCAAAGGAACCTGCAAGCATATCTAAGTAATTTGTGTGTTTTATGCGCATATTGACCAACAACATGCCCATGTAGTGCTCCACTAGGGAACCTGGAAACTGTTAAAGATGCTGAAACTCTCTTCGGAGCTCAAAATGGTGATGGTGCAAGGAGAGAGAGAGAGAGAGTGAGAGAGAGAGAGAAGCAGGGAGAGAGAGAGAGAGAGAGAGAGAGAAAGAGAGAGAGAGACTCCAAGAGAGAGAGAGGGGGGCATGCTGTGGGTAAGCTGAAGAATCCCTCCCCAGGCTTTCCCCACTAAGGTTGTGATTACAAGTTAGGCAGAGCAACATTAACATGATTTCATGCACACATTTGGCTATGCAGACGTTCAGACTTGTAGCTCCTCACTCGGTTCCTGGTATTTTCATCATATTGTACTTTCTTTTCAAATTACTGCTAGCTTTTATGTGGAACTCTAATGCAGTATTTTTATGACTTTTAGCACAACCCTGTAGATATTTTAATTTGTTATAGGGCCTTTTTTCTCGCTTACCTGCTCCTTGCTGCCTTCTCATGTTTCACCCGCTCTCCGGTCCACCGCGGGATATCCCATTTGAGTGGAGGGAGCGGGCGCACGCAAACCCAGCCTTCCGGCTAGGGGAGGAGCCACAGGAGTTAGCATTCTAGCTGCTCCCTGGCTATTTTAGTCACATGGCTCTCGCGACGCGCAGCGGACACGCACAGGCAAGCACGTCGGCACCCGTCCGCACCCAGCCGTCGCCAGGAGTCCTGCATCTATTAGGTCAGATACTGCTCCCTGGCAAAGACATATTTACTCGAGTGAGGAACTCCTAGAGATCACATGCTTGTATAAAGCTCATGGCACAAATAGTTCCTGCAATGGGCCTGTGGCCTTTGATAGTAAGGAGGGTCCTTTTTCCTGTAGATACTGCTGTTTTCAAAGTATGGAGCTAAGACTGAAATCAGGTACATTGCCTATCCCAGACCCGAGGATTAGTAATTATGTCAGAGACATTTCTTCTGCCCTTTCCAGTACTCTACCTCCCAGGCCTAATCGGATGTGGAAATGTTTTTTGTGCAATGTTAGATCTTTACCCAAGCATGCTCTAGATATCTGGGACTTGCTCACCTCAGAAACCCCCAACCTGGGGTTCCTCACAGAGACATGGCTCAAACCCAGTTCCACTCCTTCCATTACTGTAGCACCTCCGGAGAACTATCATATCCTCCGGATTGATAGGGAGAACCGGTCAGGTGGAGGGATTGCCGTCATCTATAGAGACTCTATCAAGGTCTCTTTACTTTAACAATGTTTTGATGATAAAATAGAGATTTGTATCTTCAGAATTGAACTCTCACCCCAGGAATGCTGGAAAGGCGCCCTGGTGTATCGCCCCTCTGGACCACTCCGTGATTTTACATCCCAGTTAATGGACTTGATTGCTCCCCTACACCATCTCTACCAAACACTTCCTGTTACTAGGAGACTTCAATATACATAGTGAACTGGCCTCCAATGCGGACGCCTCCATGTTCCTTACCGATCTGGCCACTGTAGGACTGAATAAGATTAATGAAGGCCCAACCCATTTGGCAGGACACACACTAAATCTTGTACTGTCCAATTCCCCGCATATTTATTTGGAGGCCCCACGCCCTTTGGTATGGTCAGATCATTCTCTGATTGGCTTTCAAATTTCAGGGGTCGAGGCAGAGATTATCCGCTCAAATGTCTCCCATAGCTTTATGAGACAGTGGCGTAAAATCAGTCCAGACACTTTTATGAATGAGTTCTCGGCGGACTCGACTGGGGAGTTAAGGAACATCAACGCCTGCTTAACTGCCTACCACAAAGCAGTAAAAAGGCATCCATTGACAGGCTGGCCCCTCTGAAACAGCAATTTAATAATGCATGTCGGCCACACGCAGCATGGTACCCTCAGGAATTACGTAAGGAGAGAACTCTCTGCAAAACCTTAGAGAAACGCTGGCGGCGCTCACATAACCAGAAGGATAAGGAAATCTACAAGGCTTCCTTAGCACGTTATCATAAAAATTTTAAAAAGGCCTGAAGAGATTTCATTGCCTTACAGCTCAATCAGGCAGCAAATTCTTCTAAAGAATTATACCGGATACTCAAATCGTTCACCAACCCAAGGGCCTGTTCCAGTGAAACTCCCCCGTCTCAAGAACTATGCGATGAAATCGCAAACCATTTTGAACAAAAAATCGATTTGATTTATGACAAATTCACTGCAACTAGAGACACTCTGAGTGAAACAATAGATTCCATCCCACCTATCTCGGATAATATCCACTCATTGGACAGTTTTACTCCACTTACAGTAGACCTGGTTGAGACAATGCTTAAAGCAGCGAAATCTGGGTCACCCAGGGATTTAATCCCAGCCAGAATCTCCTCCCTGTTACATAAACAACTTGCTCCCGCCATCTGCCCAATACTCAATCTCTCCATGAGGGAAGGTCTGCTTCCACCAGAGTGGGAAGCTGCACAGATAATCCCCATCCGGAAAAAAGCAAACGCCGCAGTAGAGGATTTATCAAATTACCGCCCTATCTCCCTCCTGCCCCTCTTAAGCAAACTTCTGGAAAGACATATAAATAAACTACTCTCGGAATTCATTGAGGCCTCGGGGTGCCTTGATCCCTCACAATCGGGTTTCAGACCAACGTACAGCACAGAGTCTGCACTAATTGCTGTTACTGACAGTAATAGACACTCCCTTGATAATGGTCATACGGTTCCGCTGGTGCTACTTGATCTGTCAGCAGCTTTTGACACGGTATCCCAATCCATCTTGCTCCAGAGACTCAAAGAGATTGGGATCTGCGGACAAGCTCTGGCTTGGCTTTCCAACTTCCTATCCCACCGTACTCAGACTATCAATCTTGGACCCTTTCGGTCTCGAACAATGGAGCTTAACAAGGGAGTACCTCAGGGATCCTGTCCCAGTCCCACTCTCTTCAATATTTATGTGGCCCCCCTGGCGAAAATACTTAGAGAATTTAGCTTTACTCCGATCTCATATGCCGACGATACTCAGCTCCCACTATCATTCAACAGAAATACCCTGAACACCTAGTCTCATTTCTCTGAGGGTATGAGAGCAATCGCTTCTTGGATGACGGACAATTTTCTCCAGCTGAATGCTGGAAAAACAGAGATCATGCCCTTCGGGGACACCCTTTCGCTCTGGTCCCCAGAATGGTGGCCTTCTGAGATGGGCACTGCCCCCACCCCTAAGACCGTAGTTAAGAACTTGGGCATCCGTCTCGACCAGAAACTCACCATGAGGGATCAGGTGATGGCCACTGTTGGTCCCTGTTTCAATATGCTGAGCCTCTTACACAGAGTTTTCGCTCTCCTTCCCCGCTCTGTGCATAAAACACTCATTCAGGCACTTGTGAAAAGCGGTCTCGACTATTGCAATGCCCTTTTGATCGTCGCAAATGATTCTTATTTAAATAGACTCCAGGTGGTACAAAACACTGCTGCCCGTCTTGTTAAGAATGTACCAAATAGAACTCCCTCCCTCCCCCTCCTGCGGCAACTCCATTGGCTGCCGATACGCAAGAGAGTCAAATTCAAGATTTTTTGTATTGTACACAAAGCTTTGAATGGCAGAGGTCCCGCTTATTTAACAGAAAAACGTATTCCTTACCAGCCGAATAGATCCCTTCGATCAGGAGAAAAATCCCTGCTTGTCATTCCTTGCTTCAGGAAAGCCCATACAGGTGGTAAAGCCTTCTTCTATTTGGCCTCCAAGTACTGGAATCAGCTACCAGTACATCTTCAAAAATGTCCAGACTATTTTCTCTTTCGGAAACTTCTTAAAACAGAACTCTTCTGAGTTTAGTTCTCCCGGTCTGCACTGTCTGCTATGATTCCAATAGCACGGAGATACCCCTCCGGGGGTGATTCATGCGCTTTATAAATTAAATAAATAAATGCCTGATTATGTCTTCTAAGATTTTTCAACACCCGTTTTTTTGGCTGGAAATTCCTGATGGTTACATCGCATGAGGCTCTGGCTCAGAGCTTACGTAGTCCAGCAGCACCCTCACTGTTTCACACGCAAGGCACTATGCACCAGCCTTACACTACAAAAGGGCTTTCATGAGGAGCCTGAATATTTATTGGTAAAAGATATGCAAAAGGAAAAGCTGGGTTCTCTCTCTTTGCTGCTATGGCGAAGCCCCAGTTCCAATCTGTCCACTGATCCCAGTTTGGGCGCATACTGCCGTTCGTGACTCAAATGGGATTCCAGATCAGGAGCACAATTGTGCCCAATGTGGGAGTTTGCACCTGCGATTGGTGGCAGGTAAAACCTGGTGCAAATAATGTAGGTACATCATCCGCGATTCTGATGCGTACATGCCAGAACATGTGGATTCATGGGCATCTTGTGTGTAGTTCTTTATTCAAAGGTGTCAGACTTGGAACCAGGTGCAAATTGTGCACCTGCTAATTGCCACACTCCACAGTAGCTATAATGATAGGGTGTGCAGTTTTCACCGGATCATTTATAATTTCAGCCTCATTAGTAAAAAAGCATTGGCGAAGCCAGTAAGTCTGGGTTTAATGTGCTATGATATGCAGCCTAAGCATTTTAAATTCATACAAAGAAACAAAAAATGTCTATATTGATGGCTCCCTTGTCTTCGTTTTAGTTTTCAGTTCAAAAGCGGGTCGGATAGCAAGGGACCCTTCATTATAGTTCTTCTTTAGTTTCTATATAATCCAAAGAAAGGAAGGTCTATAGTGAAGGCTCCTTTGCCACCCAACCATTATTTGACACAGAAACAAAATGAGTTTGCATTGGAAGCAAGTGTGGCTTCATTATAGTGAGCCTATCATTTTTAGAAAACAGAAAAGAAATACCTGACCTCGGCAGCGCTAATGAGAACCCAACGGGAGTAAAGGGTGAGGGGGGGGAATGAGATGCAGTGGCTGGATGGGGGAGCAAGGATCACAAAGGGAAAGTAAGAATGGGTGGGAGGGAGGAACATGAGTGTGATGGGTGGGGCAATGAGGAACACACAAGGGGAAGTGGTAGGTTTGGGAGAGTCACAAGAAGCAGTGGTGGGCGGGAAAACGAAGTACAGGAGAAAGAGAGTGTGGCATTAGGGAGGAATGAGATGGGATAGCGGGCAGGAGAAAGGAAATCAAGACACATGGTGGCATATTTATCAAATATTCACACAACACAGCAGCCACCTTGCTGCGCTGCTTGATAAGGAAAGACCATAGAAAAAAGGGGAGCGCACGTATCAATTTATGCCACTAACGTGCATATGCAAAACAAAACTCATTTGTTTGCATCTCACCAAAATTATTTTGTGAGACTTAGTGCATAAATGTCATTTCAAATTACCATATATAAGCCTGAAAATTTCTAAAGGCCGAAACACGTAGACCTGTTGTTTTTTGGTGGAGCCTACAGAAGATGAACTTTCTGAATACTTACACTGGGAAAGCTTAAAACCGCTCAAATAGATATTTCGCTTAAACCTTTCCCTTGCTACCTCCTTATGGATTATGGACTTTTGAAGAGACATCATTGTTAGAAATGGGAGTCTCTAGTTGGCAGAGATTTGCACCTCATCCAAATATGGACCCTTATTTTAGTCATGGTAAGGGAGTCACACAGTTAAAATAACCCCTGTTCACCCCCTGGGTAGCTAGGCACGAGCAGTCAGGCTTATCTCAGAGTCAATGTGTAAAGCATTTGTACACACACACAGTAACACAGCGAAAACACTACAAAATGAGTCCACACCAGTTTGGGAAAATAGCCAATATTTATCTGAATAAAACAAGACCAAAACAACAAAAATCCAACATGCACAAATAAAGATATCACTTTTAAAAGGTTCGATCAGTTCAGTCCATAGAAATCTATGAATGCATTACTTTTAGCACAAAGTACCACAGATACATCAAAATCAAAGACAACAAGCATTTGCAATGCAATAGGTCTCGCATTTGCGCAGAGTTTGAGCTATTGGCATTGTAACTGACAATGTGTTTTATTTATGTGTTTTGAAAACCTACAAGTGATGCGTAAACACGCACTTTGTACTTATAGTACATAGGCACCGCTTGCAGGTTTTTAAAACATAAATAAAAGGCATTGTCATTTACAATAATAGCTCAAACCTTCGCAAATGTGAGACCAATTGCATTACAAATGCTTGTTTTACCATATAGGGCTACTCTGTAACCTCCCATTGCCATTAGTGCCCTGTTGCCACTCAAGGGTGGTTCAACGGATGGTTTTCAAAATTGCGCTGCACGGTAATCCTAAAGCAACAACACTCTTGGATCGCATTTAAATCGACTACATTTCCCAGCATGCCAAGTGTTATTGGCTAAAATAAAAGACCTGGCTGAAGCTGAACCTCATAACCTCGTTGATGGAAATAGACATAGCTGCAAATTACATTTTTCGTCAGTTTCAGTGTATTCCGTCAGGTTGATTGGTAAATGGTCTCTGTCCTTACGCTCCAATGAATGCTCTAACATCCCCCCTCCCTCCCTCCCTCCCGGACAACACTAGAATCCTTCAGAGCCCCTGTAACGTTAACAGCTTACCGTGAAGCGCGTCCGTGCCTTAGGCAAGCTGAACAACGGAGGCGACATCGCGGAGCTTACTCCCTACCTCCGGTGCAGATGGCGGCAGCCTTCGTTGGGACGTGGGCGGGGCCTGCCAAAGAAACAGGAAGGAACCGCCGGAGAGGACGTCCGGAACCCTGCAGGCTCCATGCTGAAGTCCCGGCCCCATCAGAGGGACCGGGCGAAGAGCGAGGCAGACTGCATGGCACCAGAGGCAAGACGGGGCTCCCGAGTGGTGAGGAGAGCCCCGCGGCGTGCCGAGGAGATGGCCAGGGAACCTGCAGACCGAGGAGAGACGCCGGAGTCCTGAACCAGCCGGTGAGTGAGGGCTTGGCTGGGTGCATTGCCGGCGCCCATTCTCTTAGTGGACCCGCCAGACAGCGGGCCGCTCCATCATGGGGGCAATTTTGTCTACCTACTGAGCCCCGGTGAGACATGTCTGTAAGGCGCACGCTGAAGGACACGCCATGAGCGTGCACATCGGCTGTCTGAAAGAGACGCCGTGAGCGTGCACATGGCCTGTCCGGGCGCCATGAGATGTGCACGCGTATGGTGCGAGCAGGAGTTGTGAGAACGCTGCGAGCCGTACGCGTGCGCATCTCCTGTCTTGCCATACGCTTGCACATGTCCTGTCCCCCTTCCAAACTAAAGTCGCCAACAATAGATCTCGCTAGCGACAGCGCTTCGCGCTGCGTCGCTAGGCGAGACCTAAAAACAGGAGCAGGGGAGGTGAGGTGAGGTGCCGGAAAAGTGAAGTGATGCGTGTGTTCCTTACTCCCAGGGGAGGTGGTGCATCGGTTCCTTACTGCCAGGGGAGGTGATGCATCGGTTCCTTACTGTCAGGGGAAGCGATGCGTTGGTTCCTTACTGTGAGGGGAGGTGATGCGTTGATCTCAGGACACGCGTTCTCGGTTCTGTACTGGGGGGCAATATCGATGAAGAACTTTGTACCCAGGGACAATACGTCGGAAATCCAGACGAGCTAGGTTGAGGCGGCGGAGCCGGCGCTGCGTCGGTTTCACAGCTGTGAAGCAGGTGATGCGTCAAGTCT
This sequence comes from Calotriton arnoldi, assembly GCA_963921515.1. Classification (NCBI taxonomy): domain Eukaryota; kingdom Metazoa; phylum Chordata; class Amphibia; order Caudata; family Salamandridae; genus Calotriton; species Calotriton arnoldi. The sequence goes on from CAWUFW010001160.1 coordinate 191,477, forward strand.
TCAGGCGCACAGGTGGGCCTCCATCAGAGCGGGTGTCATGGACGTTGGTGACACAGTGCTTAGGATTTGGGCTGCAGTGATCTTTCAGTTGCACGGAAGGGGCTGCGTGAATTCTTTGGCTGCACAGCGGTGCTGCATCGGAAAAATGGGCGCTGAGAGGCGATGCGTGGATTTTCTTCTTAGGTTTATCAGATTCTACTTCCAAGGGCACAAGAATTGGAATTGGCACCACTTGGTAATTCAGGGCTCTCAGCAGAGGAGCCCAGGCACTAGTAGGTGAAGTCTTTGATGGCCCTGAGACTTCTTAACAGAAGGCAAGCTCACACAAACCCTTGGAGAACCTTGGAAACAAGATGTAGAAAGTAAATTCTGGTCCTTTTGCTCCCAGGACAGAAGCAGCAAGCTGCAGGCCAGCAGGCAAAGTAACAGGCAGAGTGTCAGTCTCCTCCTACAGTATCCAGCTATTCATCCTGGCAGAATGTCCTTTAGTCCAGAAGTGTTCTGAAGTTATGGTGTCACAGCTCCAGTACTTATACCACTTTCTGCCTTTGAAGTAGACAAACTTCAAAGAAAAGACTTTGTAGTGCACAAGACCCTGCCTTTCCCTAACCTGGCTCCAGACACACTACTGTGTGGTGGAGACAGCTTTGACTGAAGACAGGCACAGCTCGATTTAGGTGTCAGTGACAACTCCTCCCACCACTCTAGTTCAGGAAGACCCATCAGCCTGGTTATGGCGCATCAGGATATGCAGGGCACACCTCAGCTCCCTTTGTGTGACTGTCTAGAGTGAATGCACAAACAGCACAACTATCACACTAACCCAGACGTGGATTCTACAGACAGGCAGAGGCACAGTAGGGTTAAGCAAGAAAATGCCAACTTTCTAAAAGTGGCATTTTCAAACATGTAATTTAAAAACATTGGGGCCTATTAGCATGGCGGGCGGATCGCCAACACCCGACCGGCGGTGGCAATCCGCCCGCCAAAACACAACGACGGACGGCCTTTTACCCCCGCCACATTAGCATGGCGGGGGTACCGCGGCGGACGGAAAGACCGTCCGCCGCTTTTCCGCCGGTAGGCAATCGTCATGATTGCCTACCGGGCGGAAAAGGCCTATAATATGGTGGCGGTGCCTTGCAGGCACCGCCATCCATATTATGATGTGGGCGGTGTTATGCCTTTCCATGGCGGAGACTCCGCCATGGGAAGGCATGCGGTTTTCGCATCGGGGGCCCATTGCGGGCCCCAAGGGGGGTGGGGGGATGGGGGCTGCACTTGGGGGATACCTATGGTACCCCCCAACATTGGCATGGACAAGGTGGCAGGCACCGCGCGGTGCCTGTCACGTTGTGCATGCCAAAGCACAACATGCATATATTGCATTGTGGCGGGTGCTGCTTACAGCACCGCCCGCCGCAATTCAATATATGCGGGATGCCACTGCCACCGTGGCGGTGGCATCCTAATTGCCAGTGCGGGACCGCCGCACCTCTTGCGGGCGGTCCCGTTTGCCGTTGCGGTGGCGGGCGGACACAGTCCGCCCGCCATCGTAATAGACCCCTAACTTCACAAAAAGAGGCACTTTTAAATTGTGAGTTCAGACTCCAAATCTCTAACAGCTCCCATTGGTAAATTACACTTAAAAGATACTTCAATGCAATCCCATGTTACCCTATGGGAGAGATAGGCCTTGCAATAGTGAAAAACAAAATTTGCAGTATTTCACTATCAGGACATGTAAATTACAACAGTACATGTCCTACCTTTTAAATACACTGCACCCTACCCATGGGGCTGCCTTGGACCTTCCTTAGGGGTGATTTACATGTAGTTAAAGGGAAGGTTTGGGCCTGGCAAGTGGGTGTGCTTGCCAGGTCGAAATGACAGTTTAAAACTGCACTCACAGACACTGCAGTGGCAGATCTGAGACATGTTTGAAGGGCTACTCATATTGGTGGCACAATCGGTGCCGCAGGCCCACTAGACGCATTTGATTTACAGGCCCTGGGCACAGCTGGTGCACTTTACTAGGGACTTACTAGTAAATCAAACATGCCAATCATAGATAAACCAATCACCAATACAATTTACCCAGAGAATATGCACTTTAGCAATAGTTACCAGTGGTAAAGTGCCTAGAGCCCTAAAACCAACAAAACAGGTCAGAAAAAATAGACTGAAGAAGGTAAAAAGTTTGGGGATAACCCTGCAAAAAGGGCCAGGTCAACAATCATAAACACCACCTGTTGTTTTCAAAACTGTGGTTGGGAAAGGCAAGAGATGACCATGGAATATGTATATTCAGTTGCAATTGGTATGTTAATCTATCTGTAAATATTTATCCTGTCTATCTGTGTTTGACAAAAATGCCTTATGTTAATTGTATTACAATATACCCCCAAATGCATAATGATAACGAATAATCACACACAAGGTTGTGTACACAGTTTTATGAAAATTTGCAATGACATTTACGCACTAACGGGCATATGTTCAAGGAAGTGGCGGAGTGAGGCGTTAGCCGTCATGGCTTAACGCCCCAATCCGCCACTTCAGAAACGCAAGGCTGCACCATATTTACAACGATATGGTGCAGCCTTGCGTTTCCCCTGCGCTGGCGCTACACTTAGCAGTGTAGCGCCAACGCAGGCACCCTTGTGCAAGGGTGTCTGCGCGCAGGGGAAAGATTGTTTATGTACAGGAAGGTCCCGCTTCCTGTACATAAACAATCTTTAAATGCCATTTTGTCACTTATATGTGTGCTGCTTAATGCAGCACACATGTAAGTCACACAATTACTTTTTTTTTAAAGATTGTTTATGTACAGGAAGGGGGACCTTTCTGTACATAAACAATCCAAGGCATTTTGCTTTTTCCATGTGTGCTGCACAAGGCAGCACACATCGAAAAAGCAAAAACGAGGAGAAGGAGAAGTGACGTTGTGGTGGCGATAGGGGCTTGTACATATGCCCCTAAGTCTCACAAAAATAATTTTGGTGAGTTGCAAACAAATGAGTTTTGTTTTGCATATGCAAGTTAGTGGCATTAATTTATACCTGCGTTCCCCATTTTTCTATGGCCAGTATATCAACCCAGGAGCAGCAGTTGCCATAGGGCGCCCCCTTTCTTTTTGGCGAGAAAGAGAGAGGGCAGGAATGCACAGTATTTAACATTATATGGCGCATTCCTGCTCTCTGCCTGTGCTGGCACACAAACTGTTGCCTAGAGCCAACACAGGCACCCTTGGACTATGGTGCAAGGGTGCCTGTGTTGCAGGCAGGATTGTTTTTGCGCAGAAATGGACACCTTCCTGTTCAAAAACAATCTGAGACTTTTTCCTCTTTCTTTGTGTTCTTCAGAGTGCAGCACACGTAGAAAGGGAAATACACGAGGAAAAATAAGCATATTTCTCCTTTTTACGCCTCCCCTGGGGAGGCTTAGCATTTTGATGCATTCACTGATATACCAATAATGGTAAATCTGGGAATGCTTCAGAATCCATGAGTGGATGCATGGGAACACCAATGCTTCACCCATGGAAAGCCTCCCTGAGGCAGAGTAATTCATGGCAGTGACTTGCGCTGCCTTGCATTACTCCACATTTACCAAGCTATGCAGGGCCACACAAGGTGGTCTTCTGTGGCTTGGCAAATATCAATCTAGGTTTTGCGTCGCCCTTGCTCCTCATGCGCGGACAAGGGCAATGCAAAACCATGATAAATATGCCCCATTGTATACAGAAAGGGCAGGAGAGACTTAGCAGACGTACATGGAGAGGACGATAGTCCGGGATTAACCAGAAAACTAAAATCGTCCCCACCAAAGCACTGATGACACAAAGCAACCGAAGCAAGTGAACCGAACCCTCCCTAGAACAGCTTCCTTGTCTCTTCCATCAATGCATCTATCCATTCATTCTTTAACCCTACCATTCACCTGCTGATATCCACTATTTCACCTTTACATTGTCATCCATTCATTCTTTCATTTATCACTCGATTTTTTCCCATTCCATCCATCCACTCTGCCATCCATCCATCCACTCTGTTGCCTATCCATCCACTCTGACACCCATCGATCTATCCACTCTGCTATCCATCAAATTTGCCATCCTTCATATGTCAAAATAATTTGGGATAATGAATGACTGAGTGAATTAAGCACTGTGTGCAGTGCTTAATTTGTGCTGGTGGTGAACACCACTCATTTTTTATTTCTGCAACATATGTTTCCTCATTTAAGTTTGACCCCGAGCAAAATAGAGGAAGGCAGAAAAAGGAGAAAGAAGAAGGAAGAGAAATATAAGGAAACAGGACAGAAGAAGAATAGAGTGATGGAAAAGAACCTGTACTAGCGAGACAAGGAGCTAGGAAGAGCAGGGTGGAGGAAGTCAGAGGCAAGATGTGGATTCACGAGTAGGCAGTCTTGGTTTTCAATTGCACGAGTATTCAGCAGCGACAGCAGCGGTCTCCAAAGAAAGCCTTTAGGCCCCTGTTTATATATATATATTTTAGAAATAAATCACCGACTGTTTGATCTTACAATGTTGATAAGATACACAAAATTGCTAGTCAGGAGATCTTAATAAACATTGAAAAAGAGGCACTCAATGCGTGTTTTGAGAAGATAAAATTATTTAGAAAAAGTCTTCGAGATGACTTTAAAAACCCCACCAGCCTACATTTACAACTATCTCAATTACCTGCCTCTTGTTCACATAAAAAGTAGAACAATTCTGCTTCAAAAAATGTCAGTTTGCATTTCTGCAAATATACTTTTGGGCGAATTGTGATTTTCTCTAAAATAATCATCTTTTTTTAGGTCGAGCCTGTGCAGCGCATGTGCTGCTCTGATAGACATGCTGTATTCAGGTAGGGACTTGAAGCTCCGCCCATTCTCCGCCCATAATTTTCATTGGCTTGAGTCATTGTCCACTGTAAACTGTGGCAGTTCATTGGTCAAAGGCTCAGTAGTCCCTCCTTAGTACCGCCTTGTCTCATTTTGTAGCCTCCCATGGCGACACACCGTTATGTGTGTTGTTACTCGTTAGGCTTTAATTACAGCCTCTGAGCACAATTTTCTCAAATTGCTTTGTCCTGCCTGCTGTTGCAGGCAGGACACACACTCTCCTAACGCTTTTTTAAAATTTGTATAGCACAGGCGCCGAACACATTTGTAATGCAATAGGTCTCGCACTTGCGAGAGTTTAAGCTATTGGGATTGTAAATGACAATGCCTTTTCTTTATCTGTTTTAAAAACAACACATAAATAAAAGGCATTGTCATTTACAATGCCAATAGCTCAAACGCTCATAAATGCGAGACCTATTGCATTGCAAATGCTTGTTTAAAAAGCTTCGACCCACCCTGCCGCTAGATCCCAGCTGTGAAGAGAGGGTTTCTCCTGAAATGTCTCCCCCGCCCTGTGCTAGAAGTGGCGTTGTGTCAGCTACATGCACAAATGATTTTGCATGTAGGACTGAGAGCATATTGGAAGAGTGCACATGTTATGGTAAACACTTCCCCTGGCCTGGGAAAAGAACGAGGATTGCTGAAGAGACTGTGCAGCTTTCTAATGAGCCTTAGCTCTTCCCAACTTCAAAAAAAGAAAGAGAGATTAGCAGCGCACTTTCAGAGAATGCATAAGCTCTCCAGGAAGGCCATTAAGGATGCCCTGGGGATGAGCCATTAGAATGCAGAACGGAAGAGACACTGCAAACGATTAAAGAAAAGTGAACTCTGACAATCTTCTTCTGCAACACCTGAGCAGATCTGCAAATGCTGTTTAGGCAAGGCATATTGTAAGGTGAATTATAGCCACACAGCCATGGTATCTACATACCTACAATACCCAGTGTTCTACTTATTATTATTACATACTCTGGTATGTACATTACATTACATTATTACATACTCTACATTACAATATTACTTACTGAGAATAGACATGTTAGAGTATGTACTGATAATAATACATTGGCTCGTGTGTAGCACTTATTACCACAGTTTTGGTAATTTCTAAGCAATGCAAAAAGCAGGGGCGACTATCAGCCTAGTTAATGGCTCTCAAGGTAGCGACGTTGGATAAAAGTCCTAGATAGTGATGTCTGAATTCAAATTAGTGAAAGGACGAGCAAAAAAATTTGAGTGGCTTGCATTTAAACGGTGTATCTGCATATCCAACTCATAGAGTTAAGAAAGCCACATCCGAAACTGACTTATGTGAAGGATGCTTTTCTGAATAATAATTCCTCAGAGAAGCATTAAGTACGAGTTACTCACCATAGCTACACTTTATAAGTTCAAGGCAAGGGGTGTTTCTGTCTGCCCCAATTTTAACATTTCAGGCAAAAATCAAGTTAGCATCGTTTTAGGGTCTCGGCTTTGGGGTTTTACACATATGTCATCACTATTAACGTTGCATAGTGGGTTTGTATGAAAGATGTCAGATGTCCCCAATTCAGCACCCTTGATACCCTAAACAGAGAACAAAGGGTAACTGGGATTTACCACTTGGCCTTCTTAAAACGAATATGTTCTAGATGAACTTGTGGTGCAATCCGAGGGCAGGTGTCTATCCGGAGGGACTGCAAGAACTTGTATACTTAGTCCACTGTCTGAAATGACATTGGCTAAATTATATAAGACGTGCCTTAAGCAATTTGGGGGAAACTGGGTACCGTCAGGACCAGAAAAGTTGGGTCGACATGCTAAAGCTGAAAAAAAGTTTTATACCTAGAGCAAGACAAATGTTATACGTGAATCAACTTGGTGGTGTAAACTGTAAATGTAAATTGTAGGTGTATTTATATAGCGCTTATTACCTCTGACGAGGCATTGAAGCGCTTTTTCAGTGGGTAGCATGCTACTCCAGAACCCAAGATTAATAGTTAGTAGTTTATTACAAAATCTTTTGGTTATTTTTTATTTTGATTTTTTTGTTGTGCATTAGTTGTGTTAGGTTTGTGCTCTTGATTTCAAGCGTGTTTAGTAGAGTATGGAGTAGGTATAGAATGAGAGGAATGTATTTGAAAGGGGGGATTTTGGAGCAGGGATAGAATGATGGAATGGAATTGAAATGGGGAAGTAGTAAGCAGTGGTCGTGTGTGCTTGTTAGATGGGTGGCATGGTTAAAAAGAAGGGGCGAAAGTTTGAGAAAGATGTTTGGGAGTTCATAGTCAGAAAGGTTTGGGATGAGACAGAGGGAGGAGGGATGGAGAGGATGGAAGGGAATTTTTGTTTTTTTATAGCAAAATGTAAAAATATGTATATATATATATATATATATATATATATATATATATATTATCTACTGGCGGTCGCCAGTAGATAGTTATAGTTAGGACCTATTTTCCATAGGAAATCCACGACATTCTATTTGAAATAACTCTTGCGTCGGTTGACGAATCTTCGCGAAATTTTCAAACTTTATGGCCCGCTCCGGTCCGCTCCTACCCTGAAAGTCTCAGGGTGATTCGTCAAGCGGGGCCGAGAAAAAGGGGGTCCCAAAACGTGTTTTCCCCATTCATTTTCCCATAGGAAACTTTAGACACGGCTACAGCCCGAACTGCTGAACGGAATTACACCAAATTTGGCAAAGAGGTAGTTCTTGGTTCAGAAAGAACCCTTTTGTTAAATGGTGTAAATCCGTTCAGTAGTTGCGGAGAAATTAAAAAAATAAGAGTCAAAAAATCAATTTCCCATAGGAAACTTTATGCAAGGCTACAGCCCGAACTGCTGAACGGAATTACACCAAATTTGGCAAAGAGGTAGTTCTTGGTTCAAAAGAACCCTTTTTGTTAAATGGTATAAATCCGTTCAGTAGTTGCTGAGAAAATCAAAAGTAAAAACACATATATATCTGGGCGGAGCCTAACCACACATGTCATCATGAGATCTGATTGGTTGTCAGCACTTCATCCTGGAATTGCTGGCAGCCATCTTGGGACCAATATAAATGCATTGTAGTGAATCGAAGATTTTGAGGGTTACCAAAAGGAGAACTATAAAGGGTGATAACAGACTTTAGTTACATTAGAATTCATTTGTTGATGGTACCATACTAATTTCAGGAATTGTGGTGTGTTCTAAGGTGATTTTACCCTGTGAAAAACCTTCTGCTGGGATATCATGAATCATGTTTGAGAGAAAACTATTTTCACATGCTTGTCCCATACAGTTTTGGAAGGTGCTCCAGAAGCTAAAATGAGAGCATATTTTCTGTAAATTCACATTATCTTTCTCAGTCATGTGAGAATGAAGTCTGACATTCTCAGTAAAACATGTACATCCAACAAGGGCAGAGACTGTCAGTTGATTCCTTTGTGTTCTACTGCAGCTTCCCAGAGTGTTCTAAAGAACAACTAGAGTGCTAACAGCCTTACTTATGACAAAAGTATGGCACACCTGAAGCCATCTTGATTGGAATGAACTGGTAACACTTAAAACATTTAATTTAAAAAGGAACAAAATGATGGGGTTCATCTTGTCATAGAAATTATGGTTAGTGCTCTGGAAAGAAAAATTAGGACATGTTTCAAGTGTGATCTCAAATATCTTCCTGTTATATTTCAACAGGAGCAGCCTGTCAGTTGATGCCTTTGTGTTCTACTGCAGCTTCCCAGAGTGTTCTAAAGAACAACTAGAAAGCTAACAGTCTTACTTATGACAAAAGTATGGCACACCTGAAGCCATCTTGATTGGAATAAACTGGTAACACTTAAAACATTTAATTTAAAAAGGAACAAAATGATGGGGTTCATTTTGTCATAGAAATTATGGTTAGTGCTGTAGAAAGAAAAATTAGGACATGTTTCAAGTGTGATCTCAAATATCTTCCTGTTATATTTCAACAGGAGCAGCCTGTCAGTTGATGCCTTTGTGTTCTACTGCAGCTTCCCAGAGTGTTCTAAAGAACAACTAGAGTGCTAACAGCCTTACTTATGACAAAAGTATGACACACCTGAAGCCATCTTGATTGGAATAAACTGGTAACACTTAAAACATTTAATTTAAAAAGGAACAAAATGAGGGGGTTCATTTTGCCATAGAAATTATGGTTAGTGCTGCAAAAAGAAAATTTAGTGCATGTTTTAAGTGAGATCTCAAATCCTCTTCTATTTCATTAGAAAATTCTGACATGCAGACTGAAACAATCACTTTCAATACCAGCAGTAGACTTCCAGTTAACTCCTTGGTGAGCAGTAGCTTTACTACAGTGATCTAATGAACAACTAGAGTAATAACATTCTGAATTTATGGCAAATGTGTGACACATCTGAATGCCTTCTTGATGGAATCAAAGTAAAAACTGAAAGCATTTCCTACTGAGGAGACTGCAGTAAATGAGGAAATTAGGAAACTTCATAACAAAGAAGTCTTCCAAGATGGCCACCAGTGAAAAAAGAGCCCAAATGTAGCACAAATATTACCCAGATGTAGCCCACATATAGCCCAATGACAAAAGTGTGCAAAACACTTTTTATTTTTAGTTTTTTTGCAGTTTTATGTAGTGCAGATTGGTCAGGTATTGGAGCGTTGCATCTTAAAACATGACCCCCTACACTACAAAAACACCACTGCACTACCCTAAACCCTAAAACACTACCCCAGCACGACCCCCTACACTACACAAGCACCACTGCACTACCCTAAACCCTAAAACACTACCCCAACACCACTGCACTAACCTAAATCCTAAAACACTACCCCCAGCACGACCCCTACACTACCCAAACACCACTGCACTACCCTAAAACATGACCCCTAAACTACACAAACACCACTGCACTACCCTAAACCCTAAAAACTACCCCCAGCACGACCCCCTACACTACACAAGCACCACTGCACTACCTTAAACCCTAAAACACTACCCCCAGCACGACCCCCTACACTACCCAAACACCACAGCACTAACCTAAATCCTAAAACACTACCCCCAGCATGACCCACTACACTACCCAAATACCACTGCACTACCCTAAAACATGACCCCCTACACTACACAAACACCACTGCACTACCCCAAACCCTAAAACACTACCCCCAGCACGACCCCCTACACTACACAAGCACCACTGCACTACCCTAAACCCTAAAACACTACCCCCAGCACGACCCCCTACACTGCCCGAACACCACTGCACTGCCCTAAACCCTGAAACACCAGCCCCTGCACGACCCCATACACTGCCCGAACACCACTGCACTGCCCTAAACCCTGAAACACATACCCTAGCACGACCCCCTACACTGCCCGAACACCACTGCACTGCCCTAAACCCTGAAACACCACCCCCTTCACGACCCCCTACACTGCCCGAACACCACTGCACTGGACTGCCCTAAACCCTGAAACACCACCCCCAGCATGACCCCTACACTGCCCGAACACCACTGCACTGCCCTAAACCCTGAAACACTACCCCCAGCAAGACCTCCTACACTGCCCGAACACCACTGCACTGCCCTAAACCCTGAAACATCACCCCCAGCAAGACCCCCTACACTGCCCGAACACCACTGCCCTAAACCCTGAAACACCACCCCCAGCACGACCCCTACACTGCCCGAACACCACTGCACTGCCCTAAACCCTGAAACACCACCCCCAGCACGACCCCCTACACTGCCCGAACACCACTGCACTGCCCTAAACCCTGAAACACCACCCCTGCACGACCCCTACACTGCCCGAACACTACTGCACTGCCCTAAACCCTGAAACACCATCCCCAGCACGACCCCCTACACTGCACGAACACCACTGCACTGCGCTAAACCCTGAAACACTACCCCCATCAAGACCCCCTACACTGCCCGAACACCACTGCACTGCCCTAAACCCTGAAACATCACCCCCAGCAAGACCCCCTACACTGCCCGAACACCACTGCCCTAATCCCTGAAACACCACCCCCAGCAAGACCCCCTACACTGCCCGAACACCACTGCACTGCCCTAAACCCTGAAACACCAGCCCCAGCACGACCCCTACACTGCCCGAACACCACTGCACTGTCCTAAACCCTGAAACACCACCCCCTGCACGACCCCCTACACTGCCCGAACACCACTGCACTGCCCTAAACCCTGAAACACCACCCCCAGCACGACCCCCTACACTGCCCGAAGACCACTGCACTGCCCTAAACCCTGAAACACCACCCTCTGCACGATCCCCTACACTGCCCGAACACTACTGCACTGCCCTAAACCCTGAAACACTACCCCCAGCACGACCCCCTATACTGCACGAACACCACTGCACTGTCCTAAACCCCGAAACACTACCCCCAGCAAGACCCCCTACACTGCCCGAACACCACTGCCCTAAACCCTGAAACACCACCCCCAGCAAGACCCCCTACACTGCCCGTACACCACTGCACTGCCCTAAACCCTGAAACACCACCCCCAGCATGACCCCCTACACTGCCCGAACACCACTACACTGCCCTAAACCCTGAAACACCACCCCCAGCACGACCCCCTACACTGCCCGAACACCACTGCACTGCCCTAAACCATGAAACACCAGCCCCAGCACGACCCCCTACACTGCCCGAACACCACTGCACTGCCCTAAACCCTGAAACACCACCCCCAGCACGACCCCCTACACTGCCCGAACACCACTGCACTGCCCTAAACCCTGAAACACCAGCCCCAGCACAACCCCGTACACTGCCCGAACACCACTGCACTGCCCTAAACCCTGAAACACCAGCCCCAGCACGACCGCCTACACTGCCCGAAACCACTGCACTGCCCTAAACCCTGAAACACCAGCCCCAGTACGACCCCCTACAATGCCCGAACACCACTGCACTACCCTAAACCCTCAAACACCAGCCCCAGCACGACCCCCTACACTGCCCGAACACCACTGCACTGCCCTAAACCCTGAAGCACCAGCCCCAGCAAGACCCCCTACACTGCCCGAACACCACTGCACTGCCCTAAACCCTGAAACACCACCCCCAGCAAGACCCCCTACACTGCCCGAACACCACTGCACTAAAGCCTGAAACACCACCCCCAGCAAGACCACCTACACTGGCCGAACACGACTGCACTGCCCTAAACCCTGAAACACCACCCCCTGCGTGACCCCCTACACTGCCCAAACACCACTGCACTGCCCTAAACCCTGAAACACCACCCCTCAGCACGACACCCTACACTGCCCGAACACCACTGCACTGCCCTAAACCCTGAAACACCACCCCCAGCACGACCCCCTACACTGCGCGAACACCACTGCACTGCCCTAAACCCTGAAACACCACCCCCAGCACGACCCCCTACACTGCCCGAACACCACTGCACTGCCCTAAACCCTGAAACATCAACCCCAGCAAGACCCCTACACTGCCTGAACACCACTGCCCTAAACCCTGAAACACCACCCCTCACACTGCACGAACACCACTGCACTGCCCTAAACCCTGAAACACCACCTCCAGCAAAACCCCCTACACTGCCTGAACACCATTGCTCTGCCCTAAATCCTGAAACACTAGCCCCAGCACGACCCCCTACACTGCCCAAACACCACTGCACTGCCCTAAACCCTGAAACACCAGCCCCAGCACGACCCCTACACTGCCCGAACACCACTGCACTGCCCTAAACCCTGAAACCCCAGCCCCACCAAGACCCCCTACACTGCCCGAACACCACTGCACTGCCCTAGACTCTGAACCACCAGCCCCAGCAAGACCCCCTACACTGCCCGAACACCACTGCACTGCCCTAAACCCTGAAACACCAGCCCCAGCACGACCACCTACACTGCCCGAACACCACTGCACTGCCCTAAACCCTGAAACACCAGCCCCAGCACGACCCCCTACACTGCCCGAACACCACTGCACTGCCCTAAACCCTGAAACACCAGCCCCAGCACGACCCCCTACACTGCCCGAACACCACTGTACTGCCCTAAACCCTGAAACACCAGCCCCAGCACGACCCCCTACACTGCCCGAACACCACTGCACTGCCCTAAACCCTGAAACACCACCCCCTGCATGACCCCCTACACTGCCCGAACACCACTGCACTGCCCTAAACCCTGAAACACCACCCCTGCAGCACCCCCTACACTGCCCGAACACCACTGCACTGCCCTAAACCCTGAAACACCACCCCTGCACCGCCCCCTAAACTGCCCGAACACCACTGCACTACCCTGAAACACCACCCCCAGCACGGCCCCCTTTACTGCTCGAACACCACTGCACTGCCCCAAACCCTGAAACACCACCCCAGCACGACCCCTACACTGCCCGAACACCACTGCCCTAAACCCTAAAACACCACCCCCTGCACGACCCCCTACACTGCCCGAACACCACTGCACTGCCCTAAACCCTGAAACACCACCCCCTACACTGCCCGAACACCACTGCACTGCCCTAAACCCTGAAACACCACCCCCAGCACGACCCCCTACACTGCCCGAACACCACTGCACTGCCCTAAACCCTAAAACACCACCCCCAGCATTACCCCTACACTGCCCAAACACCACTGCACTGCCCTAAACCCTAGAACACTACCCCCAGCACGACCCCCTACACTACCCGAACACCACTGCACTACCCTAAACCCTAAAATACTACCCCCAGCACAACCCCCTACACTACCCGAACACCACTGCACTGCCCTAAACCCTGAAACACCACCCCCAGCACGACCCCCTACACTGCCCGAACACCACTGCACTGCCCTAAACCCTGAAACATCAACCCCAGCAAGACCCCTACACTGCCTGAACACCACTGCCCTACACCCTGAAACACCACCCCTACACTGCACGAACACCACTGCACTGCCCTAAACCCTGAAACACCACCTCCAGCAAAACCCCTACACTGCCTGAACACCATTGCTCTGCCCTAAATCCTGAAACACTAGCCCCAGCACGACCCCCTACACTGCCCAAACACCACTGCACTGCCCTAAACCCTGAAACACCAGCCCCAGCACGACCCCCTACACTGCCCGAACACCACTGCACTGCCCTAAACCCTGAAACACCAACCCCAGCAAGACCCCCTACACTGCCCAAACACCACTGCACTGCCCTAGACTCTGAACCACCAGCCCCAGCAAGACCCCCTACACTGCCCGAACACCACTGCACTGCCCTAAACCCTGAAACACCAGCCCCAGCACGACCACCTACACTGCCCGAACACCACTGCACTGCCCTAAACCCTGAAACACCAGCCCCAGCACGACCCCCTACACTGCCCGAACACCACTGCACTGCCCTAAACCCTGAAACACCAGCCCCAGCACGACCCCCTACACTGCCCGAACACCACTGTACTGCCCTAAACCCTGAAACACCAGCCCCAGCATGACCCCTACACTGCCCGAACACCACTGCACTGCCCTAAACCCTGAAACACCACCCCTGCATGACCCCCTACACTGCCCGAACACCACTGCACTGCCCTAAACCCTGAAACACCACCCCCTGCAGCACCCCCTACACTGCCCGAACACCACTGCACTGCCCTAAACTCTGAAACACCACCCCTGCAACGCCCCCTAAACTGCCCGAACACCACTGCACCTACCCTGAAACACCACCCCCAGCACGGCCCCCTTTACTGCTCGAACACCACTGCACTGCCCCAAACCCTGAAACACCACCCCCAGCACGACCCCCTACACTGCCCGAACACCACTGCCCTAAACCCTGAAACACCACCCCCTGCACGACCCCCTACACTGCCCGAACACCACTGCACTGCCCTAAACCCTGAAACACCACCCCTACACTGCCCGAACACCACTGCACTGCCCTAAACCCTGAAACACCACCCCCAGCACGACCCCCTACACTGCCCGAACACCACTGCACTGCCCTAAACCCTAAAACACCACCCCCAGCATTACCCCCTACACTGCCCAAACACCACTGCACTGCCCTAAACCCTAGAACACTACCCCCAGCACGACCCCTACACTACCCGAACACCACTGCACTACCCTAAACCCTAAAATACTACCCCCAGCACAACCCCCTACACTACCCGAACACGACTGCACTGCCCTAAACCCTCAAACACTCCCCCAGCACGACCCCCTACACTACCCGAACACCACTGCACTGCCCTAAACCCTAAAACACTCCCCCAGCACGACCCCTACACTACCCAAACACCACTGCACTGCCCTAAACCCTAAAACACTACCCCCGCATGACCCCTACTCTACCCAAACACCAATGCACTACCCTAATCCCTAAAACACTACCCCCGCATGACCCCCTACACTACCCTAAACCCTAAAACACTACCCCCGCACGACTCCCTACACTACCCAAAGACCACTGCACTACCCTAAACCACGACCTCCTACACTACACAAACACCACTGCACTACCCTAAACCCTAAAACACTACCCCTACACTACACAAACACCACTGCACTACCCTAAACCCTAAAAACTACCCCCAGCACGAACCACTACACTACCCAAACACCACTGCACTACCCTAAACCCTAAAAACTACCCCCAGCAGTATCCCTACACTACCCAAACACCACTGCACTACCCTAAACCCTAAAACACTACCCCCAGCAGTACCTCCTACACTACCCAAACACCACTGCACTACCCTAAATCACTACCCCCAGCACGACCCCCTACACTACCCAAACACCACTGCACTACCCTAAACACTACCCCCAGCACGACCCACTACACTACCCAAACACCACTGCACTACCCTAAACCCTAAAACACTCCCCCCAGCACGATTCCCTACACTACCCAAACACCACTGCACTATCCTAAACCCTAAATCTACCCCCAGCATGACCCCCTACACAACACAAATACCACTGCACTACCATAAACCCTAAAACACTACCCCCAGCACGACCCTCTTCACTACCTAAACACAACTGCACAATTTGTTACAGGCGTTGCAACGCAGGCCTGTGGTGCTTACTGGAAGTACCTAGTGGGCTAGTTGGGCCCCAGGGACCCTCAGGATTCAAGGTGACCTAATCCCCCAACTTAAAACGCACCACGGGCGCGTTTGCACAGTGGTGAAGGGAGGGGCGGGGCCTCAGGTGACATGTGCGCAAACACGCCCTGTGGTGCGTTTAAGTTGGGGAATTAATTCCTTTGAATCCTGAGGGACCCTGGGGGCCAACTAGCCCACCAGGTACCTTCAGTAAGCACAACAGAGTTGCGTTGCAGAGAGGTGAAAAAGGTGCGTGGCCTCGGAACGCCTCTCTGCAACTCAGCTCTGTGGTCCTAACTGTAGGTACCTGGGAGGCTAGTTGGGGCCCAGGGACCCTCAGAATTCATGGGGACTTAATCCCGCAATCTTAAAACGCGCCACGGGGTGCGTTTGCACACATGTCACCTCAGGCCCCCTCCCTTCACCACTGTGCAAACGCGCCCTGTAGCGCGCTTTAAGAGGTAGTTTTAATCCCCTGCCCTATTATGTACTAGGGACTTGCAGAGGAGGTCATGCTAATCACAGGGGTACCCCAACGCATAGTGTTCCCTAGTGTATGTTGGTGTTTTCACTGTATTCTAAGTGTCTTTTAGCATAGCACTGGCTCTGGTTAGTCAGAGTCAGTTACCACCAGTACCCGTCTGAAAAAGTTGTGGGCACAGGATGATTTTGCAACAAGGCCTCTTTCTGCTCCTCTGTTGGTTCTTTCTGAACATCTTTTGCTTCTTTCTGTGCGTTTTTTCTTCTTTCTTCACATGTCCTACCTCTGTAGGCATAGTTAGAAACTAGCATTTAAAAAACCTTTGAAATTGACTTAAAAATCATAGGTTTCAGGCACGTTATAGTTAGAAATTAGCATTTAAAAAACTTTGAAATTCACTGAAAAAACCATAGGTTTCAGACACGTTATAGTTAGAAATTAGCATTTAAAAACCTTTGAAATTCACTGAAAAAACCATAGGTTTTAGGGACAGTTATAGTTAGTTGGACATTTCACTCGTACAAAACCATAGAAATTCCCCCGTTATAGTTAATTCAGCTAACTATAACTCGCGCCCCGCAATGCACTGCTGATGACGTCACATATTACATCACTCATGACATGGTCAGTGACATCACTGATGACATCACTGATGACATCTCAAATGACATCACTGATGACATCATCCATGTGATAATTTCATGCATCTTCTCACACCCTAATATAACTTTTGATACACCCACTCTAAATTACAGACTGCCATTCTCAAAACCATAGACACTCCAACACCAAAAACTACATACCCACTCACTGATTCTTAGGTCTACACACACATCCAGTCACTCACCTGTACAGTCACTCATACTTAGTCACTCAGTACAGGACTATCATATGCACTCATACACCTATATAAACACTCACACACCGCCACTCATCCATAGAGGTACTCACACACCTAGTCAGTCATGCAAAAACTTAATCACACACCCATTTACTCACCTATACAGTTATACACACACCAGCTCACTTACTCATACAAATACTAGCACATTCTTACGCTCTTATACAATCACTGATACAAGTACACACTCATCCATACAGCCACTCTCACAATCACACACTCTCACTTATAGCCATTTATATACTCCAACACACATATATACTGCCTTTCACAAATGTAGTTACTCACACATGTACCACTGAGATATACATTCAATCACTAACACACCCATACACACACTCACCCACCCATACAGTCCATCACAGATGCACTCTTGAAACCATGCACCCAGTGAATCACCAACTCACACATCTATGCACAGAGTCACACACACCCCACCCACACAAACACTCAGGCACCCATACAGATACTCAGACAATCAATCAATAACCCATGTAGACACTCATGTAGCTATTCAGAAAGCCATGCAGCTGCTTACAAACCAACAGACAGACGGATACAGACATTCACACAGTTTAGTCACTAACCCATGCATTCAGTAAGATACATTTAATCACTCACTTGTAGAGTCAGTCACTCACGTACTAAATCATCCATTCAGACACTTATACACCCACTCATTCTTCAATACGCCTTTCCCTATATATATTAAACATATTTAAACTTTACAGAAACACACAGTCACTGGATGATGTCATCAGTGATGTCATCAGTGATGTCATTTGAGATGTCATCAGTGATGTCATCAGTGATGTCACTGACCATGTCATGAGTGATGTAATATGTGACGTCATCAGCAGTGCATTATGGGCGCGAGTTATAGTTAGCTGAACTAACTATAACGGGGGAATTTCTATGGTTTTGTACGAGTGAAATGTCCAACTAACTATAACTGTCCCTAAAACCTATGGTTTTTTCAGTGAATATATATATATATACATCCAAAGAAGCCGGAGTCCAGGGGCACTGTGCACGGTGGTCCGTGGCGGGCTACGGACTCCCCAATATAAATAAAAGTACAATCCTCATGAGTAAAGGATGTCTAGGACAGACCTGGAATTTCAAAATGCATTTTAATCGAAAAGTAGGTCTTCACCAGCACGTTTCAGCCGCAGCCTTGATCACGGCTGAAACAGGTTACCCACTTGCAAAATAGGTTTGGGACATGCTACTAACATTTTTAGCGGTCGCAAATGGGAAATGGCCCGTTTGCGACGGCTAAAAACAGTTTTACATCTGGCCCCTAGTCCCTTGTCACCCTTCCCCCAGACTCTTTGATGATTACGCCTATTATAGCTCAGGACCCGAGGTCTTTGGTGCAGCATAAATTATATTTCATTCAAAATTGATAGGTCAGGGGCATGACTATAATGAGGAACCATGTAGACCTGTCCTCACCAATCTCCTGTCCCTGGACAGGTTTTCCAAGAGAGTGAATCCTGGAGCGAGGATTCTGCTGCAGTCTGTTGATCACTGTGAACGGGAGATGGCATACTGCTCTTTCGTTGCTGGAGGTTTGGCAGCTGCTGTGTCAGGATCTCAATAAAGTGGCCAGATCAGAGTGCGGCCTCTCGTCGTGCGTCCACCACCAAGATGGCTGCTGCCACTAAGATGGCTGCAGCCACATCCCAAGAGGTGGGCGAGCCGTTGCACCTGCTGATTCATCCGAGCACATGAGTAAGGATTGCCTGAAGGCACTGTGAGATCCGCAATGAGTCAATGATTGAGGCAGTTACCCTACAAAGAGGCGAGGAGCAGCAGAGGTGAAATCTGGGAACTACCTGCTGCAGGCAATGCAAGCCTCAGCCTTCCATTCCACTGGACCTGCTCCTTCTGTGAAGGTATTATAGGGGTTCCAGTACTATGAATCTCAATTAGTTTCCAAACACTTTTAATCACTAGATGTGACTGTAAAACGTTCAAACGTGCTGGACTGGTATGACCTCTGCCCAAGGTCACTGTTACTGCAATGTTGATACTATAATGTCAATCATTATAGTCCCAGGTCACACAGAAGGGTTCAAAGCGCCCTATAAGCCATTCAATTCACTTCAATGTATGTTTTCTTTAAAAGCTTTTTTTCTTCAAATTAAAGTCATTGTATTGTTCATACAAATGTATTTTTTCCCAATAATCACTTAATTCATTCAGTCCTCTAACAAAGTAGTTCCATATGCATTTTGGACGTAATGTCCTTCATCAGGGGTCTATCTATAATATGAAAATATACACACTAATTTAAAAACCCTCAAACTCAGTTATTGGGAGGTGAGTGTTACAAAAACAGAGTATTCACCAGACAAATAATGTGATGCTGAAACCAACAGAAATATTCGCACAGATACTGTTAGAAATGGGGGGTCTCTAGTTGGCAGAGGTAGGTACCTTTGTCCAAGTAGGGACCCTTCTTCCTAGCCAGGGTAAGGGGGATACATTTCTAAAATAACCCCTGCTCACCCCCTTGGTAGCTTGGCACGAGCAGACAGGCTTATCTCAGAGGCAGTGTGTAAAGCATTTGTGAACACATAGAGTAATACAGTGAAAACACTACAAATGGACACCACACCAGTTTAGAAAAATAAGTAAACTTTATCTAAACCAACAAGACCCAAAATGACAAAAATCCAACATAAAATACTCTTAAAAATAGTTACTGTGCAAAATAACCTTTAAATTGCAGGAAAAACGTGAAAATACAGTTCCTCCGACTCGGTAGCTCCGTCCGGGGCTACAGCGATACTGAATACAACAGAGTCTAACAATTCCAGCCAACCGCGTCGATACGAGTTAGCAAAAGTGTCGACAGACTCGGAGACAGTACCTTTTGTTGTTGCGGCCAACACGATGGTACGAGCCGGTCCGGGGCAACCGTCGATGTTGCTATGTGAGATGGAAGCATTGCAGCTAGTGGAATCCTCACGGCTTGGTGCAGGCAGCGGCTCGTTGACGGAGTCGGTGAGACCAAAGCTTGCATTGCAGAGTGAGGCGGTGCTCGATGCAGTGCTGGCAGGTCACGATGCGGCGACGGAGCAGGTCGTTGTTCGAGTCGGGCAGCGACGGAGTCGGTGACATCGGTGCAGCGTGTAGCGAAGCGGTGCGATGCCCACAGGACTCGGTGCAAGCAGCGGTTCATTGATGGAGTCGGCGAGACCAGGGTTGCATTGCGAAAAGAGGCAGTGCTCTCTACAATGCTTTCAGGACACGGAATCCTGCGACGGACTTGATAACAGAGTTGGTTACCCTTTTCTTCTACAGGCAACTGAAGCCAGCGGTTCCAGAGACAGTGCCCAGCAGTTTGGTGAGGTCTTTGATGTTCCTGAGACCTTGTGAACAGGGGGCAAGCTCAGTTCAAGCCCTTGGAGATCTTCCTCAAGCAGGGGACACAGCAAGCAGCAAAGTCCTTTCTCCTTTCCTTGGCAGCAAGTAGCCACTGCAGGCCAACCCCAAACAGCAAACAGCACAGGGGTAGTATTCCTCCTCAGCTTCTACGGCTCTTCTCCTTGGCAAAGGTTCCTCTTGATTCCCAGAAGTGATCTCTAGTTCTGGGGTCTGGGCCCCAATAGTTATACTACAAAATCCTTTGCTCTCTGGTGGTAGAGAAGCTCTGTGCTTGGTCAAAAACTGTTCTGTCCTCTCTGGTGCAGCTTCCTGGCAGGAGGTGGAGACAGCATTGTCCTTGGCAGACCAGGCCCATTCAGGTGAAAGGAAATCTCCTCCCCCTACTTTAAATGCAGCCCAGGCCTGACTCATCAGGCTCTCTGGAGCCACTGCTTCTCCCCAGCCCCTGTCATCCAAAAGCCAGACATGCAATACACAAACCAGGCAGAGGCATACTGGATGGCTAAGCAAGAAAATACCTACTTTCTAAAAGTGTTATTTTCAAACACAGAATGTAAAAATCACCCTCACTAAAAGATGCATTTTAACATTCTGAGTTCAGGCATACTAAACTTTATTTTCCTACCCTGTTCCCAGGGGTAGTTATGTTTATAAGATGTTATAACCAAACTCCCCATTCTATCCTATGGGAATAGGTAGCCTTGCAATAGTAAAAAACGAGATTGGCAGTATTTCACTATCAGGACATGCCACACACACACCAGGGCATGTCCTACCTTTCACATACACTGCACCCTGCCCACAGGGGTCCCTTGGGCTACCTTAGGGGCGACTAACATGTAAGAAAAGGGAAGGTAAGGGACTGGAAAGTGTGTGCACTTGCCAAGTCGACATGGCAGTACCAGACTGCATACTGGCTCTGCAATGGCAGGCCAGAGTTACATTTGCAGGCTGCTTATGTGGGTGGCACAATCAGTGCTGCAGCCCACTAGCAGCATTTGATTTACAGGTCGTGGGCACACAGAGTGCACTGTACTAGGGACTGACTAGTAAATCAAATATGCCAATCATGGAGTCACCAATCCATAACAACAATTCACAAAGGGAGCACTTGCACTTTGGCACTGAACAGCAGTGGCAAAGTGCCCAAAGCATCTAGACCAGCAAACCGGAGTGCAACACACAGCAAAAACACAGGAGGTAAAGGCAGAAAATGCAGGGGAGACCCACGCCAATGGTGCCAGGTCTAACAGATACTTATTAGTACAACTTAATACCTGTGCACTTATCGAACACAACGTTTAAAAAGTTACTAGTATTGACGCCAAAGTGAAACGTCATTGCATGCGTACAGTCATAGCTGATTCTGAAGAATTCATGTCACCTGTTATGTACGTAAAAGAATGTTCGTTATCTGTGTGCTTGTTGGACACAGTGTTATAAAAGTTGTTAGTGTGCTTTCATGAATAATTGAAATAGCAAGGTGAAGTACTATAATATGCATGCAACCATTCTTCTTATTAAAAAAAAGTGCATGCCACAGTTTAACCAAATATGCGGGGTGCATCCTACGCAAAACCGTACATTGATTTCTCAACGTCATACTCAGCGAAAGTGTAAATCGGAGATGCGCTCTTTCATGCAATTGCTCACCCGCATGAACCAGCTCTGGAGTGTATTCAATTGTACAGTGTACAAACCCTTGCATTCAATATGTTAAAGACATTATCAGGCTGTTCCAGCAAGCATTCCTGGAGCCAGCAAACTGGAATATAGAATGCCAGATCCAACGGGCTCACCGGATTCCAATTCATGCATGGTTTAAAATTACTTCTATAGGCACTGGACCACGTCCAATACTGATTTATATAGGGAATTTTCTGTTGCATCAAGCCATTTATCTAAAAGCACGTCCTTCTACACTATCAACATTCAACTCGGTCGTCTTTTTTGTGTGCTCAGATGGAAACCCATTTAGCCTATAAAGATTGATAATTTCTGTACTGGATGGGATATAACCTAAAGGTATGCACAACACAACAGGTATCAATATGAGGGGTGGCTAGCTTACGTTTGTGGCTTGTAAACATCAAGGTTATTCAGACTGCCTCAGACCAGTGCAGCAGATAAGCAATTTCTCAGGTTAAGGCTCTTGTTGGACTTGGCTCTTTCTGCGGGGTCACCCCCAGATGTTTCGCCTTTGCCCTCCACTTTTTGCTGAATTCGTTTTTGCTGGCTTTAGAACTCTGCACCCTTTACCTCTGCTAATCAGTGCTA
The DNA here is from genome assembly GCA_963921515.1 of Calotriton arnoldi. Classification (NCBI taxonomy): domain Eukaryota; kingdom Metazoa; phylum Chordata; class Amphibia; order Caudata; family Salamandridae; genus Calotriton; species Calotriton arnoldi. Next base: position 214,539 of record CAWUFW010001160.1, read on the forward strand.
AAGTGTTTGTGCTCCCTCTTTAAAACATGGTAAAACTACCTTATACCCAATTAGCATATTTAATTACCCAGGGCTGGTAAATTAAATGTAACTAGTGGGCCTGCAGCACTGGTTGTGCCACCTACTTGAGTAGCCTGGTAAACATGTCTCAGTCCTGCCATTACAGAGCCTCTGTGTGCGGTTTAAATCTGCTATTTCGACCTGGCAAAGTAAACCTTTTGCCAGGCCCAAACCATACTTTTTAATACATATAAGTCACACCTAGGGTAGGTCCTGGACAGCCCAGAGGGCAGGGTGCAGTGTATTGTAAAAGCTGGACATGTCCTTTTTATTTTTATATGTCGTGGTAGCGAAAAACTCTTAAAATGGTTTTTCACTACTGCAAGGCCTACCTCTCCCATAGGATAACATTTGTGTTACCTTATTCCATTTTACAAGTATAATTTCCATATGGGAATAGATAGTCAGTTCGTGTTTGGTGTCTCTGGAATTACAATTTAAAACCCTAGCATATGGTGAAGTCAGATTTTTAAATGTAATTCTGAAAATACCACTTTTAGGAAGTTGTAATTTTCTTCCCTTAGCCATTTAGTGCCTGTAGCCTATACCTGGGTCACATGGCTGGGTGTAGCTGATAGTTGAGCTTTGTGTATTCCTCCTAGACAGCCACACACAATAGGGAGTTTAGGTGTGCTTGGATGGTCTGTCACTGGCAGGATGGGTGGGAGGAGCCAGCACAGCCCAACATACACTTGACTAGCCTGTGTCCTGCCTCCACACAAAGGGATGCATACCCCCTGTAGTTAGTCTGGAGCCAGAACAGGGAAGGCAGGATGCCTGGGGACTTCAGAGGGAAACCTCTAGAAGTTTCTCTCCCACTTCAAAGGCACAACTGGGTATAAATGCTCGACCTCAGACATCAACTCTTAAGTACACTTCTGGACCTGTGCATACTCTGCCAGGAAGAAGGACTGCTGTGCTACTATCAGGACTGCCACTCTGCTCGGCCTCTGCTCTAAAGGAACTGCTGCCATGCTGTGCTGACCTGCTGCCTACTGTCCTCTTGCCTGGGGAAGGAGAACTGGACCTGCAGCTTAATCCTGAATCCAGGACTCCAGAGTGACTCACAGGGCTAATCTGTTAGCCTCCTGATCTGAGTCTCAGAGACATAAAAGGCTTCTCAACATCCTAAACTAGCCCCTGGTCCCAGCTGCAGTGAGTTCCTAACCCGCAAGTGGTGCCTTTCAGGTCCTGGACCCTTTTGTGTGGCGATTAAATTAAGCTTTTGGGCGCTTTGTGACCGCAAACTGGCCGTTTGCACAAAGACCTCGTCGCTTGCACCGCAAATCAGCACGAAGCTCCATCAGCCCAACTGCAGCATGAACTGCTTGTGGGGACCGCCACGGCGAAGCCCCAGCTAGGCCCGCCCGTCACGTCAGCCGGCTCCTCGCGCTTCACTGACAGCATATCACAGCCCTCTGCAACACAAACAGAACTCTGGGCACGAACTTGAGAAGGTAAACCTTCAGCGGGACTAGCGTTGGTCTGTATCAGACCTGCGCTCCATCAAGGTCAGCCTGAACCTTTGAATTTGACCCGGTCTAGCGTGACCAGATAGCCACGGTAAGCGCTTTGTGCTTTTAGGCTCTATTTTGCACTTCATTCTTAAAATAAATCATAACTTCGGTTCTACTGATTGGATTTTTGCCATTTTGGTCTTATTTTTTATTTATTACGTTCATCGCTATATTTTTAGCCTTGCATGGGATCTTTTTGTTTTTTCACCGTTTTACTGTTTGAAATGTTGCACAAATACTTTATTTTAAGAAGTGCAGACACTGATATTTAGATATATGTATTTATTCAAGATTGTAGGAACATTCTCTGGTAACGTCCTTTTCCTCCAGCAACAGCCATCCAATCTGGTCTACCTTCCAGAACCCTGGAAGGCTAGCAACAGTTACCAAGATACAACACTTTACACATTGCCTCTAAGTTAAGCCTGTCTGCTTTGTGCTAAGCTACCAGAAGGTTGAGCACAGGTTAATTTGGGGTTTGCTTGTGCCTTACCCTGACAAGGATTGTGGTTGCTGCTTGACCAGGGCCCACAGTCCAGTCAACCAGTAACCCAATTTCTTACAGTTCATAACTAATTGTATACTTTATATGCAGTATATGGTCGGAACAGCGATGATCCTGGTATATTTAATATGTTAAACTTGGAAATGACAAGGTGGACCTGGGAACTTATTGTACTGGGAGACTTTATGAGCATTATGGCATTATGAGCTAAAAACATGACACTACGAATCATCATGCTATTACGAATCATCATGCTATTTCTTGTATGAATAAGACTAGACACTCTATAAAAGATCTAATTAGAGTACATGGTTTAATAGATGTTTGGTGGACAGTCAAGAAAGATAGTACTGGGCACACTTATTAGTCAGCACCACATAGACACTCTTCTAAAATAGATATGGTCTTCGCCTGAGAAAGGATAATTAACAGGACCAAATTATATCTGATCAAAACCCTATATTTATGTTTATTCAAATCCCAGGTGAAAACAAGGGATGGTGGATATGGACCCTCGGTCTAGGTCCACTCTCTCCCCGCAGCTCCGCTGTGCCGTCTCTTGCCTCCAGACCCCGACCTCCTCCTTGGGAGGTTCGAGGCTGCTGCCTGCTCCTACGCCTGCTGCCCGCTCCAACTGGGACCAGACTGCCTGCAACCACTGTAACCTTTCTCAGCCGTTTTTTCTTAATTTTTCCCTGTTGTGCCACTGTTATTGTGCCCATCTGTGTCTTGCTCTAATTCCACCACTGTTTTTATTTTCTCGTGCCTGCCTGTTCCTTTCGCCTTTCACCGCTGCTGCCCCTGTGGCCCCTCCCCCCTGGAATTCCCCCCTGGAATTCCCCTCCGGAATTCCCCCACTCCCGCCTCCCAGCCGCTCTTCCCTCCCACCTCCCCTACTTAATGTCGGCCGCTGCGCAGTTGCGCAGCGGATGCGCGCAGCCGGCGCGCCAAAGGCAAGCCCGTCTGCGCCCGTCCGCGACCCGACCGAGGCCAGCGCCAGGAACTCTGGACCTCCCATTACCCATCTCTACGACACCACCACCCGCCTCGCACTCAACCCTGGAAGACTTAGAGAATGCCAACAGGCCTCGCCGAACACGACCCACGGCCAGTTCTCCTGCCTCCACTGCCGCCAGACCCTCACCGCCACCCCAGCCTCCAACACTGCCAACGCCAGCACCGGGGACACCCTAAAATGCATCCTCCTCAACGTACGCTCTGTACACAAACATGCCATGGAAATCTGGAACCTACTCGACTCTCTCTCCCCCGACATCGCCTTCTTCACAGAGACCTGGACCAATGCATCCTCTGCCCCCGACATCAGCACCCCCATCCCAGACGGATACAAGATCCAGAGGAAAGACCGCCCCAACCACCCAGGAGGGGGCCTCGCCATCGCCCACAAGAGCACCCTCCGCCTCACCACCTCCAGCGAAACCTTTCCCTCCGCCGAACACCTGCACTTCCAGATCCAGACCACCCACAAAGCCACACTCTGAGGAACCCTCATCTACAGACCCCCCCGGCCCCCGAACACCCTTTGCCACCACCACCACCATCGCACCCCACGCCATCGCCTCAGCAAACTACATACTCATTGGAGACCTGAACTTCCACCTCGACAACCCCAGCGACCCCTAACTCCACTATCCTTCGTGACAACCTCGCCAGCATCGGACTTAAACAACTCGTCAACACACCGACCCACAGAGCAGGACACATCCTCGACCCCATCTTCGCGGCAGGAAACAGCGTCCAATTCAGCCACACAACGCAGCCGCCATGGACCGACCACCACTGCGTACACTTCGCCATCAACAAACCCAAGGCACCCAAACCAGCCCCACGCCCACCTCGAAGGAACTGGAGCAAGGTTACTGATGATCAACTTAACTCCACCCTCACCCGAGGGCACCCGACGCAAATGACGCAAACAACGCAGCCAGAGAACTCCACACCTGGATCTTCAACTGCGCAGACGAGCTCGCCCCGCTACGCAACCCCGACAGACAACGCCCCCCGAAAGGTGCCTGGTTCACCACCGCTCTCCAAGAAGCTAGACGCACCTGCAGATGCCTGGAGGAGAACTGGAGAAACACCAAGACAACCGAAAACCACACCACCTACAAGGACGCCTTGACGGACTACCATAACCAGATCAGAGCCACCAAGAGGAACTTCATCCACAACAAAATCCTGGCCAACTCCACCAACTCCAAGGAACTTTTCAGTGTCATTCAGGAATTCACCAACCCACGCAGCGAAGCCACAGACATCACACCATCCCAAGACCTCTGCGACAAGCTTGGAACCTATTTCCACCTCAAGATCAAAAACCTCTAAGACAACTTCATCGACCATCCACCAGGTGCCACAGACGGCCCCCGCCCCCCAGAAACACCAGCCAGCCCACCATCTCCAACTGGACACCGATCACGGCCGAAGACACCGCCTGGACCATGAAAAGCATCCACTCGGGGGCCCCCATCGACCCTGGCCCCCCTCACATCTACCACAGAGCTGCGGCCGCCATCGCACCCGAACTACAACGCACAAACAAAACACCACCTTCAAAACAGGCACCTTCCCAGATGACTGGAAGCGTGCAGAAGTCAGACCCCTGCTCAAGAAGCCCACAGCTGACCCCACCGACCTCAAGAACTATCGGCCCATCTCGCTCCTCCCCTTCGCAGCCAAAGTTGCAGAGAAAACAGTCAACAGGAAACTGACACGATTCATTGAAGAGAATGCCGTCCTCGACCCGTCCCAATCCGGATTCCGAAGCAACCACAGCACAGAGACCGCCCAACTCGCCGCCACAGATGACATCCGCACCCTCCTGGACCAAGGCCACTCCGCAGCCCTCATCCTACTCGACCTATCAGCGGCCTTCGACACCGTCTCCCACCGCACACTAGTCGCCAGACTACACGACGCAGTTATACAATAATGGGGTGGACCCGAAAGACCACTGGACCCGGGTAGCTTATGGTACAAAAGAATAATGTCACAGTGGACTACAATTACATGTTATGCCAAATATAGGAAAACATTATTACTTTAAATTAATTAAACACCACCATTTGAATCATTCACCAAAAATGGTTGTGATTTAATTTCATCACAGAGTTGCATAATAGCCCGATTGTAAATGACATATATCAATATCAAACATTTTATTCAAGTCTAGTGAAAAGAGGGAGAAGTGCATGGAGAAAGGGGGTGTTTGTGAAAGTGAAGTGCAAAGGGAAGGTAGTGTGCATATGTGACATCAATAATCAATATATACAACCTAACCAACCAGATGTCTGGCAATTATAGAATTGATAAAACATAACACAAGGTATCCGATGCAGATAATGAATCTCTGTCATCAGTGTCTGAACAAAAGAAAGAAACAACGTCAACGTTTCGACCCCTGAAATATACAGCTGGTTTGATGCCTTGTGAATGGGGTCTTCCTCAGGACGGGGGTGTGAGAGTTAAAAATGAGCACTCAAGTCACATACCAGGGCCAGACTGAGAACACAAACCAACCCTGGCAATAAAGTCAGATCGGCCCCTGGGGAGGGGGAGGGAGGGTGTTGGTGGGAAACACTCCTGCTGCTTTTGTTACAGGGGGCCGAGATTGCAGCACTGCTGAAAAACCGGCCCCCAGTAACAAAAACGGCCCCCACCGGTCCAAAACCATCCCCCACCCTTCCGACCCACCGGGAAAACGCCCGTCCACCCCTGTTTGATACTAAACTTTCATTTGAGCCTCAGGTAAAAAAAACTTACATCCACCTGTTTCCTGGTCATGAAGGAACTCAAAAAGATTTTTCCATTTATCCCGGAATCATCTAGGCAGCTGCTGATTCAAGCATTGATTATTAGCAGAATGGACTACTGCATTGCATTGTATGTCAGTCTTCAAGGTCATCTTATACAGAGATTGCAGTTAATCTACAATGTTGCTGCCAGACTCGTACTCAGTCTCCAAAAATCTGAGAATATTTCTATGCACCTCTGAAACTCCATTGGCTTCCTATGTGGAAAAGTGTTCAAGGCCCTCTACCTCTGTCATAAACTCTTCTCGGCTCAGCGTATGAATTATATTTCCACCTTGTTCAAAATGTACACCCCTCCTAGGATGCTTTGCTCAGCCTCACTAAATTTGATCATCATGCCTAAATTTCGTAAGACAAGACTTGGTGGGCACACTTTCTCTGTAGTTACAGCTCAGGCATCGAACAGGCTTCCAAGGGAAACGGCATTAACTAAGCCACGCGTGCCATTTCCACACAAGCAGAAGACCGCTTGCCTTGCCCACGCATATGCCTTAACCACGCATATGAGTAGTTAAGGCAAAGAGCAGTCAGCGGTCCAGTTGCAGAGAACGGATAGGTGGGGAGAGGGACAGGAAGGATCAGACTTGGGAGGAGATCGCGACTTGGTAAGTAGGTTTTGGGGGAAAGAGGGTAGTTTTCGGGGGGCGTTTTCAGTGAGGTTGTTTTAGGGCTCAGGGCAGGGGGGAGTGACAGTTTTCAGGTCTGGGGGCCATTTTAGTACTCAGGGCAGGGAGCTGGGGTTGGGGTGGTTTTTTGGGCTGGGGGGCGTTTTAGGGATCAGGGTGGGGGCAGGGGTGGGGGTAATTTTTTGGGCTTGGGCTGGGTTTTAGGGTGGGGGGTCGGGGTACTTTTTAGGGCTGAAGTGGGGTGCATTGCAGGGCTGGGGGCTGGTTTTTAGAGCTAGGGTGGGGGCTCGGGGTAGAGCTCAGGGTAGGGGAGCTGTTGTGTGAACTTTACTACGCATATAACTTTACCAAGCATGCCTTTACAATGAAATGTGTTGTAAAGGCATGCGTGGTAAAGGAATGCGTGGTTAAGATGCATTCGTAGTAGTGACTGCGTTGTTGAAGCACGCATGGTTTAGCCATGCATGCTTCTGCCATACTACTGGCTCCCAACTGAGCTATGATCCGAACCGAATTTGTTAAAATTCCACAAGGCTCTAACCAGTACACCCTCGGGTAATCGCACGCTTAACAAACTAATAATAATAATGGCCCTCCCCTCTAGTAAGGCTGCAGGGGAGGACACCATACATCTCTAATTTTATAAAACATTTGCTGATATACTTATACTGGTATTTTCACACTTTATCTTTAGCATAGATTGGGGGGTATAACAGACTTATGGGACGCAACCAATATTGTGCCGACAGCCTTGATCACACAGTATATGTATTGACCTGCCGGGAAGACTGCACTGCACCAGCCCTCAAGGTCAGGGGGCCACAAGGATATGGAACTACTCTGAGTCTTCTTTAGTGGAACAGCAGAAAAGAAAAAATAAACTGAACATTTTAATTTCGGAGGCCCACTGTAGTGCTTTTAAATCAAATGATTATGCTACAGCGCAGAAACCTACTAAAGGTAAAGAATTCATGAAAGTGCACTACTGATCCAAGCATGCAACACTAAGTTGAACTCACCTGTGAGGCCCACTGAGGGCTAATTAAATAAAGGACATGCAGAGGAGAGTGCCTTTCCACCTCTCCTGTGCAGTATCATGAAGCCTGTGACCGAGGAGCTGGTGATCTGAAACGCGTAAGGCAATGAAATGCATCTGAATGGAAATGCCGGATTTCTTTCAAATAAAGAATCAGTGGAATTAATCTGCTTCTTCATTGGCTTTTCGAGTGCGTCTTCAACTGGGGATGTTTTGATAACAATATATATATATATATCTATATATCTATATAGATATATATATCTATATGTATATATATAGATATATATATATAGATATATATATATGTATAAATATACACACACAATATAACAGTGCTGAGATATATCCAAAGGTCACATAATACAAATTGTTCCATAGTTATTCCTTTTTAGTCTTCTTTATTGATTCTTTTGTTGCATACATCCAATACAATCTACAGCCAACACCTGTTTCGCGCACACTGCACTTCTTCAGGGCTTAAATAAAATAATTAGGATTCTCAACGTAAGTATTACTTGGGTTAATCAAAATTGTCTTCTGGTCTAGTTATCTGGTGATCTTCCTTATGAAACAATTCTTTAAAAAGCAGGTAGCTTAGCTCTTTGGTTCTTAAGTAGTCACTAATTCTTGCTAATTTAGTATGTGCACGGTTCTCAGATTATCTTCACTAGTTTTCTGGTTTCAATAGTAGAACTGCCACTCACCTCTGTTGTATTTCTCCTGCCTTGCTCATCCAATACCCATGATACGGGATGCCGCGTCTTGCTTCAATGAAGTCCTCCCTCCTTTACAGTTCGGTGTATATATATATATATATATAAAGATTACTCAGGAGACAGCACTCCGTGGAAACGGAAAGTTTCTTTATTGCAGGTGGCGTTTAGATAGACAAACGTCTACGCATTTCAGCTGTAACAGCCTTGTTCACGACGTTTTTGTGTTCCCACAGAGAGTGTTAAATAAAGTTACAACATAAACAGTAGACATCAAAAGAGGCATTTCACTTCAATACCACTACAATGAAATGAAATGAAAAGGATCGGTCATCTTGTAACGTAATGATTTCACACAAAAGTATACTATTGTGAATTGCACAAACATTGCTTATTGCATGTAAATATCGGCTTATATGTAAACAAGAATACTTTTGCCATATCTCAAAATGTCTTTCCCACAATGCAAACTTTTATAAATAATATCAAACTGAATTAAATTAAACCAATTTCTGGTATTGCCCAATTGGGCTTAATCCGATATAAATATATGTTGCAAAAAATCACAAATTCAAACAGTGTGAAACGCAACACAAAATAAACGTGTTAATAGTATAGCCCCATTGGGCTTAGTCCGGTATACATAGATGGGTCAAAAAAGTCACCAATACAAAAAGACACATAAATTTGTCAATGCACCGCTCCATTGGGCAATGATTTTATACATGCTGGTGGTTCTAACGAAATGCCTCCCATGTTGCAGGAATGTCCCTATTGGAATATGGGTGAAATAATAACAATGGTATAACTGCAAATCATAAGTCAATAAACTACTCAATTTAGCCCCATTGGGCATATACCCGTAGATTCATAGGTGAGAGAGAGCGAGAGTGGCAACAAGCTAGATGAAAAACGATTGCCATATAAAAAGACTATGAAAGCGAAAAAAACAAAACTTGAAAAAAAAATTATATCTTAGCTCTTATGCAGTCTCCTCACGGTGTTCATCCTGGACAACCTATAACAAAAAAAATGAACAAATTTATTGTTATTACATTTCTCTAGGAACAATAAACACATTAAAAACCATTAAAAGCATGATATTGAGGTACAAGCAAGAATATAAAGACAGCATCGAAGGAAACTGAATATGTCTACATGTTAACAGGGAATAACATCAAAAGTTCATAGGCACTGTGTTAAAGAAAGGGATACATTTCCTCATCAATAGTCATACCTATTGGCTCTTTGGTTCCCATCCTGAGAATATATCTGCATTCCAATTGTCTGAGGGCCTTTTCTCTATCCCCTCCTCTCAAAGTTTTTACCACCTTGTCTAATATACAATAGGTCAGTTTAGAGGGATCTCTGTTATGGTGCTCCATAAAATGTCTGGCCACCAGATACGTGGTATCTGCATTTTTGATTGCAAGTAAGTGCTGCAGAACCCGCTTAAAGGCTTCCAACTTTGTACTCCCAATGTAACCTTTAGGGCAGGTACATTCCAGCAAGTAGACCACATATTCTGATTTGCAGTTAAGTGGTTTAGATATGATCAGGCGTTCTCCAAAACAGGTTTTAACCTCTGTTGTATTTTTGCCTTGCTGACATGCCTTCCACTTTGTACATCTTTTGAAACCATTAATGGGTTTTAGCTACTTTTGGTGTGTGTCCGTGTATGTGTGCACTAGTTTGTTCCCTAGTGTTGGTGGTCTTCGATATGTTATATCTGGTCTGGTGGTAACATCTACTCCTATAACAGGATCTCTCTTTACCAGATGCCAATGTCTGTTGAAGGCTTTTCTCAGTTCTTTGTGGAGTGAATTGTAGGTGGTTATAAATCTGTTCACCTGTGCAACCTCCCTGTCTGGTTTGTTTTGTTTGAATAGTAGATCTATTCTCTTTGCCTCTCTAGAGTTGTTTTGGCCAACTGTAAAACTGGTTGTTGGTACCCTCTGTCTGCCAATCTATCACAAATCTCCCTCTCTGCTGTCTCATATTGTTCAGTGGAGCCACAGATTTGTTTGGCTCTCAGTAGTTCTCCATAGGGTATACTGTTTTTAAGTGAATGGGGATGCAAACTGTTGGCATGTAATGTAGTATTACCCGCTGTAGGTTTGCGGAAGATTGGTGTAGAAAGGCATTGGTCCTTGATCTCTATTCTTACATCCAGAAACTCCATCTCAGTATTACTAATGCGACTGGTAAATGTTAAATTCAGCTTATTGGAATTAATACATTTCACAAACGCTTCTATAGACTCGATGTTACCTTTCCATAAAATGAAAAGGTCATCTATGTAGCGCAACCATATAACAATATGTGATGACCATTTTTCCAATTCTGGACCATGTAGCACCTGCTCCTCCCACCAGCCCATATGCAAATTCGTATAGCTGGGGGCGAAGCAGGTGCCCATCGTTGTCCTCTGTTGCTGTTTGTATAGGATGTTGTTGAATAGAAAAATATTGCATGACAGACACCACTTTATCATTTCGATCAACATGACATTGTCCTCAGCATATTGTCTTGGTCTTTGATTCAAAAAGTGTTCGATGGCTCTCAGTCCATCTTCATGACGGATGCTGGTGTATAGGGAATTGACGTCCAGACACACCATGTACATCAAAAATCTGTTTCAAAAAGTCTGTGGTGTCCTGTTTGTAAGAAGGTAGATCTCTCACCATTGGTTGTAGATAATAATCTACGTACTTGGAAACGTTCTCCAACAGACTACCTATGGCTGAAATTATAGGTCTTCCAGGTGGGCATTCACTGTTTTTGTGTATCTTTGGTAGTAGATATAAAATAGGGACTCTAGGATAGTTAACTTCGAGAAAGCTGTATTCATCCAGTGTGATTAGACTGCAATCACGCCAAGCAACTAGGTCATCATAGAAGTCATTTTTAAGCTTTTCATACTCTCCCCAAGTGATTATTTTGTAACATGAGGTGTCTTTCAGTTGTAATGCGGCTTCATCTAAGTACATTCTTAATGGCCATATTACTACATTGCCTCCTTTATCTGCATTGCGAATGACCCATTCTTTCTCTGATGACCATTTCTGAATGACATTGGTATATTTCCTTTCCCAAGATGTAGGCTTACAACTTTTTTGGAGTTCTATTCGCTTGATTTTTTTAATCTCTTCAACCATGACTTCATTGAATGTGTCTATACTGTCATATGGGAGAGTAGGATTAAACTTTGATTTAGGCTTGAAGGGGGACTTGCATAAACTGATAGGGGTTACAGCAATTTCACTATGGTAAACTAGATCAGTACATCCCTCAGCTTCCAACTCATTTAATACCTGTAACAGGTTGGCATCAGTAGTGGACACATTGGCATCACGTTCAGTGATTGTTGTCTCATTTCTGTTCTTTTTTTTGACCTGTTGTTTAAAGAATTTTCTCAATTTTAACTTACTTATGAACTGGTATAAATTAATTCGAGTCTGGTCATAAATAAATTTAGATTCTGAAGAGAAAGATAAGCCCAAGTTCAAAATGCATTTGTCCTCATCAGTCAGAGTAACTGAACTGAGGTTGATTACCGTATTATTTTCCATTATTTCTTGGTTTGACTCCTCGTCACTGCCATCTTCTTTCTCTCCATTTCCTTTTCCCTTGCCGCCCCTCCTCTGGCTCCTCTTCCTGTTTTCGATTGTGCTTGCGGGCGGTTGTTGGTGTATCGTCCCAAGCGTAAGAAACTGAATTCATCCTGAACTGTGGTGATTTTCAGATTTTCCATCGAACCTTCACGGTCCGATTCAGAGCCTGTGTCTGAGCTGAGGTCACTCAGAGACACCTCTTGCCGAATTTTGTTAGTTACCTCCATTCTCTCCCTCCTGATACTGTCGTATTTACGCGAGAAAGTGTATATCCTACCGTTCTCGTAATCCTTTCTGTCTCGCTGAAATGTATGCGCCTTCCTTGCAGTTATGACATATTCATGCTTCTTCACCCTTTCCTTCATTTCTTTAATAAATTTGGTCACTGTGTCTTTATCTGATGTTTGATTAAGCTGGACTGTTAAATCCTTTATTTGCTGTAGTATAGCGTCCCTATCAATGGTGGCATATTTTTTAAGGAGTAGTGTCATTTGTTTTGAGCTCTCAGCATTTAATTCGGCCCATTCTTTAACAATTCAGGATGTGAGTTTTCATAGGTGGGGGTTATCATAATCCTCAGTCCACGTGGGACTCTACCCACCTCAATATACCGCTTTAAAGACTGTACCTCCCACCACTTCGAAACCTCAGCTTTAGAAAATCTTTCAAGTTTACGGCTGAGTGTGTAGAAGGATTCTTTCTTCCCAGTGTCATCTCTGGAGGGCCTCTGTTTCCTCGTTGTTTGGCCCATCCCTGAATAGTCCTTCAGCTGTCTTTATTCTTGCATTGATTTCTTCTTCTGCCATGTCGCCAACCAGAATGTGTTTAAGGCTTGGGGAAAATGTCCAGGCTATATTCTTGATCACACGTGAGTTGCGGTGTGTGTAATAAACACTACCGGACTCATACGGCTCCCGCTGTGCAAATAGTCGCATACAGCTTCCCGGGCAGTTCGGATGCGAGCGTGAGCCCTCTGGCCCCCTCCCGCCCTGAACTTACCTTAAGGGCTGAACTGCTGCTTCACTGGAATTCACGGGGGCATGCCATCTTCGAACTGGAACTCGGGGACGTGTGCGGCGTGCTTCCTTATCGCCGTAGGTGCGCTTTGGCATCGGCGCCCACACGCTATAATATGATACAGCTCCAAAGGAAAAGATTACTCAGGAGATGGCACTCCGTGGAAATGGAAAGCTTCTTTATTGCAGGTGGCGTTTAGACAGACAAACATCTAAGCGTTTCGGCTGTACAGCCTTGTTCACGACGTTTTTGTGTTCCCACAGAGAGTGTTAAATAAAGTTACAACATAAACAGTAGACATCAAAAGAGGCATTTCACTTCAATACCACTGCAATGAAATGAAATGAAAAGGATCGGCCATCTTGTAACGTAATGGTTTCACACAAAAGTATACTATTGTGAATTGCACAAACATTGCTGATTGTATGTAAATATCGGCTTATATGTAAACAAGAATAATTTTGCCATATCTCAGAATGTCTTTCCCACAATGCAAACTTTTATAAATAATAGCAAACTGAATTAAATTAAATTAAACCAATTTCTGGTATTGCCCAATTTGGCTTAATCCGATATAAATATATGTTGCAAAAAATCACAAATTCAAACAGTGTGAAACGCAACACAAAATAAACGTGTTAATAGTATAGCCCCATTGGGCTTAGTCCGGTATACATAGATGGGTCAAAAAGTCACCAATACAAAAAGACACATAAATTTGTCAATGCACCGCTCCATTGTGCAATGATTTTATACATGCTGGTGGTTCTAACGAAATGCCTCCCATGTTGCAGGAATGTCCCTATTGGAATATGGGTGAAATAATAACAATGGTATAACTGCAAATCATAAGTCGATAAACTACTCAATTTAGCCAATTTATATATATATATTTATAGAGACAGAGAGATTACATACTGGCGGTCGCCAGTAGGTAGTTATAGTTAGGACACAGTTTCCATAGGAAAAGAGTTTTCAGTTTTGCCAATAACTTTAGCGCTGTTTAATAAATCTTCACAAAATTTTCAAAACTAGTTTTCCACTCACTTGAGCTGCTGTCTGGAACGTTTCGGAGTGATTTGTCATGCGGGGCCCCAGAAAAAGGGTGGGTTCCAAAACATGTTTTTCCCATGTAATTTCCCATAGGGATTTAAGCCATGACTACAGCCCGAACCACTGAACAGAATTACACTAAATTTGGCAGAAAGCTAGATCTTGGTCTAGAAAGATCTCTTTTTGTAATTTGGTGTAAATCCATTCATTAGTTAAGGAGTTATTAAAGAAAAAAGATGTATGCATATCTAGAGACGCAAGGGTCCGCGGATCTGACAGATCTCAAAATGAGATCTGATTGGCTGCCACCACTTCAACCAGGAAGTGGTGGCAGCCATCTTGGGTTTTGGAACTCAGCCCTAACTATAATGTCATTTTAAACATTGTGTTTTTTCAGTGAATTGCTATAGTTTTTAAATGTAAAGTAAGATGGCTGAATTACTGTGTGGCTTGGGGTTGGGAAGAAGGCCTGGCCTGAGAGTGCCCAACCTCCTTACAGTCACAAAACCCAGCGGATACCCAACCCTGTGCCCAACTCCCTGCAGGTGCCCAATCTTTAATGGGCACCAAACCCCACACCTGCGCCCAACGCCCTTGTGGGCCCAAACCCTACGGGTGCTCAAAACCCCCATAGGTGCCTAACCATCTTTTTTTTTTAAGTTGTGCTGCTGATCCACTGCAAAATACACTGTGATTTTGCAAGAGAGGGCCTCGCTCACCATTGCGATGGATCCAAAGTTCCCTGAAACTGAAGAAAAAAAATAATTTTGGCCTCTGGGACTTTCCCACAAGGCCCAGGTTGTCACAGTACTCTTACTCTGCACCTTATATCGTATTTAATTTTATTTTCTAGGACTTGGTCCCCGAGTCCTAAGATGACAGCCGTGAGTTTTGCTTCAGGTTGCAGCCAGCCAATCACAACATGTGGTTGACCTTGCAGATCCATCTCAAATACTTGGGGTCTGCCAAACAAAAAGCAACAGGCTCTGTGGATCCGCATATCTGCATATCCTTACATTTTGAACAGTAATTTCTCAAAAACTACTAAACAGATTTACACCAAATCACAAAAATCACACTTTCTGGAGCAACATCTAGCTTTTTGACACATTTCGTGTAATTCTGTTCAGCCGTTTTTTGCAATATAGATGTTCCATTTTCCTGTGGAAAATTGCATGGGGAAAAACGTATTGTCAAATCCCTCCACCCCCTTTTTCTCTGCCCCAGCTTGACGGATCAACCCGAAACTTTCAAGTAAGGGGCTGAATTCTTTTGGGGGAAAGTTTTGTGAAGATTTGTCAAACTGCACCAAAGTTATAAGCAATTATATATGTATTGTAGCAGTTTTCTTACCATTTTTGACATGATGTAACAGTTATTATATATAAAAATATATATGATCACAATAATTTGCTGAAAATCGGATTTAATGGCTAATAGCATTGCAGGCGACATATTCTGGGGTGCTCGGAGGAGTTGCTTCCAGAGTTTCCTTTCAACCTTTCCAAATGTTTGGCAAAACCCTCATTCTTAGCCTGTGCGATTGCGGCATTTATATGGTTCGTCAATGTGCTGTTTTTTTAAATTCTTTTAGGAAGTTCGGACTATGAGTTTACGTTTTACTGTTTGTTTTCACATAGGTAAAAGTTACAGTCAACTGTTTTTTTTATCTGTGGCATGACCATCACTTGAACTTGCTTTCTATTAGAATCAATGGTTTTCCGCACAGTGGGGCATATTAGCAAGACCCACGTTAAAATTATCGCCGTTTTAGCGGCAGGAAACTGCCGCTAAAACGGCGATAATGGGCTTGCTAATATGCGTTATGGAATTCCAATAGAAGCCCAGGTTAGATGTCCTGCACATCTAACCTGGGCTTCTATTGGAATTCTATAACGCATATTAGCAAGCCCATTATCGCCGTTTTAGCGGCAGTTTCCTGCCGCTAA
The DNA here is from genome assembly GCA_963921515.1 of Calotriton arnoldi. Lineage (NCBI taxonomy): Eukaryota > Metazoa > Chordata > Amphibia > Caudata > Salamandridae > Calotriton > Calotriton arnoldi. Next base: position 230,465 of record CAWUFW010001160.1, read on the forward strand.
AACGGCGATAATTTTAACGTGGGTCTTGCTAATATGCCCCAGTATTTCTTAATTACATCTCATTGCCTCAGGATTTCTAGCTAGCAGCACGGAGGTGTCTACATACTGCAAGATTGGGATTTCACTTCATTCATTGTGTGCACACGATCTTGTAAGTATAATTGGTGTACAGATTATATAAGATCACACCAGAGGCATCCTTGCATTACCTCTCTTGTTGCATTTTACGTCACTGGGTAGTTTGCCATTCAGTCCGAATCTAATCTGTGTTCTATTGTTTATGGACAGCTCAGTGTTTGAAATGGAAATAGAAAGTGCAGGTACTGAGAAGTGTGGTTACTCCCCCATTAAAAGTATTGCACCCCTGCCGAGAAGCGCAGGCATTCTCCCTTTAAATTCCAAATGTGCAGGAACTCAGGACCTGTCCATTTAAAGCATTGGTGCAGCTTCATTATTATAAACCTCATCACTTTTCTTGATCCATTTCTTGTTTTCTTAGGTTTTTGCCACAGTATCTGGCAATTCATGGTATCAAATGCTCTACTGCATTCGATGAATACCAAATACAGACACGTCCCTTTTTTGTTCTATAGTTTTCCCCCTGATGGAGCAGCGTTAGGACTTGGTCAACAGTGAATAGACCATTTCTAAATCTACGCTGAATAGGCTCAGTATGTTTTCATTTTCTATTCATTTCTGTAGATGTGTGTATTTTGTATATTTGATGTGTATATTTTGTGATCGTTGTCAAGAAGGCCGACTGACCGTTATGTGTTTGGATTGCATGTTTCCTCTTCCGTCTAGGTAGGTACAATTTTACTTTTGGCCATGTAGTTGAAATGGTACATTCTTTAAATGTTGTCTCAAACATTGGCATCCAACATTCTGCTAGATGACAATAGCATTCGAGTAGAATCATATTGGGTCCTGGGGCTTTGTTATTGGCCAAATTGTTATTTGCTCTTTTTGATATAAAAATGGTAAACCAGTCCTCTGATCTTTGCTCTCCATCTTCGTATGAGGTTACAATTGACCACTGTTTCTGCAGTCCCTGTCACAGCACAGTTATCCTCGTAGAAGATGTCTTCATAATAATCAACCCACCTACCAGCTGGTTTGTTTGGGTCTTTTTTTATTGTGGTAGTTTGCAGTGCCTTTTAAAATCAGCCTCTAATACGTTTCACTGTCTTTAGTGCTGGCTGTCTGTATGAACTCTGCCCACTTTCTTTGTCAGAGTTTTTCTTCATCTTGATCAAAAAAATTATTAGCCCTCCATTATGCTATTTCTTGTCTTGTGGAGCTGGACTTCCATTTGTCCTTGTGTTCTTGTTTTAAAATGTTGCACTCCATATATCACCCATGCAAATGTTCTTTTGCAGCTCTTGCCCAGGATGTTTGGATGCCAAGTTTTGGACCTTTTGAGGTATATGGCTGTAGTGCCATGCAAAGATCTTCGTATTTGTTTATCATTGAAGTTATAGTTGTTTTCCAGTGGTTGTAGTTCTCTTTACGACCTCTATCTCAGTTCCCTGCTCCCTATTCAATGACTTTCCTACCTATTTTTCCTGCTGAGGAGCATATCTACTTTATATTGCTTCTGGATGGTTGGCTTGTATCCTTCTACTGCTGACTTGGCAGAACTACTTTTGAGTGTGCTTAAGGCACCTTCCCCATTCTCTTCCCTGCCTCTTGTTTATTTTTTATTAACTTTATTGTTCCGTTTTGTTCCGAGCCCAGCGGCCGCATACTGCAACCAGTTGAATTGCTTTTGGGCTCCCACTCCTCATGCTGTCATCTACCTCCCCCTCCCCACACCCTGCGGTGCCTGCTTTTCGTTAACTAGTTTAAAAAAAATATTTTTGCAAGGGCCTGACAGCTGTACACTGTTCCAGGCTGTAGGATAGTAGGATCTGCTTCTTATGGTTACCCCCACAATTTGCTTGATGTAATGCTGTTTTTGACTAGTCTGACTGGGATCCTGCTAATCAGGACCGCAGTCTATTCTCCCTAAACTGTTATGCATGTACTTAGGTACACCCCAGATTGGATGCTGGGGTACCCTTGTCAGTCCCTAGTATATGGTACACACGTACCCAGGGCATAGGTACCCCAGAGGTCTCTTTTGCGCTGCAGCATGTATTATGCCACCCATGAGAGACCATTCAAAATGGAACTCCAGGCCTGCCATTGCAGCCTGTGTGAGTCGGTGCATGCACCACTTACTTAAGATATAGGTTTACTATATCTAAGGGGCACTGCACTTAAAACCTATAAGTCACCCCTATAGCAGGCCTTTACAATCCTGAGGGCAGGGTGCTTGGTTCTAAGTGAGAGTGAGCAGGACACCCCTGCAGCCTACGGAGTCCATTCTCCCGGGTTGTCAGTGAAGCAGTCATATACTATATATAGAGGGGTATTACGCGACCGCGTGATGACCATCTCGAAAACGGCGGCAACAAACCCTATTGTGTTTGGTGTCAAACATGTTGGAATCATACCCCCACACTGGTAACCGGTGTGGGAGGTATGATTCCACCCACCAGGAAGGCCCTTCGTGGGCTCTCGGTGTTCACGGTACCAGCCTTCTTGCTCTGGACAGCACAAAATGGTTGCTGCCAACCAGAGGGAAAATGCTACTTACCCAGTATGCATCTGTTCTTGGCATATAGAGCTGTAGAGTCATATGCTGTGCATAGATCGCCATCTAGTGTTGGGTCCGGATATTTGCACTTTGTTTTTCTTCGAAGAAGTCTTTCCAGTCACAAAGTAGGTGACTCCTCCTTTCGGTGATAGTGCGCATGGGCATCAACGCCATTGTTACATTGTTTTCCCGCAGAGGGTGATAATGGAGTTAGTAAGAGTAGTAAAAAGGAGATGTCCATGAATGCATGTATCTAAGTAAGATGTTACTGCAACAGGTATAGGTACCCGGGGAGGCGGGTGGGCACATTTGACTCTACAGCTCTATATGCCAAGAACAGATGCATACTGGGTAAGTAGCATTTTCAGTTCGAGGCATATGAGCTGTAGATCATATGCTGTGCATAGACTACATAGCAGTTATCTCCCAAAGCGGTGGCTAACCTGTAGCTGTTGCAGTGGTCTGAAATAGTGTACGTAAAACTGCCTGGCCTACTCTAGCTTGCTGTGCTGCTAACACATCCACAGAATAGTGTTTTGTGAATGTGTGAGGTTTAGACCATGTTGCAGCTTTGCATATATCATCTATGGGTATATTTCCTAGGAATGCCATAGAAGCCCCCAGTTTGCGTGTAGAGTGTGCTCTAGGGGGAACTGCTACAGTTCGTTTTGCTTTTGCATAACATATTTGAATGCTCTCTTCACATCTAATGTGTTTAGGGCACGTTCTGCCACAGAATCTGGTTGAGGGAAGAACACTGGTAACTCAACAGATTGATTGATATGAAAAGCAGAAATGACTTTAGGAAGGAGTTTAGGATTAGTCCGAAGAACCACTTTATTTTGGTGCATTTGTAAAAAGGGTTCTTCTATAGTTAATGCCTGAAGCTCACCGACTCTTCTGAGTGAAGTGATAGCAACGAGGAAAGCAACTTTCCATGTTAGAAATTGCAGTTCACATTTGTGCAATGGTTCAAAGGGTGGACCCATTAGTCTGGTGAGAACAATGTTGAGATTCCACACTGGAGCAGGTGGACGTCTCGGGGGAATAACTCTTTTGAGTCCTTCCATAAACGCTTTAATGACAGGTACTCTAAAAAGAGATAGATGTTGTCTATTTTGTACGTATGCAGCTATTGCAGCTAGATGCAAACGTATGGACATGTCTGCTAAATTGGAACGTTTTAGATGTAACAAATAGCATATAATGTTTTGGACAGAAGCATCAAGCGGGTTAATGTGGTTGTTGTTACAGTAAATCACAAACCGCTTCCACTTTGCTGCATAGCAGGCTCTTGTGGTAGGCCGTCTAGCTTCCTTGATGATATTCATACAGTCTGGCGGTAGATTAAGATAGCCAAACTCGAAGACTTCAGGTGCCAGATCGCCAGATTGAGTTGACTAGCGTTTGGGTGTCTTATGTGTCCATGGCTCTGTGTTAGGAGATTGGGTGTAAGACGTAGTTTTTGATTAGGAACTACTGAGAGTTCCAATAGGGTTGTGAACCATGGTTGACGTGCCCATGTGGGAGCAACTAGGATTAGTGTCAGGGATGCTTGTTTGAGTTTCTGAACCACTAATGGAATGAGTGGGAGAGGCGGAAAAGCGTAAGCAAATATCCCTGGCCAGTTCATCCATAGTGCATTGCCTTTGGACAATGGGTGTGGATACCTGGACACGAAGCTTGGGCATTTTGCGTTTAGGTATGTGGCGAACAGGTCTTTGTCTGGGAAGCCCCACATTTGAAAAAATGGAAGGAGAACTTGAGGGTGAAGTTCCCATTCGTGGATTTGGTGTGTCTGATGAGTTAGCAGATCTGCTATCTGATTGTTTACTCCTGGGAGGTGTTCCGCTAGGAGATATATTTTGTGATGTATGGCCCATCTCCAGATGGTCTGTGCTAACTGTGACAGCTGGAGAGAGTGTGTCCCCCCCTGTTTTTGAATGTATTACATGGCTGTCATGTTGTCTGTACGAATTAGGACAGTGTTGCGTACTAGCTGAGCTTGAAATGCTTTCAGAGCCAGAAAAGTCGCTAACAGCTCTAGATGATTTATATGAAGCTGTTTTTGTTGCAAGGTCCACATGCCCTGAATTGTGTGGGTTTGGAGATGCGCTCCCCAACCTGTCAGTGATGCGTCTGCTGTCAGTACTATCTGTGGAACCGGGTCGCTGAAGGGCCGCCCTTTTAAAAGGTTTTGTGTGTTCCACCACTACAGAGAGCGATGGGTGCGGCCGTCTACCAACACTAGATCTGATAACCGACCTTGGGCCTGGTTCCACTGACCTGCTAAGCATTCCTGTAGGGGACGCATTTGAAGTCTTGCTTAGGGAACTATGAAAATGCAAGATCCCATCATTCCCAGTAATTGCATGAACACTCGAGCTGGTAAGAAGTGTTGAGGCTGAAACTGAGACATCAGGGTTTGAATGTTCCTGAGTCTGGCTGGAGTTGGGTATGTGTAACGAGGGCGGTCGGATGAAGAGCGGGATGCGCCCACAGGAAGGTGGGGAGAGTGTGATTACCTCCGACACCCCTCTTGTTTTCCTGCAGCAGGACGAATGGACTTGGCCGGACATTCGAGCCGGGGACGTGGAAGACGAAAAGGAACACCTTTCCTTTAAGTGGGATGACTGGTCACTGAACCACGCCCCCTTCGATGACGACGAGGAGGTCGGCCCTTCAAAGACGGGAGGAAGGCGGAAGTACGGGTGTGCTAGCACCAGAGGCGCAGGAGGAGTCGAGGGAGTCGAGAACCAAGGGAAGCAGACGGAAGCAACAGCAGGAGCAGAGGCGGAACGGTCGCAAGACGGAAAGGAGCCAGGAGGCCAACGTTCCCGTGTATCGCCCAGCCACGTTCCAGGAGGAGCGTGGCTTTCGCAGGTACGAGACCGCTTGACGGGCTGGGTGGGTAAAAGTGAGAGCCCGAGAACCTAGTGCATCAGTCCCCGTATCCCGGTACCCCCATCCTGAGCACTGCCCTCACCTTTGTAGAAGTGTTACGCACCGTGTGACTCCTCACTACCCCCTTCCCTTGTCAACCTAGTGAATACGTGCACTACACTCACACCCGCTACTTTCTCTTTCCTTCCCCATCCACGCTTCCTCTGTACCGGACGGACCCGTGCTGGAGCGGCTACGAAGGGTGCGGACCTCGCCGAGGGACCGAGAACGTAGAGAGAAGACAGAAGAACAACCCTTGCCTTATTATAGACCGGTCTCACGACAGAGGCGTGTTCTTAGACCAATAAAGCCTTCTTTGACCCCCACCTGTCTCCCGTATGTGCCTCCTAACCCGCTACAAGTGGTGGAGAATGCGGGCATAGAGGCACCCATCTGTAATTCCACGATGGACGCCCTCATACAGCACCTGGTAAAGGGCCAAGAACAGCTGGGATGGGCGGTGGAGAGACAGCTAACATCGGCGCAAGCGGACCGGGACACGTTTAAGGACACCATAACCGCTCAGTTGGAGGGACTGCACAGGGTGATGCGTGACCAGCCGCTCCCCACGCCGCAAGAACCTCGGACCCCAACCCCGGGGCCCTCTGGCATATCACTACAGAAGTATGTAGTGGGAGAGGACCCCGACGCCTTCATGCTCAATTTCGAACGCGCCGCACGGGCCTGCGGTTGGCCCGTGGAGAAGTGGCCGTTCTTCCTAGCCCCATTGTTGACAGGAGAAGCGCAAGCCGCCTATCAGGTGGCTAACGCAGCCGGAAACACCCCGTATGCTGATATTAAAACGGTCATATTGGACCACTTAGGTCTTGATGCTGAAGCGTATCGAGTACGCTTTCGAAGGAGAGAGGTAACCCGGGAGAGAACCCAAAAACCTTGTTCTTCCGGCTAAAAATGGCTGCGGATAAATGGCTAACACTGCATATGTGTACCAAAGAAGAGATAATGGACAAGATCTATCTCGAACAGTACCTGGACGCTCTCCCTTTAACACGCAGAAATGGTTGCGCCAGCACTCACACCTGACCACGGAACAAGCCATGGATATGGCCGCTACGTTTTCCCGGGCTCAACCCAAGCAGAGCGGGTTGGAAAATGAGAAACCCAGTAGGTCCCTGGTGTTCAAACAAGACAGGAGAAGCCATACGTTTATGGAACCACACAAACCGCGACCCAGCAGACCAGAGACTCCACAGTTCAGGGGACCCCAATGCTTCGAGTGTGGGGACTGGGGCCATATCGCGAGGTTGTGCCCCGACGGAAACCCTCCGAAGAACCAATGGAGGTGGGATACGTCCCCAAATCCATTCTTTACTCCGCTGAGATGGGGAGCGCCTTTCACGTGAGTGTACGGGTGAACGGGACCAAGGTAAAGGCCCTCCTAGATTCGGGTTGTAGGCAGTCCGTAATACAGGGGTCTTCATATTGCCCAAACAAGTTATCCCCGACACCATGGTCCACATCAGGTGCGTCCATGGAGACGTCAAGCCATACCCCGTGGCGGTAGTACCCCTGGTCCATTCCGACGGTAGCACCTATGTCCTCCGGGTGGGGGTGTTGGAGGGGTTACCAGAAGAGCTCATAATTGGGACAGATAACCCCGAATTCCGAGACCTATTCATACACCGCCTTAGGAAAGAGACCCCACAGCCCCAACGAGGACCGGTAGCGACATCACCAGTACCCGCTTTCATAACCCCTGAACCTTGGACTTTGGACAAAGGTTTCAAATTTGCCCAGGCTAACGACTCCTCCTTATTCAATGCATGGGAACAAGCCCATAGAACACAGGACTGTACCAACCCTGTTTATCCACGTTTTCTTATAAAAAACGGTCTTCTATATCGTCAGGGTTCCAGAGAAGACCCCCTTCAACTTTTGGTTCCTCAGACCTTTAGGGAGCAAATCATGTTCTTTTCACACTCACACTTGACTGCAGGACACGTAGGGAGCGAAAAGACTACCCAGAACGTGTTAAGACATTTTTTTTGGCCGGGGGTCTATAAAGATATTAAAACCCACTGTCAGGTCTGCGACATTTGCCAGATAAAGAACCTTCATCGGCCCCCAGCGGTCCCTTTACAACCCCTCCCGGTAATAGGTACCCCTTTCGAAAGAGTGGGAATGGACCTGATAGGACCCCTACCAAAGACACGCCGAGGGAACCAATATGCCCTCGTTATAATAGACTATGCCACCAGGTACCCGGAAGCCTTCCCTCTGAGAGCCACCACCACGCGCCTGATCTCCGAGAAGTTTCTGGAATTGTTTTCCCGGGTGGGGTTCCCCAAGGAGATCTTGACCGACCAGGGTACCCCTTTTGTGTCAAGGCTAATGAAGGAGGTATGCAGGATTTTACAACTGCGGCAGATCAGAACATCGGTCTACCACCCACAAACCGACGGCCTAGTAGAGAGGTATAATAGGACTCTCAAAACCACATTAAAGAAAATGCTTTCCGTGAACGGCCGGGAATGGGACCAAGTACTACCACTGGCATTGTACGTGATCAGGGGGCAAAAACAGAGCAGTCTGGGGTGTTCGTCGTTCGAGATGCTATATGGACGACAACCCCGGTCGCTCCTGGAGATGACCAAGGAGGCGTGGGAGAAGGAAGAGGGCGATGAAGAACGTGGGATGTTGGAATATACCCAGGCCCTAAAGTCAACAATAGGAAAATTGAGAGACCTGGCCTATTCCAACCTGGAGAAGAGTCAAGAAAAACAGAAGGCGTCCTATGATAAAGGGAAACGATGGAGACGACTGGAAGTGAATGATTGGGCCCTAGTATTACTACCCTCGTCCACGAAGAAGTTCCAGGCGGAGTGGATGGGACCCTACAAAGTCGTGGGGACCATTGGGAAAACCAGCTACAAATTACAGATCACCCCACGAAGAAGCCAGACCTATCACATAAACCTTCTGAAAAAATGGCTAGGACCCCCACCGAAAGCTGCCCACCTTACGTTACCGACGCACGCCCCCTCCTCTTCTACCTTGGAACAGTTGGTTATCAATGAGGAACTGAGAGAACAGGAAAAAGAAGACCTCCAGAGAACCCTGATTCCCTTTTCCTCCGTCTTTTCGGACAAACCGGGAAAAACCACCTTGACCGAACATAGGATAGAGACACCCCCAGGAAAGACCATCAAACAGCGGCCGTACCGAATCCCCGCAGCAAAAAGGAAGGCAGTACAAAAAGAAGTACAGGAGATGCTACGCCTAGGGGTCATACGACCGTCTAGAAGCGAATGGTCCTCACCCATCGTGATGGTGCCCAAACCTGATGGTAGTACCAGGTTCTGCATGGACTTCCGCGCCCTTAACGACATCTCCTCCTTCGATGCATATCCCATCCCCCGCATCGATGAGTTGATCGAAAAATTAGGTGAAGCCAAATATATTACCACCTTGGACCTGACCAAAGGTTATTGGCAGGTACCCCTACGGGAAGAAGATAGAAGGAAGACCGCTTTTTCTACACCTGACAGCTTATACGAGTTTACTGTTCTTCCCTTCGGCCTACACGGGGCGCCAGCAACATTCCAGCGCCTCATGAACACGGTGCTCCGGGAACATCAGTCGTTCACCTCTGCGTACTTGGACGACATAGTGATCTTCAGTCCTTGTTGGAAAACCCACCTAGCCCATCTCCAGACCATCTTATCCGCCCTGCAACAGGCCGGATTACACATAAACTCAAAGAAATCAAGGGTGGGTTACCAGAAGGTGAAATATCTGGGTTATGTACTAGGCCACGGGATGATTGAACCCCAGATTGAGAAAATCAGAGCGATAGCCGAAACCCCTTTCCCCAGCACCAAGAAGGAAATGAGAGCGTTTTTGGGGTTGATAGGGTACTACCGTCGCTTCATTCCCCAATTCTCAGAGGTAGCCGCCCCTTGACCGATACCCTCAAACAAGACGTAAAAGCACAGTCCCTCTTACACCCCACGCCCCTAATGTGGAAGGCATTCAACGGCTTGAAACGGGTTATAACCACTGGTCCCGTGCTCTCCTCCCCTGACTTTACCCGTCCTTTCATACTCCACACCGATGCATCAGATTATGGAATTGGGGCCGTCTTATCACAGTTGTCTCCCGAGGGCATGGACCACCCCATCCTCTATATTAGCAGAAAGCTCTTTCCCCGGGAGCTCCGATACCCTACCATCGAGAAGGAGTGCCTGGCGATCAAATGGGCTATCGACAAGTTGAGGTACTATCTCGAGGACCGCCCCTTCACCCTATACACAGATCACGCCCCCCTCCAGTGGATGAGCAGGAACATGGCTCTGAACCCCAGGGTTCTTAGGTGGTTCCTCTCCCTGCAGCCTTTTTCATTTACTGTGAAACATCGGAAAGGCTCAGAGAATGGGAGCGCTGACTACCTCTCCAGATTTCCTCTCCCCGATCGGGAGAGTCCAAGGGGGGTGGTGTGTAACGAGGGCGGTCGGATGAAGAGCGGGATGCGCCCACAGGAAGGTGGGGAGAGTGTGATTACCTCCGACACCCCTCTTGTTTTCCTGCAGCAGGACGAATGGACTTGGCCGGACATTCGAGCCGGGGACGTGGAAGACGAAAAGGACCACCTTTCCTTTAAGTGGGATGACTGGTCACTGAACCACGCCCCCTTCGATGACGACGAGGAGGTCGGCCCTTCAAAGACGGGAGGAAGGCGGAAGTACGGGTGTGCTAGCACCGGAGGCGCAGGAGGAGTCGAGGGAGTCGAGAACCAAGGGAAGCAGACGGAAGCAACAGCAGGAGCAGAGGCGGAACGGTCGCAAGACGGAAAGGAGCCAGGAGGCCAACGTTCCCGTGTATCGCCCAGCCACGTTCCAGGAGGAGCGTGGCTTTCGCAGGTACGAGACCGCTTGACGGGCTGGGTGGGTAAAAGTGAGAGCCCGAGAACCTAGTGCATCAGTCCCCGTATCCCGGTACCCCCATCCTGAGCACTGCCCTCACCTTTGTAGAAGTGTTACGCACCGTGTGACTCCTCACTACCCCCTTCCCTTGTCAACCTAGTGAATACGTGCACTACACTCACACCCCGCTACTTTCTCTTTCCTTCCCCATCCACGCTTCCTCTGTACCGGACGGACCCGTGCTGGAGCGGCTACGAAGGGTGCGGACCTCGCCGAGGACCGAGAACGTAGAGAGAAGACAGAAGAACAACCCTTGCCTTATTATAGACCGGTCTCACGACAGAGGCGTGTTCTTAGACCAATAAAGCCTTCTTTGACCCCCACCTGTCTCCCGTATGTGCCTCCTAACCCGCTACAGTATGCTAGAGCCTTTTGTGTGTCTATAGTGGCTCCTAGATATGCTTGAGGCATGGATGGTTGGAGATGGGATTTGGCTAGATTTACTGTGAATCCTAGCTCGTGAAGCAGTTGCACAGTCTTTTGTGTGTGGCGTAGACAGCTGTTGTGCGAACTGGCCTTTATGAGCCAGTCGTCTAAGTATGGGAAGACGTGAACATGTTGTCTTCTTAGATGGGCTGCGACTACTGCCAAACATTTTGTGAAAACCCTGGGAGCGGTTGTCACCCCGAAGGGAAGGACTTTGAATTGATAATGTTGGCCTGCTACCACAAACCTGAGGTATTTCCAGTGCGCATGGTGTATTGGAATATGAAAGTAAGCGTCCTGTAAATCCAGAGTGGATAGAAAGTCGCCTTGCTGAAGGAGAGGAAGCACTTGTTGGAGTGTTCCCATATGAAAATGGTTCGACTGAATGTATAGATTTAATTGTCTGAGGTCCAGTATAGGCCTCAGAGAGCCGTCCTTCTTGGGAATTAGGAAGTAAAGGGAGTACACCCCTGTCCCCTGGTATTGTAAAGGGACTGGTTCTATTGCACCCTTTTGCAAAAAAGAAAAAACCTCTTGCTTTAGAAGGGTGAGTTGTTCTTGTGACATGAGGTGTGACCTTGGAGGAATGTTCGGTGGAGTGCTTGTAAGCTCCAGGCAATAACCAGATTGGATAATTTGTAGAACCCATTTGTCTGATGTAATCGTATTCCAAATGGGTAGTATTTGAGAAAGACGTCCCCCGACAGGAGTGGAATGATCGGGGGTATGGGAAAGAAGTCACTGTTTGGTGTTTGCAGGGGAGATGCGTGTTGAATTACCTCTGCCTCTTCCCTTGCCATGGTTTCCTCTATATCCTCCCCTAAAATAACCTCTTGAAGAGGGCGATTGATTGTTTCCTTTGTAAGAGGAGGAGGGATTCTCTGTAGACACATTTTTGGAGCCGCCCCTATAGCATGAGCGACGAAAGGAACCTCTGTTAGAAGGTAACTGTAAGGCCCCCATGGACTTAGCAACTTCGGTATCTTATTTCATCTTTTCTAATGACACATCGACAGCTGGACCAAAGAGATGTTCTTTATCAAAAGGTTGATAAGAATAGAGGCTTGTACCTCAGGCTTGAACCCTGAAATCCTTAGTCAAGCATGTCTACGGAGTAGTATACTAGTGTTTACAGCCCGAGCTGCTGTATCTGCCTGATCTAACGCACACCTGATAGAGGTATTAGTTATTAATTTACCTTCTTGAATAAGGTCAGAGGCTTTAGTCTTATGCTCATCAGGAAGGAATTCAATGAGCTTTTCGAGTTCATCATAATGAGCTCTATCATACCTTGCCAATAATGCTTGGGCATTGGCAATGCGCCAATGATTAGCCGCTTGTGAGGCTATCCTTTTGCCCGAAGCATCTATTAATGTGGACTCTTTATCAGGAGGAGGGGCATCGTCTGTTGCTTGAGAATTAGCTCTCTTACGAGCATTGGAAACAACCAGAGAGTCTAAGGGTAATTGACCTTTGATATACACAGGGTCATTAGGTGCAGGTTTATATATTTTTTTCTACCCTGGGAGTGATGATCCTAGCTCTTACAGGGTCTTTAAAGATGTCCTCAGTGTGTTTGAGCATCCCCTTTAACATTGGTAATGTCTGTGTAGCCCTTTGAGATGAACTCAGTGTCTCAAATAAAAAATCCTCCTCTAACCTCTCTTTGTGAAGCTCTACTCCATGATATTGTGCAGCTCTGTTAAGGAGCTCAATGTACCCAATGTGATCATCTGGAGGAGAAGGTCTGGATGGATATAAGTCGGGGTCATTATCTGGTTGAGGGACATTATAATGATCCCATGGATCAGGATCCTGTGTTGCATCCTGTGGTGCATAGTCATCCATATCCCCTGTATCTTGTGGGTCAGGTGATGGTGGTGTAGGGAATGTGTAGGTGTAATCAGTAAATTTGGATCAATGGGTGAAGAAGGTGTAATATATGGTGGAGAAGGGTTAGTGCCCACATTTTTCTTTTTAGAGGAATGTGGTAGTCTTCTTGTAATCCCATTTTCCTCTTCTCAGGAAGTTTGGCATGAATATGCCCAGTTTCTGGGTTATTCACGATCTCCTTCTGTTTCGGATCCGAAGGTGGAATATCGGTCCGAGGCTCTTTAGTTGCAGTACTATCTTTAGATGCCGGTTTTGGCGTCGAAAGCTTCGGCTCCGAAGTTTTCGGCTCCGAAGATTTAGGTTTACGCAACAGTGGCACGGAAGCCAGAAGGTGTTTTGTCTTCGACGCCGAAGGTTTCGGGTCGGCACCGGCGTGGGGACGGGTAGAGTCCGAGCCGGAAGGCTGTTGTTTATGTTTCGGCTCCGAGCTTGAAGGCGGGGCGCTCGAAACGTTTTCTCGGTGCCGACCTTGGCCCGAAGGCAGAGGAGGGACCGGAGCCTTTTTATGAAGGGGGTGGTATGGGACGGAAGTCTCTTTACTCATGATCCGTTGTCCCGGTGTGAGGTCTTCGGCATCGGAGTCGGCTCCTCCTCCATTTCGGCATCCTGCACTTGCGATTCTTCATGTTCGGACTCGTCTTCAAGGAGGTCCGGCGCAGAGCCGCTTTGTTGGTACATTTCGTGACGTCGAGCCCGACGATCACAGAGCGTTTTCTTCGACCGAAACGACCAACATGCATCGCAGTCTTTCTCGTCCTGGTCTGGGGACAGGCAAAGGTTGCACACTTTATGCAAGTCGGTGCGTGATAACTTAGCGCGACACCCTGGACAGAACTTGAATGGAGTCCGTTCCATCGACTGCTACCGACCCCGGCGCGGGTAGGCCCTACGGCCTTCCACGAATCTTCCGATCAAAGGTTTTCGAGAGCAAACGATACGCGGAGAATGGGAAACGCGATCGATAAACAATAACGTCGAGGGTAGTGGATTGCACGTCGAAGGGGGCCTGAAGAAACGGTGCCGAACCGGAGCGCAACAATTCACATCCAAACCCGATGGCGGAAAAAAACAATCTAACAATGGAGTCGATGCCCATGCGCACTATCACTGAAAGGAGGAGTCACCTACCTCGTGACTGGAAAGACTTCTTCAAAGAAAAACAAAGTGCAAACATCCGGACCCAACACTTGATGGCTATCTATGCACAGCATATGATCTACAGCTCATATGCCTCGAACACACATTTCTGCCCTCCTGCTGCTGAGCCAAGCTCGAGCAGGGGAAGGCAGGACAATAGGCATCCTGTCACAGGGAGGTGTGACCACCTCCCAGACAGGATTTAGTGTATTAGGACTGGGTGGGTGCACTTGCCAGCAACAGAAAAGTCTGCATGAGGGGCACATTTGATGTCCCTGTGCATAGTCCAGTTCAAACCAGTCCTGGGAACTGTTGGCTCCCACTCTGGCGCGAAACTGGACAAAGGACATGGGAGTAACCTCCCCCATGTCCAGACCCTCCCCTGGGAGGGTCCCCTGAATCTTTCCAACCCTCTCCCGTGGGTACTTAAGGGCTTACCTGGTTGTGGACAAGATTCAGAACTGAAACCACTGCACTTCGACCGTCTGGGCACTCTGGACTTCGTTTGGGCCTGACTTCGTCTCCCTCTCAGTCTGCTGCATCGTCTGTGCCTGTGCACCATACAGGACCATGTAGGACCTGTGGAGCATCCAAGACACCTGAAGATAATCTCCCTTGGAGTGAAGGAGTCACTCCTCTACATTCGCAGGCACCGCAACATTGCTGACCGGTCTGCTGATCCCGAGCTGCTACAGACTCCGAAAGCTCCAGCAACACAGGAGGTGGGTTTCTACGTCCCTCTAGGCCCGAGCTCCCCTCTCACTGAATTTGACCCCAGTGTCCCTCGTGGGGGCTGCAATACCCGAACCCCTGTCCACCGCGTACTTTTGCAAGTGCATGTGCTTGTTGGCAATCCTGTGACAAGTGCATTGGGCTCCAAGTAGACCCAACCTCTGGCAACTTTTCCCACAAAGATCTTCACCCACCTCGCACCCTGTGCTCTGTGGCCTGTTGTTTTGTGAAGCTGCTCGAGGTCCTCTCACAACTCCTGTGCCTCCGGCCTGAGGGTCCAATTGAGGGTCATCTTTGTTTTCCTTGGGCTCCCCCGATTGCTCTGGGCTTGCCCTTACTCCCCTGCTTGTGGTGAGTCTCCCGGACCTTGCTGGTCCGAACCGTACACATCCCTGACTTCCCGCGTGGGTTGCTTTAGCCAAGGCTTGTTGGTGCTCCCGCCGGACACCGACCCATCAGCAGTCGATATCCTTCGTGGGACAGCTCGAATTCGGGTCCTGGTCATCCTCAACGTCGCCTGGTCCCCGCAGCTGCAGAGTCAATGTCCCCTTCAACTATCCTGAAGCACCCGACATCGGTGGGCATTCGTCTACCGAGCCCCTGGTCACTCTCAAGTGGCCCAGACTCTGTCCCCTCTGCTTTCAGGTACTCCTTGACAAGAATCCACATTTGGATTCCAGCGGACACTTTCTCCTCTTCCAGCAGCAGCTCTTCTTCGAAGTCCTCCATTGGGTTCGACGGCGGTTTCCAACGCCAATTCACACCTATGCACCCGGTGTCCCTGGGTTAGGTAACTTGGGTACTTCGGTATCCACAGGTGTTGTGGCTCTCCAACCTTCTGTCTTCCACAGGGTTTCTTCGAAGTCCACTGGGAAGGGTCCTTAAACTTTATAATTCCAACTGCGACCTTCACATAGACTTGTACGGAGCACGCTGTCGTGTTCACACACTGCACACGCACTCCGTGGGGTCCCTATCTACTCACCTTGGGTGGTTCCTTGGGGTCCCAGAAATTCTAAGTCCTCTCGACATTGTCCTGACTCGAGTCGTGGTTCCTATACCGCTTTCTTAGTATATGGTTTGGTCCCCCCCTTAGGGCCCACTGTGTATTAGTGCTATTTACTGTCATTTCTTTGCTTAAGTATTGTGTGCTTTGTGTCTATCTCCGTGTAGGAGATACTGTAATGAACTGGATAGTGTGATATAATAAATACATATTTTTTATAACTACTGTGTGGTTCTCTTTTCATTTAATCTATACTTAAGATTGCATTCTGGTAAAACAAGCTGCTTTATACTTCTTCAAGACTAAGCCTGAAGGCTGCTCTTCACAGCTACCACTTGATAGCTTTCTAAGGTTGTCTGAGACCTCTTAAATCACCGTAAGGGTTGTCTGGACTGGTGCAAGGTGCCCACTTTAATTAGTGGACATCATATACCAGGCGAGCTTCTCACACAGGCCCATCCCTTTTGGGCTCCCGAGTTGTCTTCTCCACTCTCCTCACCCCCCAACGGCTGCCAACCCACTTCCCCTCCCAGGCAGCGGCACACTGCTACAGGATCACTCACTTCTGGGCTCCCACTACCCAAGCCGCCATATCCCTTCCTCCTACTGCTTTATTAATTGCTCTTTTTTATCATTATTTTTTGTGAGCACCCAGCAGCTACACAGTGCTCCAGGCAACTAGCTTTTGGGCTCCCAATCTGTCATCTTTTCCCTGATGGCCACCATCCACCTCCCTCCACACTTTTTTTTAATTAAGTTTTCAGAGCGAAGCAAGCTACACACTGATACTTCGCCACTCACTTTTCTTTCAATGTGCAGCAACTAGTGCATACTTTATAATTATAATTTACCGTTTCGAGATGGCTGTCTGCCATCTTGAAACTAAATTTTAAAAAAAAGTAAAACGATGGCCACTGCTCACAGATGGTAGACATTTTTGAGTGGATTTTCTTAAAGAATGAGAAAATTCATTCAAAGAGGGACTCCACAGATGCACACACATTCACCGCTGTCCTTGTATTTTCATATGCTTTAAGAAAATCTGTTTTTACTAGATTGCCACCATATGTCACACAGTAGCCATCTAGGAAAACATAAGCATTGGCAAAACCAATAGTTTTCACATGTGAGACCTACTGGGTTTGACAATGCTTCTTTGTTTACTGCTATGTTAAACTGCTAAACAAGACATCCTGGCATACATATCCAAGAAACAGAGATACACCCTAGTGGACCTGGCCCTTTGTACAGGGTTATCCCCAAACTTTATGCCATCTTTCTCCTATTTTATCTGACCTGTTTTTGATTGCACTAGGACTCTGGACACTTTACCACTGCTAATCAGTGCTAAAGTGCACATGCTCTCTGTGTAAATTGTAATGGTGAATGGTTTATCCATGATTGGCATATCTGATTTACTTGTAAGTCCCTAGTAAAGTGCCCTGTGTGCCAAGGGCCTGTAAACTAAATGCCACTAGTGGGCCTGCAGCAGTGATTGTGCCACCCACAGGAGTAGCCCTGCAGACATGTCTTAGACCTGCTACTTCAGTGTTTGTGTGGGCAGTTTTGAACTGCCATGTCGACCAGGCATGTGCACCCACTTGCCAGGCCCAAACCTTCTCTTTTATTACGTATAAGGCACCCTTAAGGTAGGCCCAAGGTAGCCCCGTGGGCGGGGTGCAGTGTATTGGAAAGATAGGACATGTTGGTGTGTTTTGCATGTCCTGATAGTGAAATACTGCTAATTTAGTTTTTCACTATTGCAAGGACTATCTCTCCCATAGGTTATCATTGGAGCTGCCTAGTAACATCTTACAAGTGTAATTTCAATTGTGAAGAGCTAGAGATGTGGAGTTTGGGTTCCCTGTACTCAGGGTTTAAAGACATCTTTCTGTGAAGGTGGTTTTTAAATTGTGTGTTTGAAAATGCCACTTTTAGAAAGTGGGCATTTTCTTGATTTACCGTGCTGTGCCTCTGCCTGCCTTTGGAATCCACGCCTGGTTTAGACTAGACTGACAGTTGGGCTGTTTGTGCATTCACTCTAGACAGTCACACGAAGGGAGCTGAGGTGTGCCCTACATATCCTGATTGCCCATCACCAGGCTGATAGGCCTTCCTGAGGTAGAGTGGTGGGAGGAGTTGTAACTGACACCTGAATATGGCTGTGTCTGTCCTCTCACAATCGCAATGCTGTCCCCACCCTCCTGTAGTGTGTTCGGAGTCAGGACAGGGCAAGGCAGGCAGGAGCTGTGCACAACAAAGACTATCCTTTAAAGTATGTCTACTTCAAAGGCCAAAAGGGGTATAAGTATTGGACGTAGAGCCCCACATTAATAGAACATTCCTGGATCAAGAGAAGACTGCCAGGAGGAAGAGCTTTCAGGAAGAGTACTGCCCCTTTGCTGTGTTGCTTTGTTGGTTTGGCCTGCAGTTGCTGCTTTTGTCTTTGAGAGAAAAAAGGACTAGACTATGGTTTGTATCCTGCTTGAGAAGATTCTCAAGTGCTTGTATGTACTTGCCTCCTGTTAAGAAGTCTCAGGGCCATCAAAGACTTTACCTGCAGACCCCGGATTCCTGTTCTGGGAGTTCTGACCTGCCAAGTGGTACCAATTCCATTTTTGGGCCATTAGAGGTGGCTTTGCTGCTGAAAGAAGAACAAAATCCACGCGGCAAACCTCTGCGCTTGTTTTTACCACCGCAAGCTTGCTGTGCGGTTAAAAAACCAACGCACCGCTGCACTGCGGCCGAAGGATCGATGCAGCACCTGTTCGCAGCTGGGAGAATCGACACCACGCTGGTTCGCGTGGCTCTAAGTTTGCTGCAGTCTGAGTCCTGAGCACCGTGTCTCTGACATCCAAGACACCCGCTCTGACTCCGACACAGGACCGTCTGTGCAGCGGAAAATCCATCGCATCGCCTCGGCCAAAGGATCGACGCAGCGCCTGTTCACGGCTGGGAGCATCAACCCAGCGCATCCGGATTTTCCATGCATCGCACCTGTGTGCCAAGTTTTCCAGGGCATCGCCCTGCAGAAAGGACCCACTTTCAGATTTCGAGGCATCACTTTTCCTCGCAGTAAGAAATCGACACAACACTTCTCCTGTGTGCAGCAAAACTGATGCCTTCGTTCCCCTGGGGCTCAAGAATCAACGCATTGCTGTGTTTTCCAACACGTCTCTCCTTTGCAGCCGTTTTTCGACTTTGATTTTGATGCATCAAAGATACTTTGTGCTAAAATCACAGCATTGATAGAGTTCTATGGACAGAATTGATTAAACCTTTAAAAAGTGATATCTTGAGTTCTGTATGCTTTACACATTGCCTCTGAGATAAGCCTGACTGCTCGTGCCAAGCTACCAAGGAGGTGAAAGGAGAGGATTACAATTGAAGAAGAAGGCTTACCAATGTAACGGGCTGATAAATGTATTGGGAAGGGGCAGTACACATTGGAGATGGGGCATAGTTAAAGTAAGGGTTGGTGCAGCACTTGCCATAGAAGTGTGAGGGTCAGATGAAGGGCGAAAGGGAGCTGAGAGGGAAACCATGAAGCTTCATGAGAGAAAGGTGCAAAGGGGTTAAGAAACTGGCACAGATAAGCATTATTTAGTTAAATCACTTGAGGCTGTGTTCTAAGGTTGAAGTGCCTTGTGCAGTGTCGATCTAGCAACCTGATCACGTTCTCATTCTGGCCAACGCTGCTTTCTTGTGC
The DNA here is from genome assembly GCA_963921515.1 of Calotriton arnoldi. Classification (NCBI taxonomy): domain Eukaryota; kingdom Metazoa; phylum Chordata; class Amphibia; order Caudata; family Salamandridae; genus Calotriton; species Calotriton arnoldi. The sequence goes on from CAWUFW010001160.1 coordinate 249,895, forward strand.
AGGAGATTCATGCCAAGAGTTTCCCGACAAGTGCTCTGTATGAATTTGTTTACTGCTCAAGGACAATGCTAAAATCTGTGGTACCCCTTTTGAAAAAGGGTGACTACAGTTTCCCAACCAGGTCATGCCTTTTATATTGGTTGGTGACAGTTGATTAAAAACATTGGGGTATAGGTCAGTGTAAAGCTGTGCCAATGTCATGGTTGGGCTCCTTGATTAATCCTGATTGTATGCGGTATGCATGAGAATGCTTAAGTACATCATAGGTAGGGAAGCCATTGTTGGGATCCCCATGACTATTTATAGAACTTGGATCACAGAATGCTCCAAAAGGTTTAGAGGAGGTCACTGTTGCTGTCTTCCCTCTCCTCAGCCTGTATGAAAATAAAAGCTATTGCAAAGCCAAGTGCATGTGTCTGGAATTGAATTCACACCCACTAAAAGGAACATTGTTTGTGTTCACCTAACCGTATCAAGATACTTCCAGCAGTGAGCTTGTGAAGTGCAATTCTTGATGACGGTTGCCAAGAGCATAGCAAAGTTGCATACCCTCTGCAGAGATGGGCTACCTACCATTACCGCATAAAAGGGCAGATTTATCAAAAGGTGCACAAGCAAATGTACAGTAGGAATTTTCTGTGTTGCATTGCACAAAATGTACTTTGCGATTATGTCATCGGACATGCAAATGCAAACAATGCCATGCATGCATGACGCTAAACATGATTTATCATTGCGCCATACTGTAAATGCAGAGTAAGCATACTCTTGCATGAGTACTGTAATCAACGCAACCCACTGAGTTTTATTCGGTCTGTTATTTTATGGAATGATGTTTTAATGCAAATTGGATGAATTGCAACTTTCATAGTTTTATCTATGTGAAACCGAGTAAAGTTTATTTGAAATTGAAAATTGAACCCACTGAGTGCAATTCTCTTCATACAGAAGACCTGCCAAGAGTTGATTGTGTGATATGTGTAGTTTTCAAGAAAAGGAAACTTGTTACGGAAAGAAATTATTTAGCAATTTCTGATTGCACGGTGTTAGTATCTGTTTCCATTCGGTACTAGTAGTCCACCACTCTAGACTGTGTGACTTTAGTTGATATACCTTTGTACAACAAAATGCAGTTTAGGTCTGGACTTGCATCAACTTTCAATGCAAAACTCCTTGTGTGCAAGAGCTGAATGATGCTCATGTTTGTATCGCTTTGCGAAGCATGAGTGCTGACTCACAACAATAGTAAATCTGGGCCCTGAAATTTGTCTGTTGGACATGCAGGAGCTGAGCAACAGCACCTACCTGGAAGAGGATCAGGCGGGATCTACATTACGAAAGCATATTGACAGTTCCTATGTAGGCTTGTTGCCATGGAGCTGTGGTACATCTCAAGGAAACATTTTGACCATACGGATTCCCACCAAAAGTTGAGAAACAACTTTGAATTTGAGTGCTGAGTTTGTTGGAGACTCACTGCCAGTGTAGTGAACATAAACTCGCTCTTTTGGCTTATTGCTGAAAGGAGCTCTCCACGCTTGTTGCGGGGAACACTGAGACCAGAGGCAGAATCTCTGGCTGTCTCCTCAGAAGGGTTAGGGAGGGAATATACTAGAAAAGGACAAGACTTCCTGCTGCTCCTTTCTGTCCCAAGAGGAGGTATACTGCCCAGTGTGTGTAGAACGTGCCAGATTCAGGGCTGGGATCCAGCATTCCATGTGCGCTGTTGTGAGAACGTTTGGCAAGATTGCAACCATGAGACCAGACTGCTGAAAAGTTGCCCAGTCCGACGGAGGACCATAGTCATGAGCTGCCCTGAAGAAGCGCGAGTGCCTGTGTGCCTCCATGACAGTCCCTACATCCATGTTGTGCAAGTGGCGCCAAAGACGTGCCTGTGCTTCTCCGACTGCTGCTATATCTTTGTTCCACAACTTGGGTTGAAGAAGCGCGAGGGTTGGTGTGCCTTCGCAACTGCCACTTAATCTTCGAACCCCCAGGAGGTACAGAAGAATGAGCATGAGAGCCAATTGTGCCACCGCAACTGCTGCCATCTCAAGCTGCGCTGGCTGCTGCTGAACTAATCTTCCACCTGAACGGCGCTGAAGAAGAAATGAAGACCGCTGAGCCTCTGCAGCTGCGGCTGCACTGTTTCCTCCAAGTAGCTTTGACTTCTACAACACTGTCACTTTGCCTAAACAGCATGAACCAAAAGCCGGAAAACCTGTGTGCCCTGTGGCTGCTGCTGCACCAGACCATGGCCGGACTGGGAACAGAAACCAGCCCTGGCAATTCTGCTTGACTGCCCCCCGGGGGAAGGGGTGCTACTGAGAAGCTTGGCCCCGTGGGGGGGGGGGCTTTGGCAGGAGGGGGTTGCTAGTGTCAAGCACCGCTGCCGCTTTTGTTACAGGGGGCCGATATTGTAGCACTGCTGCAAAACCAGCCCCCATGGGTCCAAAACCGCCCCCCACCATTCCGGCCCACCGGGAAAGCGCCCGGTGCCCACTGCGGCCAGTCCGGCCATGCACCAGACCAATGGCGCCTGCCCTATTAAACCTCAATTGGAGGTCCTGTGTCTCCCTTTCAGTGTGGTGACAGTGTTTGTTCACAAGTGCATCTCCCAACGTGAGGGCCCATGTATTTCAGCCCCACTACTACACTAAGCGACTGCTACCCAACTAAGGCAAAGTTTGATGAAGCATGGTCACGTGGGACAACCTGCAAGGAGCACGTGTGCTCCCCCGAAGCACAAACTGAGTAAGATATTGAACTGTGTAACTGACAAAAGCCAGTGCTGCTGCGCTTTACTGTAGCCTTTTCAGAGACAGACGTGCAACTGTATTCCTGTTTTACACACATGCAGGTCTTTAGAATTTATAGGTTGCTACATATACTTATTTTAAATATTTATGCCAGAAATTCTTATTAGACTAACTAAGCATATCAAAGTCTTTAACCTTTTTCAAAACGAATAACACTGTTAAGACAATATATTTTTTGAGAGATACAGATTTCAGCTGAACATAGCATTCCACCTCAACCCACGCTTCAGGCTCAGCCCTACTTCACTACCCTCTAAAGTCAAAGGCCAAACTGGAGGTACTTCACAATTCAGTGACTGTGCAGTAATATCTGGCGCCTGTGGTTCAAAGGACCAGGGTACTACTAGTCACAAGGATTACCTAATTGCCCTTAAGTTCTACCGTCCCTGGAGAACAAGCCTGACGGTTGGAACTAATAAGATATACATACTTGTGTGCTTTACTCACTAATCATAAAAACTGCATACAAGTGTTCAAGTTGTAAAATAAATGTTTTCTTGTCAACTGAAAAACTGATTTCAACACAAATTTATATTAATAGTCTGGTACACGGAATGTTGTAACATTCGATTAACATACTATTATTTGGAACTCAATAAAATACAATTGTAATTCCTTCTTAAGTCGGTGATTCTGGTTAGGTTTAAGGGACAGGGTAAGAAGACAGATAAAACTTAGTGAATTAAAAAAAAGTTAAACACTTAACACAGCATTAAGCATATGTTGTGCAATGTAAGTCTGTACTTTAAAGCTTGCTGTGAGAAAGTCATCCTTTTTGCCCTGATCACACCCATTTTTTGACTGATACTGATGGTTGCTGCCTCTGATTGTGCCCTGGGCTCTGCTAACCAGACCCAGGGCCAGTGCTCTGTGTAAAAGGTATATGGTAATTAGGTGTAATTGCAATTGGTATGACAACCTACCTGTAAGCCCCTATTATATGGTAGGGCACGGAGGTTTACAGGCCCAGCAGATTTAATGCATTTAAGTATGCACAACTGGGTAGCCTGCTGTCACTTTAAAAGCCAGCCCTGCTGTGCAAGCTGCTTTTAAAATACAAGTATTTGCAATGCAATAGGTCTCGCATTTACGCAAGTTTGAGCTATTGGCATTGTAAATGACAATGCCTTTTATTTATGTTTTGGTTTTTAAAACATAAATAAAAGGCATTGTCATTTACAATGCCAATAGCTCAAACTCGCGTAAATGCGAGACCTATTGCATTGTAAATGCTTGTTTTGTTGACGCTGCTGAATGAAATGGGAGAGTATTTAATACTCCAGCCACTGTTTATTTTACACTGCTTTGGCACGAAGGTCCTATCTAGCCTAAATCCGCACCCCAGTCTGGCACTTAGATGTGGCCAAAAAGTGATTTTCAGTTTTACCTCTTTTCGCTATTTTCAGTCTTTTCCCCTCAGTGGGGAGTGCAGTGCATGGCACTTTTGTAATTGTCTGTCTCCTCAAATGTATTCCTTACATCTTTGTATAAAGAGAAACGCGGTTGCATAGGCTATGACCCTCTGTTTTCCTCCACGAAATTTACAAGCTAATGTGAAGGTAGAACAAAGGTGTGCATCATGAGCAGATGACTTTAAACCTCTTCTCGTTATTGTGAGCGGATCTGCCTATTATAATACATACTTTCGTTAAGGCGGGGAATTAGTAAATATACAAAGAGGCTGACTCACCGCAGCGGAATTCGTGAGCAAGCAGCTCATGTGTGTGTTATGTCTGCCACCAAGGCAACCATTGCTTCCGAGCCTCCTGGTCGTGCTCTCTACAGCAGCAGAGACGCCTATACAGTAATTTAAATTATTATCTGCCTCTTTCAGGCAACACAGGGGGAGGGAAGTCGGCTGCCTGCTTGCAGCAGAGAAAAGACACAGTAGGGAGGAGGGAGGCAGCGTCAGCACAAGTGAAGCGCTGGACAGCAGAGACGTCGGCAGCGTCAGAGAGGAGCGGGGGCGAGCGAGCGCGGCAGCCTGCTGAGCTGACCACACGCTCGTGCACAATGGCTATGTGTTTTCAATTATCGCGCCCGCGTCTGAGCACGATAATTGGAAACCGATGGCGGCCGTCGCGAGTAACCGCATGGAAAAGGCCATTGTGCACGAGCATGTGGTCAGCTTTTTGAAGCCCCTTACATAAAGTCTCGCAGAGCATCGCTTGCGCGCTACTCTAGGCTCGACCTAAAAACTAAGCTCAATTTCGACATTGGATTTAAAAGTACTTCCAAAGTCTTAAACTACCTGGTTTTTACATACAAATCACCGCTAAGGTCTACCCTTGGTGCCTCCAGGGTAGGGTACCATATAACTTGGCAGTTCAGGCAGGATTGTTCCAATTGGAGCAGGGTCAGGACTGATTTGCATATAGCTGGGTCCAAACTGAGGTGACAACGTGTGCAAAATAATGATGGATTGGGATGGGTCCCAGAGTAATTACCAGTGGCTGAGATTAATTCAAGCATTCCAGCCATCACTTTTTAGGTCAAGCATTCGAGACCTCTTGTATATACTTTAGTATATACTTATATGTGTATGTACTTTGTGGGCTCTGGAGATCAGCCTAGGACTTGTCTGCTTCCGCTTAGGGGCATTTATTTCTGTTCAACTGCCTCTATTCAACTGTCTTGATAGAGAACGAGCAGTAGAGGTCAGTGAAATACCAGAATTGCTTTCTGCTTGTTTAACTGCCTCTATTTAACTGTCTTGCTAGAAAATGACCAGTAGAGGTCAGTAAAATACCAGAATTGCTTTCTGCTGAGGGACTTTCTTATTTTTCTTTTTTCTGGCAACTGCCTCTATTTAACTTTCTTGATAGAAAACGACCAGCAGAGGTTAGTGAAATACCAGAATCACTTAAGCATTCTCTAGATTCCAGTCCATAGAAATTGTCTTTCACGAGCACCTGTAGACAATAATATTTTTTTCAAATCTTGTATTTTCAGTGATATGACCACCGAAAGCCCTGATTTTATATTAAAAACAGATCTTTGGACTATACCATTTCCCGCTGAAAGGCAATATTTCTCTCCATGTGTTCCCGTACCTGGTGTGTCACGCAGTTTGGTGCTTACTTTCCCTCCATGTTAAAGAACAGTAGATGTTTCAGCACCCAGGTTAATGTGCTGCATAGCTAAATACATATAAGGTCCCAAAGGCGAGACCGATTGCATTGCAAATGCGTGTTTGTATTCTTCAGTGTGTCGCCCTAAGTGAGGTAGTTATGCTCTGACGTGGGTCCGTGCACACTGTATCACCGGAACCAACCTGCATCCGGCTGATGAGCCCATAACTATGGCAAAACTGGTCCTGGGTGGCTTGTGTTCTGGTTCAGGGAGGACTTGGCTTGGCAATTCAGGCTGGACTGCTCCAACTAGAGCAGGGTCAAGACTGATTTGCATATAGCTGGGTCCCAACTGAGGTGGCAAGGTGTGCAAAATGATGATGGACTGGAATGCATCCAGAGTAATTACCAGTGGCTGAGATTAATTCAAGCATTCCATCCGTCACTTTTCTGTATACTTTAGTGTCTGGTGAAAGATGAGCACAAATCAAAACACATACCTCTATAAAAAATGTAAACCATTACAGCATTTCCAACATTTACACAACGCTTCTCCCATACTCTATCCAGTGCGTTCTATCTGTGGAGGATGAATGAAATATAAAAAAAGATTGCACACAGTTACAATTTTTGGGCATTTTAATAAATATATATATATCAATAAAAACTCACTTCACTACAACAACAGATTGGTATACAAGCAACTAATATCTGAAGTGAAAATCATCAAATGCTTATCAAATATTGAAAAAAGAACAGATGCTAGTGTGACATACAACAATAACATTTGTTAAAAAACATTGGTCCTGGATGGACAAGATGCCCAAATGGTGATCCAAGTCATACATTGTATGAATGAGACCGCTAGATCATAACCACGTTAGCATTACAAACATAATAGAGAAAGTTCCGTCCCGGAGATATCGGTTCAGATATAGGTATCCTATGCATTTCCAATGCAAGTTCAATTTAATGACTTCTAAGAAGTCTATAATACAAGCAACATGTGTGCCTAAAAATACATTCTCAAAAATGTTTCAATCGTGAGGGGATCTAAAAGATTTTTTAACTTTTGATCCAACCACATGTACCATTCCAGATGTACTGCACATTGGTATTTGACCCCTTCCAAGGTGAAATTTAGGGTAATTTATACAAAGCACCAACACTTTGTTATCGCTTGAGGAAGGGAGAGACAGAAGATCTGAAAATGGCAAGTGTTTGCGAAAATATAAGGTGCTGACGTTTATTTGCTAGCAAATATAGATTTTTCAGTTCAATAGAATGAGCCGTAGAAGAAAAAGCGTCCAAAATGGAGATTGCAGGAAAAAACAAAAAAAAGCAGTTATTTATTTAATAATTTCGGTTAATGCTGTGGCTCCAACAGGTGGCCTCTGTGAAGGGTCAAAAGTTGATTTGTGCCCTAATAGAAATCAACAGTCCACTTTATTAAAAAGTTCAGCATCCAGCTTCATAGACTGCACAATGTGCCAGCAGGTTACAAGCTGTTTTTCATTATATCTATGAACACATCATTATCAGCTTTTCCATTAAAGTTACCTTTCCATTTAACATCTTTACATTCATTAGAGACAGATTAGTATCTGTCTGCCACTTCATTTATTTAACATTGTGCTTCCCTGCTATCAACAAAAGTCGACTATAAAACACGCGCTTTGTATTCACCTTGAAGAGGGAAGAACGATGTGAGACGGGGTAGAGGAGAGAAAGCATGCCACCGGCGCAGGAACCTCATTATACAAAAGAAAGAAAAAACAGCCAGCAAGAGACAGTTGCCATAGAAATGCTCAAGTGGTAAGTGCTTGTTTACAACAGACATCTCTCCATTGTTTCGTCGCTCAACTTTGTAAGGATGGCAAATCCACAGTCAGTCAAGCATTAACGTTAAGACGAGAGATAGAGGAGAAAGAATTTCCTTGGTTGCAAATATATAACAAAAAGCACAAAGGCATTTACCCTGTGCACCCAACCTGTTAGATCCCTGCTGCTGCAGCACTGACCATGCAATTGGTATTCACATTGGCAAAGCTAAGGCACCATAACAAAAACAACAAAATAACTACTGTGAACCCAATCTTTACTTTCACTGTAAAGCCGAAAACCTGAAATGTGACCATGCGTAAGTTAAATAAACAGGTCAAATCCAGATATCTCCTGTCTTTATATCTATAGCACAACAGGACCCACTGTGAGGGCCCTGTAGAGTTTAACAATGGTTAACGTGTGCTGTGAAGAGAGAGCTGCAAAGCAGGTACCACTGATAACGCCCCTTTTAGGAAGTCTGTGCGAGTACACTGTAATTAAAGTGACATTTCTCTAAAGACACAATCGTACATCTGCCAATAGACAGTCTGTTGAGGCAGGTATTATATGTGTAACAAACATTCAGTGCACTGTAGAGATAGGTGGTGTTATCATAAGGCAAGCTATCATGTCTGTGGGGCAGGAGAGGAATGCTATCAGACTCTTCGGTCTTCACAAACAAAAACCATAAGCTAGAAGGTCTGTTCTTAATCACCAAGGGCATATTTATTATTATTTCACGCAACCCAACACAGCAAGACACCTTGCTGCTCTGCGTGAAAAGGAGAGGGCAAGAATGCGCCATATCTATGAAGATATGGTGCATTCCTGATTTCTCACTGTGCTCGTGCACTCAGTGCAACCTAGAGCCAAAGCAGGCACCCTTGCACCATGGTACAAGGGTGCCTGTGTTACAGGCAGGATTGTTTTTGTGCATGAAGGAATACCTTCCTGCACAAAAACAATTCTCTGAGGCTTTTTTCTCTTTCTACATGTGCTGCATTCTGCAGCACACATAGAAAGAGGAAAAATAAGAGATATTTCTCCACGTTGTGCCTCACATTGTAAGGCGTAGCACTCTGACGCATTCCCAGGTCTACCATTATTGGTAAATCAGTGAATGCTTCAGAATCCATGGAGGGCTACACAAGATGGCCTAGCGGTGTTTGGTATATCTCATTATAGGTTTTGCATCCCTCTGCGCCCCCTTGCGTGGTGCAAGAGCGATGCAAAACCCTTGATACATATGCCCCCTAGGCTTTTTGTCTGCGCAATTCTGAAGGTTTAGGCTCTTTCTGTCACTGCGCTATTGTATTGTAACTTTACTATCTCAGTGTGGGTGTGACTGTGGTTAGAAGCTTCGTCATCAGTTCTGTGTAATCCCAAATGACAACAATAGGAACTTTCACTGAATGAAGTTGCAGTGGCAAAGTTGTTGCAGTAAAAAGATGTTTCAATACCTCTAACTGTGGACTGTTAGACTTGGTAAGGATCTAGTGTAAACAATGCATGAAGCAATATAGTGTTGTATCTTTAATTTCGCCAATGAACGAGTAGGGTTGCATAAGTCAGACTTAGCAATACCACTCAGTGGCCATCGCCTTCCCTCACTATAAAAAGGGCTCAAACAACACTGTTCCCCAGAAGTATGTCACATGCTTTCAACTAGTGTGTATCAGTAAGAGGGCAAGATGATATACTTTGTGTACTGTGCTGAGGGAGAGATTAAGGGGCGGATATCTTGGATCAGTGACAAAGTATTTCCCGTTATTCAGCACAGAAAATTACATATGTGTTATTTGTTAATGTGGATCGGCACAGAGAACCTGAAAATAATGCATGCGAGATGCGGTGGCACTCAGACCTCGGTAACATTAATTGTTAAGATGTACTCATATTCAAAACATGAACTTGGAAAATAACAGAAGTGCTGATGTGCTCAGAAATCAGGAATGTTAGCAGGTACGATGTGCTAACACTCCAAATGGAGAAATAATAAATGTAAGGTGAAATTACATGTAGAATGTGTAAATAAATGTTATGATGTTGTACTGATACTCGGGACTCTCATGATGTGGAATTTATAGCTGTTAGAGTGAAATAAAAACCAGCACAATTTGTGGTGAACTTAAATATAGAATGTAGAAATAATAACAGCTAGGGTGCAGTTACATGGACAATATGTAAAAAATAACCATTGGGCAGCCCTTTTTGTTCGCACTTATGAACAATGGGCCCGATTCACAGAACTAACTTAAGACAAAATCCTAAACTTACTATCATTTTGGTATTCACAGAAGGCACTTACTCATTGATGAGTAAGTGCCTTCTGTGAATACCAAAATGAGTAAGTTACACAAAATGAGTAAGTTACTCAAAATGAGTAAGTTACACAAAATGAAGTAAGTAAGTGCCTTCTGTGAATACCAAAATGAGTAAGTGCCTTCTGTGAATACCAAAATGGTAGTAAGTTTAGGATTTTGTCTTAAATTAGTTCTGTGAATCGGGCCCAAAAATTGGAATGGTGAAGTATCAGAACGTGAAAAACTAGAATTGAGGTCAAAACGACTCAGCACTTGCCAATGAAGCATTATTACTCACTGTTTAGAGCATTAACAGCCTCCTCAGAAGATGTTAACCACTAATAATTGCCTCTACTAAAATTATTGGGGTAAGTACCATTAACATCTCATAATGCCTTACAGAATTTGGTTGATAAGGCTTTCCACGCCGTTCTTCTAACCTCACCTGACAGATAACCGGATGTCTCTGTTTAAGCATGCTGATTGGATAAGCCAATTTCAGCATTCCATACGTGGTGCTAATATTAGTCACTGTGCTTTGACAATCAGAACTTAGACATATTTGCCGTCTGGGTGTAATAACACTCTGAACATGGAAACAATAACTGTTAGTATGTGCTTGGAAATAATAAATGCTTGAATGAATTGATACTTAGTTATTAGAAATAATAACCTTTTGGATGCACTGATACTGAGTGCTGTAAATGACTACATGGACTGACATACCTTGAATAAGTGCATATAGTTTCAGTTATTTGGGTCAATGCAGTGATGTGCAGCTTGAACACCGAGGGGGGCAGTGTAAAGTTCACAGTGTAATGTAATTTGCTCAGAAACTTAGTGGCAAGATTTTCTGAGCTATTATGTCATTGGTTTTTGGGGCTCAATTAAGTAGCACCAATATGTATTGAGGTTAGCTTCAAAGTGCTTTTTCTTCGAACCCTCAAAAGTGCTTCCAGTCACAAATTTGACTGCCAAAATTAGGGAAATCAAATATAGTGACATAAAGAAGATTCAGAAGTTTAATCCCATTCTAATATAAGGCAGCCTCAGATTCTAAATGTATTCACCATAGTAAACTGCCTACGGGAAATTTATTTTCTTTCAAAATAACAAGAGGCAAGGCATAAAATCTGCATGTCATTGTGACTGTAGACTTGATTCTATGGCCACTACTTTACTCGCACTCCTTTCGCATTTCCACCCTAAGTATTGCTTTTCTGATTTACAAATATTCTTTCATTGCATCGAAATTCCTTTCACTTTCAAAATATTAAAAGGGAGAGTTGATTCTGAGGACTGCTAACAGGGCACAAACCCCTTCTGAAATTACATATTAATCAGAAAATGATTACATGAGCCTCATTAGTAGGGGCTTCAAGAGGGGTCCTAGGTTCCCAGAACAGGAGGGGTGATTACTTTTACATGCACCTTGCAAAGCATTTTATTGTTTATGGTCAATAAATATCTTGTTGTCTCCTCATTTCAGTGATTCTTTGTCCAGTAAGACGTTTACGAGTTGATCAAGCACAAGAATCTAGCTCACATATGTCAGTCCCACTCCTTCGTTACAGAGGCCGCAGTTCTTGTAAAGGATCCCAAATTAAGATTCTTAGACCACCTACATTTGGAAGACCCTTTGACCCACCCCGCCCCCCTCCCCTCCCCCAATTTTATTTTCCACTTATCTACTGGGGAGAGGATTCTGAAATGATGCATAAAGTTCTTCCCAGGCCCTCTAAGGACAAGGCAAGATGCACAGAGAATTGTTACAACAGCCAGGGCGTGGTACAGGAGATGAAAGTGTTGGGACTACTTTGGGCTTTCATACCTATTGTCTGATATTATCTGGTGCCTAGCAGCGACAAATACCGAAGTCATACAACCACACTTCCTTATGTAAACAAGAGGTTGTCAAAAGAAAAGTAATAGCATGAAATATGGCCTATAAACTGCACTATTAAGATTAGTTGTGGTGCACAACATTCCGCTTTCAAATATCTTGTAATACCACCTTAATTTTAAAAAATGAGTCACTGAGGCTATTCTTCTGGCCAACCTGGAACTAATAAACAACAGTACATGTGATAAAGGATTTCAGTTCATCCTTGACTGTGTGGCCGAGTACAGAGAGCACAGAGCAAGTGAGCATGGTCTGCAATAATGATTGTACTTATATGATGCCTTTTTGGAGGCTGCCTCGTACCTGCTTTTTCAAAAATTACTGTTAGTCTATACAGATTTCAAATTTCCTCCAAAGGTTTTGGCTGATAATTTTGGCTTTCAAGGTCTGTCATGTTGCATCAAGAATTGCATAATTGGTGTATGCTGCTTAATGGGTCAGCAATGCAATTACTCCGCAAAGCCAATTACAACAGTACATTTCACACAAACCATTTTTAGAGCACTGAAAACCTGGGCGTTTCACTGCAACAGATATGGCAGCAGAGAGAGAATATGGATGGTCTAGACCTCCTGCTGCAACATTCTAATGGTTGCCTTTCTGTTTCTCCCTTTTTGTTTACATTTAAAACATTGTACCCTCAGAGGGAGAAATGTTCTAATAGCTTTGTAACACTTATGCCTCAGGTTAGACCAGTTGTTAAAGGCCCCTTCCTTCAATGTAGGCCTTCGCTGGTGGCTACACGCCCTTGCAAGTGAATAGCTCAGGTAATGAGTGTGAGGGTCTTCAACAACCATTATAGCTATAGTGCTACACAAGATGATTGTTCATTAGTTAAGAAAATGGGAAGACATTCTTTCCCAGGGCCCAGACCTCCGATGGTGTGTTACACAGCAGAACACTAATGTGCCTATGTCACTAAGCTTCAGGCTGCTTAGCTTTTTATAGACTTAAAAGTCCATAAAAGAAGTATCCTCTGCCCGGTATGTTTGTGATTATCAGTGAGTTATGGTTAAAGAGTTTACTGCAAAGTTTTAGCTACCAGGACACAAACCCCTTCAGAAATGACATATCAATCAGTAAATGATTTCATGAGCCTCATTAGTATGCGAAAGGTGAAGAAAAAAAACGGTTGACATGTGCCCTAAAATCATGCAATTGTTAAATATTCTGAAGGCAAGACGTCTTGGGCTTTATTTTATGTCACTGTTAAACATGCTTTGCATTTGCCAGCCAAGGACTGAATAATGAAGAGAGGTCTTTGAATCACTAGATAATGCCCTGTAAAATCTAGTGATTATGAGGGTAAAATGAGACCGAGTCGAGTGTGCTCAGTTGTAAAGCCTAAATGAACCACTAATGGAAGTGCAAGACTTCAGATTTTTTTTTTCCATTTCACCAAATGCATTAAAAAAAATTCAAATCATTTTTCTGTGGCTACCCAGGTTTATGCTCAGTGTTATAGGAGAGTCTTGCTTTTCCCAATGTAGGAAAAAGTTTTTAAGCCACAAAGAAAACTAACCTTACACTTTCTGAGTCTGAAACGGTAAGGTCTCTTTTCACAGAAATTTACTTGCATTCCTAATCCGAGATTTAAAGCTCAGCTCTGCTGACGGAGCACAGGTCTGCAAACTAAAAGGCGCTTTTATTGCACCCAAAATGTCTTCCACTTTTAAATAAAGTGCTCCCCATTTGGAAACAAACACTCTCTCTTTTAGCTTTTGTCCTAAATCCATGCCTCATTTGGCTTAATGACACATTGGGCGATAACAATGCCTGCATACATTGCAGGGGGATTTCCTAAGCCCATAAATGGTCTGATGGAATCAGTTGCACGGTTCGTGCCATTTTCGGTTAGAGCACAGACATCTTTAGCTGTCTGTAGGCAGGCCTATTGTTTTCAATACTTAAAAGTTTCTTAATGGGGACTTTGGGTCAGTATCTTACTCATGATCGGGTGGCTTTATTGACCACTACAGTTGTCTGCGCTTAATTCAATGGCTTTTCTCCCTATTCTCATGTTCGGACTGTCCAGGATCATTTCAATCTCTGTTTTCTGATTGGACGAGGTTTATTCTTCCGCAGCATACCAGATGGGACTATTTTTATTTGCTATTGAGCATCCAACGAGAGTTTAAGTGTCCCCTTGCTTGCTCCTTTTTTTTCCTTTTTGGGTTACCCTTAACTGAAAACCCATTCCAACACTGCCAGCCATTCGTGCATATTTGTGTGTTCGCATGGCAGAGTCAAAAGCATTGACAAACAGCTAATCATTTTTAAAGCCAAGACCTACTGGAGTTGCCAATGTTTGCTTTTTATTATCCTTTTTGCAACTTTTAATCTGGCTTATTAGTGGAATTTGCCCTTAATTTATGAGCTGATACTCAGGGAATAGGTACTCAAACGTGCCATGTACTTCAGAAAGCTAAAAGAAATTATGTTGTTGTTTGATACAAAGTCAACCTGCCATGATGGCTAATGAAACAAGTCCAATACACACTGCAAAATACATTGATTTCAATTTTCAGAAGCAATGCAGATCATAACTTACAATGGATATAGAATCCATAGTATCAGCAGCCACACAAAAGCCATCCTGATCCATGCCCCCTTTACAAGGCAGGTGATAACTGATAGTAGCCAAATATGTGGCGATGCCTTGTCTGAAGGTATCATGAATATTCAGGATAGGCAAAATGTGACTTATGAATACAGCCCATTAGCATATCTTGAAAAATCTTCCGCCAGAAAACTTGAGAAGCAAATGAGAAGTTCACTCTCCTAACCTGAAAAACTCACTAATAATACACACACAGATGTGCTGCATACAAGACACTTAGTTGTTTAACTAACTTTACTATGGTGGACGTGCAGCTTGAGCAATCATGATAATTGTTACTTCTCACGAAATGATAGCAGAATTCATCAGTTTATTCACACCTTTCCCTGGTTTTAGGTTCGAAGTTTCTAATAGACAAGGTAAGACAGTAGACTTAAAGCACCACATAGTGGTGGCACCACATTGCTGCAAAAGGCCCAAAATGTGCTTGTATGCTGCATGGGGAACATTCTAGATGGCAAAATGTCTATTCCCTGAACATCTGGAAAGCCTTGCACTGTTACTGCTGCATTTCTATCACTTCCTTAGTCATGCTAAAGACCTTTATTTTGTCATAACTAGTGGAGTATATTGGGCCATGTAAGGAGGTGGTAAACCCACGTATGTAATGGTATACCACAAACTCGACCAACCCACCACAAGCCATAGTTTACCTAAAATCAAAATCTGGCGAAATGTGCTTGGAACCAAATCATCAACCCTGTACCAAGACCCACTTGCATCGAGGAGGCTTCTGTACAGTGCGGATTGCGTGATAAGCCTACTTGGCCTCGCTCTGCCTTCTCCCTTTTAAAGTTAGATGCAAGTTTGCACTATAGTATCTAACATCAGACCTTCTCCTATCCACCCACGCCACTTCATTACTACATCCACCTCCCTACTGAAAGCTGTGTGAAGGCTGAATATTTTATTTAGTAGAGTGATTTACCTCAGTTGTTCTTAAACAAAAACAATGACATTTAACCACAAATGGGAATGCTTTCTGGAATTCCACATCAATTTGAGACCATTTCAGAACTCAGCAATTTATTTAAGCCTATGTTTCACAAGTTTTGACTACTTATCAAATGTAACAATGAGGCTGAATAGGACAGGGTGGCTTCATTAGGCTGACAGCTTTCATCTTCCACTAATGGAGCTCGAGCAAAAGAATAAAAAGGGACTGGTACAAGGTCACGTGGGCAAACTGGGATAACAACCTGATCTTGAAATTCCAACACAAATATTTTAGGATCCAGGTGAATGTGACACTATGGGCCTGCTTTGTGTATTGGCAGGTGGTCCGATTCTCTGCCAAGGCGACAGAGTGAATTACTAAAGGTGCTGCCTTCCAAATTTAGAAATGTCCACTGTCTGCGGGGACATTTCTAGCACTGGCAGGAACCACCGTCGCAGCGTCTTCTGTCAATGCATTGTAAGTTTGAGGGAAGGCGCCGTCAACATCACAGAGCCGAACGACAAACGTACGTTTTTTTCATGTTCAGAAAGAAAATCCCAAAGCAGGATTTTCTTTAAAAAAAAACAAAAAAAAAACAATGTCCACCTTGCCATGGGAGTTTACTCTCATGCGAGGGTGGCACTGAGCTCTTTTGAATCCCTCTTACCCTCCGGTTTTTCCTGGCAGTGACAGGCATTGAAAATCAGCTCATCTAAATTAGATGGCAGAAATATAGCCAAACCTCCCACTGCCCTTACTTTGTGGGCCCATTGGAAAGGTTGGACCATGGCAGGGACGGAATAGTCTTGACTGTCCTTGACACCTATGGTCCGACCAGTTCTAAATCAGGCGGGCGGACCATCATGTTGTCGGGAGGGAACTCCATTCCTGTTATGATGGAGTATCCTATCTGCCAACATTTAAATCAGGCCCTTGGTTCAAATCCTGGTAAGGTGGAATCATCCTTCTGATATCTATAAAAAAGCACTGATTTTGAATGGATGAAAATAAGTGAATATTTAATGAATCATATAAGGTGCTACGAAAGCGAGCGCTTTACATCTGTATACATTCTCCTTAGGCACCAGCCTGCGTACACTTTACTCTACCAAGCAATTAGGTCACAGCAGCTAAATAACTCACACTCTGTATTTTGACGCTGTGTACATCAAATAATTAGAATATGGATCAGGAGTGATATGTAGCACACAGCACAGAAAGACACTTTGATCTCTGATAGGACCCACTGGGATCAGCTTCCAGTCTTTGGATGATACACTTTGCCTGCAATGTTTGTTTTCCTATGTGTATGTTGAGTTTGTGGAGACAATCCATACTTCTTGACCTGTACTAAATAATGCTCACCTTTTGATAAGACTATGTTTTGCATTTATACCCTCACTACAAGTAGTCTCTTAATTCCGGTGGGGCCAGATATAAAAAATACCTGCTCCGCTAGAATAACGAGATCTATGGTAAGTAAGCATATATGTTGTCCTTCACCCAGCTCCTCCACTGGCTAAAAGCAGGAGTAAGCAGGGCAATCAGACCAGAATTATTGATTCCCTCGGCAGTTCCTCATATCCAAGGGGATCTCACACATCCCATCAGGTAACTGTGCCTCGCAAGAGTTACAGATGCCCATGTGCCTGTGTCGAGGTGGGCAGAGTTACCGGACAAAGCTGCAGGGCACTCACAATTAAAGATGGGAATAAGGAAGCAAGAGCCATGATAGCAAACTGTAATTAACTCATCTTTGTTTTGGAACCTGGCAAGCTTCTGCAAGCACAAACCATACTATGTACACTCTGTTTTTTTAAACAGCTCAGAAAGCTGTGTTTGTTTTCGTTTATCTTATTACATAACACACATCACATGATGTGGGCCCTTACACAAGACTCCATAAAATTACTTAAGGAGTTTGCTCAATCCTGCTGGAAGTTGTATCTGCATTTTGAAAGGCAATGCAGATGACTAAGAAGGTAGGCTGTTGGTAACCCCGTTTTTCTTGGTGTAGTCATTTGCTTCCACGCAGTTTGCTTCAACAGGCTTGGCAGAGAGTCAGCGCAGTCTGTTCTTCAACGATGAATCATGTGGGTTGTGTGATAGTATTGAATCAACAAAACTATATAAGTAATTTAGTCCCCCGGATCTGTGATAGCTAATTGACCATGCAGGGCATGCTTCAAAACTATCTCCAAGTACAGCCTCATATTTTACTTCCTTTGCTGCAGCACAGTTTATTTCCTGGAAGTGAATCCCTTTTCCGCAATGACTTTTTCCAGGATTCATTTGTTTTGCGCTTTTCAATACCTCCAGCGGTAAGATAATCGTACAATTTACTTTTGCATTCAGGCGCCGGGTCCCCGATCGTGGGCTCAGAGTTTATAACAATTCCATCTCCATCTGTGGTGCTCATGGTGCCTTCATCACTTGACTTGGTCTTCTCCAGGCCACGTTGAGATCTGGCCCTGGGAACAAAGACCTCGTCAGGGGGCATCTGGTCGTTGTTTTGGTAACCACTGACATCTCTCATGCCATAATCCATTTGGTGGGAGCAGCTTGGTAAAGATGGCGAGCTGGACGAGGTGGCGGCAGTAATGCTAGCTCCGCTCGAACTAGGAGCAAATGGCACATTCAAGTGGTGCTTGACACCATCCTGGTAGAAGCAACAGGTATGCAAACTATTACACTCTTCCTTCGCAGTCCGAAGGCGCTTCTTGTATGGGCAGTCCTGAGCCACCAGCCACTCCGGGGCAGTGGCCCCACCAAGAGCACAAGCGGAAAAGCACCAGTTATTCTGCATGATAATTTCTCCATGGATCCGCTTCATCAAGTTGTTTATAAGGACTGATCGTCGCAGGAACACTTCAGGGTCATCAATATATTTCAATTTTTCCAGGGACATGTAAAGGATGTGGGCACGTTCTTCAAAAACTGAGATCGTCTAAAAAACAGAAAACAGGATTGTTGAAAATGAAAACAAATAGTGTGCATGGGGAAACTGGAGGAAACAAATAAGGTGGAAACTGTTTATTTCTTGTCAAAAGCATTGATGAGACCATACCATGCCACAACCCCACACCCCCCTGCGAGATTTATTTATAAAATATCATTTAAGGCTACAGTTCAGGATTTTCATGTCTATTCATAGCCGCCATTTACCTACAACGTAAAGTGCTAAACCTTGTTCAGGTCATATCCAATGTAGGCGATTCACTCTAAACCAGTGATGCTCAAAGTACGGCCCGGGGCCGCATGCAGCCTCATGACCTTCACATGCGCCCCCCTAGTCAACAGCAGCACTAGGCTGCTGTTTACTCGACTCAGCACTAACAGCAAAAAGATATTAAATAAACAAGAAAGCATTTGTTTAAAGGTTAATTGAAGATAAAGAAAGAAAGCAGCAAAAGTGTAAAAATATGATAAAGTCTCTTCAGAATTCAAAAAGTGTAATTCATTAACTTGCAGAACCGTTTCATCTTAGTACATCAGGTTATCAATGCATTCAGAAGTATTTTTTTTAAGTGATAGTTTTCAAACATGAATTTAGAAACATTCATTCTACTCCCCACCCTGACAACAATGCCAATAGTGAACTAAGAGGCAAGTCAGTTGCTATGCGCACTCTTTGAGAGTGCTGGATTCCTATTATACATAAACAACATTACAGTTTAATAAATACATTCCACATCCCAAACTCATGTATTTCGAGACCCTCTTATATAAGATAATGAAGAAAAAGGAGGGAAAGTGAAATAAAATAATTGCCTAAGATCACACAATGTGATTAAGTGTGGAAGCCGGATTAATCCCAGGTTTTCTGGTTGCACTTTGTGCAATTCAGCCACTAGATGTATATGCTTTGCTTCTCCTACACCCCATTTACTGCCATTCTCCCTCAACCTCTGGCCATCATCCTGTTGGCATCAATGCGGGCCTCAGTCATATCACAGACCAAATCTTTGGCCCCTGGGAAAATGTTTGTGAGTACCAATGCGCTAAACTAACCTGTTTTAAGAGAATTTCGGTTCTTGGTGTTAGAGCCTAAACAGGGTTGTGGGCAGGGGGTTTATAGTATGGAGTAAACGAGAAAGATAGCTTTGTTTATTGTGCAAGGCTAAAATATTTGTAGTTGCACCAAACACATTTAGATTGACAGGGGACAGGGCGATAATTTTACTGTTTTCATCAGTCAGTAATTATTAAAGAAAGCAGAAATGGGTGAAGAGATGTCCATTATTTTATCCATACTGCACTGTTTTTACATTTGATGAGTATGTCTGAATGGAAAATTATGTGGCCTATGATACACTTTTCTAGATCCTACCCTTGATATACGTAAACAAGCACTGAAAAAGCTGACAGGTCTCTCCTTTGGGACCTATTGGCTTTGCCAATTTTTTCCAGCCATGCTGCATCGCGCGCAACGAAATTCGTTTTATTTATTTATATGTTTACTTACCTCTATTCGGCCATATTCCGTACTTTACTACCCCCCAGCCTGCCCCTCCCCCGCCCCACGTCACCGCCTGGCAGCACTCCCACCACGGGCCGCTACTGGGGCAATGTAGAACGGGGGTGCAAATGGGAGAGAGAGACAGAGAGAGCAAGGTGGAGCTAGAATGAAGACAAATGAAAAAGTAATGCAGGGCGACAAGCACACTAGGGAGAGCACATCACAAAGGGGGGCAGGAGGACAAGCACATGGGCTAGAGAGAGGAACTTGGAGAGCAGTGGTGGGTGAAGAGAAGCCCACTAGGGAGACAGGTGGAAAACACAAGAACTCTTGCAGAAAAAGTAATTCCTTAAAAGTGAGCAGTGGAAGGGCAAAAGTAAATTGGCAATGATGGAGGAGAGAGACAGACACAAGGTGGAAAAGGCAAGCCACTGGAGAAGAAGCAGACAAATGAAAGTGATAGTAAAGACATCCAATCGTAAGCAATGGGCAGGATGCAAGCCTCTCCTTGTTCTTAGTAAACCTACAATATTTGTTTCGCAACCTCAAAGACTAGGTTTTTGAGTGACACAAACTACACAGAGTGGTCTTAACTGAATATGCTGGCCAATTAGAAGTTACACGTGAAAACGCAATGAAAATTCCCAACTTTCATTATGTGAATATGTTTTGATTGTTTATCTTAATTTTGTATTTTAAAGAAGGTCCAATATTTAAGTTTAGTTATGGACATCTTTAGCTGTCCGAAGATCTTACGTCTATAACATATGCACTGGACTCCTGATCAGTCCACTTTAGTTATTGGTTTCTTTGGGTGAGTTGACTCTGCAGCTATTTACATTAGCATACTTACAATTTGCATTAGTGAAAAGTAGTTTCTCCCAATCAGTTCTCTGTAGTATTGGCCATTGTTTATTTTAAATGTCCACTACACGTCTGTGAGGCTTACTCCTTTGCATGCAGCGTCCATAGTTCTCCTAGGCAGCAGTGGTATACCTTTAGTATACCACAGCAGTGGTAGCTTTAGTGGGATTATGTTGATCTTTGCCATGTGCAGCACTACCTGAATCATCACATGGCGAACTAACCACACTTGAATCTGTAGGTAATCCCCTTATCTAAGATGGCAGCCCATCCTCATGATCCAATATCCATCTTAGATGAAGGGTTTGTGGAGGTTTACTCAGATTTGACCTCATTTCCACTTATAACTGGCAACAAGAGGGTCTTGTAAAGTTAAGCAATGTGAAATCACTTTTTTAATTACCTCTGCATTGATGCAATGGAAGACAATGTATCAGACTGCATATAATTTCTTTAACTATTACTCATGAAGGTGATTATCCCACAAGACTTCAAAGAATTTCTTTAAAACACATGAAACATTTCTACTATTTTTCACGTATCCACTTATAAACGATTATAAACAACACTAAATAAATGAACATTAAGGTGTGGAGGAACCTTAGGTTAAGGAAGTTGAAATATTTATTATGTTCTGTACAAGGCAACATACATTTTCAAACAAAAAGAGCAGCAAACACAAGTTTCATGCCCAAGCAGCTGCTTCTTCATCGCTGCAAATTAAAATACAAAACGTTCAAAATCCCTGAATAATGATATATTAAACAAAACAAAAACTTCTCACTGCAGAAAATAACATCTAAGTGCCCAATCCTTCATAAATATATTTACATTCTTCCAAAATGTCATCAATTGTTTTAGTTAGTTCTGTCAACTTTAAACTCATAACTGATTTCATAACCACGTCAACTTCTACCAGAACTGTTTTCTCTATCTTGTTCAACAATTTCAACAGACATTCATATCATACATGAAGGTATTTTTTCCTTTTCTCTTCTTGCCCTTCCGCCAAACCTTTAAAAACAGGACACAAGTGTACTCTAAGACCTCTGGGAAAAGGACAGACTCCCACTGGACCAGCTGAGGGACATTAAATGTATGGATATAATCCTTATGCTAGGAGACAGATGTAGTGGTAATCAAGAATAAAAACTTAAGAGATCAGGAGACCTACTTGATTAATAAATTAGAATTGATCAGAAATTAACATAGCAAGTGGAATAAGTATAAACGAGAATATCCTACCTATTTGTATAGCAAAGAGTTAAATTGTGAGCTAACTATGATATTACTGAGGTAGTGGTAATCAAGAATAAAAACTTAAGAGATCAGGAGATCTACTTGATTAATAAATTAGAATCGATCAGAAATTAACATAGCAAGTGGAATAAGTATAAACGAGAATATCCTACCTAATTGTGAGCTAACTATGATATTACTGAGTTGCATCTGGCATGATCTCACTTGAATAGAGGATAAATGATTGGCTCTATTCCCCAAAGACTGATAGGCTTAGATTTGTAACTCCAACTTGACACAAAAGTGATAAACCAATAAAAGAAAATTGGGGTGTTTATCTGTTGTCTCACACTGATATAATCTCACGTTTGCCAAGGTTACAGTCATTCAAGTATTTTTGGGTTTTGTGGCGGAAGCTTGTATGTTGCTAATTTGATTATCAAGGCTATCCATCTAATAGGTGGGTAACCAGTAGACATTTCTTTTCAATTTCCATGGCAGGTAGGGATATCCAGTCCACAAATTGAAAGAAGACAACATCCAGTTACCTTAGGTGGGGGACGGGGTTGCATAGCCTAAGTTTGTTTTTTTCTTTTAATTGACGTTTGAGAGCACAATCATTGAACATGATGAGTGTCTCCTTCCAGGTTACAAGACAGATAGGTTGGTTTGCAGTACTTTTCAAACAATGCACTAGTAGGATTTAAGATCCAGATGTCCAATATGGTATCTTGGACGGTCACTATGCTTAATATAGAGGGAGGCTTTGAGAATATGCTTTGTAAGTATTCATAATTGAAATTAAAGTTTGCTCTTTCGTTTTACTAAATATAACCCGTTTGGCAGTTGTGAGATTTTTTCTGAACACTTTCCTTGCTCTATTTTTCTTTCTCATTTTATTTTACAGAACACAGTTTTGCAGATACAAATGACAATATGCTTCTGATCATACAAGACCGCATACAAATGAGATTCTGAGCTGATTAGCAAGTGCTATTTTCCAGTACTCGATAATTGATTACCTGTGGTCAACTCAAGGTATTCTTTGAAAAAATACAATATATAGTGAGTGGTTAGTTGTTATTAGATTAATTTTATAGTTAGTGAGTAAAATGTACATATTTGAATAATATCAACTTGTAGTATGAATATTAACTAGCTGACTCCATTGATAACACAATAGAATTTGTGTGTCTCATTGTGTGACTCATTATTAAACTTATGGAGAATCACCGTAATAGCCAATTTCACGATTAGTCACACTGTAATTCAGGGGGCAGACAGGCTATGAAGTGTCACTCAGTAAAGCTTACCTAAGGTGCATATACTCTTTCAAGATGAATATTTTGTATTATTTTTGATGAGCTGTTAATCATTGTGGATACATAACTAGATAGAGATTCAAAACGCACATATATGACTGAGCAGGCCTACGAATGTTGTCTTCAGCATTGTGATGAGTATTTGATGTGATCTGTTTAATATACTATTTATATTATGGGACTTTGAGCACTTGACATTTTTGATTTTCAGCCCTGCGGTAGTGGCTACAGGGTTCTCGATTTGAGAAGGTATGCCCCAGAGCCCTCACTATGCCTGAACACCTTAGCATTCGCTGGTGCCAAGATTAAGGGCAGCTACTAGGACCAGGAAAAGCTGACAAAGATCCCATTCAACATTTCGACCCGGAGGGGGACATTCATCGGTGCTTAGTGGCAGAACTTGTGTGTATCCCTTGGATTCCACAAATGCCCAGTGTTTCCGCTTTTGGTTTTTATGGTTCTTCTTTCTGAAACTATATAAAGTAAACCTTCTTTTTGTAAGATAGCCATCTAGTGTCCCGATCAAATTTATCTTGCTGATAGTATTTTAGGAATTATTATTGCGGTTCTGTAGGCAAAAGAATGGTGTAAAGTCTGAAGCGAAGAGCCTAATAAAACACTACAACACTACGCATGATCGTGGCAACGTGATTGTTTATTGCATTAGTGGTACATTTCCATTCGAAAAGCAATAGGTCTGACTGGAAAATGCAAGCCGGATCTATTAGCTTTGCCAGTTTCCCCCCTCCAGAATGTTTATGTCTTTGTTGTACCGCTTCCTTGGGCACCTCCCCTCTTGCTGTGTAGTTCGGCAGGAAAAGGTAGTTTCAGTCATTTTCACTATTTTTGTCCTGCCTAAAAAACATTGGCCACTGTTATTTGGCTTGTGTTTTCTTGTAAAAATATTAACTGAATACCCTTAATAGGCTTTAATAGGCATACTAGTCACATTTAATGAAAAATTAGCAAAGACAGAATGTTGTTTTCAAGATAGCTGCAATAGTCTCTGTACATGAATTTGCTAGTTAAGAACACAAAGACTCTGATGTGGAGGAGCATAAAGAACAAAAATGAGGAGCAAGAACCTAAACTGACCTTCCAGTAGTGTGAACCGACTGTTCAATTTGGTTTGCATTTTGAGTAGTGACTAAAATATTAAAATGAAGCCTGCTGCAGTGAAAAAATACTATTTTGCTCTGTATGTAATGCATCTATGTAGTAAAGAATTGAATGTGTGATGATTCCGTATACTTTCATACTTTTGAGATGTAAAATAGTGCCTCGTGAATTGCATTTCAAGAAAGTGGAATGATACACCAAACAGCCAGTATCATAAAGTGAGGGGAAAAACTCCTCGGGCGGAGCAAAAGCCCATTCTATATGTAGTTTAAAAAATTGCTAACAATAAGTTGGAAGACACCCGCCCTCTCAAGCGAGACCTAAAAAGGACCACACTCTATGCCATATAATTTTGTATATCCTCGTTTTTGGACAAAATCATGTATATTCTATAAAACTGTCAAACCAAACCTGGTCTTCAAAGACTTTAAATTGGTAAGTATCTTCTGGCTGGATTCCTTTACCTTCATATGCTTTTGGCAATCAGTCTTGGTAAATTGAACTGCCTACCTTTTCAGTAATGAAACTTTAAGAGACACCAAGGGTTTTGTTACATCACAAGTTCACAAACAGAAGAAACAATGGGGGATATTCTCAAGAACGTGCGATAAACATCGCCAAAATAGGTTAACGCAAGTTTACATATCGCCATCTATCGCGGAAAAATAACTCTGTGTTAACGTCGTATTTTCAACACGGCGGTAACATGCGATAGTCTCCCGATAACGCGTCAAATGTCCGTGATACCATTACCGGGACGGCAATGAAAATCCAAACCCAAACGTGAAAAAAGTTACGATGGGCCCAATCGCGATAAGACAATCAGCGAAAAGCAGCGCCAGGCCTGCAAATCACATACGTCAGGTGGCAAAAATCAGTACAAAAGCAGAAGAAAAAAAAACACAAACAAAAACCAAACTACAGCAAAGCACAATGGAGGCAGCCGGAGCAGGTACAGAGGACGGCCAGAACCCCAAAAGCCCCCGGAGGAGCAGCCTGGGACCTCGGGGACAGGGAAGGACAAAAATAAGAGGAAGACGTGGTTCAGTCCGCAGGAAAACAGGATCCTGATCACGGAGGTGATAGAACACCATCAACAACTGTTCGTCACCTCCACTGTGTCATTGGCAACAAAAAATGCAACATGGCAGTCCATCCTGGACAAGGTGAATGCAGTCGGAGTGCTGAGGAGGACAATGGAAGAGCTCAAGAGGCGCTGGAATGATGTGAAGCACAAGACCAAGCAGAAACTCGCCAACAACCAGAAGGCAGCAATGCAGACTGGAGGTGGGAGTCCAGCGCCACAGGAGGAGCTGGATGAGATGGAGGAAATGGTGTCCACAGTCATCAGTGGGGAGACGGTGGCAGGAGTTGGGGGACCGGACACTGCTCAACATGACCTGACACAACAGCAACAGGGTGAGTAACGACCAGGGACTGGGGGGACGGGGGGAGATGGGCACAATGGCACACATGCACAATTAAGTACAGCACAGTGCACACCCACAATGACTCTGGATCATGTCCCTGATCCCCTTGGCACACTGCAGCACACCTAGAAACAGCAAGTAGGCTCCCGTCGACTATGTGCCCAGAGGGGGCCCTTCCCACACATCACCAATCTCACAACCAACCCATGCACATGTGCCAAACCCAGCAAAGCGGCGTGTCTGTGAGCCACACTGACAAGGCAAGTGACACTGCATGACGATTAGCATGGCTGCAGTCCGATCATCATGACATGGTGCACGCCACCACACTGAGGTGGCTGAGTGTGGACCACATCCGTAAAGGAGCAGGTCACACTCTGACACATCCACCTGCACAAACAACCCCTGACGTCAACAACACATCTGCGGACAAACCATGCCCCAGAGTCCCAACTCCCACCAAGACCCAAATTCACCCAAGTCTGCAACATCTCAGTACTGTATGGGCACAGAAGTCAAAGGCACACCGCCTGAAAGGGACAAGGGGCAGCAAAATCAGAGCTGCAGGGGCGACTCTCCCAAAATGCAGCACACACACATGACATTCAGAGCACATCAGCATTGACAACAATGTGGTACAAACTGCAACACGTTTACAACAGGACAGAGGACACAACAGGTGCCGCTTGTGTGTAGAAACTGGCCAAGCACACTTGGCATAGCAGGGAAATGTGAGATGTCAATGTACAAGTACAAACACATATCCGTGATGTTGACGAAATGTCCACTGTCCCGCATCAAATAGGCAGCTCCTCCTAAACAGTCACAATGTACATTGTCATGCAGTCTGCATGTGAACTTTTACAATGCGTCAACATACATGTGAACACAATGTATTACTGCATCTCCCCTTCACATTGCAGAGGGAGCATCAACACCTCCTGCAGAGCAGCCCCAACAACTCTTCACTGATGACGATGAGGACATCCCCAACATCGACACCGAAGCCCTCCAAATCCTCATTGACAGCTTCGGCAACCCACCTCCAGGAGCAGGGCAGCCCAGCTGCATCGAGGAGACCCCACCCCCTGCACAGATCACACAGCAGGAAGCACCTACCACCCCGGCTGTCTCCCAGGACCCCCACGAAAAACACATGGCCTTCCAACGCCGTTTGTTAGAGGTCCAGGAGAATATGGCTGATCAGGTGCGGGTGGGGGTTCGACCTCATGGCAGCCAAACTTGATGCCATACATGGGTGTCTGATTCCCATCAGGGACCACTTACAGTCCCTAACGGACACCCACAGTCCGCTCCATGCTCTCCAACGATTCATGGCTGACATCGCTGGAGTCATGATACTGAGACAAGAACAACTGTCCAGTCAGAGTGGCTCCAGCGATGTCAGCCGGGAGTTGGGACACATGCGGGGGCTCATGGAGAACATGGAGCGGATGACGGCGGAAAGAATGGCTGCCACGGCTGCACACCAGCAAGATGTGGCTGGGACCTTCCATGCCCTGCAGCACATCGTCATGGCATTGCTGCCTCAAGGCCTTGCGCAGATGAATGCTGCTGCTGCTTCTACATCCACATCTCCGCCCCCTGATGTGTCAGTGCCTCACATTGGGGCAGGCAATCCACCTCCGGCCCCCGATGTGTCAGTGCCTGACAGTGTGGCAGGCAATCCACCTCCGGCCCCCGATGTGTCAGTGGCACACAGTGCGGCAGGCAATCCACCACCACCCACGTGTGAGGCACATGTGACATCAGAGGACGAAGATGCGGGTGAATCAACCTTACTGGTAAGGAGGAGGCAGTAGCATTCATCTCCGCCATATGGCCTGTTTCTGCTTGGTTCTGCCCTTTGCATCATCACCTTCCACTGTCCCCCGATACACTCTACGACACTCACCTCGGACCTCGAAATGGACTGCCATTTTCTGTTTGGTTACCAATGACACAGCGATCAGACTGCGGACTGAACTCTTCCTCTTCCGATGTACTTGTCATTCCCTGAAGGACTCTGACTGGCCCTCCACGGGCCAATAATGTGAAGTGGGGTTTGCATGGCCCTGTACTGCTCCAACTGCAACACTCCACTGGATGTGAATTAAACATTCAGAATCGCACAGATGTTTCATGTCTTTGATCATTCAAGTATGAGAGTATGGATGAATGTAGGGTCAGTGATTCCCCCTTACGTCCATGTTGCTCATGTCGTGGGACTTGAGTCACAGGGTGCAACATTGCCGATTGCGGTCCAGGGGGGCGTAGACACTACAACAGAGACACAAGCATCAGTTACTTCCTTGTCCAGCCCAGAACTGAAGCACGCCCAGAGCCCCGGGCTCATTGTTCCCACCCCTACGCTGGCCTGCCATACGCCAGGCCAGTCCACTCCGCATACGCTCAGAGGGGGGGACGACAAAGCTACATGTCCCAGGTCTTCCCTGTAGTGATCTGCTGATCACTGGTCTAGTTGTCAGCATGCCACAGCCACTCCCTGAGGGCTGGTTAACACCCACACCACACCCATCCAGCACAGGCGTCACAGGACATGTGACCCTGCCAATAAAAGGGGCCTAGCACATCACATTCCCCACTGCCGGAGATGACATGATGGCGTCCGCACCACGAGACCCAATCATAAAGGGTCCATGACTTGTGGCGCACTGGGTTAGTGGCACCCGATGCACCTCGGCCGGCACGGGCCTACCGTCAGGGGACAATGACTTGCGGTGCACTGAGTTGGTGGCACCCGATGCACTGCGGCTGGCAGGGGCCTACCGCCACGTGACGATGACTTGCGTTGCACAGGGTTAGTGGCACCTGCTGCACTGCGGCTGGCAGGGGCCTACCGCCACGTGACGATGACTTGTGTTGCACAGGGTTAGTGGCACCTGAAGAGCTGAGCCGGTGTGCAGCCTGCGATGATGCGTAGGCCTCGATGAGCCGTCCTGCTAATCGTGGTTCGATTTGAATTGTGAGTCCTGCTGGACCGTAGTGCACGCCGAAGGCAGCAGTCAGCACACACATGACTCCGCGGTGCGGTGCCGCAGGGTGCACTGGGGGCCTGTGGCGCGGAATCCAGCGATTGGCTGAGGAGGATGCACCGGCACGTGGTGGGCCCTCTTGGAGACACGCCGGTGGCGGCAGGTGAGCATTGAGGCCTGGGTGCGCAGGGGCGGCCAGTCACGGCTGGACGGAGGACCGGTCTGGGGACCAGGGCTGGGGTGCAGCAGGCGCACAGGATCGCGCAGGCACCACCGGTCACGGCGGCGGACTCGTGGCTGGGTGGGGGGCGCCGCCCTTGCTGACACGACCCTGCATACGATGATCGTGATGTGCGCGGGTTGGTTTGGGACGTAGCCACCTCGTCTCCAGTGTGAATGTGCCCGTTGAAGGTGGTCGGCCATGTGTGTGTAGGCCTATGGACAGGTTGTGGCGGAGACTGAGACACACGCAGTAGTCACTTTGGTGGTGGATTTGTGACGTGTGCATTCCCACAGTTGTGAGTTGGGGGATTGTGGAGTTGAGGTGTGTGGTGTGTTCAGTTGGTACTTGCCGATGGGCAGTGCATTTCCATGGGGGCCATCCTCAAAGCGCTAGTTGGTGGCGGACTTGCGGACATGTGGGAATCATGCACACTGCCTGGGGAGTTTGCGACAACATTGGTGGACAGGCCACGGTGGTCCACTTTTGTATGCACAGTGATGGCATGCGTGTGGTTGCTGTTGCGGTGATTGTGTGCAGTGTCGGCAGGGGGCACAAGTCATACACGTGTGCTGTGAATTGCCCCCAACACGTGCATGACGCCAGCTATGGCGTAGTTCCCTTGCGTGGTCTCAAGATGTTCCTGCGCAGTGTGGGGGGAGTAAGGGGCAGGGGTATCGAGCTGACACACACCGTGATGCTTTCAGGTATGATGAGTCCTGCATGATGTGACCGTAACAGCAGTTCGTGTGGTCGTTACCTTCCTCTTCATTCCTACGACGGTTACAGCCACACAAACTTCTGTTACGGTCTTCTCATGCATGGTTTATCATGCCTGTGAGCATTCCGGTTTGTCCAAGTGCAGTACACTGTACCAGATTAGGCATGTGACTATACGGAAGTTTGACCATTGTCACCATTTCTCCCACAGGTTTCTGAAGACACGTTGCCCTGTTGAAGTTCCCCGTTGGGAATGGAACGCGTTGGCTGAGCTTTTCGTTTTGTTTGTTTGTGTATTTGTAATAAAGTGCTGTTTTTACACTACTGTTGACTACTGGACCTCATGACCTGGCGCACCCACATTTCGGTTACTACCATCTTGGGCCTGGGGCACGGAGGCGTCTAGCACGGCTGGCGTTGGGGTTGGTTGCGCAGGTACACTATGAATTGGAACTATCGTGTGGTGCGGATACAGGGGCCCGCCGTTGCTTTTATGGACATGCATCCATGACATATGTGAGGGAGTTTGATGGGGCTGGCTGTGAGACTCCTCCGACTCCGGCAGTTGTTGGTTGGAAGGTACCAGTGGCCAACACAGCCAGGTGCCGCACAGCCAGCAGCTTTGTCTGCGGGGGGATGTAGGTTGTCCGCTGTGTTGGTACCGTCAGCCTGTGGGCAATGTGGGTCAGGATGCGGTGGATGGTTGTCCTTTTGAGCCTGTGTTGGCCAATGGCTTCCTCTGGCGTTGAGTCTCTGGGGCTGGTGCGTTTTAGGGTCTTCCGCTGTCCTGCACTGCCTAGGTGGTAATCCGGAGGGGGTGGTCCGGGGGGATGGGGGGCTTGGGAGTGGTGGCGGTGGGTGTTGTGGCCCTCTTGGTTCTCCGAGCTGCATGATCATTGGCTCCATGCCATCTGTTGGTCTTCAGATGTGGCTCTGGGCTGGGCTCCCTTTCATACTGCAGGTAGTCGTCCTGCTTAACACCAGCAAAAGGCAGGTGTTAAATCCCTGCTGCTAACGCGCCTTATCGCCTGTTCTTGGATCGCATCGCAGATCTGGCTGGTCGTTGAGAATATCGCGAAGTGGTGTTTTCGTCTGTTTTTGCACAGGAACGCCTACTCTGCATATCATTAGCGTTAGTTGTCGCACTCATCCGTGGCGATGTTTTTTGCGGCAGCTATCGCTGGTAAACTGGCGATATCAGCAGTTTGCACCAGCTTGAGAATAGGGCGATAAATCTATCACCACTTTTGGGGCGCTAAAGTGCTGATAAGTCCTTAAGAATATGCTCCAATGTCTCGTTAATCCTAGCCCCCCACTGTCTTAGGCCGCAATTGCTTCTGTTCTCAGACTGATCATCTCTAAGGTTACTGTCATGGACGTTATTTAGGGGTCGCAGCTAGCGCCCCTGGTTGACCCCTTGTGAACCCTAGCACTGCCTTTGCGACCTCTGGCCTCAGAGGTGGCAAAGGCAAAGCCCAGAACTGAAGGTAAACGGTGCTGTGTTGTGCACGGTTTACTTTCTGCAGTTTCAGCCGTGAACTGAGGCACTCAACTTAAAAAAAACATAAGTATAGACAAGTACAATGTGTACTCTGCTGAATAAAATTTTAAAAAATGACATCAAAAATATACATTTTAATCAAAATGTGGTAGATTTTTATTATTGTGAACATTATGAAAATGTGTTTAAATAAAAACCTCACCTATGGGCTGTAGTGACTCATAATGCCTTACAAGTGATACTAATCAAAATGCCGCCGTTTCAGAGTAAAATCTGATCATGCTATAAACGTTACAGAAAAGCACTGAACTGAAGGAAGAGTTGGATATTGCAAACACAGTAAATTTGTATTCCTTTAAATGAGTGCCTGGCCCTTCAGAGCTCTGCCATAACCTGTATCAGCCCCTCTCTATCTTCAAACTTACCCCTCAAAAGAAGCAAGAGGAGCAACAGCATTCTCGGAGCCAGAGTCAGCTGACAAGAATAAAGTGCATAGGTCAATGCTAGTAGATTAACACACTGGAATCTAACAGGCAACATCTATCACGTGCACCAAGAAAAAAACGTGTAGTCCAAAATACATGACAAATAAGCGAAAAATTAAGGTATCTAAGTTAATACCATGTCAAATAAAGCCAACTTCGTGCTCAATGGTGGAGAGCTTAAATCCCTAAATAAATATTTATCTTTCACCAACTATCGCTTCCAAGTGCAGCAGCTACAATCTGTGTTGACACAACTGAGCTGATGTCGGTGCATTGTTTATGGAAAGATTGTGGTAGAACAGGTTCTCAATCCAGAGTTCTCTTCTAAGTCTGTCTAAAGACAGCTTTAGCTGCCTGACGATCTCATCTAACCAATTCTTTAAAAAAAACACAAGAGGAGCTTTATAGAGACAGTGGGGTTAGGATCACTCCATTCAGCCATTGGCTAGAATGCTTGTCACGGTTTAGCACTGCTTTGATGGGCTGACCATAGTTACATTGTCCAAATTGTGTTTCCATTAGGTTTTGGTCATGGGGCATTAAATAGGCTGCAGGTGTGATATGAAGTGTAGCCAATATGCATTATTTAATGTATTTAATTTGCTGACCACATAACATTTTATTTAATAGCTGTTTTTTGCTTTTTTTCCTACTTATAAAATGGGCACTGGTCACATGCCTTAGCAGGTCATAAATGCACAGTGCTAGTCAACAATATCCCTTGTGTGTTCATTTGTTTTACTTTGCTGCCATGATGTTGAATTTAAAGCTTAATTTGCTCACAAAGTAATGATGTGTGCACTTCTAGGCCTTCTAATAGATGCTACCAAAATACTGGCCATTTGTCAGTGGTAACTACTATGCATTATTTTGCTTCGAATGCCTTTCCTGATCACCACTTACAAAGAAAACTTCATCTTCTGACTCTTTTTCATAAGTCTCTTCTTTGAATGTGCAGCTTCTGTCTGCTAATGCAGTCAATTCACCAAAATGGCCCTACGTTCAGGGTCCATGTTGTTTCAGCCCAAGATACTCATGGGATTTTCTTTCTAGGAGAAAGTGAATAGGTATGTGAATTGTTCTGTTGGTGTGTGAGTGAGTGTCTGAGAGACTGTATGGGTGTGTGAGTGGGTGTGTGGAGGATGTCATCAGAGATGTCATTTGATTTGTCATTAGTGATGTCACTGACCATGTCATGAGTGATGCAATATGGGAGGTCATAAGCAGTGCTCTGCAGGGGTGTAAGTTATAGTTAGCTCAGGTAACAATAACTGCTGAATTTCTATGGTTTTATGCGAGTGAAATGTGAGCCTAACTATAACATACCTCAAACCTTTGTTTTTTTCAGTGAGTTTCTAAGGTTTTTTTAAATTGTATTTCCTAAGTAAAATGTCCCTGTAACCTTTGTTTTTTTCAGTGAATATATATATATACACACACACACACACACACACACAAACACACACTTATTACCTTCTGGAGGTCACCAGTAGGAAGCTACAGTTAGGACCTAGTTTCCATAGGAAAAGCGTTTTATGTTGTGCTAATAACTTTAGCGCCGTTTGACAATTCTTCACAAAAATTTCAAAACTAGTGTGCCAGTAACTTCCCCTGCTGTCTGGAAAGTTTTGGGATGATTCATCAAGTGGGGGCCGAGAAAAAGAGGGTGGTCACAAAACACATTTTCCCCATGCAATTTCCCGTAGGGATTTTGGTCAGGGCTACAGCCGAACCGCTTAACGGAATTACATCAAATTTGGCAGAAAACTTGATCATGGTCCAGAAAGAGTGCTTTTTGTAATTTAGTTATTAAAGAAAAAAGATTTATGTATATCTAGAGACGTGAATCCACAGCGGATCCACGAGCTATCAGCAATGCCAAGATTGGCTGCCATCACTTCAACCAGAATTTGGTGGCAGCCATCTTGAGACTCGGATTCAGCCGAGTCCCAAGAAAAAAGGCAAATAAATGCACAAGGCGGCAGGGTAGGATTACCCTGACCCCCTAGGCCTGGTGGTGGGGCCCCACTGGGACACTGTCTGCGGCCCAAAATGTTTTTTTTAAATGTTGCTGCAAACTTGCGGAGGATCCTCGGATTTGTGGCAATTTTTTTTTTTAAATCAGGCGCTTGTTTTTTTCTACGCCTCTGGGTGGC
The DNA here is from genome assembly GCA_963921515.1 of Calotriton arnoldi. Lineage (NCBI taxonomy): Eukaryota > Metazoa > Chordata > Amphibia > Caudata > Salamandridae > Calotriton > Calotriton arnoldi. The sequence continues at coordinate 283,883 of CAWUFW010001160.1, forward strand.
CAGGTTCCTGGGGAACAATACATTACATATAAAACAATACATTACATATATATTTGCGGGACTGGGGCACGTGTGGCCCCTTCCCAGTCTGATCTTGGCCCTGCGAACCCCATCTCCTGGAGCCCGGCCTTTTAAAAAAGTAGCAGGGGGTGCCTGGACCCCCTCTGGGGCCAATTTTGGCCGTGGGGACTCCATCCCCCAGGGCCTGGCCAGATTCAATAAGGGGAAGTGGGCACGCAGCCCCCTCCCCGGGCGGATTTCACCTTGGGGGACCCCATCCCACGGGGCTCGGACGCAATAACAATGGGGGGGCCACGCAGCTCCCTTCCCTGAGCCATTATGTGCCCTTGAGACCCCATTCTCCAGAGCCTGTTCATATGCTATGTCCCAGGGTGCCTACTCCCAGGACATAGCGGTTTCCCTGCCCGCACTGGGGCAGGCAGACAAACCTGTGTTTTCTCCCGCTTGGCGGCAGCAATTTTAAAACTCCTGCCATGCGTGACCAAACACCAAGTCTGCTCCCAGGGGGGCAGGAGCATGAAAAAAGGTGCAGACTTTTCTTCTGTTTCCCTGCCCTCACTGATGTGGGCAGGGAAACAGATGAAAAGATTGCTCCTGTTCGCAGGGAGCAGCGTTTTTAGCTGCTCTCTGCGAGCTGGAGCAATGTCGGCTACCACTGAAGGTGGTGAGCCGGCTGGGCCAGCGGGGGCCATGGAGATTCCCCTGCAGCCCCCAACCATAGTGTGGTGGGTGCCATGGGTGGGCACAAGGGCACCCACCATTTGTTGGTCGGGCCCTGGAGGTCAAAATTGGCCTGGGGAAAGGGGGTTATGTGCCCCCTATACCTTTTTGCAGTATGGCCGGGCCCCGGGGGATGGGGTCTCCAGGGCCAAAATCGGCCCAGGGGAGGGAGCCGCATGCCCCCCCCCTCCCTTGTAAATATAGCGGCGGGCCCCCGGGACGAGGTCTCCGGGGGCAAAAATCACACCCTCGCCATGCACTCAGTCATGACATCTTCTATGGCATCATTGATAATATCACTGCAACATTTGCAATAAAATTATTGACGAGAAAACTGTGCATAGCGAGGGCGTGAGTTATAGTTACCTTAGGGCTCGAGTTAGTTTCTTGAGATAACTATAACTGCTGAATTTCTATGGTTTTATGTATGTAAAATCTGTTCCTAAGTACAATGTCCCTGTAACCTTTGGTTTTCAGTGAATTTCAAAGTTTTTTTAAAATTCATTTTCGAAACTATTACATTTCTGTAACCTTTGGTTTTTTCAGTGAATATATACATAGTCAAGGTACACATATGTGTAATTGAGTAAAGTAAGCCTATACTCATCTGTAAATATTTCCCTTGTTAATATTTAGGTCCTTAATATTTTGTCCACAATATTGTCGTAGCATGATACTATATAGAGAGGAAATTCTGGTGGAAAACCTAGAAAGTTTGCATACTTCAAAGGCGGATGCATTGGGTAACTGTGCCCTACTTTCACGCCAGTGAAGAATAACAGGGCCTAGGCTGGTCTACCGTACACAGTGAATTAAATTCACTGAGTTTCCCAATCCACTTTCTGAGTAGGATAGGAACTGCATTTTTATTGTATAATGTAGAAGTAATTACTAGGCTAACACTTAAGAAGTTAGGGTCTGATTTAGACTTTTGAGGAAGGAGGTTACTCCATCAAGATGGTCGATGATACTGCACCCGCCATCCAGAAAGACCTCTGCCTGCCAAATCTAGAGTAGTTCACCAGCCCTGTGGACAACTCTTAACAAGCTGTGACTGTGGTTCCTCTCAATGTTGTAAAAGATTGATGGATGGCTCCATCAAAGAGGATGCCGATCAAATTTTACACAGTTTTTCATTTTTCAGAAACAAACTCCCAAAGCGGCAGTTTATTTTTAAAAAATAAAAAACCAATGACCCTTACACCACAGAGTTCATTATTTCTTTTTTACTGTCCCTGGCAGTGACAAACATAAAAAAAAAGTCTTATCACGCAATCAAAATTGGATGGGTGTTTTGTTGGCTAATCTCCGACAGCCCACATTCCAGAGCTAGAATAATCTCTTTTGTCAACAAAGCTGATGTGCTGCACAAAGGTGCTTTACCAATATAGAAGCACTTGTGGGCCAGGATGTAGCCTCCTGGCTTCCCATTAGCAAAGGGCTTACGAGTCTTGGACTGGCACACAGATGAGAAATGTTGGACATGGCCCTTTTTGCAGGGTCACCCACCAGATATTTTGCCTTCTGTGGCTGAATTTGAACTTCTTGGCATTATGACTCTTTACCAAAGTTAACCTGTGCTTCAGTGCTTGTGCTCTGTCCTTTAAACATGGTAAAATTGACTTGACCTAATAAAGTGGTATTCCCTATACCCAGGGCCTGTACCCTAAATGCTAGCCACCCACTCAAGTAGCCTTTTACAACATGTCTCAGGCCTGCCACTGCAGTCTGTAGTGCAGTTTTAAACTGCCATTCTTGACCTGGCAAAGTAAACCTTTTGCCATGTCTAAACTTCCTTTTTAATGTATATAAGTCACCCCTAAGGTAGGCCCTAAGTGTATTGTATTTAAAAAGTAGGACATGTGGGTTTAAGTTTTGGCTGTCTTGGTAGTGAAAAACTCCAGTTGTTTTCACTACTGTTTCTCTCCTATTGACTAACACTGGGCTACCTTAGTACATTTAATAAGTGCTAACTTTAGATTGGGAGCCAATAGGGACATGCTGTTTGGACTCAAATGAATTGTAGTTTAAAATCGTCTCTAATGATAAAGTTGGAATTTTAGGTCAAAATTCTGAAAATGCCAATTTTAGAAAGTTATTAGCAAAAAGGGGGAAGACTGACCCCTTCTCAACTTTTGAAGCTGTCTATTTAAACAGTTGATCAGGTTCTTTAATAAACCTTTTGAATTTTTTGAATATTTTCACTATTTTTAGAAAAATTCATTAAGTGTATGAAAAAGTCAACACTTATTCATTCCAGAAACATGATACAGTCACAAACATTAAATCAAAACAATAACAGACATTATATCTCACAATTTTACAGACAAAACACATTTAAAATGTAACATCACTACATCGAACAAATAACGAAAATGTTCTTACACCATTTTGCATTAGTCAACAAGGCAACCCCTCAAAAGATCAATTCATCAAAAAAATTAGTTCATCAGAGCTATGGGGAATGCCAAAACACAGGGAACAATGTATGCAAACACATGGGACAATTTTTGTTTTCGTTTCCCTCAAGTAGTGCATAAAAGAAATTCAAGGTTCCTCAATGTTATTGTCTGCCGACGCGTTTCAAGTCCCAAGGGAACAGTCTAGGGGCTTTCATCAGGGCTTCTTAGTTGTGATAACTGATGGAATCTACAAAAAGTAATGCAAGAACAAATTTTTGATAATTTATCAACTGGCCCAATCTCCATTTATAGTTTCACTAAGTCTTCCTATCAGCTTTATTTACAAACGCAAAATTACCTGATGGAAAACGCTTTCACCATTAGTAGAGTTCTCAAGGGGGTGTGTAGGGAGTTTGTGTCAAGTCCTGTTTAGGCAAGAATGTGATATCAATACTTTGTATCTTAAATCTTTGCTTAAATCATCAACCTAGTTAAATGCCCTTTAACATGCGTACCTGCACGGAAGCAGAAAGATAGTCTTATCCGTGTGCTTCCCTCTTCGTTATGTCAATCACTGCTTCATGTTTTTAGCTAAAGAAATGAAGTGAAAAAAGACACTGTGTTGTTCAATTGTTACACGCGCTGTCTATATTATAAACCGCGAAGTCACGTAGAGCGGTTCAACGTACCTGAGCCGATACTTGCTTAAAATCACCGTATCGCTCGATCGCGCGTTCGCGCTCAGAAGTTTTTGAAGAATCTGTAACAACAACGTGTGTCTAATTACTATCAGCGCAAGCTGAGAGCGAGTTCATTTTTGTAATAGGGTGCAATCATTACTAACTTACTTGCACTATTCAGCCTGCTCTTTCATCCCTTCGCCGCCATAACGGATGCAACAGCAACACGTTTGGGCATTTCCTGTTCCAATATATCGCCACTCGTTGGAACAATGCAAAGGCTCATGGAAGGTGTAGTGCAGGGATGACCACCAATCCCTTTGGGAAATTGTAATGAAACCACACAATAGATTTCCTAGCCCATTCTGGTTTTTGTAGTGCATATTAATTAAATGATGTCTTAGAAAGTTCCGTCATTTCATTCAGTCCAGTCACCGCACTATTGAATTTTAAAATAAGGTAAGCCTCCTTCTCCAACAATGCTGAATCAATGTCAATCATTCTTTTGTTTGTATTTAGGCTTAACAGCACTGTCCACTTTAGATCTTTTTCACTGTGTGACTTGGCTATATAGTGTTCAACCATCGGCGCCGCCACGACTTTCTTTTTGATCCTTGATCTGTGTTGAGTGATTCTTTGATTGATTTGCTGATTTCTTGAAGAATTGGCATCTGTTAGCAAATCTGGAAGTTCTGTTCCAGAAGCCACTATTTGCAATGAAGAAGAACCAGAGTATCGGACAGCAAATTGTAAGGGCGGATATATTCCCCACACAGCCAAAAAGTAACTTACGAACTCAGTGGCAATTAAAACCAATTGAGGGCCACCACAAGTGCGGGAATTGCTCTGTTTGCGAATTCACGATCGAAGGTTCACGCATAATGCCATTAGATGGAAACATACAGACTTCACTAACTGCAAAACGAGGAATGTTGTATATGCAGTGGTATGCCCTTGCGACAAGGTGTATATAGGCAAGACTAATCAGCAAATCAATCAAAGAATCACTCAACACAGATCAAGGATCAAAAAGAAAGTCGTGGTGGCGCCGATGGTTGAACACTATATAGCCAAGTCACACAGTGAAAAAGATCTAAAGTGGACAGTGCTGTTAAGCCTAAATACAAACAAAAGAATGATTGACATTGATTCAGCATTGTTGCAGAAGGAGGCTTACCTTATTTTAAAATTCAATAGTGCGGTGACTGAACTGAATGAAATGACGGAAAGTTCTAAGACATCATTTAATTAATATGCACTACAAAAACCAGAATGCGCTAGGAAATCTATTGTGTGGTTTCCTTACAATTTCCCAAAGGGATTGCTGGTCATCCCTGCACTACACCTTCCATGAGCCTTTGCATTGTTCCAACGAGTGGCGATATATTGGAACAGGAAATGCCCAAACGTGTTGCTGTTGCATCCGTTATGGCGGCGAAGGGATGAAAGAGCAGGCTGAATAGTGCAAGTAAGTTAGTAATGATTGCACCCTATTACAAAAACGCACTCGCTCTCAGCGTGCGCTGATAGTAATTAGACACACGTTGTTGTTACAGATTCTTCAAAAACTTCTGAGCGCGAACGCGCGATCGAGCGATACAGTGATTTTAAGCAAGTATCGGCTCAGGTACGTTGAACCGCTCTACGTGACTTCGCGGTTTATAATATAGACAGCGCGTGTAACAATTGAACAACACAGTGTCTTTTTTCACTTCATTTCATTAGCTAAAAACATGAAGCAGTGATTGACATAACGAAGAGGGAAGCACACGGATAAGACTATCTTTCTGCTTCCGTGCAGGTACGCATGTTAAAGGGCATTTAACTGGGTTGATAATTTAAGCAAAGATTTAAGATACAAAGTATTGATATCACATTCTTGCCTAAACAGGACTTGACACAAACTCCCTACACGACCCCTTGAGAACTCCACTGATGGTGAAAGCGTTTTCCATCAGGTAATTTTTGCATTTGTAAATAAAGCTGATAGGAAGACTTAGTGAAACTATAAATGGAGATTGGGCCAGTTGATAAATTATCAAAAATTTGTTCTTGCATTACTTTTTGTAGATTCCATCAGTTATCACAACTAAGAAGCCCTGATGAAAGCCCCTAGACTGTTCGTTTGGGACTTGAAACGCGTCGGCAGACAATAACATTGAGGAACCTTGAATTTCTTTTATGCACTACTTGTAGGAAACAAAAACAAAAATTGGCCCATGTGTTTGCATATATTGTTCCCTGTGTTTTGGCATTCCCCATAGCTCTGATGAACTAATTTTTTTGATGAATTGATCTTTTGAGGGGTTGCCTTGCTGACTAATGTAAAATAGTGTAAGAACATTTTCGTTATTTGTTCGATGTAGTGATGTTACATTTTAAATGTGTTTTGTCTGTAGAATTGTGAGATATAATGTCTGTTATTGTTTTGATTTAATGTTTGTGACTGTATCATGTTTCTGGAATGAATAAGTGTTGACTTTTTCATACACTTAATGAATTTTTCTAAAAATAGTGAAAATATTCAAAAAATTCAAAAGGTTTAATAAAGAACCTGATCAAACTGAAAGGAGTTCGTTTGATCGTTTCTTTAAATAGACAGCTTCAAAAGTTGAGAAGTGGTCAGGTCTTCCCCCTTTTTGCTAATAAGTTGTATGGCCCTACCTGACCCTGTCCCATTGGGCCTAACCCCCCCTTGTTTTTTCACTTGTAGAAAGTTGGCATTTTCTAGTCCTAACCATTTGTGCCTTCTGGCAGTATCCTGTGGCACATGACTGTGAAGGGCTCTGGGGTTTGTATATTCCTGCTAGACAGTGACACAAAAGGAGTTTAGGTCCAAATGGCTGGGGGTGGAGCTGTGCCCTGCCCCACTTACACTTCAAAAGGCTTGTCTCCAGCACTCTCAAAGGACCCTGACACCAGTCTTTTGTCACCCCAGACTCTTTGGAGCCTTGACAGGGTAAGGGAAGAACTTACCAGAAGCGGGGGTAGGACAGGGTGTTCCCCTGCACAAAAAGGCTGGCACAGGTATAAATATTGGACCTCCTGAGCCACTCATTAGTACACTCCTTGACCTGTAGACTACAGAAGTACTACCTTGTTCCCCAGAGGACTGCCCTGCTGCTTGAGGCCTTGCTTGTTCCCCAGAGGACTGCCCTGGAGCTACCAGAGGACTGTCCTGCTGCTTAAAGCCTGCCTTGTTCCCCAGAGGACAGCTCTACTGCTTGAGACCTGCCCTGCTCTCTGAGAAGGAAGACTGGACCCGCTTCCTTCATCCCAGACTAACCTGAGTGGCTCCAAGGGTCAGGTGGCTGACCTCCAGTTCTGAGCTACAGGGACACAACAAGCACCAGAGGCCTCCCTGCAATTGCCCAGCTGACCAACTGCAACTGGATCAGCTTAGACCTGCCTGATCCCAGCCGGCTTCTGCTAGAGTGCGTCCCTGATCCCAAGAGGTGCTTACCCAGGTCTGGACCCTTGACTGCCATCAGAGTACACTTCTCCCATAAAAGGAGACATCTGAAGTTTTGGGCTCTTTGCAACCACACATTGCCCATTTCAGCCTGGACTCTGCCGTATGTGACGACGGCCAACGCAAAGTGCAGGTGAACCCAACTATTCCTACTACAGTGACTGCCAATGTGAGATCTGCACTTCACGCTACAGCCCGGGGTGACTGCCAACGCGAATCTCCAGCTAGGACCGTATGCAGCGCCTGAACGGATTTTCATGCTACAGCGAAAACCATCTGCGACGCCAGGCCTGCTCTTCGTGCTCTGGCGATGACCATCCGCGACACTCGCCCTGCTACTCACAGCCTCCTGCACCACGAACTGAACTTTTTGCGCCGGACTTTGAGAAAGTAACTTTTTCAGCAGGACTAACCTGGTCCCTATATCTGGCCTGCACTCTATTGTGGACTGCCTGAACTTGTGACTTTCCCCCGGACTAGCACAACCAGTTGACCGCCAGTGGCGCTTTATGCTTTTAGGCGCTATTCTTACCTAGACCTTTGAAATTCAATATCTCCGGTTCTACTGATTGGATTTGTTGATTAGATCTCATTTTATTTATTGAAATGACTTTATTTTTCTAAATTGGTGTGGAATTTTTCTTGTGTTGTGTATTCACTTTATTACTGTTAGTGTGCTGCATAAATACTTTAAACTTTGCCTCTAAGTTAAGCCTAACTGCTTTGTGCCAAGCTACCAGAGGGTTAAGCACAGGTGAATTTAGTAACTTTAGTGGTTCACCCTGACATAGATTGACTGAGTGGGGCTGCCCCCAGCCCTGTCAACCAATAACCCAATTTCTTAAAGTGACTTTCTGTCTTTCCAGAGAGCAGGCAGTCAAGACAGCTTACCACTCACCTACACTTTTTGTTTGGCGAATGTAACTTTTTTATTTTTATTTAAATCACTACCTGTTGGTGTTGATTCAGCAGGATGCACAGCAGTTCATGAAAGTGCAGGGATGTACCTGTGTTATCCCTAGATAGGCACCCTGGTAGCAATGCATGTTGATGACTCTGGTAGGCAGGATGCCCCTATCAAGTGATTCCACTTTCATTACTGGCAGGGGTGAGCATGTGGGGTACTTGCACAAACCTGAATGTTCATTAAAGGCCAACTGCTTGGACTGTGAATTGACTGGTACTTCTGCTTAGGGATTCATGGGCTTAAACATTCAAATTGGACCAGGTAACTCACAGCTTTGGCAGATTACATCTGCAGTCTAGTCTGTCTACATGTTTATTTTATATAAACTTTTATTCTTAAATTTTGGGCTTGTGCAATTTTGGGGGCTAGTATTTTACTTCTACTCGATTTCACCACAGACGCACCATTTTTGACAGGTTGCGCTCTAATGGTTGGTATCTCAGGCTCCTTAATAGGTTAAAAAGTGGGATATGCTGTGGACACACAGCGAACATGTGCAGCGGGCATGCCGCTGGCTCTCCGAAGGCATGCAAAAGGCAAGCCCGCCTGCGCCGATCCGCGTTCAGATCGTGTCCAGCGTCAGCCACGCCGTTGGCGAGTCTAGCAAACCGTCTTCATTTGCTTACTCTAAAGATGAGTTACTTGCAATGAATAAGCAGCCTTCTCTGATCTGTTGCACATAACAAATTTGACTTAGAAGCTCTACTAAGCACTGCTACCAAAATGGACTGTTCATCCTGTGGCTTTTTAACTCAACCTCGTGTGCCTGATTTTAATGCACCCCAGGCCGAGACTTCCTGTCTCAGTAATATTCAGGAAGGAACTTTGCTCTCAGTTGCCCTAGTCAAATGCCGGTCGCTCCCTAAACATTCCTTCGAAATTAGCAAACTACTTTCAGGAAATAAATGTGATCTTTTTTTCCTGACAGAAACTTGGCTCTCAGACTCCTCTGCCCCAGATAGCTCTTTCCATCCCGGTTGGCTTTCGGACAAGCACACAGACAGAATGGATACACAAGGCGGGGTGGTGACAGTGTACAGAGACTCCCATCAGTGCTCTATAGCTAAACCCCAAAATATGGGAGCCACTGAGGGCCTCTCTTTTGTAATAACCTTAACCTCTCCTTCGCTAGTTTATAGACCCCCCCCAACTGTACGTCCGAATCACTTAATCTGCTAACAGACTTGATAGGTCAACTTTCCATTCTAAGCTCAAAATCTTGTTGCTTGGGAATATAGCTGCTTACAACGCATGCGATTAGATCGCATGCCATTACAACGCGGGAGTTACAACGACCGCGTTGTTACTACGCAATACCATTACATCGCAAGCCATTACAATGACTTGCTGTAGAGGGCGCGCTGGACTTAGGAATAGTATTATTTACTACTCCTACTCTAGTTTGCGCAACAGCAGGGAAGGTGTTGGATTTTAAATCCAATACCAGTGCGCCCCCTACAGCAAGCCGTTGTAATGACTTGCGATGTAATGGTATTGCGTACTAACAACGCGGTCGTTGTAACGACTGTGTTGTAATGGCATATGTTGTGGAGACAGCGTTGTAAACGCTGTTTCCCGTTGCTTGGTGACTTCAACCTTCACATTGATTATCTTAACTGCTCTCTGGCTAAACACTTCCTCTCTGCTTTAGAGGGATTCAACATTACTTAACATGTGATAGGGCCGACTCATAAAGCCGGTCACACACTCGACCTTATATTCTCGCGTTCCTTGAATATTCAGATGGATCCAATCCTTCAATTAACAAGGTCAGATCACTTACTAGTGCCTTTTAAGATTGTCAAGGCCTGCTCTAAGAAACAGCAGCTCCCTGTGCAGAAAATCTCCAGGCCTTAGAGGCAAGTCTCTGAATCATTGTTCTTGTAGGCACAACAGGCAACCTCGCTCGAACTCTCAGGGGCAGTGTGCCTGATCTGGCCATTGCAAATAACTGGCTGTCTTCAGCCCTTGATCATATCGCTCCTTTAAAAGCAGTATCCCAACGGAGATCAACTCCAGAGAGGGGAGAGGAGTTGGCCTAACGGCTCGGGCGGTCGACCTCGAATCTGGGGAACTGAGGTCGAGTCTCGGCAATGACGCTGAACATCCTGTGATTCTGGGCAAATCACTTAATCTCCCTGTGCCTAACAAAAATGAATGTGTCCTCATGTAACGCAACTGGTGCTCATGTAAAGCCCTCTGATACCCGATACCTTCGGGTCAAGTTTGCGCTATATAAAACTCCGTAAAAAAAAAAAAACTCCTTCTGCACCCTGGTCTACTACCAGACTAAAAAAAGATAGATCACATTGTAAGCTTCTTAGAAGCAAGTGTAAGAAGTCGTACGACCCAGACCTACAAAAAAGTGCTAAATAATTTGCGTAGTGCAGTACGCAATGCGCGTAGAGTTTATTTCATATTCTATAAGCGCCGCCACCAATAAACTCCTCAAACTCTTTAAAGTGGTGAATTCTTTTCCGTCCCCTAGTGCTTCACAAAACTACCTGATTCCTTCAGCCATAATGTGCGAAGAAACTTTTTCTACAATACAATCCAAATGATCTACGCCAAATTTCCCCCTCAAAAGGCTCCAATCCCCTTCGCTGACAGAAATAGCTATCATGGACCACTGCTATCCAACTTAGATACCCTCATGCTCCAGTACTCGGCCACCCTATGGACCAGATGCAAAACTGGGTCTCCCCGGATATCTTGAAAATGGCTGCACCAATGATCAACCCCATCTTTAATAAGATGATGAAGCTTCATTGGAGGCAGCGATAGCGCCACCGAGCTGGAAGCAGGCTATGCTTCTACCTCTACTGAAGAAAGCTAAGGCGGACCTCAAAGTGCATAGCAACTTCAGGCCTATTTCCCTGCTGCCGGCTGCCGTCAAAATGTTGGAGAAGTGGGTCAACAGAAAACTTTCCAGTTTCTTGGAAAACAATAACCTGCTCCATGACACTCAGTCGGGCTTTTGTGTGGCCTTCAGCACGGAATCCGCTCTCCTGGAGGTCGCTGAATTCATCAAGGTCAATCTCGATCCGGGTTAGGTAGTCATGGTTGTCCTTGACTTGTCCGCAGCCTTCGATACGGTCTCCCAATCCATTCTCATGGACAAATTATGGGACATGAGTGTACAAGGGCCAGGCTTAAGTCCTATCTGGAGGGCCGGTCAAAAAAGTTATTTTCTCCCCCACTTCACATCCACAGCCAAACCATATGATTGCGGGGTACCTCTGGGCTCCGCCCTGAGTCCAACGCTTTTTAATATCTACTAGGCCCCTTTGGCTAAGCTAGTGGAGGCATGGGGCATAAGGGTCGTCTCTTACGCAGAAGACACGCAGTTGATGCTCTCTTTCCAGGCAAAGGATGTCGGTGCATTGACTGCGTTTAAGGGATGTCAGAGGGTTGTTGACGAATGGATGAATGTGAGTTGCCTAATAATTGAACTCTGACAAAACAGAGATACTCCTTTTGGCACTGACTGACTGTCACCCAGACACCTACAACTGGTGGCCTTCTGAGATAGGCTCCCCTCCCTACCGTGCAGCGGTGGTAAGAAATCTTGTGGTCAAATTTGACTCCAACCTATTCTTTGAACCTCAGGTTAAGTTGTGTCTGCCAGCTGTTTCCTCACACTGAAATCAGTCAGGAAGATCCCTGAGGACAGCTGTAAATCTGTGATTAAAGCTCTGATGACTTTCAAACTAGATTACGCGAATAGCCTATAATTAAGTCTACCATTCTATGTTCTTCACCGCCTGCAGATTATTCAGAATGCGGCAGCCTGGCTGATTCTGAAGATTCCAGTTCAGTCTCCTCTGTTGCGGCTCTCTTGCGCAGTCTTCATTGGCTGCCCATTGTTAGCCGCATTTGAAGCCCTAAAATTCGCTTACAGAGCGTGGGAGCAAAAAGGGCCCTGCTATCTAAGGAAATGATTGCTTCCCTACCATAAGGAGAGAGCACTTCGTTCCAACAGACAAAACTTTCTACATGTTCCGAGGGTTAGCTAGGCAAGAAGAGGCGGTCGTTCTTTTTCCACTGTAACTGCCAACTCTGGCAAATCTTTACCTTCAACCTGCCTGTAATATGGAGTGCCCGACAGCCGAGAACTCCAAGATGGCCCCCAGTCCTCGACCACCAAGTGAGGAAGTCGACGGTCGAGAAGCGCCGGAACGCCAAGCGATGACGTCACACGCGGAGACGGCGGTCCGGGAGAAAAGGAGGCCGGCGTGCAGCGAGAGAGGGGGCAAAGGAGTGGAGAACAGCAGAGACCACGATCACGGAGGTGAAGACAGGCAAGGAGGAAGACGGACCGGTGAAGAAGAAGACCAGCGGAAAGAAGAACCGACCGAAGAGGAAACGTGAAAGAGCCAACCACGTATACCGGAGGGAGGAGGAGCAACCAGAGAGATCGAGGCTTGCCCAGGACAGAACGCCTGTGTATCCGGACGTCCAGGAGGAAGCCAGGACGCTGTGGTACCCCTTGAGCGGTCCCGCCCGGAGGACCGTGGCCCCAGGCAAGTGCCTTTTCTCCAATATTTGAAGAGACTGACAGGGAGGGGGATAAAGGGGAACATGGCATGACTGGGGCATGGTCATTGTTTAATTCCTCACCCCTTTTTCCCTCACACACTGGTGACGGTGCGGCACAGGTGAAGGGTAGTGTACCACTGACAGGTTAAGCAGGAGACTCACTCATTCTTTTTTTCTTTTGGTTTTCCCTATTCTGGGCAACATGGGTGCCTTGTGAGGACGGACGGGTCCTGAGAGGCTACCTACCCGAAGGGGACCTGACATGGAGGTTCATCCAGCAGGAGCTGGACGACAGAGACTTTTGTGTTTCCCCTTCCCACCCAGCAGGAGCTGGGCTCCAGGGACTTTTGTGTTTTCCCTTCCCATCCAGCAGGAACTGGACCCCGGAGACTTATGTGATTTACCTTACCCTTTTGAGAGAATCGGGGACTGTTAACTACCTTAATTATAACCTGCACAATAAAACCTACTAGGCGTGACCAAGCGCCCCATCACTAGCCACGGGCTTTCTGGTGTCTTGCTTTTATAAGGCCTGTAAGTCCCTTATCATCCTTTTCCTAGGGTAGGAACTTACGACACTTCCATTTCGAGCCCTTTGAATCAGTTTTCCCTAAACTTCTGAAGACCTACTTGTTTGATAATTAGGCCACCCGCATCGGATCTTCATTCAATCCCATAGTTACACCTTAAAGCCGCTAGCGTCAGGAAGCCTCTTCGAATGCAGCCACGTGCTTTACAAATCCATACTGTATTGTATTGTGTTTATAATGCTCACAATGCATAACTTAATTGCTTTTAGGTACCACGGCAATGAGTAGGAATTGTGCAATCCTGAATGTTCATCTGCTGCTTCAAACTTGAGCCAGCCCTTTACTGCGCCCGGCTGCCTGGAGTATAAGAAATGTTAATTAACTTGGCTTGCTGTCAAGAGTCATATGTTCAGAACTCGGGTCACTCACTTGACACAATGTTATCTTGGTCTCAATATTTCTCTACAGTACACATGAAAGCATTTTCACAGGTAGCCAAAGCAAATCACACCACTACATAAGAAAATAACGATGTCCCTTGAGATGTGCACTGACATTCCCAAACCTACATTCATAGATTTATTCAGCTGCAGGTTTCATGAAGGGTAACGATTTGAGTGATTTCTATCTTTTTAGACTCTGTGGAGCCACTACTTGTAGTAAAGTCAAGACAGTTTTCTTCTTTTGCTAACGATTTGGTTCTGTGTAGAACTGCTATAAAAAAATTGCAGAAAGATAAAGTTTAAATTCTCCACACTGTGAGACCTTTAACTGAATCCTAAGAATTAGTGCACTGCATAAGCCCAGAAGATCGCAGATCCCTTCTTCGGGTGGCACTTGGGAAGGAGTCTGTTGACCCGATTTACAATTAAAGTCAGGAATTTGCTCCAGTGTGGCTATTCTGTGATTTGAGGAAATTTCAATTTTTCATGGGACCACAACCAATTCCAAAAGTAATCCAGAGAAATTGCACCTACCGCAGCTTTCTAGTTTTCAAATGTTTAAATACTTATACATATGGAAATGTAATTGATGTATATTTCCAAATATTTTTTTTTTCTTTGCTGCAAGCGGAAAACAAAAAAATCCAGTCGAGAAACCCCATCTTCACTTTTCACCCTTAGCTATTTTAGAGGTGTTCTAGCCCCTTTCTCACCATGGACAAGTATTTACTCATGTCCTTAACATGAGTATTCTAGGTGGAAACTCCCTATAAAAAGTTTTTGAATACTCACAAACTTGAACGTTTGGGGGCATTCGCCACGTCTTGCAGGTGATCACACCTAGGAATGCCCAAAAGGCAACAAAGTTTAAATGCACTCATAATGGCTGTTATTTGCACATCTACGTGCGCCTTTGTTTATTTAGCCTTGTGTGCTTCTGAAAGCCTATGTATAGTACCATCTGGTTATTTTATTTTCTGTTGGTTCAACAAACTGGAGCACAACCTAGAGAGTGGATATTTCTAGCACGGTCTTTAATCTTTCTTTGCACATTAAGGGAAGAAGATTCTTTTTTGAGGAATAACTGGCTAGGCAAATCAGTGTCTCACTCATTGCCTTGGCCACAATATATGTTGCAGATGAGTAACTGGTATTTGATGGTGTGTCACCAGGTCAGTAACTGATCATTATGAGCACAGGCGAACAGAAAAAGTCCAAGGCTGAGACTAAACATTGTTTCCTCATTTTACTCCACCTGAGCTTTAATAAGGTGCTGGTATTGCCCATTTTGTATGAAAGCAGGTCTGCCTGTTGCTCACGGCATTACTAACTGGAACAAACACCTACATATGTTTATTTCAAAATGGCACTGCTACCAAGGCAAAGGTGCAGTGGTGGCAAGTGGCACAAATGCTTCATTTAGGCATAGCCAGACTCCCAAGCAGGTAGTGCCACTGGTGTGGCTTTCCTACCACATGATGATTTCAGCCAAGGTGTGCCAGTCGGTACTTAACCTCTAGAGCGCAACCTGCTGAAACATTTAGCATTGTGGGATCAGTTAGCTAGTCTGGCATTGGTGTGGCCTAGTTTAGATTTAAAACTCTATCCAAAAAAACAAGAGCTTGCAAGCAAGATGGCTATACTCACACCACAGGCTGAGCAATTCAAGATCACTGCATCTTTGCACTGATGTGGTACACTGCTCGTCTGAAATAAATGGTCAAAACTAGTGTATACACTGCATTTCTATAATGCTCCGGAAATTTACCTGATGACGAGTGGTATGCTGTTCAAAGCAATGGCTCTGACATAGGATCTGTCAAAGAGAAAGGGACAGACAGAAGGACAAGGTCGACACTGACAGTTGCAGTGGAAGACTCTTGAGAAAATCTTGGGACTCTGTGCAGTAGCTTTCCAAAAGGCCCTGGGATCTGCGTGCAGACTCATAAACAGCCAGGCTCAAATCCAAATACACTCAAGTAAAGAGCCTCTACTGCCCTAAAAAGCATCTTTGTAACATCCAGGGTGGAGAGTCGACTAATGTTGCATGTGTGATCTTTGTGCTACACATTTAAAATTATTACTGCTGCAATATTGCACCTGTTTGTATTGTCGAGAGCAGTCTTTGCAAAGAGATATTTGTCAGTCAAATGGAATAATCTAAATAAAACACTGCTGCTTCAGGCGGCCTTTGAAGAGGGTAAGAACAGGCCATAGAGGGAAAAAACCCATGCATTGTGGATTTGCTGAAACAGAAATCTTTAAGGTCCATTTTTAGTGCCTCTTGGGAAAAAAAAACTCTTCTCGCTTCTGAATGTGTTCAAATTAGAAGCTCTATGGGCCCGATTCACAAAAGTAATCTGAGACAAAATCCTAACTTTACGACTTTCGGTATTCACAAAAGGCATTTAGGAGTAGTAAAGTTAGGATTTTGTCTTAAGTTTGTCTTAAGTATTGATCTTAAGACAAAATCCTAATTTAAGTTAAATTTAAGTTAGGATTTTGTCTTAAGACCAAAATCTAACTTTACTACTCCTAAATGCCTTTTGTGAATACCAAAAGTCATAAAGTTAGGATTTTGTCTCAGATTACTGTTGTGAATCGGGCACATAGATTCTAATGTACAGAGCGTCACAGGGCCAGTGTACCAACCACATCAATGAGGTCCTTTATGATACCCGAGTGAAAGCTAGCATTTTGAGGGTCGGGGACTTGCTTAGGATGGCAAAAAGATGAAGCTATTTCAATTCTGAAAGAAGTAACACGGGACAGACCGGTAAATGATGAATCTTTCATATAGAACATTTGAGCTTGGTTCTAAGATTGTTTTAGCAGAGAGACACCAGAGAAGTGTAGGGAGAAGAAGGTTGTTTTAATAAGTTCATACAATTACATTTACATGAAATCACGCCGCCTTCGTTTTTTTCCTTTGGAATAGAGGGGCACGCACCACAAGTCGGGTTTCCTGGGGACAATAGAAAAAGGGATCTTTGGAGTTGCTGTCTCTAGGATACTTTTTGAATTTATATTTTCTTATGTTATCAGGCAACTGGTGTTAGTTCATCAGATTGTGACTGTTTTTACTTTCAAAGGAGGGAGTTGGAGAACAGTTTCTGGGTTTGCTGTCGCTTGGGCCCCTATGACTAGTTGAAGTGTAGAAATAGGTCAATTATTGCATGCTTTTAATTTTAGGCGGTTGGTGGTTCTTAATGTACACAATGAACTGGACCTAAAGGAATAGGACAGATCCCAGAGTAGAACCTCACCACAAGTGACTAAACCCCACTAAACCTGAAGGAAGCGGGGGGAAGAGAAACACCCTTACTAGGGAGAATTTCCTGCTCTCTCTTGCCCAATGTAAAGACATCAATGTTTTTACAGGGCGCTGAGCCCTCACCCACTCGAAGGTGGCACGCTTCATCATACATAGGGCCCCTCCTCATGTGTCAGTGGTCTTAGGCACAACTGACCTCAATGTTATGACTGAGCAAGTACTTACTATTAGTGTTGGTGTAAATGTGGACACACTACCATTATGCTCATCCTATGACAAGGGCAACTAGAATTATGCAAGTCTGCAGCTATCCTATTTAAGGGTTTACGCACTTGCCACATAATCCATCGTCTTCTGCATAATTTGCAGATTTTAACAAAAATATATTTTAATTCTAAATCAAAAAATCGAAAGTTACCAAAAACGCTAACGCCCAAGTTGCCTTGCAGTGGCAAGCATTTTGTCATACAGAGGCAGGTCATGTTTCAGTTGCTGATTAAAGTGCTTAGATGTTAAATTGATATTAATGAGGCGAAACCTCGGTCCATACAGTGTTAAAAGTACTTCAAAATGTTCTGCAGTAGGCCAAATAATTTGCCTTTTCCTGCTGCATTATTTAGTCAGGCCTGCCGCACTATTTGGTCCTCCCCGACATATAATTCCATTGGTTCAGCATATAACTGTGAGGAGTGTGAAGGATAAAACAGTTAAAATTACTTAGAGGTTTACCACTAACTTTATTTACGACACAAGCTGATAAGATTAAAAATATCATAGAGGGTAAAACTAAATTGTTTGAGTATCAGGCCAACATGTTTCAGCCCCCCTGATCATGGCCAAAAGGGTCTGAGGCTTTCAGCAGGATCAAAGATCCCCTTGTTTTCTGCCGGCAAGGACTTTAGATGTTGTCCCTATTGACAGCCAGTGAAAATGTGATGTGTAAGTGATAAAGAGAAAATTATACCAAAACCAATGGTCCAGTGTGATAGAATATTCTTCTGAGTTTCAGCCTTGCATGCCTAAAACCACGGAAAGATGTGAGGAAAACAGACCCATTGATGAAGAATACCACCTTTGGGTGGGGGACAGATCAGAATCCTACAAACAAAGATATTAACATTGCTATCTTTACACTTGGTAAAGGACAACAGTAGATTCTCCACAATTAGGAGGTGACACTTTCTTTGCCCCCCTACCCCCACCCTTAGAGTCCCTAGAGGAAAATATACACTGTTAATGCTATTTCTCAGCCAGGTTAAATTCTCTCATGTTAATATGGAATGTTAATGGATTTTATTCCCTAATGAAGCAAAGATAGTTCTTCTAGTTGAGGAAAGGCTACCTGGCCATTGGGAGTGGGCTGTATGTCACCGGACACCAAAGAGGGGTGACCACGGTTCTTAACAAGGCTCTTCCATTTTCTACTGGTGTAGAGAAAGCACCCATGAGTCATTTTATTACAGTGAAGTAAAAGGTAACCTCTGTGGAACTCATGTTCACTTTTTACACCATGAAACAGGATGGTTTGGCTGTTTTTCATTCTTTTGCTGATTAAATCTGTGACCTTTGAGGAAGATTGAAAACAATGTGAGAGCTTTGATCATGTGCTAGATGGAGGACTGCATAGATCCCAATGGATGAAAGATAATGACCTGGTTTTTACTGAACCTGTGCCATGTTGTTGGACAGGGTGGGCCATCAGATTGCAAGTTTCTCTTACTCGAGAACCTCAATTCACCAAGATAACTTTTTTTTTAAATTCTAATTTTAAGCCATGGACAGGTATTCTTACCTGTTGTTTGGACACCTTTCTCTCCCACAATGGATCTGGCAGCTGTGCAAAGAGGCAGTAAGAACTATCTGCCATTAAAATTGGGTTTCTATTCACCTTTGTGCTTAGCCTGGGACCCCGTTAAGAAACGTTTTGCACAGAGGGTGGAATTTACGCCTAGGAAAGTCAATCAGATTGCTTTGGTGCAGCAACCACTGGTAGAGTCCCTCAGCTACAGCTCTAACAACTGACCTTTAGGAGAGTCAGGAAAAGAGAAGAGTTCAAGAGTTCTGGCATATTAATTTGCTAATAGCATTACTGACCTTCGAGCTATTCAAAAACGCTAGTGGAATGCAAGAAGCGTCACGTCTGGAGAGGGACAATAACTAACATTACTGACTGTTTCTGTGGTCATTAATGCTACATCGTGCCTCAACCAGAGCTAAAGCTGTCATTAAAAAATGCTGAAATGAAAAAAGCGTGGCCAGGTTGATGAGAGGCATTACATGACTTCACTGAGCTTAAACAGCAAACCACTTCATCACAAAACACGTCTATATTCCCAACGCTCAAAATCATATTCTACTTTTTCCGCCCTATAACAAATGTTGGCCGAAATTCTTGTCTAAAAGTAGAACTGGTGTTTTCTGATAAGAGTACATGGGTGTAAAGCTTTGGTAATACGAGTACAAAAAAGTCCCCAGCTTTCACCCTTTGCTTTACTTGCAATAAATCAGTCTGAGATCCTCGATTTTCCTGATGTGACTCTATTAAAGATATTGGGGTATACAAGTTTCATACAATTGCCATCCTTAAATGAAAAGTTGCCATTCTAAAATTCCAAAAGAATATTCTAAATTGCCATTGATTTCTCTATATTGGGCAAAATTAACTCCATCGAATGATCACAAGCTGGACAGACTTGTGGCAAAAAAAGAAAATGCTAGGTTAACCTTCAATTAAAAAAAGTGTACCCACCCAGGAACGGATTTTAAAGTTTCTCTACTGCAGCTTTACCACTGGGAATTCCAGATTAAGAACAGCCTTGTTTTTCGTCTGAACAGAGAGGTGTGAATCTTCTGATCTTTGGGGCTTGACTTAAAAGAGGAGACAATAAAAGACCACCATTGAGGCTTAGTATGTAGCATAAACTTTAGATCAGTTTAGGATCATCTAGTTCTAAAAAAAACAGGCCTGCAATTTGGGAAAGGATTCAGTTACACTTTAAATGTGATAAATACACCTTAACTCAGTGTTGTCTACTTTCTTAGAGACACACAAACTCCTCCACCCGTCTCAGATGGGTTTTTGACCTCGCCAAGGAACAGAAACAGCCCTGCTATCAGTCGTGGAAGAGTAAAAAAAAATTGTGGACTCCGGAGGCACCGCTGTGGTCATTCTTTTGGACCTCAGCGCAGCCTTCGACACGGTTAACCACCATATCCTGGTCCATAGACTCAGAAAATTGGGAGTAACCGGAGTCGCTCTGGCATGGCTACAATCCTTTCTGAGTAATAGATCCTTTCAGGTCTTTGACGATGAGGTGACCTCTAAACAGATGCCCCTATGTTGTGGAGTTCCTCAAGGGTCATCCTTGAGCCCCACCTTGTTTAACGCTTATATGAGCTCGTTAGCGGATTCAGTATTACCTTTTGGTGTACACATAGTGACCTACGCAGATGACACGCAACTTGTGGTGGGGCTTAATCAAGCTGATAATTCCCCTCCTAGCCTTCGCCCTTGCCTGGAAGAAATTGCTAAATGGATGAATGACTCCTTCCTGAAATTGAACGGGGAAAAAAGCGAGATGATGATCCTGGGGAATCGGTCTCCCCTTGACCTAAATACTGTATGGCCAACTACTCTGGGCCCCGTCCCTACACCCTAAGACTCAGTTAAAAAGTCTGGGTGTCTGGCTAGACCAAGACTTCACTTTTAAGATACAGGCACGTAATACGGCGGCCACGTGCTATGGCATCCTGAAAATGCTTAGAAAAGTCCTCCCTCTTCTCCCATACCAGGCAAGAAAAATCATGGTTCAAGCTCTTATCCTGTCACGGCTGGATTACGGGAATGCCCTTTATTTGGGTGCTCCAATTGCGACCTTCTCTAAACTCCAGATTATACAAAACTGGGCAGCCAGACTTCTTCTGGGTACTCCTAAACATCAATCAGCAAAACCTGCTTTGAACCCTCTCCACTGGCTCCCCATTAGGGAGAGAGTTAACTTCAAGGCGCTGTGCATCATTCACAAGTCATTAGCCGGAAAGGGCCCTGCCATTAACCACACCACCATCCAGCCCTATCGGGCTAACAGACGTCTTCGTTCAGATGACATGAACTTGGTTACTGTCCCCAGGATTAAGAAAGCCAGAATTGGGGGCCGGCTATTCTCATATCATGCGGCCAGGCTTTGGAACTCCCTTCCACTCCACCTACGAAAGGAACCTAACCATGTGTCCTTCCGCAAATTGTTAAAGACCTGGTTATTCCCTTAGTCTGGCTGGTTTCCTTATTATCTGCTGCTACCAGCGCTGGGATGCCTTCGGGTAGCCATGCGCTCTATAAATTCATTTTTCATTTCATTTCATAAATAACTACTTCCCTCTTCACTAACTCATTGAAAGGTTTTCCGCTAATGAATGACCCATCTTTCTTATATCACACAATGATAATTCACAAAAAAGGCAGCAAGAAAAATCAAAGATGGAACACCTACTTTTTGAGCTGAGTTGCTGAGCTGGGGATGGAAATCCTCGTCTTCTATATACTTCCTTTTAAAGTATACAATCTTGGATGTTGTTATTGGGTTTGAAACTCCCCTGTAATGCGGTTCTGTGGAAATAAATTAGATCAGCTGAGGCAAAAATGACATTCAACATATATGGTCTTTGTGATGCACTCCTGGTTTAGTAGCTTAAGATTTGGGGTGGCTGTGTTATTTCTGAAATGTGTGGGGGGTTTTAAGGAAGATTCGAACCATAGGTTGAGAAAGTGTTTTGATCTTCAATGTGTCATTTGAGTGGGTTGCTACGCTGCCTCTGATTCTGTTTGAGCTGTCCTTTCTAAGGCTTTTAAAATTAGGATGATCTGCCGGATTCAAGAAAGGAGCACTATTCTCAGTGAATTGAGTTAATATTAAAAACAGCAGGTCAAGTTGATGAAGGTCAATAAGGTCAGCAATTTTGTGTCTATGTTTAATTGCTAAACATTCATTATATAAAAGGGCATTGATGTGAAGGTTTGAAAGATGTTTTATCAGAGGACACGCTTTGCAGTGGCATTGAGGGGTTAAGGGTACTGGCTCTTTATGGGTTTCAATGGTGGCTGGAGCCTGTATTACTGAGGTGGGAAACAAAGACAGTAAGAACTCTGGGGAGTACGTTCTATGCTTGATCTCATATTCTTGGCATGTTTGAGCAGCCTGGTCAGCAGCTGGTGGCACCTATGCATGGACTGGTGCAGATGGACTTGCCATTGGCACACCTATGGTATATCAGAGGTGCGCCTGCAATGGAAGAGTGCTTAAATAGTTGACCACATGCCTATAAATTGAGAATTGTGGAACACTAGCCCAAAGGTGGAAGTCAATAATGGCACATCAGGACACTCCAAAAAAGGCTTCAATGAAACACAGAGTACAACTTTAAATTGGGAAACACAATTTGAAGCAGATGTCTAAAGTAACCTGAATAATTGCCAGTGGTTAGACACATTGAAAACATTCTTACCATCAACTATTGTGAGTTTGATGTACCACCCTAAGTGGCAAGGGTATGCCCAGACATGGGTCCCGTTGCCATTGAAACCAAGCTACATCTGATTGACGAGCCCCAATTAGGGCGAACCTGGTCTCTGGTTGCTCATGTTCTGGTTCAAGAAGGACTTGGCCTGGCAGTTTGGCAGAGGTCCCGAGGATCAAGAGGTCCAGAAGTGGTGGTCGGCTGTTTTCTTATAACGCCTCCAAACTCTGGAACGCCTTACCCCTACATCTTCGGACAGTCCCCAACCACCTGGCTTTTCGTAAACAATTAAAGACAGTACTGTTTTCATAGTTCTCTGACCTCCTCTGTATCAGCTTCATAGCGCTGGGACGCCTAAGGGTAGCCATGCGCTCTATAAATGTCCTTCCATTCCATTCCTGGCAGTTTGAGCAGGACTGTTCCTGTTGGAGCAGGGTCGAGACTAATGTGCATGTGGCTGGGACCAAACTGAGGTGGCACGTGGGCAAACTAATGATGGGTTGGAATGCTACTCAGACTGATTACCAGTAGTTAGACAAATTGCAAGCATTCTTCCCATCACCTTCTGTGTCTTTAAAGTGATCCCTAATTGGGAGATAAAGACTTGGGCGGCACCGTTTAAGAAAAAACTATGGGCCATCACACTAGAGATAGAGTGCAAAATTTCTATTTACTAGACTGAACAAATGAAGGGAAATCCAAGGAAATCAATTAACAATAAAACATCACTATCCCAATGCCTTTAAACTGATGAAAACACAGGGTTGTCTGAAATTCAGGTGCATGGCTGCAATGGAAGAGCACTTTAGTAACCAATGGCAGGCTTCCATTGCAAATTGTGGACAACTAAACCTCTGACTGACACACGACACACGACGGCAGTCTATATTGGCACATTAGGGTGCTCATGCAACTGCTTCAGTGAAAAACACAATGCAACTTTAAATTGGGACACAATACAAAGCAGCTGTCAAAGGTAACCCCTAACCAAAAACATAGACTAGTTGGCAGCACTTCTTACCAAACATATATGGGGTATCACACTAGGCGTAATGCAAAAATCTTTTTTTTTTAATTCTTTTTATTAACTTTTGCTCATATGACCATACAAACCAACAGTTATTGCAATCTGTACATGGTTGACTTCTTAATAACGCAACCCTTTTTGACCCAGAGAGCGGAATGCAAAAATCTTGTTTGACAGATCGTGCAAATGGATGGTAATGTAAGGAAATCAATGATCAAACAAAGGCCACTAACCCACTAATGTTTAATTGATTAAAACACAAGCTGATCTACAATTAAGATGCACAGCCGGGATTGAAGAGTGCTAAAACAGCCGGCAGCAGGCATACACATCGTGTAATGTAGAGAACTAGACTGCTGATTAACCCAAAATGGCAGTCAATAATGGTACATTAGGACACTCACAAAATGGCTCCTGTTAAAAACACAATGCAACTTCAAGTTGGAACACAATATGAAGCAGCTGCTCAAAGTAACCAAAGGGAAAAGGGTACACAGCCTAGTGGGCGACACCTTTTACCAAATATCTACAGGCCATCACACTAGAGACTGTGCAGAAATCATAAGCTATTGCCTGTAAATACCAAAATATAAATCCATTACATTCTTGTCCACTCCAGGCATTTAGTACAGCCATAAGTGTGATCACTTTTTTATAATGCCTGTTTAATAAGAATACTGTAGGTCTTTAGCTTGTCAACATATAAAACCTTAATAATAAATATACTGAAATAAGTACTAATTATAGTGAGGTTTGTATATTGTTTGTCAATGACTTTCAGGTTTTATACTCTACCAGGCCGGCATTTTGCAAATGTGTCATTCTAATGTACTTTTTAAAAATTGTCTTGAAAGTCCTCGGAAATGTCAGTTTGTCTTTTTACTAATTGTTTCTTATCTAACGCAACATTTAAACAGCTTGTAAATGAATAGTACAAGTATTTCAAAATATATCAGGAATTACTAAAGAACTTTTTTCGTAATTCAGAAGTGTGATGCAAACAAAGATTTAAATAGTAGCAAAACAAATGAAAACACTGTACTTGGTGATGTGCAAATAACAAAGATTTGCAGAAACTCAATTTCCAAACACTATACACAATGTAGTTTTATTCGTAAATCCATGTCAGTTGGAAATGTTGTGGCCACTTCAATGGAAAATCTGCTGATTGCAAAAAAGTGTGCTACCTTCAGGTATACATTTATTAACGGTGATAGTTTTTTAACATGATTTGAGAAACATTCTTGCTCCCACCATGATGAGAATGTGGTTAATGAACTAAGAGGCAAGTCAGCTGTCATGTGTATCCTGTCCTATATGTGGCTAGATTTGTATTATATATGGAGCAAAAGTTTAGTCTATTAAATCAAACAAAAGTGTTTTTTGTACAGCAGACATGCTGAACGCATGCATTTGAATGTGCTCTCATATGTGATAAAGAAGTATATGGCGGCTCGGTGAATTAAAATATTTGCCCCAGATCACATAATTTTAAACCAGTTTATGGGTCAAGAGCATTATAATTAGGTTTAGTAGATTATTTAGGTCACTAGACCTGCAGGTCTAGTACAAACTTTTTATGATTTTTTAAGGCCAGCTATGGTATGAAGTGCTTTGTACGTGTGGGTGAGAAGTTTGAAGTGTGCGTTTTTGTGTATCAGGAGACAGTGGAGTTCCCTTAAGTGAGGTGTGATGAGGTCCTGTTGTGGGAGATTGAGAACTAGTCTGGTTGCTGCATTCTGACTGGTCTGGAGTCTTTTTTGCGAGTTGGTTGGTTATTCTTGTATATAGGGTGTTCATGTAGTCCAATCTACTAGTAATGATAGCTTGGGTGACCGTTCTCCTGGTGTTGTTCGGTAGCCACTTGAAGATCACTTGAAGATCTTCTTGAGCATCTTCAAGGTGGAAAAATACGACAATGCAACTGCGTTAACTTGAACAGACATATCCAGTTTATTTATAATGATTCAGACGTTTCTAACTTGCGTGCTTGGCATGGGAGCAGGTCCGAGATCGGTCCGTCACCAGGTGAAATCCCATGGCAATATGATCTTCCCAAAAATTACCACTACAGTTTTGTCCATTGGGCAGTTGGACTTCATCTAGGTGGCTACTTCGGTCATGCACGCAGTGAACTTTCTTCTAGTGCTGGGTGTTTTAGCCAAGAGGGACAGTATCAGTTAAATGTAGTCTGCGTAGATAAGGATGTTGATGTTGTGAGCCCAGATGGGATCTGCCAGGGGGGTCCTGAATATGTTGAAGAGGGTCAAACTGAGAGAGGATACCTGCAGGACTATGCCAATGTGTTCCTGTGCTTCTGAGGAGTATGGTGGCATGCTGACAGTTTGGGTAGTTCCAGTGGGAAACGTGGAGATCCACTGGAAGGGGCGTCCTTGAATGCCCACGTCGTGGAGTTATCTGACCAGAATAGGATGGGAGATGGTGTTGAAGACTGCAGAGAGGTCTAGAAGGTTGAGTGCTGCAGTTTCTCCTCTGTTAAAGAGCTTCCGCATGTCATCTGTTGCTGCGATGAGTGTGGTCTCAGTGCTGTGGTTAGGTCTGAAGCCTGATTGTGTGGCACAAAGAAGCTGGTTGTTGGTGAACTGGTCAGAGAGGCGTCTGTTATTGGCTTTCTCTTGGATCTTGGCTGGGTACAGAAGTAAAGATATTGGTTAGCAGTTCGCGGGTTTGGCTAGATCGACTGAGGGCTCTTCAAGAGAGTGTTGATGAATGCATGTTTCCAGGATTACGGAAGTGTGGCTGTGTTGACAGACGTGTTGAGGATGGGAGTGAGGGCCTTAACGATGGGGGTTGATCCGTTGTTGAAGGCAAGATGGGGGCAAGAGTCCATTGATGCCCTGGAGTATATGTCCATCATGCTTTCTGTGATTTCCTCTGCGCTGATAGTGTCCCATGAGGTTATTTTGTTGATTTTGTCCAGCACCAGGAGGTATCTGGCAAGTTTCAAGGGGCCTGGTTGTGAGGCAAAGTTGGTGTATGTGGTTATGATCTTGCTGCATAAGATTTCCAAGAGGTCATCACACAGTGGTTGAGTTGAGTTGATGTTGCTGGCGACTACTATGGGTGTGGTGAAATCCATGGCTATAGCAAACATGTCTTAGATGCTGTTGGAGCTGGTGTTGATGTGTTTGGCTACAACCTTCCTCTTGGTTTCTCAGATTTGCCGGTGGTACCGGCTCAGGGCAGATTTTAATGCATCTTTTTCCATCATCCCCTGGCTTGTTCTCCACCTCTGTTGTAGTTGTTTGCAGTGTCTTTTGCCCATTCTGAGATCTACTGTGTGACAGCTGGCCTGGGTTCTTGTTTTTGCTATGTGGCTGTGTTTGCGAGGGGCCAGGGTGTTGGCACAGGCGGTGATCCATTTGTTGAGGTTGGCCATGTTGCATGCTAGGTGGCTGTGTGCTCCGGTTGGTTCTTGTGCAGGTTGGGAGTCCAATTAACCTCAGCTAATTTACTCCAGTGTCGGCATGCTGGACTCGTCATGGAGGTTTTTCTAAGGTGATGGATGCAGATTGTGAAACTGACATAGGCGTGTCCAGGTGAGGGGCGTGGGTGTTTCAACCATGATGTTGTTGAAGGATGTGAAGACGGAGTCCAGGATGTGTCCCACAGTGTTGATGGGATCTTAGATGCATGGGTTAGCCTGAGGTTTTCAAGGCTGTATAGGACTGCGGCTGACTTGGGGTCGCTCTGGGCTTCTAAATGGAAACTGAGGTCTTCTAGGAGGATGTATGTGCTACAGATGATGACTAATGGGGCGACGAAGTCAGTGATGTTTGGGCTCGGTAGACCAGGGCTCCGCCCAGGGTGGAGTTGGCCGTGATTTGCAGTTTAAAGCTGAAGTGTTACATGTAGTTAGTTCCAGATTCTGTGGAGGCACTGCAGTTGAAGTTGTCCTTAAAGATAATGGTGATTCCTCTTCCAGGTCTGTGTTGGTAGTCTTGCCTGACGATCTTGTATCCGGCGGGACGGCCACAGTGATATTTGGTTGTTGATGTTACAGTCATCCATGTTTCAGTGAGGAACAGTATGTCTAAGGAGGTGCCATCGAGCAGGCCCCAGATCTCTGTGGCATGTTTGCTGAGCAGGCGGGTGTTAAGGAACATTCATAATACTGCAATGTGGGAAGCGTGTGAGTGTTTCTTAGAGGGTGTTCGAGAGGGTGAGGCTTTGGGTGTTGCTGATGTTCTCAGTAGGTGTTGGACAGTGGGTAGTGTGGTACAGGACAAGCAGCAGGAGGTGCAGATGAATGCTTCCTCTGCGTTGTGCGGTGCAGCACAGCAGCAGAGTGAGGACCAGCGGCCCTGGTTGAGGGCATGTAGGAGTGTAGCGTGGTAGTGGTGGATTCGAGGAGGCCGAGGTTTTCTGACAATGGCGCAGGAAAGGTGTTGACACGGTGGTGTAACACAGGCCCCCGCTGCTCCCGTAGTGCGGGGGGCGCCCAAGCTCCAGGGGGCCCCCCTCAGCACAGTACTCTGGCTGGCGAGCTCCCGATTGAGTCCAGAGAGTGCCCCTCCAAGTACCTTGCAGGGGGCCCCCTCAAGTTTCATTACACCAGTGTGTGGACGGGTGCAGATGGGCTTTCCTCCAGTGCGCCTTCGGCATGCCAGCAGCGTGTACATGCTGTGGCTGCCATTAAGTAGGCTCTAAGAGGAGGAAGAACAGTGGACAGGGCCGAGGAAGAACGCGACAGGCAGGGAAGCAGGAACGGAAGAACGTGACAGGACAGAAACAGCGGTACAAGGGGCAAAATCAGACCAAACAAAGGCACATGAACGGGCAATAGCAGACAAAACCGGCAAAATACAAAAAAAACAGGCAAAAGCAGACAAAATAGAGGCACAAAAGTGAATGAAAAACAAGCAGACAACACAGGCACAAAAGTGAATGAAAAATATGCAAAAGCAGAAAGAAACAGAAGCACTAGAACGGGCTAAAGCAGACAAAACAGAGGTACAAAAACGGGCAGATGAAGACTAAACAGTCACAAAAGCGAATGAAAACCAGGCAAAAGCAAATAACACAGAGGCACAAAGCGAATGAAGAATGACCAGAAGCAGACAAAGCAGAGAGGCACAGGGTGAATGAGAGGCGTAGAACAGAGGTGAAAGATTTAGGCAAAAGGGTAAGGGGAAAGAGAGAAGAAGCGAGGCAGGTGTCTCGAAGCGCTGGAGCTGGGTCCTCAAGGGCCTTGACCAGTCCGAGGACTGGTCGCAGGTAAATCAGGGGGTAGGGGGACTGGCCCTGTGCATAGGCTTAACCCGACTGATTTGCAACTACTTCCATAATCCAGCTTTACGCATACTGATTAGTCCAGACTATTTTTACAGTAAAGAAATTCATTGCATGTATACTTACTTTGGACTATAGGAAACAAATGGAGCCATCAGCTCCTGAAAGCCTACCCCTGTTTATCTCGGCATGTGGCGGTTGTAAGCGTGCTTTCGCCCCTGTGGAGCGCAGCCAATACTTCCTGCTCACCTATTATGGCAGCACAATGCCTCGCTAAAGCAGCAACTGGCTTTGGCGCGGAGTCTGCGGTAGCTTAAAAGCTTCCTCTCGGTTGTAACTGTGCAGAATTACAATCCATTCTGGAGTACGGAGCAGGAGCGCAGCCCTTCCGCGCGGAGGTGGCACCGTGCCGTTCTTTTGTCATGTTAATGGCTCAATCCGTGTGTGCGCAGAATGGCAGCTGCTTACGCGAAGCGTGCTGTGAGATGTACTCCAGATATGTTCTTCCAGAGGCCGAGCCTTCGACCAGCCTGCTAGCACAACAACATTTCACTCACTTTCCACGAAACCAATACCCTTGCAATTCATTTTACATTTGCTACAGTCAGCGACGGCGGTTTGCGCTTGACGCACAGGCACGTAGGTGCGCGGCGAGGGGGGCGCGTGGAGGGCACGTACCTGCGAACGGGTGGCATGTTCTGCTGTCCGGGTGCTGCGCGTGCAGCGCGTCGGGGGCGCTGGCTCTGCCGTAACACTCAGACTCCCACAGGCTCTGGTACTCGGGGACGTCAGCGGCTCCTCCAGAGGCAATGGGGTCACAGAACCTATTCATGGACAGAACCAGAGTCATGTCTTATAGCCTCGAACCTGCGAAACAAGGGGAAAGAGGGGGTGAGCGGTCTCTTATGAAAGACTGCACATTTGACTTGCAACGCTGTTTTCAATTCAGGCCAAAAATACATTAACCGTACAGATCCTGGGACCCGCTGTTTACTCAAATTGTCAAACTCCGCGGAGGGTGGTGCAATCGGGTTTACTTAATTTACATTTTCGGCTCATTCTTGCACAAGAGCAAGGGACACACTGGCACGCACACAAATACCCGCTGCCAAGTAGAGAGAAATCTATTTTCAGAAAAGCCAGAGGTTCGCCTAAGAGACAGTTTTTTGAGGTAAACTGACCGCCATACCCAAAAGCAAGCATTGAAGCCGGACTGTCCGTCAGTCCTGCTTTCCATTCCGTCACATCTCCTCATCGACGGAACAACCACCTCGGCGAAGGGCTCCACCGCGAGTCTGAGGCGGCGGGAAAGCTGTGCGAGTTGTTTCCACTGGCCCAAAGTCGGACTAAAATGGATCTGCCTCCAGTCAAAACATTGTGAGATCAAGACAGAAAATTGGCTCCAGTTTCGAGCTGTGAGTTCCAGTCCCGCAGGAGCCAAGCACAACACGGAGAGCAAGCAGAATATTAAACAGGAGCTGCCGCTTCAGGGGCATTCACATGTCTAGCTTTCCTTCACGCTCTTCCTGCCCCCTGTATCCTTCCGGCCCTCTCACTCCTTCAGTCTGCTCTCTCTCTCTCTCTCTCTCTCTGCTGCACTCATCCTCTGTTTCTCTTCTTCCCTCCTCTCTCTTCCTTTACGAATGCCTTTCCTCTCTCACAAGCTGCACATGTCCTCATGGATTTAGTCTCTGACCATCTCCAAGACAGCAGTTTCTCCCCCCTCCTTCCCTCTCTCTCTAACGTTGCTTGAAATTCTGTCACGAAGGAATGAAGCCAGGAGTTCAAATGTTCAAAAAACGTGCTCAGCACTTTAACTTCCAGATTTAAACTGCCAAAGGCAGGCACGCTGAAAGGGCATCTAAGGGGTGAGCATATGTCCAAGAAGTTCACTTTGCTCCCAGAAGACAATCAATACACATTATGGCCAAGTGCATGTCACGAGCCCTAGCTTCACAAACTTTGTACACTGTTGAACATATGAGAAACTTTATAAAGTTTATGGCATAGTAATTTGAATTTTTAAAACTCAATATTGCTTGGTGTCTATGTATCAAAAAATGTATAAGCACTGCTTCCTCATAAAATGGCTGGCCGCTTGCATACCACACTATCGGTACTTACATAGGCAACTAAGTATTAGTCTAAAAAAAAGTCACAGAAGACACCTTCTAGAGACTCAGCGGTCTCCACATTTGTAAATACCCAAGGAGCTTCTGAAAGAGGAAAAGCCTTCCGCACTAGCCTCTATGTAGCCTGCCGCTACTCTAGCTTTCTGTGCAGGCCTGCAAATTGCAAGGACCTGCATCAATGTCAGACCAGCAAGTCCAACAATCCACCCTCAGATCAAAGTCATCACTAGGGTTTCAATGTATATTTAGGAGTATAAGGCTTGCTAATGTATATTGCCATATGGTTGCTTGCCTGTGAGTCGTGTAATCTCCACGCTGGTATTTATCTGTTTTTTATTTTTTAGGTTTACTGTTCTGTACAATTGTGTATATATACCAGTTCAGGTACATGTCTTTTACAGTGGTATTGTATTGTTTATTGTTTTGCAGTGAAGTTTGCTTATATGCAGTCAAGTGCACGGACCAACAAAAACATAGAAGAGTTATGGAAATGGCTTTCACAAGGGGGCCTGGAGACGAAGAAGCGTGTGAGTACAAGTGAGACATTTCAGTGTAGCAAATGGTGTGCCCACCATAAGTTGAACACCTCAGTTTGATGTAGTTAGCAAGTGTGTGTACTGAAGGACTGAAGATTTCTGGTTGAGGCATAAGCGCTTATACTTTTTTCCAGGTACATCCAGGGCAAGGGTCATAGATCCATCTGGGAATAAATGTCCACGCCGTGAATTGGTGCCTAAAGAAAACAAGACAGCAGTGATGCCAACATAGGGGGCACAGCAGTTGGCAACTCCGAATCCAATTCCATCTACACTTTTCACTGTGTGAACCGCAAGGAGTACAAGTAACTCTAAAGGCCCGAACAGTTTCAAGTATTACTTCATGCACTATTAACAATGGGGTTACCATGAGACTCTAGTGGTAGACAACTATTGAAAAGGCAGATATATATCTTAAACTCACTCCTATTTTTGTGGCACTTTAAATACAGGGACCTTGAATCGAACAGCTAAAAAAGTCTACATCTTTTTTATGGCACTGGGACTCAATATGACTACTTGATGCCAGGCATGATGTTGTATCTACTCAAGGTAGCAGAAACGAGCTCTAATACTCTGTAAAGGCTAAATACAAGTTGATGTTAACTTATCAGGAAGAAGGGCTACATAACTGTAACTACAGAAGTGCAGAACTGTGATGATCCTGGCGGGCACAAGTCTCCAGTTTACCAAGGCTATATTTAGGATATGAGCAATGCAGAAAAAAATCCCAACAGTGTGAGTAATATTAGACGGTTAAATGGAAATTCCCCAAAATGTCTGTCTCTTCCTGGTGTGTCTTCTGAATTATTGGCACCTTGTTGAGATTAACAGTATAATTCTATTTTCAACTTTCTCATACATTTCTTATGCCTGCGTTATTGACAAAACCATGACATGAAAAGTTTTATTTCTGATTGGATCCAATTATTTTAGTAAGATGGATAAAAAGTAAATATTATGTTATGTTTTCTGCGAAGAAATCCTCCTCCAAAATAATTTCTCACACAAACACATGGCGAAGTATACAAAATAAGTGATGGATGGAAAGCTTAAATTAATCTCAGCCACTGATAATTACTTGGGGCCATACCCCAATCCTTTTTATTTTGCACACCATGCCATCTCAGTTTGAACCCAGCTATATGCAAATCAGTCTTGACCCTGCTCCAGTGGGAACAGTCCAGCCTGAACTGACATCCCAGGTCTTCCCTGAACTGGAACACAAGCAACCCTAGACCAGTTTTTCCCTAGTAAAGGGCTCATCAGCTGGGTATAGCTTAGTTCCAGTGACCCAGTGTGCACGGGACCCATGTCTGTGGCACACCCATTGCACTTAGGGCAACAAACTGAAGTATACAAAAAAGTGATGGATGGAATGCTTGAATTAATCTCAGCCACTCGTAGTTACTTGGGGCCGCATCCCAGTCAATTGTTATTTTTCATACCATGCCACCTCAGTTTGGACCCAGCTATATCCAAATCAGAATTGATCCTTTTCCAATGGGAACAGTCCAGCCCAAACTGCCAAGCCGGGTCTTCCCTGAACAGGAACACAAGCAACCCAAGACTGGTTTTGTACTAGTTATGGGCTCATCAGTCTGGTACAGCTTGGTTCCAGTGGCACAGTGTGCACAGGACACACATCTGGGCATACCCGCTCCACTTAGGGCGACAACCTGAAGTATACAGAAAAAGTGATGGATGGAATGATTGCATTAATCTCAGCCACTGGTAATTACTCGGGGCCACATCCCTCTCCATCGCTATTTTGCACACCATGCCACCTTAGTTTAACCCTGCTCTAATGGGAACAGTCCAGCTCGATCTGCAAAGCCAGGTTCTCCCTGAACCGGAACACAAGCAACCCAGGACCAGTTTCGCCCTAGTTATGGACTCATCAGCCAAGTACAGCTTGGTTCCAGTGACTCAGTGTGCACGAGACCTACATCTGGACATACCCATCCCACTTAGGGCGACAAACTGAAGTATACAAAAAAGTGATGGATGGAATGCCTGAATTAATCTCAGCCACTGGTAATTACTTGGGCAGCATTCCAGTACATCATTATTTTGCACACCATGCCACCTACAGTTCGGACCCCGCTTTATGCAAATCAGTCTTGACCATACTCCAATGGGAACAGTCCAGCCTGAACTGCCAAATCAGTCTTGACCCTGCTCCAATGGTAACAGTCCAGCCCGAACTGCCAAGCCAGGTCCTCCCTAAACCAGAACACAAGCAACCAGTAGCAGCTGGTGTCAGGGTTGAGTGGTGGGGTGGGGGGGAAGGGGAGGACAAACAACCACAACAAAAAACTAATAAAAAATAACATACCTGCCGCATCGCCGCTCTTCTGCTCCTCACCAGCACAGGCTCCCAGAATCCCATGCGGCCAATCCTGATGCTGCTCTCAGCAACATGAGAGCAGCATCAGGATTGGCTTGAGCGCCCTCAAACGGGAGCCTGTGCCTGCTGTCTTTAACCCGGCAATGCAGCTTGGATTGGAGACAGCTTCACTGCGTATGACGGCTAGCCAAACCCACAGCGCACTGACAACAGTGCCCACCACTCCTCCTCTATGACTCCCCCTACGATGGCCCCGCCCGCAAGACTCGCCCAGGAGAGAAAAATAAAATGATAATAAACCTGGTTTATTATCATTTTATTTTTCAATGTTTGCAGCTGCTGGCAGGGGGCGATTAGGATGCGGCCCAAGTGATTACCAGAGGTGTAGGTTACTTCAAGCATTTCATCCATCACTGTACTGTATACATATTGTGTTGCCCTAAGTGGAACTGGTATGCCCAGACGTGGGACCCGTGCACACTGTGTCACTGGAACCAAGCTGTACCCAGCTGATGAGCCCATAACTAGGGCGAACCAGTCCTGGGTTGTGTTCTGGTTCAGAGAGGACCTGGCTTGGCAATTCAGGCTGGACTGTTCCTATTGGAGAAGGGTCAAGACTGATTTGCATATAGATGGGTCCAAACTTAGGGGGCATGGTGTTAGAAATGGGGGTCTCTAGTTGGCAATGGCTGGCCACTGTCCAAGTAGGGACCCTTCTTCCTAAGTCAGAGTGAGAGGGCTACCCTCTTTAATACCCCTGCTCAACCCTGTGGTAACGTAGCACGAGCAGGTAGGCTTATCTCAGAGGCAGGGTGTGAAGCATTTATGATCATACACAGTAACCCAATGAGGAACACTACAAAGGGACACCACACAAGTAGTTATTATAAAAAATAAGTATCTTTATATAAAGGCAGATTTATCACAAGACCAATAACTGTAAAAGCCACAATACCGTCAAAAATAGTATAGCTGTTGAAGGGCTGTCAAAAATAGTTCAAAGGTTGCAAAAATAAGGTTCAAGTTCAAAGCAGTGGTCTCTGCGACCCTTTCTTTCACAAAGTACCTGGGTTTAGTTGCAAAACCAACAAAGTGTCGCAAAGAAGTTGTAGCGATGATTCTCGGCACGCGAGGCCGGCGATGCGTTGAAATCCTTGCCGCAAGGGAGGATGATGCGCCGATCTGCGGGATGCGTGCGGAGACGATGCGACAAACTTCTGCACGCTGGATCGCCGATGCGATGACTTTCTTGCCGCGTGGGAGAAGTCGATGCGGTGATCCTGTTGCGCTATGCGATCGTGTTGCGATGCGAAGACAAGACGCTCCGCGAGGGAGCGATGAAATGATGCGATCAAAGTGGCGAACGCACGGCGTCCGCACTGCGGTGTCTCGAAGCGATGATTTCTGTCCGGGTTGCGAGCGCGCGGCGACAGCAGCGCGATGATCTTTCCAGCGCGTCTCGGCTGCAGCGGCTCGCAAAGGGGCGTCAGCGATGGTTTCGGGTTGCGGGCCCTCGGCGGCAGCAGCGCGATGATTTTCCCAGCGCTCTCGACTGCAGCGGCCCGCAAAGATGCGTTAGCGTCGATTTCTTACCCTCTTCTCTCTGATGCAAAAATAGAGGCCCTGGAACTCACAGGAGCCTCCTCAGCAGATAGCAGTCCTCGCAGGGAGGAAGCAGGAGGTTGGTGGTGGAGTCTGTTGTGCCTGAGACTCCAGCAGGAGGCTAGCTCTTTTCCTAGCCCTTGGGTGATTGCTGTACAAAAATAAAAGTTCTCTCAATAGTTCCTTTTCCTCTTCTTCAAGGTCCAGTGGTCACTGCTGCAGGCCAGTGCAAGAAACAACACACAAGCACAAGGACAGTCACTTCCTGCAGATTCCTCCAGTGGCACGGACAGAGTTTCCTCTCCAGATCCAAAAGCAATACAAATGTAGGGGGTTTGAGCACAGATATTTATACCCCAAAAGCCTTTGATCCTTGAAGCTACCAGTCCCTGAACCTAGCCAGAACCAGTTCTGCTCAGGCCTGGAGCACTTTGTTTACCAGGCTGCATCCTTCCTTTCAGAAAGAGGGGGTCTGCTAGCAGACACACAGTGGGAGGTGGAGCCAGCATTCACCTTGCCAGGCACAGCCCTATTCAGATCAAAGAGCCACCCTTCCCCACACTCTAAATGCAGATCTCTCTATTCCACCAAGGTCTGACTCAGCCTGTCCTGCCCCTCTAAAACCAGACAGCCAATACACATAACGGCAGAGCACACTGGAAGGCTTAGGCAAGAAAATACCTACTTTCTAAAAGTGGTATTTTCAAACACAGAATATAAAAATAAACTTCACTAAAAGGTGTATTTTAATATTCTGAGCTCAGGCATACTAAATTCGTTTTTCTACCATGTCCCTGGGGTCAGTTAGGACTATAGCATGTAATAGTCAAACTGCCCATTCTAGCCTATGAGGAACAGGTAGCCTTACAGTAGTGAAAAACGAAATGGTGCATAATTCACTACCAGGACATGCTACACACACCCAGGCATGTCCTACCTTACACATACAATGCACCCTACCCGAGGGGCGACTTACAGGATGCCAAGGGAAGGTTCAGGGGCTGGGAAGTGGTTGCACTTCACAGCCAAGATGGCAGTTCTGGACTGCACACAGACACTGCAGTGGCAGGTCTGAGACACACTTTACAAGCTGCTTCTGTGGGTGGCACACATCAGTGCTGCAGGCCCACCAGCAGCATTTGGTTTACCAGCCCTGGGCACACATAGGCCACACTACTAGGGACTAACAGGTAACCCAAATAAGCCAATCAGGGATATACCAATTCACATAGACATATTTATACAGGGAGCATTCGCGCTGTGACACTGAATGGCAGTGGCACAGCGCCCAGAGCATCTAACACCAGTAAAACAGAGGAGACAACAGCGAAAAATGGAAGGGAGACCCACGCCAATGGTGCCAGGTCTAACACACGTCCCCTCCAGCTGAAATGTGGGGAGAACTACCCATCCCCTTGGAAGTTCTCATCGCTAAGGCGGAAAAATCTGGACAGACCATCAGCATTGGCGTGTTCTGTACCAGGGCGGTGTTCCACCGTGAAGTCCATACCCTGTAGGGAAATGGACCACCTCAACAACTTGGGATTCTCACCCCTCATCTGCATCAGCCATCTGAGGGGCCTGTGGTCTGTCTGAACCCGGAAGTGAGTCCCAAACAGGTATGGTCTCAGCTTCTTCAGTGCCCAGACCACAGCAAATGCCTCACGCTCAATTGCACTCCACCTCTGTTCCCGTGGAAGTAACCTCCTACTGATGAAGGCCACAGGTTGGTCTAGTCCCTCCTCATTTATCTGTGACAGAACGGCCCCCACCCCATGCTCTGAAGCGTCTGTCTGGACAACAAATTCCTTAGCAAAATTGGGCGCCTGGAGTACGGGTGCTGTACACATAGCAGTTTTGAGGGCATCAAAGGCTCTCTGACAGGTGTCAGTCCAGTTCACAATCTTTGGCCGCTTCTTGGAAGTCAGCTCAGTCAAGGGTGCAACAATGTTGCCATACCCCTTGACAAACCTCCTGTAATAACCTGTGAGTCCTAAGAAGGCCCTCACCTGGGTCTGGGTCCTTGGGGGCTCCCAAGTCAGGATGGTTTCAATCTTGGGCTGCAGGGGCGCCACCTGGCCGCTCCCCACCTGGTGTCCCAAGTACACCACAGAACCCTGCCCAATCTGGCACTTACTGGCCTTGATTGTGAGGCCTGCCCTGCGCAGCGCCATCAACACTTCCCAGAGGTGGCGCAAGTGGTCCTCCCAGGAGGAACTAAACACTGCAATGTCATCCAGGTAGGCGGCACTGAAAGCCTCCAGCCCAACCAACACCTGGTTGACCAATCTCTGGAAGGTGGCAGGGGCATTCTTCATCCCAAAGGGCATCACACGGAACTGGTAGTGCCCATCTGGTGTGGAGAATGCTGACCTCTCCTTTGCCCCATCCGTTAAGGCGATCTGCCAGTACCCAGACGTCAGATCAAACGTGCTGAGGTACCGGGCAGCCCCTAACCGGTCTATGAGCTCATCAGCTCTGGGGATGGGGTGCGCGTCGGTCTTGGTGACCGAATTGAGACCTCGGTAGTCCACACAGAACCTAAGTTCAGGAGTGGCACCAGGCGTCGCAGCTTTTGGTACCAAGACCACGGGGCTGGACCAGGGGCTGCTAGAGGACTCAACCACCCCTAGGGCGAACATTTTGGAGACCTCCTCCTTAATGCAAGCCCTGACCCTGTCAGTTACCCTGTAAGCCTTGTGCTTGACAGGAGAACTGTCCCCGGTATCCACCTCATGGACGCACCAATCAGTGACACCAGGTACCAGGGAGAACAAATCAGAAAATTGCCCCAACAGGTGGTGACAATCGCTCTGCTGCTCAGGGGTCAGTGTGGTGGAGAGGATCACACCCTCCACTGACCCATCCTTCTCTCCTGCACACAGGAGGTCAGGGAGAGGCTCACTCTCCTCCTCAACCCCATCATCTGTGGCAAGAAGCATGCCCACTTCAGACCTCTCAAAGTGGGGCTTTAGGCGGTTCACATGCAGGACCCGCAAGGGGTTCCTGGGAGACTGAAAGTCCACCAAGTAGGTAACTGGACTTTTGCGCTCCACCACCTCAAAGGGACCGGTCCACTTATCTTGGAGCGCACAAGGCTCCACTGGGGCCAGTACCCAAACCTTCTGACCAGGTTGAAATTCGACCAGAGTGGCATTCTGGTCGTGCCAACGTTTCATTTCTTCTTGGCTGGCTTCCAGATTTGCCTCAGCAATTTTTCTGAAACGCCGAGTCTGGTTCCTGAAGGCCAACATGTAGCTAAATACATCTTGGGGAGGTTTCCTGGGAGATTGCTCCCAGCCTTCCTTGACCAGACTCAGAGGTCCTCTAACCGGGTGGCCATAGAGGAGTTCAAAGGGACTGAACCCTAAGGACTTCTGTGGCACCTCCCGGTAGGCAAACAACAGGCATGGCAAGAGGACGTCCCACTTACGCCTCAGGGGCTCTTCTAGGCCCATGATCATGCCCTTCAAGGTCCGGTTGAACCTTTCAACCAGACCATTACCTTAGGGGTGGTAAGGAGTGGTGAACTTATACGTTACCCCACACTCCTTCCACAGAGACTTCATGTACTGGGAGATGAAGTTGGTCCCCCTGTCAGACACCACCTCTCTGGGGAATCCCACACGCGAGAAGATCCCCATCAGTGCACGTCCCACCACGGGGCCGTCACTGTCCTGAGCGGGATGGCTTCAGGGTACCGGGTGGCATGGTCCACCAAGACCAGGATGAACCTATTGCCCATGGCTGTCTTGGGGTCCAGAGGCCCCACAATGTCAATGCCCACTCGCTCGAATGGGGTACTCACAACTGGAAAGGGCTGGAGTGGGGCCTTGATCTTCCCCCACTCTTCCCACTTGCCTGGCAAGTCTCACAGGTCCTGCAATGAGAGTCTGAACTCTTGTGCATCTGGGGCCAATAAAAGTGGGCAGCCAGCCTCTCAAAGGTCTTGGTCTGCCCCAGATGTCCTGTCAATGGAATGTCATGAGCCAACCCCAGTAGGAAGGTTCTGAAGCCCTCGGGTACCACCAGCACACGGGCTGACCCTGGCTCAGCAACCTTAGGCTCACTATACAGGAGACTGTTCTCCCAATAAATCAGATGTGAACCAGACATGTCACCTTCTGCCTGGGCTGCAGCCTGTCGCCGCCTACCCTCAAGAGAGGGGCAAACTCTCTGCTGCTCACAAAATTCCTCCCTGGTGGGTCCCCCCTCCTGCTGCCAATGGGTCAGCTCAGTCAGGTCCCCCAGTTCGGTGATCTGCTCCCCGGTAGGCTCCAGGGCATCCCCTTCAGGGTCTGCTCCTTCCTGGGCCGTGGGAACCAAGGGGGCCGGCTTCCCGCGCCCCTGCCCCTTCTCTCTAAGGCAGGGATCTGGGCCCTACTCTCAGGCTCCAGATCCTTTTCAACACCCTCCTTGGCTGCCATGGACCGAGTGGTAGCACACGCCCACTCAGGCAGACCCAACATCTCTAAGTGAGCCTTCCTCTCCACCGTAGCCCACGGGGAGTCCTCTAAATCATTGCCCAGCAGACAGTCTACAGGCATGGCGGGCCTCACAGCTACCTGAAGAGTTCCTGAGACCCCCCCACTCAAAGGGAACCTGAGCCACCTCACATTGGCTCTCTGAGTTGTCGGCGGACACTACTGGGTAGAATGCATGGGGGACAACCTGCTCTTTGGACACCAACCGGGAGCTGACAGCAGTTACACTGGCCCCTGTGTCTCTTAGAGCCTCCACCCTATGGCCATTGATGGTCACCCACTGCCTGTATTTTTTAGTGTTAGCAGGCAGTGCAGG
Source organism: Calotriton arnoldi (assembly GCA_963921515.1). Classification (NCBI taxonomy): domain Eukaryota; kingdom Metazoa; phylum Chordata; class Amphibia; order Caudata; family Salamandridae; genus Calotriton; species Calotriton arnoldi. Next base: position 324,145 of record CAWUFW010001160.1, read on the forward strand.
CTTGGGGACCATCTCAAAGTCCCCTAATGAGACAAGGGTCAATTCTACGGGATCCCACCCCTCCTGGGCACCCATCTCCTCCTCTCCCAGGGCTACACTAGCAATCTGGCGGGGTGGTGCACGGGGGTGCACTGGCCCCCTTTGGGGGCACTGGGGGTCAAAATATCTGTGGCCCACTTGACCACAGTTGTAACACGTGGGGGCCCCCTGGGAACAGGCCTACCTGTTGGGGGCCCGGTCCTCCTTTCTTGGGGGGCTGGGACACCACGGCTTGGTTCCCTGGGGGATTACTTTGGGGCCCTCGGGGGAACTCCCTCTGTTGACCCTTGTCCCCCACTCCTCTGCTGGGGACCCTGCCCACCTTTGGCGACGTCTCCCACTGGACCCTTGCGGACCCGGGTGCTCACCCAGCGGTCCGCCTCCTCAGCAAGCTTTCTAGGGTTAGTCAGCTTGCAATCAATTAGGTGCTGGCGTAGCTCAGGAAAACAATTGCTAGATAAATGCTCCCATGCAATCAAATCATAAAACTGTGCAAAAGTTTCTACTTTGCTACCTCTTACCCAGCGTTCCATGGCTCTGCAAAAAAAGGACACATATTCAACCCACGTGGTACCCTCTAGCTTCTTACAGACCCTAAACCTCTGTCTATACATCTCAGGGGTCAAACCATAGCGGGTCACCAACGCTTCCCTCATGTGGGCGTAAACCATCCTACTTTCTGGGGGCAGGTCCAACAAGGTATCCCTCCCCTCACTCACAAAGCGTCCCCATAACCCTGCTCCCCAATCCTTCTCAGGGACCCGGTGGGACACCATGGCTACTTCATAAGCGGCAAACCATTGCCCAATATCTTCACTTTTGTGGAAATCTTTGATAACCTCCTTGGGTATATACACCCTACTCTCAGGGTGCACTACAGGTACGCTGCCACCAGAGGGGAGATCTCCATGCTCTTAGCTTTAATCTCCAACTCCCTCAATACTCTCTCATGCTCAAGCTTCATCCTCATAATCTCAATTTCTAACTTCTTGTTCTCTAGGTCCCGGTGACCATCCATTTTAAGCTTAGCCATCTCCATATTATGCCGCCTATCTCTCTCCCTGTCTTCCAGCTCTTCTGGGGACAGACCCTTAGCGGACACACTAGAGCCCGGGTTGGAAAGGGCTGGGTCTCCTACTAAGTCTACTACATCGCCCTGCTGCTCTCCTCCCTCCACCAGCTCTCCTAGATCCTTAGGGGCCTCCTGGCTTCTAGCCAGGCCTTCAGCGCCTTGTAATACTCCTCCCTCTTAGTGAGACCTGTGATAGGGACTGTGAATTGCTTGCAAAAATATTTGAGCTGCTTGGCATTGTAGGTTTCTATTTTCTCTTCTTCCCAGGAGAGATCTTCTGAGGCATTGGATCTGGGCTTGCCCATTGTAGAAATAACTGGCAATATCAATAAAGGACAGAAGAAAACTTCTCAAAAGAATGTAAGCGGGTGAAAAATCACCGGCAGTATCAATCACAATATAGGATCCTAGAAAATTCTCAGAAATGTGCGTGGGTGAAAAATCACCAGCAATATCAATCACAATAGGGGATCAAAAACTTTCAATAAATGTGCGCGGGTGAAAAATCACCGGCAATATCAATCACAATACAGGATCCCAAAAACTCTCAGAAATGTGCGTGGGTGAAAAATCACCAGCAATATCAATCACAATAGGGGATCAAAACTTTCAATAAATGGGTGCGGGTGAAAAATCACCGGCAATATCAATCACAATATAGGATCCCAAAAACTCTCAGAAAATGTGCGCGGGTGAAAAATCACCGGCAATATCAATCACAATATAGGAGCAAAAAAATTCTCAAAAAATGTATGCGGTACGTTATGGTCTGCACTCACTAGTAGTGTACACTATAATTACTGTATGCGATCATAAATGCAAGTCCAGATCCTCACCGCTGACCACCAATGTTAGAAATGGGGGTCTCTAGTTGGCAATGGCTGGCCACTGTCCAAGTAGGGACCCTTCTTCCTAAGTCAGAGTGAGAGGGCTACCCTCTTTAATACCCCTGCTCAACCCTGTGGTAACGTAGCACGAGCAGGTAGGCTTATCTCAGAGGCAGGGTGTGAAGCATTTATGATCATACACAGTAACCCAATGAGGAACACTACAAAGGGACACCACACAAGTAGTTATTATAAAAAATAAGTATCTTTATATAAAGGCAGATTTATCACAAGACCAATAACTGTAAAAGCCACAATACCGTCAAAAATAGTATAGCTGTTGAAGGGCTGTCAAAAATAGTTCAAAGGTTGCAAAAATAAGGTTCAAGTTCAAAGCAGTGGTCTCTGCGACCCTTTCTTTCACAAAGTACCTGGGTTTAGTTGCAAAACCAACAAAGTGTCGCAAAGAAGTTGTAGCGATGATTCTCGGCACGCGAGGCCGGCGATGCGTTGAAATCCTTGCCGCAAGGGAGGATGATGCGCCGATCTGCGGGATGCGTGCGGAGACGATGCGACAAACTTCTGCACGCTGGATCGCCGATGCGATGACTTTCTTGCCGCGTGGGAGAAGTCGATGCGGTGATCCTGTTGCGCTATGCGATCGTGTTGCGATGCGAAGACAAGACGCTCCGCGAGGGAGCGACGAAATCCGGTGTGATGCGATCAAAGTGGCGAACGCACGGCGTCCGCACTGCGGTGTCTCGAAGCGATGATTTCTGTCCGGGTTGCGAGCGCGCGGCGACAGCAGCGCGATGATCTTTCCAGCGCGTCTCGGCTGCAGCGGCTCGCAAAGGGGCGTCAGCGATGGTTTCGGGTTGCGGGCCCTCGGCGGCAGCAGCGCGATGATTTTCCCAGCGCTCTCGACTGCAGCGGCCCGCAAAGATGCGTTAGCGTCGATTTCTTACCCTCTTCTCTCTGATGCAAAAATAGAGGCCCTGGAACTCACAGGAGCCTCCTCAGCAGATAGCAGTCCTCGCAGGGAGGAAGCAGGAGGTTGGTGGTGGAGTCTGTTGTGCCTGAGACTCCAGCAGGAGGCTAGCTCTTTTCCTAGCCCTTGGGTGATTGCTGTACAAAAATAAAAGTTCTCTCAATAGTTCCTTTTCCTCTTCTTCAAGGTCCAGTGGTCACTGCTGCAGGCCAGTGCAAGAAACAACACACAAGCACAAGGACAGTCACTTCCTGCAGATTCCTCCAGTGGCACGGACAGAGTTTCCTCTCCAGATCCAAAAGCAATACAAATGTAGGGGGTTTGAGCACAGATATTTATACCCCAAAAGCCTTTGATCCTTGAAGCTACCAGTCCCTGAACCTAGCCAGAACCAGTTCTGCTCAGGCCTGGAGCACTTTGTTTACCAGGCTGCATCCTTCCTTTCAGAAAGAGGGGGTCTGCTAGCAGACACACAGTGGGAGGTGGAGCCAGCATTCACCTTGCCAGGCACAGCCCTATTCAGATCAAAGAGCCACCCTTCCCCACACTCTAAATGCAGATCTCTCTATTCCACCAAGGTCTGACTCAGCCTGTCCTGCCCCTCTAAAACCAGACAGCCAATACACATAACGGCAGAGCACACTGGAAGGCTTAGGCAAGAAAATACCTACTTTCTAAAAGTGGTATTTTCAAACACAGAATATAAAAATAAACTTCACTAAAAGGTGTATTTTAATATTCTGAGCTCAGGCATACTAAATTCGTTTTTCTACCATGTCCCTGGGGTCAGTTAGGACTATAGCATGTAATAGTCAAACTGCCCATTCTAGCCTATGAGGAACAGGTAGCCTTACAGTAGTGAAAAACGAAATGGTGCATAATTCACTACCAGGACATGCTACACACACCCAGGCATGTCCTACCTTACACATACAATGCACCCTACCCGAGGGGCGACTTACAGGATGCCAAGGGAAGGTTCAGGGGCTGGGAAGTGGTTGCACTTCACAGCCAAGATGGCAGTTCTGGACTGCACACAGACACTGCAGTGGCAGGTCTGAGACACACTTTACAAGCTGCTTCTGTGGGTGGCACACATCAGTGCTGCAGGCCCACCAGCAGCATTTGGTTTACCAGCCCTGGGCACACATAGGCCACACTACTAGGGACTAACAGGTAACCCAAATAAGCCAATCAGGGATATACCAATTCACATAGACATATTTATACAGGGAGCATTCGCGCTGTGACACTGAATGGCAGTGGCACAGCGCCCAGAGCATCTAACACCAGTAAAACAGAGGAGACAACAGCGAAAAATGGAAGGGAGACCCACGCCAATGGTGCCAGGTCTAACACATGGTATTCAAAATAACAATGGATTGGGATGCGGCCCAAGTGATTACCAGTGGCTGAGATCAATTCAAGCATTCCATCCATCACTGTTTTGTATACCCCAAGATGTAGAAGCATGCCGGGGCTGACACATTTGGGAAAAGCAGGTGGGAAGTTTGAATCGAAAACATGATCAGGGTCAAAGCTTTGCCCTGGCTGTGGTGAAAACCTACGTTAATGGAAGGCTACACAAACTAAGGAGGTGTAGCCATGAAGAGTCCCCAGTTTGGCAGATGCATTCAAAATGTTACTTAAAGACATGCTTCATTAACGTGACTTAGAGCCACTACAGGAATGTCAGCTCACCTGGCGACAGGTGGATCCTGCATAAACTGAACTCTTGGACTACCAGCATTAAATAACAAGGAATGTTGCCCTTGAGGATAAACAATGGCACACTTTTTGTTCCTGCTTGCCCTGAACTAGTCCTTACTATTGGAAGAGGTGTGGCGCAGCGGCCAGGGTGCCTGACTCCGGACCACGGGGTTCACGGTTCGATCCCCGGGGCCAGTGGCAGGTTAGCCCAGCACCATGTGACTCTGGGCAATAGCTTGCTTAATCTTCCCGACGGCCCCCAGCACCGGGACACCTCTCCGGAGGTAGCTGTGCGCTTTACAAATCCTGGTATTTCATTTCATTATTTGCTGTCAATCTTTGTGTCATCTGTTCCTTGCACTTTTTCCCCCTCCAATGATTAGGGCTTCATTGCCAAACACCTGCCCAGATACTCCTCTGCTAGTCCCTACTTTCCCTTCTTCTTGTAGTCTGCTCCACCTTGCCATGAATTCAGATAGCTTAACTACAAAAGTCGACCTGGTTGCCACTCCCTACAACCACCTTCACCCCCACTTACATTGATGGTTTAACTGTCCACTCAATCGTTCCCATCCTCAGGACTGCATCTGCCCTCTCTCCTCGCCACATGGTGAATGATTATACTATTAACACTGGCTCGACTTCCCCTAAATTCTAAATTTACACGCCCCTCAGTTAAGCTTGTGAACTTTCTAGCCGACTCTCCCCTTCAGGCCCCATGAAATGACATTGGTCATTTTCTCCATCACTTTTCTGCATGCTTATGGCTAAAATGCTATAAGCATTCAAGATGCTCAACCACCCCTCACCTTACCTCTTGTGCCTTCCAACCCACACTGGCGGATTAGCAGCCAGCTCCCTATGTGCATTTTCCCTGCATGCCTCTTTGAATGCTCGTGAGCTCTCTCCACATAACCCCATGTGCTGTTAGCTTAGCTCAAACATCCATTTCCCCACTTCCGCATACTTCTCACATATGTTGATGGCTACCCGATCTCTCACTTGCTTCCCCTGGACAGCTCTTGTCTTTCTCCCATCCATTTTGCACCACTGCAAAAGCATTCTAATTGTAAATTGGCCAGTGCTGAAACAGTAAAATTACTGGAAAAGGCTTTCTTTCTGACTGTTTATGCTTTATAGTTTTAAGTATAGATGAGTATCTTGAGTGCACTCTGCACATGGTACTGACAACCTCATGAGTGTATGGTCGATGCTACACAAAACTGCACAATTGAGCACAAAAGTAAAATTAAATCAAATGAAATCTCCACACGCACAATTCCTAAATGCTTCCGACTAACTACCCTCCACTCCGCTTCTACCACCACACTTAGGTTAACTGCATGCATTATCAACCACTAGCACTCTGAAGGCATCTACAACAAGCGAGGACAATGACCGGTGGCTACGCTGCAAGTCAGACGTGTGAAGTACAGTCAAAAGAGAAATGCAACTGTTTCAGAAAAAAACAGAGATGACACTCTAGCTGTTTGAGATCTAACAGAAATACTCACCTTGCAGAAATGATCCGGAACCACTCAAACCTGAATGCCATGCCTCACTGCCCACGTGGCCCCATATCAGTTCTCACGTGAGATGTCAGTTTTCCAGCCCCAGTATACAAAATTAATCATGCAATGCCTACAAGCACCATCATAAGGATCCAGTGAATTTTGCGTGATAAATGCCTACCTGGGCACAAAAGGGGCAATATCAGCACTTTGTATCCAGACCACCTAAGAAACAAATCTAAAGCTTAAGCAAAATGCTCCAGCCCTCCTACTGATTATCACTTAAAATTTTGATCAGTTCACCAAATATATCCACCAATGCATTGTCCTCCAGTGATTACAACACAGAAGAAATCACATGCATCATCAGCCGCCTGAGCATAGCTCCATAACTATGCACCATATACCCACTGTAAATGCCAGTTGGCATTTACTGTAACAGTGCCATCCCTGGACACCTGCTCTCGCTCTATATCACTGAAACAGACATGGCTCGTGTCACCACTGAAAAATAGGTTAAGTAATCCTAGAAACACCAGTCGCCACCAATTTGGCCTGCCGAATAGGCCCTTATGGATGTGAAGGACAAACAGCCTTACTAGTCTCTGTTTGTGCATGAACTTCCTTCAACATGAATGACCATCAAATCCTGTTGACTAGATTAAAAATATAACACTAGCGGACAAAACTGGATTGCCTGCTTAACACACTCATTACATTTATCATTGAAGGATTAAGCTACCCCCAACAAGCCAACAACATGTGTGGTGCCCTTGGACTGAGCATTAACTCCTGAAGTCATCACATCAACACAATCCTGCTTTTTGCTCTCCTTGCCAGACTTGTGATCAGATTCAACACCTATGGACGACAATGTTCTTCAAATTAGCAAAACAGACATCTCTCAATCATCACACAAAGAATGGTTTCCAACTACCTTGACCTCAACACTGATGTTAGAAATGGGGGTCTCTAGTTGGCGGTGGCTTGCACCCTGTCCAAGTAGGGACACTTCCTTCTAGTCAGGGTAAGGGGATTACACAGCTAAAATAACCCCTGCTCATCCCCTTGGTAGCTTGACACGAGCAGTCAGGCCAATCTCAGAAGCAATGTGTAAAGCACTTGTATAAAACACACACACTGAAAACACTACAAATGTACACCAAACCAGTTTAAAAAAATAACCAATCTTTATCTGAATAAAACAAGACCAAAACGACAAAAATCCAACATACAAAAGTAAAGATATGAATTTTGCATGAATAAACTAAAAATACAGTTCCTTGAAGTCAATAGCGCCAACCGGGGCTATCATGGCGAGGTGAGCAACACAAATCCAACAGTTCAGTGGTGCGGCATCGGCAAGACCCGCAAAACAGTACCTTTGGAAATGAAGAGGCCTCGGGGACCTTGCAATGAAATCCGAAGATATGATGTCGCCGGCGGATGTCGGTTCTGAAGGTCGGGCCGGAGTTGTTGAGGCCTTGGAGTCACATGCGTTGCAGGTCGATCTCCGCGATGTTGCGTTGAGGAGCGCTGGCGTCAGGCGGGCTGGGGCTGCGCTGTCGTGGTTGATGCGTCGTGGTGTTCACAAGAGGTAGCCACGTCTTTGGCACAGGCAGCGGTGCGGCGTCGGTGCTGAAGCTATGTCATTGGCACACCAGGGGCTGCGGAGTGAGACAGGATGATGCGCCGTGCTCTTCAGGAGCTGTGCCCTCAGCCAGGGTGCAGGGAGCGTCGTCGATGACAGCGTGAAGTGGTGTTGTCGGTGAGGTCGGGGCTACAATGTCGTCGTGGTCGATACGTCTTGCTTTTCGCGAGGTTGACCACGGCTTCAGTGCAGGCAGCAGCGCCGATGACAGCGTTGGGATTGCTTTTCTTGAAGTTACAGCACAACTACTCAATTCCAAGGGCCCAGGACTGGTTTTGGCACCACTTGGCAACGCGGGACTCACTACAAAAGAGTCCCAGTGCTGGCAACAAGATGTGGATGAAGTCTTTGATCTCCCTGTGACTTACAATAGGAGGCAAGCACACACAAGCCCTTGGAGAACCTTGGCTAGCAGGATGAAAAAAGGAAAGTGCAGTCCTTTTACTGTCCAAGACAGAAGCAGCAGGCCAGCACAACACAGCAACAAGCAGAGTGACAGTTCCCCTCCTACAGCTTCTCTAGCTCTTCTTCTTGGCAGAATTTCCTCTTAGTCCAGAAGTGTTCTAAAGTCTGGGTTATAGGTCCAAACGTATACCCCTTTTGGCCTTTGAAGTAGGCATACTTCAAAAGATAGTATTTGTAGTGCACAGAGCCTGCTTTGCCCTGGCCTGGCTCCAGACACACTACAGGAGGTGGAGACAGCATGGTGAGAGGCCAGGCATAGCCCTATTCAGGTGTCAGTGACAGCTCCTCCCACCACTCTAGCACAGGAAAGCCCATCAGCCTGGTGATGGGCAATAAGTATGTGCAGGGCACACCTCAGCTACCCTTGTGTGACTGTCTTGAGTGAATGCACAAACAGCCCAACTGTCAGTCTAAACCAGACGTGGATTTTACACGCAGCCAGAGGCACAGGATGGTAAAGCAAGAAAATGTCCATTTTTTGTGTGCAATTTGTGTGTCTTTTGCTTTATCGCCCTAAGTGCGCCAGGTATGCCCAGACATGGGCCCCAGACTCACTGTGCCACTGGAATCAAGCTAGCCTTGCTGATGAGGGGTGATACCCTAAACCGGTCCCAGGATGCTTGTTTCTGGTCCAGGGAGGACCTGGCTTGGCAGTTCGGGATGGACTGTTCCCTTGAGGAGCAGGCTCAAGACTGATTTGCATATGGCTGGGTCTAAACTGGGGTGGCATGGTGAGCAAAGGAATGATGGATTGAACCCAGAACTCTTGACAGGGGTAAATGTATGATTTGTTCTGCATTCCATCCATCATTTGTGTGCCTTTCACTTTCTAAAAGTGGCATTTTCAAACATACAATTAAAAACCACCTTCACTAAAAGATGTGCTTTTAAATTTGAGCTCAGGAAGCCCAAACTCCAAATCTCTACCTCTTCCCAATTAAAAGTTACACTTGTAAGTTATTACAAGGCAGCTTCAATGATAACCTATGGTAGAGACAGTCCTTGCCATAGTGAAAAACGAAATTGGCAATATTTCACTGTCACTAAACACACCAGTACATGTCCTACCTTTCACATACACAGCACCCTCCCAATGGGGCCACCTTGGGCCTACCTTAGGGGTGCCTTACATGTGGTAAAAGGAAAGGTTTGGGCCTGGAAATTGGGTGCACTTGCCAGGTCGACATGGCAGTTCAAAACAGCACTTTTAGACACTTTAGTGGCAGGCCTGACACATGTTTACAGTGCTACGCAAACAAATTATGGACGGATTGCTGAATGAATCATACATTCACCCCCAGTCAAGAGATCTGGGTTAAATCCATCGTTCTTTTGCTCACCATGCCACCCCAGTTTAGACATGTTTACAGGGCTACTCATGTGGGTGGCAACTCAAGCACAAACTTCTCTGAATCATGTTTGACTCCTAGCTGAAAAGCAAATACAACAGGTCACCCAAAGCAGCCATGATCATCTCAAGGTCCTCAAGAAAATACATGGTTCCTCGAAGACAAACAGAGAACCACAGACATGCAAAGAACCGTTTGATGGCAAAATTGGTTGTTACAATGTACTCCACTGCAGCCTCCATAAACAGCTGTGGACAAAATGGGCCTAAATGCTGCAGCTAGACCTTGCACAGGAACTCCATATTCCCCCATTTCACCCCACCTTAGAGAATGCACATGAGCTCAAAATCCAAAAAAGGATTAGGTTCAAAATTGAGTTAATGATCCACAAGATACTACACAGCCACTGGCTGAAATATAGGTGCATGCCCCCACATGCAAACTTACATCTGCAACCCAAGACCAAATTGAAACACAGCCAACAAGAAAGCAAGGGTGGGAGGATATAAATTTGCGGTAACTGAACTCAGTATCTGAAATTCCCTTCCATCTTTGCTTGGAGTAGACTCCATCCACAGTTTAGAAAAAACTAAAATGCCTATTTCAAGAACAAATACGACAGATACCCCTTCCTCGATTTACCACTGCCCACTTCAACAGGCATATACTACCAGGAGCTCACCAATAACTGCAATCACTCATAGATGCAACTTTACTATAAATTAGGAATCTAGTATCGAAGTAGCAACAGCACACTGCACACAGATGATATCAGCATTCCAGACTGTACGTAGCAGGTACTTGGATATCCCAAACATTATGCACTATACAAATGACACATACATACAAATAAACAACCTGCTTTGTCGGGTGGATCTATTTTTTTCTGTGGATATACATACAGAGAAGGAAAGCACTCCCACCCTAATACATTTGCATGCATTCAAAAACTACTTCTACCTGTCTGACAAAATTAATACTTTTCATAAAAACTCCTAGTACTGTTGTTAGAAATCAACGGCTCTTGCACAGACGTTTACTTTTAAAGGTTAATATTTAGGTTTAATCTCTACTTCTTGCAATCCCTGATCTCATGTCCAGAGCTTAGAAAAGGCCTCAATAAATGTAACTATAGGTTTCACAGGCTGGAACAATGTAAAGACATAGGCTACCTAGGAGACAGAAAATCACAGAGGAACGTGAACATTAGGATGACTCTATAGATTCCAGGGACCGGCCCATCCAATTCTTCAATGGCCATGATGAATATATTTTATAGGTGCACAGTGCACAACCATTATTCCTTGTGAGTTCATGACTTTTGTTAAGTATTTAATATCCTTTTGCTTTCTTCATGTAAATGTATACTCTGCTATTGTACGTTTGTAATGGTATTCATACAGCCTGACCCTGTGTATGAAGTGTGTTGCTTCTTCACATGGAGGAAGTGGTAAATAGTGAAGTGAGACAATCTCTATCAAAGCAATCCATGATAGGACATTCTACAGCTGGAGGCCTATGTTTACCATACTACACAACATACCTTACAACTTCCCTCCACCCCGCATGTGCTCCAGCATATCAAGAGTGCTACTCCCACCACTGTCTTCAGTTCAGCTTTGCAACGCATCCACTGAAGGAGTCCTTGCTTTTATACCAGGTGCAAAAAATCTTCGTCCACTAAGTTTTGAGCTCTCAAATCTGGACAAGCATTATTTCATTCAAACTGCTATATTTTTCACTGTCTCGTTATTTCAGAGTAGGAAATGACAAGACACATGTAATTACGGTTCAGAGAACAGTTCATATGGAAAAATATTTAAAGTATTTAAAGTACTCAGCTGTAATTTATTTAAATAGTGGGCAGGTTAAATACATGTGCTGCAAAAATTAGAAATGCGGTTTAAAAGCTCTGGTAGCTTCTTTATGCTTTAATATGAGTGCTAAATCATTCAACTGTGTCCCCAAGAAGATTGCGTGGAACATGAATAACACTAAAGGTTTTGCAGAAGAGTCATAACGAATCAGATGTGATAATGCCCTATTTATGGTTTAAGGATGCTTGCACTGCCATGCTTATAGCGTGTTGTCTGCATGGAATCCTGGCAGTCGTAACTCAGCACATGCTTGCTGCATGGCAGACATCCAAGAAGCACTGTGAAACCAGGCCCCGGTTGTGCATGCTGAAATACAATCAGATATTGTTCACTACCGAGGAAGAATGCCAAGTAGCAAGCTAGTCCTGGCATGTATAACAATGCACTGCTGGCGCCTCCTTCGCCATGCAGAGCAGTAAAGGGCTGCTTCAATTCCTCAGGCGTGCCTGCTGGGGATAGCTCAAGAGCAGATTAATGTGGTTAGGGAAGAGCTGGAAGGATGCCGAACAGCTCCTGGGCCACAGGGTTTGCAAAAACATTTGCATTTCTTTATGCTGGTAGTGTCTCAAACAGGACTTGTGTTTATGGGATATATCACAAGTGTTACTAGGACATTCTCAGTGCTTGGTTAAAAAAAACAAGATGTGGGGAGATGGATAGATAGCAAGACGTACAAGTCGATACTATCGATGCACAAAAGTCCTTTGAGGGATCACCGTATATTTTCTCTAAGTAAAGTTTACTGTGTTGTGCATGCCAGCACCTAGAAGCTGTAAGGCACCAAATGTGTGATACGCAATTGTGCTTACTCACCCACAACCATCCAATAGCCCTGGTTTACCTGTATATACTTTCTTAAATCACATCAGGAACTGAAGCTGGGATTAATAGCTGACCTTCAGTCAGTAAGGAACAGTGCTCAACAATTAGCAAAGGTTGTGTAATGGAGTAACAATCTAGTGTTGTATTGCTCGAATAGGGTAGACCAGGTATTTACAAACATGTCCTAACCCATGGCACAGGGCCTTGAAGTGTCTTCAGTGAAGACACTTAGTTTAAGGCTTCAAATTGGGGTACAAGCACAGCTGATCTGTAATTCCTGCTGAACTGTGGATATTTTACCATTTTTGTTTCCCGCCATAACCGTAGGAATTCATAAACACATGGCTAACATCAGTACTGGGATTAACAAATTGTATGGACTTTTTAATTCAGAACGCAAACTAATTTATGTAAAATAGGACTCAATGCTTGACAAATTCATAAATATCGTTTTACCAGACAAGCCATAATCAAATTCTGCTGGTTCATGTATCAGTTTAATTAGCACCAGTATCATAGGCCATAAACAATAAAATGCTTGACCGGGTTAATTTAAAAATAAGTGGCAATAATTTGGATACTGGAGTGAACTCAAATTATTCCTAAGAGCCTGCAACGCCAGTGGTGAACTACAGTATCCACACTGGCCAGTGTCACAAAGTAACTTTTGCTGTTCAGTGTCACAAAGGTAAATTCAGGTAGCACTGTGTTGCAACGCTGTAGTGTGAGTAAGGCAGATACAGTTTCATTTTTACTTCATCCGCCGAAAGACTGAAAAGGAGGGTGCCATTGAGCCCTGGTTCAATGTCCTTTTTTCCTTTTTCACTGCACATAGTAGGCAGGTCCTTGCCCACTTAAAGCAGAAACTACAATTCACTGTCCCGAAGATCTCGAGGTCCAAGAGCCACATGTGTGATATGTGTGGCTTGTGGACCAAAAGCTAATGTTTGAAGAGGAAGCCTTATTTTTTTAAAAAATGTTTACAGAGTTTTATATAGCGCGAACTTGACCCGAAGGTATCGGGTATCAAAGCGCTTTACATAGCACTAGTTGCGTTACATGAGGACACATTCATTTTTGTTAGGCACGGGGAGATTAAGTGATTTGCCCAGAATCACAGGATGTTCAGTGTCATTGCCAAGACTCTAACCCACTGCCCCAGATTCGAGGTCGACCGCCCTAGCCGTTAGGCCAACTCCTCTCAAAGTCACAAATATCATTACTGACCTCTGAGACTGCCCTGGAATAAGACTGCGCCCTTGGGCGCGAGATGTGCATTTTTTGTGGCCGGTTAGGTTTGCGATGCTTTCTATAGAATTGTCTGTAATAAATAAATGTCTCTTGTCAATGTCTTCGCACTGGGGGAGGCCTACATTGTGTTTCCTTAAGCCGCTGTCTACTAACGAGACTGCGCAGTATCACAAGGAGCTCACAAGCCTGTCAGTCAGCTGTCTTTAGTTAATGGAGGAGCTAAAATACCTCATTTACAAGTTTCCTTCTAAGGGGAATCAGTTCTCAATGTGGGATTCCTCGGACATGACTCACGCATACGTCAAAACTAACCAGGCCCTTTTTTTTTGCAGAAGCTAGGTGCCCCAAAACATCCCTCCTGGACGAAAGATTTAAAAAAAAAGTGTTCACACATACAAGGACAACTTCATACCGCCAATAATACTTGATAATTCGGAATCTCCTTTTCAGTCATCAGTCGCGCTGAATTCGTGATTTCTACCTCCTAATAAAGGGAGGCGCGCGGGCAGCTTGCAACAAGTGTCTGCTGCAGGGAGTGTGGTGCCAGACAGAGGCAGCCTGTACAATGCTCCGTGCACAGCCGGCTGCTTCGGGGAGAGGGCAGACTGGAGGAGAGCGGCTGCAGACGAAGCGGCAGTCTGGCTGGCCAGCAGACAGGCACCGCGCACGGATGGGCGTGGAAGACGTGCCGCCTCCCAAAAAATGAATCTCGAGTTCACACGTCCACGCAGCTCTCGAACTGCTAACGCTGTGAACGGGCGCCCTCTGACATGGAACCGCGGGTCCACTCCGGCATGAACATGCATTAGGTCTGGATTTATATTTTAGAAAAACATTAAATGAGAATCATCGGAGGACTCACCACCCAGGTGTCTCCCGACAGATATGTGCTGGGTCTGAACTCTTCGTGCAGAGGCGTAAAATCGAATCCAGACGCCCCCCTCCCCCCTCCATCATTGTGTGGTCAGTTTTTGTTTTCTTTTCCCCCTTGGGGGTCACAGCAGTGCAACCGTTTTGTGGAAAGGTGTCTACTCCGAGGGCGGGAGATGATCTACTTGAAGCATCATCTTCGCCCCTCCTCCCCCTTAGACCCCCAGCGCCCCTGAGGAGAGGCTGGCCCCGCCGGACCTCCTGCCACCCCGCCCGAGGGCACCGGGTAAGGGTCGGACTGCGCACCGTCCGAGGCAGGTAGTCAGCCTCCTGCCACCTGTCCATATTACCCGCAGCTGCGGGTGTGTGCCACGAATGCACGCACCCCTCGGCGTCCCCACGTGCAGCCTTCAGCCCCTCTTACCGGTGATGTGTAGAGCAGCGCCGGGGTGAGGGTCAGGGTCTCTGCGGGCTGGCGGCGGGGTCGGCTGGCTCCCCGCGGGGCATGCATGGGGCGAATCCAGGGCACGGAGTGCGCTCCCGCTCCTCCGCTTCTCCCGACGGTTATGGTAATGATGGGTTTTAGCCGAGCAGCCAGCGTGTGAAACCAGAAAATCCTGTTTTACATTTCCCTCTGGATTTAATAGGAGAGATTTCAGTATGCCCCCAGGGTTAGAAAGTGAATATGACAACCGCATTTCTTTCTTTTCTTTCCCTCTCTCAGAGCTCTCCACACACGGCTGCCTTCCCTTCCGCGGGAGGCCACCCCCTGGCCCCCGCCCCTCTTCACCAGCCCCCTCCGCCCCCCCTCCCCGCTCTCCAGTCTGTGCTGTTCAACCGCGAGACGCTCAGCCTCGCCACAGACGTTTTCAAGACACTCTCAGGATCTTACGGCTATGTTTTTTCCTCTGACTGGGTGGTGGTCACGGCCATTAAGGTTTATTGCAGTATTTTCTTCCATGTTTCTTTTTGCCTTGCTCGCGGCGATGCCCAGACTGCCAGGGCGAGCACTGCACCACATCAGATGAATAACACATGACATGTATCTCTCCCGCCGTCTAACGTTTTGCAGTTAAGCTTTCCATGTAAACTGAGTGTGTGAATCGAAGTTTTTTCCGATGTGCAGGCAAACGACTGTCTAGGTGTCCGGCTTTTCTAAAACTGGGTTAATACTGCCCTTGAACCAGTCACAAACCCAATATCCCGATGCCACTCAAAGTACCAGAAAATAGCCATTGTCCCCCGAGTCCGACGAGTTGAGTTACTGTTGAAATGCTGCACAGTAATGTTGAAATGCTGCACAGTAATAATCACCAAACATGATTTTATTGACTCGAAGCCATGCCATTGGCAAATAGGGTTGTCTACTCTGTTTCAGACAGACTAACAATACTAACTCTGGTGTAAATTCCAGTTACCAGTTGTAAATGGTTTCTTCTAGTATGGAGGAGATTGTTTTTTAAAATAAAATAAAGTACAATGAAAATTATTCCTGCGTATATGTGAAAATCATTAATAATGCTTGTGTACTTTAATTGGTATTGTTTTTAAACAGTAGATCCTCTCTTGTTATTTCTCCTCGACACAAAGTTAATTTGTAAAAAAACAAAACACGTGTGCACTGAGTAGAAACCATTTGCACATTGTCAACTGGACTATCCAACAGAGTTAAACTTGAATTGTTAGGGTAAAAACTAGTCTGGCACTGCTCTTGATGTAGTTAATTGTAGTAAATTTCTTGAGATAAATCCTAATAATGTTTGTCTGCAGGACAACCCCAGATCCTTTGTGTTTATGTATGTATGTAGGTGAGGGTATCCTTTTCATAACTGTTAAAGCTTCAGAAAGAGCATTCATGACATGACTGGACCTTGTAATCAAAGAAATTGTTCGTACTGGTAATGGCAATGCTGATGGTTGTTATGGAAGTATACATAACGTGACACATGAAATACTTGAATTAATGTTAGCCACTTGTAATTACTCGGGCCGCATCTCATTCTAAGGTTATTTTGCACACCATGCCACCTCAATGGGACAGTTATGCCCAGACGTGAGTCCAGTGCCACTGGAACAAAGCTATACCGGACTGATGGGCCCTAATAAGGGCAAAACCAGGCTTGTGTTTAGGTTCCGGGAGGGCCTGGCCTGCCACTTCTTGCTGAACTGCTCCTATTAGAACAGGGCCAAGACTGATTTGCATATGGCTGGGTCAAAACTAAGGTTGCATAGTGTTCAAAATAACAGTGGACTGGGATGTGGCTCAGAGTAATTACCAGTGGCTGAGATTAATTCAAGGATTCCATGAAAAGGGGAAACAAAGGCCCTCCCTAAGTTACTTTTAGGTCCAAGAGGAGGGCGGAAAGAGAGAAAACCAAAACTGGTATATACCTCTATACTGACCTATTTAATTAAATAGGTCAGTATAGAGGTATATACCAGTTTTAATTCAAGGATTCCATCCATCATTTTTTTTGTATATTTCTATGCAACGCGCCAGGTGGGACAGGTACGCCCAGATGTGGGTCCTGTGCGCACTGTGCAAGTGGAACCAAGCTTTACTCAACTGATGAATCCTCATGAGGGTAAAACCGGTCTTGGGTTTCTTCTGTTCCGGTTCAGGGAGGACCTGGCCTGGCAGTTCAGGTTGGATTGTTCCTATTGGAACAGGATCAAGAATGATTTTCATATAGCTGGGTCCAAATTGAGGGGGCACAGTGTGCAAAATAATGATGGACTAGAAAGTGGCCTGAGTAATTACCAGTGGCTGAGATTAATTAAGGCATTCTATCCATCACTTTTTTCCATACTTCAATGAGATTCCTTAGGTGGGACAGGTATGTCCAGATGTGGGTCTCATGCACATTGTCCCACTGGAACCAAGCAATACCCAACAGACAAAACCAGTCTTGGGTTGCTTGTGTTCTGGTTCATGGAGTACCTGGCTTGGCAGTTCAGGCTGGACTGTTCCTGTTGGAGCACAGTCTAGACTGATTTGCATATGGCTGGGTCCAAACTGAGGTGACATGGTGTGCGAAATAATGATGGACTGGAAGAGTAACTACCAGTGGCTGAGAATAATTCAAGCAGTCCAACCCTCACTTTTATGTATATGTCAGTGTGACGCTCTTAAGTAGGACTGGTATGCCCAGGCGTGGGTCCCATGCACACTGTGCCACAGGAACCAAGCTATACCTAACCGATGAGCCCTAATAACAGTGAAAAGCAAAATGAGCAAATGATGGACGGAATGCTGAACAATGCAAACGTTAACCCCTAGCCACAAAGATCTGGGTTTAATCCATCGTTCTTTTGCTCACCACACCACCCCAGTTTGGACCCAGCCATATGCAAATCAGTCTTCACCCTGTTCCTCATGGGAACAGTCCAGCCCGAACTGCCAAGCCAAGTCCTCCCTGGACGGGAAACAAGCATCCTGGGACTGGTTTCGGGGCATCACCCCTCATCAGCCAGTCTAGCTTGAATCCAGTGGCGCAGTGAGCCCGGGACCCACGTCTGGGCATACTCTTCCCATTTAGGGCGACAAAAGCAAAAGGAACAAATGATGGACGGAATGCTGAACAATGCAAACATTCAACTCCAGTCACAAAGATCTGGGTTTAATCCATTGTTCTTTTGCTTACCACGTCACCCCACTTTGGACCCAGCCATATGCAAATCAGTCTTGAACCTGTTCCTCATGGGAACAGTCCAGCCCGAACTGCCAAGCCAAGTCCTCCCTGGACCGTAAACAATCATCCTAGGACCAGTTTCGGGGCATCACCCTTCATCAGCCAGGCTAGCTTAAATGTAGTGGTGCAGTGAGCACAGGACCCACGTCTCCGCATACCCTTCCCACTTAGGGCGACAAAAGCAAAAGGAACAAATGATGGACGGAATGCTGAACAATGCAAACATTCACCCCCAGTCACAAAGATCTGGGTTTAATCCATCGTTCTTTTGCTCACCACGCCACCCCAGTTTGGACCCAGCCATATGCCAATCAGCCGTGACCCTGTTCCTCATGGGAACAGTGCTTAAAAGCAAATAGCGCCTAGGCGTTACTTGAGGTTGCACTGGACCAAGGTAAAGCTAAAGTTAAGGCCGACCGTGATGGAGGGCAGGTCGGGTACAGGACCCACGCAGGGCCCGCTGAAAAAGTACCTTGGCTGGAGCAAGCATCGGCGTCGAAGACTCAATGTGTAGGTTCCGATCCACACAGACGGGTAGATGCGCCGTCGTAGAGCCACACAGTCGGGTCCTGCGCCATCATCGAACCCCTTACGATGCAGGTTCTGCATCATCGTCGAGCCTCGCAGTTGGGTCCCGTGTCGTCCTCAAACCCCTTACGATGCAGGCGCTGTGTCGTCGTCGAGCCTCGCAGTCGGGTCCTGCGTCGTTGTCGAGCTACGCAGTGATGTCCTTGAAGCGGCGCTGCTTTAGCGTTGAAGGGCACTGCATAAGTTCCGATGGGCGCAAAGTCGTCACTGCGCCGATTCTTGCAGAAAAGCAACTGCAGAACCCACTTACAAGGCCCAGGATTGGATTGGCACCTCTTGGCAGGGCAGGACTCAACCAGTTGGCAGAGTCCAGCTGCTGAAGCAGGGTTGATGGAAGTCTTTGATGGCCCAGAAACTTCAAAACAGGAGGCAAGCCAGCGAGCCCTTGGAGTCACTTAAGTTCTTGGAAGATGTAGAAATGAGGTCCAATCCTTCTCACTCCCAGGCAAGAGGCAGCAGGCCAACACAGCAGCGCAGTTCATCAGTGTGGCAGTCCCTGCTGGCAGCACAGCAGTCCTTCCTGGCAGAATGGCCTCAGATCCAGAAGGGTCCTGAATTGGTGGTGTCAGGGGTCCAGTACTTATACCCAGTTGTACCTTTTTAGTGGGGGAGACTTCAGAGAGGCCTTTTTAGTACACAACGTTCCTGTATTTCCTGCCCTTGCTCCAGACTCACTACAGAGGGGTATGCAGCTCTTTGTGTGTGAACAGGCACAGCCCTATTGAGGTGCAAGTGTCAGCTCCGACCTCCCAATCTAGTTCAGGAAGGCCCATCAGCCTGGTGTTGGGCCATCACAATGTGAGTGTCACACCCCAACTCCAATTGTGTGTGATTGTCTAGAGGGAAATGCACAAAGCCCAGCTGTCACTTGCCTCGGACATGTATTCTGAGAGAGGCAGAGGCACAGAATGGTTAAAGTAAGAAAATGGCAACTTTCTAAAAGTTATAAGAAATACGGGTCCCTAAACATTAGATAAGGAAAATAATAATCTGGGTACACAAATAATAGCCAGGCAATAGCCGATCAATTGTTTAAAAAAACGGGTGGCACAATCAGTGTTGCAGGCCCACTAGTAGCATTTAATTTACCAGCCCTGGGCACGTGTAGTGCACGTTACTAGGGACTTATAAGTAAATTAAATATGCCAATTGTGGAAAAGCCAATGTCACCATGTTTTAAGTAGAAAGCACATGCACTTTAGCAATGGTTAGCAGGGGTAAAGTTCCCAGAGTAGTGAAGCCAACAAAAACGAATTCAGCAAAAAGGGGAGGAGAAAGGCACAAAGTTTGAGGGTGACCCTGCAGAAAGGGCCTGGTGCAACAAATTTGCAAAAATGTAATTTTTAATTTTAAGGGTAAGGTTTGAGCTTTTCAAAATTTTGTTTTATTTCTGAACGACAATGCAATATGCTAGTTTCTAGTATAGCACTTTGTCTTTTTAGTTCCTAGTGCATGCTTTCTTTTTGTTGTTGCATACCAGTGCTGCTTCAATCAAGGCTACCATTTTCTGCTCCCACTAATCAAGATAAGGACACCAACTTAATTTTTAGTTTCCAATTTTGAATTTCTTCACATTTATAGAGCATTTTAAAACTTTCAGTTTTCTATTTTGCTTTTTTCCCTGTATTATATTATATTAATCTGCTAATATTATTTAATTTTCTAAACAGTTGCGGACCCCTTAATAAGCATCACAAATCTCCAGGGGTCAGCGGACCACAGGTTAGGAATCACTGCTATAGTCTATGTTTAGAAACAAATACATTGTTAAAAAACAAATTAATGGGGGGAAACATCTTTTATCCCGCAGTCAGAACAGCGACCTGCCTTTACAACGCAGTCACTACCCCGACTGCAATGTTACCATGCGTTCCTTTACCCCGCAAGTCGTTACAACGACTTGTTTTAGGGGGCGCGTTGTTGGACTTGTGTTGGATTTTAAGTCCAACACCTTCTCTACTGCTGGGTAGACTGGAGTTGGAATAGTAATTTATACTATTCCAAACTCCAGCTCCCCCCTAGGGCAAGTCGTTGTAATAACTTGCATGGTAAAGTAATGCGAGGTAATCTCGCAGTCGGGGTAGTGACTGCATTGTAAAGGCATGCGGGGTAAATGCATGCAGGGTTCCATCATACAACCATTAATGGGGCAGAAGGACAAGGCAAATTTCAACAATATATCAAGATAATTATGATAAATCTGTCTTAGTTTCTCAGCTGCTGTGGACACAAGGCAGGCAACTATGTTTGACTCAAAAAAATACTAGTAACCTAAAACCATGGCACCCAGAAAAGAACAGGAGTCCTGCGCAAGTCCAAAACAATCTTTCAGAGAGCACCATCTCACAAGTCTGCATTTAATTAGGTCAAAAATGATGTTTCTTGGTGACAGAAGGCCACAGGTATAAAAATCTACTTAATATGCTGCCGTGGGTTTAGTAGTTAAAAAGGGATAGATACCCCAAGAACCACAAATTAGCAGTTGTGTGCAAACTGATGTGGAAATTCACATAACAGATGAGATGATATTTATTTATCTATGTTTTGCATTTTTTGAAACACAGCAAATACTACGGTCACACTTTAAATGATTTCAGGAAATACAAAAAATATCACCATATGTTAGATAGTACGTAAATAAGCATGCAACTTGTGAAACAGGGGAAGACTTCACCCAACTCTAAAGTGCCATTATCTAAAAAATAATAAAAAGACTCTCAGATGAAAGACAGATTTTTCATGGAAATTTTGCACCACGTTCTTCAAGCTTAAGAACGTTCTGAGGATCACATAGCTATGCATACCTGGAAAAAATACATGAAATTAAAAGATGCATTATTCAGCATGAGTCAAGAATCTGACGCAAGAATCTGACAGCACCATTGGCGGCATGTTTTTTAGAGAAGGGAAGTAAAGAAACTGATGTAATGTTGACCGTAATGAAGACCATGCGAAAGAGTGCATCAATCATCATAGCACAGAACTGAAAAAGAAGAGGCACAAATGTTATGGAGGTTGCGCTTAGTGGAAGATGGACTTAATGAATTGAGTGAGATCCACACTATGTAAAAATACAGGTGCTCTCCTCGATGGGAGGCAAGCCACTATACATTAACCAGTAGACCATATCCCAGTTCATTCCAGCAGACTTAGGGGCCAATCCCATCAGTCAGTCGTGCATGAAATCCTGTGAGATATGCGATTCACAGTCACACCAATGAAAATGGTACTACACTTGACGGATGGAGCCGGTATTTATTCTGCATTGGGGCACTGTTGGGAAGCGAGGGACAACCAAAGTGCACATTCAAGCAATGTGCATGTCCGAGTCCTTTTCACTTTACTCCCAGACTTTTTCAGAAGATAGAGGAAAGCCATCTTCAGGAGAGGTCTTTTGTTTATTGGCGATGCCTGGCACAACACCTGAAGGGGGCAAGCAGCTACATGTGGCAGGTAATATTAGGATGTTATTGTCCCAGTCCACCAGGCACCTGAGTTTCTTGACAGAGGGCAAGGCAGCATAAATGCAGATTGTCCCGTCTACTAAGAAGGGCCAAAACAACTTGATAGGAAAGCACCATTTTGTTCAGGAACTCTCTGTGTCCTCCACAGGATGCCATTTTTCCTGTACACAGTCCAGCAGTACTCATGCAACATGTGACAAAGAGCACACCGTGCACTATGAGGGAAAGCAAACACCCGGACATGGGATTTGTAACATTTACCATGAAGGGTGCTAGTGGGCCCTGCTACTTGAGAGAAACAGGAAAAAAAATACCCATGTCTCTAAGCCTAGAATCCGTTGCCACTCTCTGTCAGTCACACTAAAGCCTGGTTTGAATGGCAACATCTGTCAAGACCCTCACTATTAGGACAATGTCACGTTCACAAAGGCACAGTGCACACTTGGGGTGCCCTATGCCTGGTCGACAGCTGCGATCTTCATGTGCTGCAGCATTGAGTGTCAATCTGCTTCCATCTGGCAAGGCAACCTTTTGCAAAAGGAAGCGCTTTGGCCTCAAACACATCCATGCCCCTTATTATGAGCTCCAACGTTGCCCTGCTGTGCTGCCCATTCAGAAAAGCCACCTTGGGTGGGGCCTGTCTATAAAGGGAGGCCCCAATCATTCCCAGCTGCCAAAGGTAGGCCCACCCATTCCCAAAATGATGCAGCAACCATCTTGGGTGGGTCCTATCTATAAAGGGAGGCCCTGCCCTGCCCATCCCCCAAATGCCAAGGAGAGGTAGGATCTCTACTTTGATGCCCCAGCGTTTTCTGGATGTTTGCGTCTTCTACAGAGTGAGTCTTTAGAGAAGTGACCATGCAAAGCTATGTTTCACACGCTCAAAAAGAGCGATAAGTTTATCTTTTAATTTGTTATTGTTGCCAACTTAAGCTGAACATCAGACATGCGGATACTGCAAATTGATGGAAAAGGTTATGCCTTACCCTTCCTTTCTTCCCCACCCCAGCGTCTGACAGAGGAACATGTCTCCATTTTGTGGCAGGACGTGCAAGCCGTTTTGGCCGAAGAAGCTGTCGAGAGGTTGCCTGAAGTAGGACGTGGTTGCTATTCCCGCTATTTTCTGGTGCCCAAGAAAGATTGAGGTCTTCAGCCTATTCTAGACCTGCTCCCTCTCAATGCCTTCCTCTGGAAGGAGAAGTTAAAAATTCTATCCCCGGCCAAAGTCTTATCTGCTCTTGGCCCAGGAGACTGGATGGTGGCATTAGATCTGGAGGACTCCTATTTCCATATGACCGGCCTATCGACGCTACCTGCGGTTCGCTGTGGGTGAGGAGCATTTACAATTCGCTGTGCTTCCCTTTAGTCTCACCAGTCCTCTGGGGTGTTCATGA
The DNA here is from genome assembly GCA_963921515.1 of Calotriton arnoldi. Classification (NCBI taxonomy): domain Eukaryota; kingdom Metazoa; phylum Chordata; class Amphibia; order Caudata; family Salamandridae; genus Calotriton; species Calotriton arnoldi. The sequence goes on from CAWUFW010001160.1 coordinate 347,715, forward strand.
AAGTGATGGAGGTGGTGGCAGCCCACCTTCAGAAGTTGGGCGCAGTACACTCCTACCTCAACGACTGGCTTTTGAAGGCAGGCTTACCTCAGGCAGTTGCTAACCTCCAGACTACGTCAAACCTCATGTCATCTATGGGGTTGACTCAATGCGTTGAAGTCACACCTGACTCCTTCTCAGACACTCCCCTTCATTGGAGCTATTCTGGACACTGTTCGGTTTTGCGCCTTTCTCCCGGGAAAAGAGTCCAGGACATTCAGGCTATAATCCTGATCTTTCAGCCTCGGTCATGGATTTCAGTGAGGTCGACTCTGATCCTGCTAGGACTGATGGATTCCTGTATCCTGCTGCTCAAGCTAGCCTGGTGGCATATGCGGGCTCTGCAGTGGGATCTGAAGTCCCAGTGGGCTCAACATCATGGGGACCTCTCCGACCATGTTCAGATTTCAGAGAAGATTGCAAAAGATCTTGAGTGGTTGTTGCTGAACCATGATTTGGTCAGCCGCAGACCCCTCTCCCTTCCCCACACAGTGACGACAGTGGTGGCGGATGCATTGCTTCTGGGATGGGGTAGCCATCTGGGAGAGGTGGAGTCCCAGATCCACATCAACCTTGTGAACCTTAGGGCCATCCCCTTAGTGCTAAAATCCTTCCTCCTGTCCATCAAAGGGAGGCTGGTGCAGGTGCTTACGGACAACACCACCTCCATGTGGTACTGCAACAAACAGCGTAGGGTGGGGTCATGGACCCTGTAATAAATTAGATTGTTGGCTGACTGGGGTGAGCCCTGGTCAATGATCAACCACAATCATTGTCGGGGTGAGGCACACTGCAACCATAAATTAACATGTGCTCAACCCTCTGTAGCATGGCACAGAGTAGTCAGGCTTAACTTAGAGGGAATGTGTAAATTATTTGTGCAACACTTCAAACAGTAGTAAAGCGAAAACACCACACAAAAACAATCCCACACCAAGTTTGAAAAATAGAACTTTCTTCAATAAATAAAATAACACCAAAATGACAAAATCAAATCAGTAGAACTGGAGATATTCAATGTAAAAGATTTTAGTGGAAATAGCGCCCACGAACACAAAGCACAAACTGTGGATATCTGGTTGTACCGAAACGGGACAAAGTCACAAGTTCAGGCTGACCACGATGGAGTGCGGGCCAACTACAGGGACCCAATTAGGCCAGCTGAACAAAGTACCTTAAATCATGGTTTGCAGGGCGTAGTGAGGATCCACGTCGAAGATGCATCGCCCAGCCAAACCAAAGCGTCAGTTCCGAGATGTGACAAGTCTGCGATGGGAGTGCCTGTGTGGTCATCAGGGATCCTGTCAATGGTGCTTGTAATATGAAGTCTGGCATCAAGGAGGCGGCGCGCAGTTGGGGCGATGGGTCAGTTCTGAGGAGCTGCAAGGCTGTGATGCGGAGACCAGAATCGTCATCAAGACTGCCATTTACGAGGGATGCGAGGGCCTGCACTGCAGATGCACCACGCAGCGGCAATTCAACTGGGGCTGCAAAAGCGATGCAGGTCTTTGCTGTGGGTCAAATCTATGCTGCAGCAGTGATGCGTCAGTTCAGCTCGGGTTTGCGCCACGCAGCAGAGGAGATGTGTCATTTCTGCTGGATCCACAGAGGCTTGCAGAGCACCTTAAGCCCTCTTCCAAGGGTCCAGGACTGGCATGGTACCACTTGGGAGGGTAGACTCACAGATGCCAAAATGACAAAAATCAAATCAGTAGAACTGGAGATATTCAATTTAAAAGGTTTTAGTGGAACTAGTGCCAAAAAACACAAAGCACCAACTGTGGATATCTGGTTGTACCTGAAAGGGACAAAGTCACAAGTTCAGGCTGAACATGATGGAGTGCTGGCCAGCTACAGGGACCCAATTAGGCCGGCTGAACAAAGTACCTTAAATCATGGTTTGCAGAGTGTAGTGAGGATCCACAATGAAGAAGTGTCGCCCAGCCGAAGCAATGCATCGATTCCGAGATGCGACGTGTCTGCGATTGGAGGGCCTGTGTGGTCATCGAGGATCCCGTCAACGGGGCTTGCAATGTGAAGTCTGGCATCGAGGAGGCGGCGCGCAGTTGAGGTGATGGGTCAGTTCTGAGGAGCTTCAAGGCTACAATGCGGAGACCGGAATCGTTGTCAAGACTGCCATTTATGAGGGATTCGAGGGCCTGCGATGCGGATGCACCATGGGGCTGCAAAGGCGATGCGGGTCTTTTTTCTATGGGTCAAATCCATGCAGCAGCAGTGATGCATCAGTTCAGCTCGGGTTTGCGCTACGCAGCAGAGGAGATGCGTCATTTCTGCTTGATCCACAGAGGCTTGCAGAGCACCGTAAGTCTACTTCCAGGGGTCCAGAACTGGCATGATCCCACGTGGGAGGGTAGACTCATAGATGGCAGAGTCCAGGTGCAGGTGTAAGGTTGTTGGAAGCCTGTTGCGTCCCTGAGGCTTCAGATTAGGAGGCCAGCTAACTAGTCCTTGGAGTTACTTTGAGTTCTGGGTTCAAGAGATGCAGGCCCAGTTCTTCTCACCCAGGCAAGAGGGTAGCAGACAGCAGGTCAGCACAACAGGGTAGCAGTCCTTCAGAGCAGCAGTCCAGAAGAGAGACAGTCCTTTCAGCAGCACAGCAGTCCTTCTTTCTGGCAGAGTATCCACTGGTCCTGAAGTGTACTGAAGAGTTGGTGTCTGAAGTCCAGTATTTACACCCAGTTGGGTCTTTGAAGTGTCAAGAAGCTTCTAGAGGCATGTCTTTGTATTGAACAGCTACCCTGTGGTCCTAGCCCTGGCTCTAGACTAACTACAGGGGGTATGCAGCTCTTTAGGTGGAGAAAGGATACAGAATATTCAAGTGTAAGTGGGGCTGGGCCCAGCTCCTCACTTCCATCCTGCCTGTGATAGCTCATCCAGTCACACCTAAGCTCCCCATTGTGTGTGGCTGTCTAGGAGGAATATACAAAACCCAACTGTCATATGACCCAGAGACAGGCTGCAGACACCAAATGGCCAAGACAGGAAAATGCCATCTTTCAAAATTGTAATTTAAAATCCGACTTCACCATAAGTTAGGATTTTTCATTACAATTCCAAAGACATCAAACATTACCTAGTTACCTGTTCCCATTTGGAAATTACACTTAGAAAATATATGTGAGAAGTTGGCCTGGCATATGCTGTCCACTAGTTATAGTGGGCACCTTGCACCAGTCCAAACGACCCTTATTGATGATAGGTTTAAAGACAACATTTATTGAAAGCTATCCTAGTGGTAGCTATGGAGAGCAGCCTTCAGGCTAAGTCTTGAAGGAGTGTAAAGCAGCTTGGTTTACCAGATTATAACCTCTTGAATAACTAAATGAAAGGAGAACCACACAAGATATATATAAAATATATGTATTTATTTCTAAACACTAACTACTAATCCCTTTATGAGATTAGAGTTCAAGATACACAGTATCACAGTATTAAAACAACAGTAAATAGCACAATACACAGTGGGTTCCAGGGGGAGACCAAACCATATACTAAGAAAGTGGTATAAGAACCACGACTTGACTAGACACAGTGCCTAGAGCACGTAGAATCGCTGGGACCGCAAGGAACCACCCAAGGTAGTGACACAGGAGACCCACGGGGGACGTGAGCAGTGTGAGAACACAGCCGCGAGCGCCGTAGGATTCAATGCGGAAAGTCGCGGTTGGAATTTTAAAGATAAAGGACACTTAGGAGAGGACTTTGAGCAAACCCCTTTAGACTTAAGGGGTTCTAGGGCCAACACCCACGTGAGCACCGGAGTACTCGAGTTACCTCACCCAGGGAAGCCGGGTGCATAGGTGTCAAAAGGTGTTGGGAATCGTCGTCGTTTTCAATGGCGATCTGCTGCAAAATGCTGCTGCCGTGAAGGAGAAAAGTGTCCGGTCTGATCCAAGCCTGGATCGAAGATGTGAAGAACCTGAAAGCAGAGGGGACAGAGTCTGGGTCACTAGCCAGTGACCAGGAGCGAAGCAATTGAATGCCCACCGATGTCGGGTGCTTCAGGTGCGAAGAGGTGAAGCTTGACTCTGCAGCCACGGGGTCCCGGAGATGTCGACGATGACCAGGAGCCGGATTCGAGCTGTTCCACGAAGGATGTCGAGTGCTGGGGTGTCGGTGATCGGATTGACCACAACAAGCCTTGGCAACAGCAACCCACGCAGGAAGAGAAAAGATGCTTCTGTGCGGACCAGCAAGGTCCTGGGGAAACCCCAAGCGATGGAGAGTCAGGGCACGTCTGGAGCAACAAGGGAAGCCCAATAAAAGTTAGAGTTGCCTTCTTGGGGACCCACAGGTCAACGTACCAGGGATCACGAAGGCACCTCAAGAGGAATCACAAAATGGCGGCCCACGGAACACTCGTTGAGTGTAGGCCTGTAATCTTCAGTGCAATTACTGCTCGGGGTCAGGGCTACAAGTAACCCAAAGCTCAGCCTCAGGGGTCGCCGGAAAGCTGATGCTTCTGCAAATGGTCACGGTGTCCAGGGGTCGAGTTGCACGGTCTCCACGAGGGATACGGGCCTCAGACTTGCTGTGGGCACAGATGGACCTCGGAAAACCTACCTCCTGTGTGACAATATTCTTCGGAGTCCATCGGAGCTCGGAGATGCCAACCGGTCAGTTGCGTTAAAGGTGCCTGCCTTGCAGGGGAGTAACTCCTTTACTCCAAGGGAGATTCTTCAGTCATCCAGCGTAGTGTAAATCGTCGAAGTACTTGGTTTCTGGTATCAGAGTTTAGTCCAAGTGTAATCTAAAGTCCTGTAGTCAGGGTTTCCTACTTTATACCCAAGGAAGGGGTGGGACAAACTCTGGGGACCCACCTATGGGAGGGTCAGGAAAGAGGGGTGGCTACACCCATTTCCTTTGTCCAGTTTCACGCCAGAGCAGGGGCTGTGTGCCCCTGCAACCGGTTTGAGCTGGACTATGCACAGGGACACCAAATGTGCCCCCAGTGCAGACTTCAAAGCACTCTGAGAGTGCACCCACCCAGCCCCAATACACTAAAGCCTGTCTGGGAGGTGGTCACACCTCCCTGTGACAGGAAACCTATTGTCCAGGCCTCCCCTGCCGGAGTTTCGTCCAGCAGCAGGAGGGCAGACTCGTGTCTGTGGCTGCAGCATCCATTTTGTGATGCCAGGGTTCTGTTAAGCTGGTACCGGGTGTACCGGTGATGCCATGTGGCTCCCTCTAGAAGGGAGGAATCATACCTCCCACTCCAGTACTGGGGTGAGGTATGATTCCAAGGTGTTTGACACCAAACACAACAGTTTTCCATGCAGCCATTCTCAAGTTAGCATTTACCGCGGGGTTACAAAGCACTTAAGAGTATATGGTCTGGCTGCATCACAAACAACCCCGGAATGAAGATTCCGAAAGCTGCAGAGGGGCTCTGCTCATGCATGGGCACCCTCTCACATGAAACCCAGCAACCTGCCTTCAGGATTGTTAAGGCCTGCCATAGGGGTGACTGATAGGTTTACATGTGCAGTGATATGGAGAGATATAGGGAACCTATATCTCAGTAAGGGGTGCATATACCACCTTACACAGGCTGATGTAGCAGACCTGTTGTGTCATTTTAAAAGGCTTCCCAGGGGTGGCACAATACATGCTGCAGCCCTTGGTAGGCCTCTGGGGTACCTATGCCCTGGGTACATAGTATACCATATACTAGGGTCTCACAAGGGTACCCCAGATTCCAATCTGGAGTGTACCTAAAGTACATACAATCAATTTAAGGGGAAAGCAGATAGGCTGGGGTCCTGAATAGCAGGATCCCAGCCAAACTAAGTCGAAAACCAGCAAAACACCAGGAAAAAAGTGGGGGCAACCATGCAGATTCCACCTTCCTACATTATAACAAGGTAACTCCAATGTTATCCTAAGGGAGGAGTAAGTCTTGCACTAGGGAAAACGACTTTAGGAGTTTCTCACTACCAGGACGTGTAAAACTTAAAAGTACATGTGCAACTTTTTAAATACATTGAACCCTGCACTCTGGGATGTCCAGGGCCTGCACTAGGGGTGACATATGTGTATTAAGGAGGTTTATTTTGCCAGGTCAACATGGCAGTTTATAACTGCACACACAGGTTGCAATGGCAGACCTGAGACATGTTTAAAGTGCTACTTAAGTGGGTGGCGCAACCAGTGCTGCAGGCCCACTAGTATCATTTAATTTACACACCCTGGGCAAAGGTGGTGCCACCTTACTAGGGACTTACAAGTAAATTAAATATGCCAATTGGGTGTAAGGAGAGAGCACAATCAGTTTAGCACTGGTTAGCAGTAGTAAACTGTGCAGAATCCTAAGGCCAGCAAAAATGAAGTCCGCAAAACAGGAGGAATGAAGGCAAAATGTTAGGGCAAAAACCGCACCAAGGATGCAAGGTCAAAAAGACCCTGTGCCAGGAGGACTTGCGCCTCTGGGAATGGCTGAACCACCAAAGAATCTTCCTGGTGGTGAACTACCTAGCAGGATCATTGAATGCCAGGGTGGGCGACGTCAGCTTCTAGCGGATCACGAGTGGCAATTACACCCGGAGGTCTCTTCTGCAAATAGGGAGAACTTTGGCTCAATCTGTTTGCCACCACCAAGAACGCACAATATCAGCACTTCTGCTAGTTGGAGTTTCCAAGGCATCTCTTATGTAGAGACGCGTTGTGCATCGATTGGAACTCAGATCTCCTGTGTGCCTTCCCCCCGATACCACTCCTGCCCAGATATCAAGAAGATCAGGAAAGACTGGGCCCAAGTCATCCTAGTGGCTCCAGATTGGGCACAGAGAGTTTGGTTAGCAGAACTCCTGGGCTTGAGTATATGTCCTCCAATCAGGCTACCCCTCTAGAAGGACCTGCTGTTAAAAACAACTGGGTAGGTTCTGGTCCCGGGTCTTTGCAACCTCCATCTTCATGCGTGGAGAGTGAGCGGTGACAGCTGAACACCTTTGCCTTCCCCTGGATGTATTTGATGTCATCTTGGTAGCCAGGTGTCCCTCAACAAAAACTATACACCTGTCATTGGGAAACATTTGTGGTTTGGTGTGGCATACACCAGATTGACCCCCTCTAGTCCAGTCAGTCTGATGTTTTATTATTTGTTCTGTCTCTAGCCCAGCAAGGCCTTGCTCTGGGCACAATTAAAGGTTATCTTTCGGTCCTCTCGGCCTTCTTACAGTTGCCTGATCAGCCATCCTTGTTTAGATCACCAGGTGTAATGCAATTTCTGAAAGGGCTACAACACATGTTTCCCCCTTCTCCGTTTGTAATGCCCCAATAGGACCTTAAACCTCCTCTTACCTATTTAATGTTTATTCCATTCAAGCTACTCCACAGCTGCCCTTTGCAGCTTTTTGCCATTAAAACTGTGTTCTTGATTGCCCTCACCTCTGCACGGCATATAAGTGAACTTCAGGCTTGTGTGTTCATCTACCATACATCACCTTCTGCCCCGATAAGCTGGTACTGCGAACTAGAGCCTTCTTTCTACCGAAAGTTGTGACGCTGTTCCAGGTTGGTCAAACCATCACCCTGCTGGCGTACTATGCTCTGCCTCACCCCTCTAAGGAGGAGAAGAGACTTTATCGCCTGGACCCCAAAAGAGCGTTCAGTTTCTACATCAGCCATACCAAAGGCTACCGGGTGGACAATCAGCTCTTTGTGGGGTTCTTCGAAGCCAAAAAAGGTAAGGCTGTGCAGGAGCTTACCATCTCGTGCTGGATCGTGCTCTGCATTAAGATCTGCTATGCACTGGTTTAGAAGCAGCCTGTGGAAGGCTTGCATTCCCACTTCACAAGTTTTAAAGCTGCTACTGAAGGAAGTGACCCGATTTGGGCCACCCGGGTCACTCGCGACCACCTCTCAGCCTTCCGCACAAATGAAGAGTCCGTCGGACAGTAGAGAATACAAACCAAGGTATTTATTAGTGTTCGCTTGAGCGGAGTCCAGTCTGACTAGCCTCCTAAGATGCTACCGAGGGGACTGGCCCTCCCCAACATTACATCAGTTGTTAAACATTTCCAATGCCCAGCAAGACCCGCCCAGAATTGGAAATTTCCAGTTGGAGCAGGTTAACAAAGGAGACACAGAAGACGAGCTACACTCCTGGGATCGGGTACATGCTATCTCTGCTTCAAGGTTACTCTGTCCGTGCCCGCCACTGTAGAGCATGAGAACGGGCCTATCTAACAAGGAAGGTATGCAAAGGCACATTCATGTATTCATTAAGATAGCGAAGCTCAACCTTGGAGAAACACACAAAAAAAATCGAAGCTGCTTTCCGCTGAGGCAGGCAAAATGAGACAGAAGTCAGTTTCGATCATTACACAAAATGGCGGCTTAGTCAAAATGGTTTGGCAAATGCTAACTTTAGCATAATGCTAATAGGAGGAGTCGACCGGAAGTATTTTCTAGTCCAACACTACCACTGCGTTAGCACGCAGTTCTCTAGACATCTGTCAGGCAGCTACATGGTTGTCCTGCCATACGTTCACAAAGCTCTATTGTCTGCACAGCCAGGTTCATCGAGAGAGGCGTTTTGCCCACTCGGTTGTGCAGTACTGTCTAGTTCACTCACAGTCCCACCTCCTATTAGGTACTGCTTTAGTATCTATTCAGAAGGTGAGGAATCTGCAGCTAGAAGTCTCTATCAGAAGAACAAGTTATTTACATTCGGTAATGCTCTTTCTGGTAGACTCTATCTAGCCACAGATTTCTCACTGGCCCTCCCATCCTCCATGTTCTGTGAATGGACCCTACCTCTAAATAAGACTCCAAGTCTATGAATCTGCACGCGGTAATACCAATTTGCTTCACGTCTGGAGGCGCTGATAGTTTAAAAACTAACTGACGTGAGGAACATAGGAGTGGCGACTTTATAGACCCTGCACGTCACTTCCAGAGCGGAACAGCGTCGGTGCAGAGCCGTACAGCACTACTGATGGAGCAGAGAAAAAAAATTTTTTTTTAACCCCTAACAAATTTAATAAATAATTAATAAAATGTTCGTTTAAATGTATTAATCAACAATGTACGTGAGGGAAGGGTAACACGCAAGTACATGGGCTGAATAATCTATTAACGAATGTCTGTGTGTCTAATTATAACATAAAAATAATTGCGTACTAAATAAATAATAAATGCATGATTTGTGCTTCATAGAATATAAACGTGTCGTTGCAAAAACAATAGTGATGGTAAGTAAGGAACAGCTTAAATGTTGCTTTCTGCTAGGTAATAATTAATTGGGGTACGTAGATGACGGAAGGGAAACGAAAAGGCTATGTTTCTCTATTTTAATTATGTTTTGTTTATTTCTAAATAGTGCTTCTAAGTATAAACGAGTGGCGAGATAAAATGGCTGCCGGTTATTAAAGTGCGCATGTGCGGGGAAACGCGTGACAAGGGAGAAAAAGTTGGAGAAAAGCTAACCACGTGATGATGCTGAGAGGCTAAGATGCAAGAATGGTCAAGGCTGATGTGACCTAATTGAACTGATAGTGTGCCGTGGTGATCAGCAAAGAACCGTGGGAAACCGTTTTTAAGAGAAAGGACAATGCCTGCAGAGTTCTCGAATGTATCGAAAGAAGTTACGAATGTACTGATCGAAGCGGATGGAAACATGTCTTGAACTGTGAGAAAGGAAATGAACATATACATTCCGAAAGAACAAGTTGGATCCGGGAGAACTTGATTAAGAATGAATAGATGAAATGAATGGACCAATGAAAGAAAAGCGCGTTATTAATGTTGCAACAATTTAGTTAGCAAAGTTAGAATTAGGGTATAAGAGGGCCTACTCTTAGTGGGAGGGGGTCAGAGTTGGAGAGTCGCAGTCAGAGTCGGTGTTGGAGTTGGTGGCTTCCAGTGCTTGGTGGTCCAGATCGATCCATTTTACTGAGCGGGAGAGGAAGAAAGACTGTTAGATGAGACGGGTTGCAGGTAGCTGATGCTGACGAGCTGAAGTTTCTGTTGCTGTCTTATTTTTCCAGTTGAGTATGAGAATCAGGTTATTTTTAATTCTTACACTTAGGTTAGAAATCATTAGGATAAATTAGGAAAGATAGGCAGGTAATTAGGGTTTTGCTTCATGACAAAATTTCCTTTCGGCAATAAAATTGATTTTGCTTAATAAATATTTGAATTAATAATGAATGAATAATTGAATAAAAAGTCTAAATTCTTTCTCATGCTTTTAAAATTATATAAAATTTAAGATTCTTAATCAAACGACTCAGTGGTTATTTTACTAAATGATTGTGACACTGGTAATTGGTTATTGTGATTTAGCTGGTCTTAATCACTACAAACTGATTTCTTACTAGATGATCCATCGACAAAACAATGAGCAGGAATATCTTAAGAAATAACTAAGAAAGCGATAGGTTAAGGTAATAAGGTATCCCGGCTCTTTACAGCGGTACATAAATGATGTTTTTCATTTAGTTCTCATGTTTCTCCTAGGAGTATAGAATTTCGTAAAGGTGTAGAGGAAATCCAGGTGTGTGTGTGTGTGTGATAGGCGATGTTATGGGCCCCATCGTCATGTGGATGTGAGAAAATATAAGTCACCCCTGGATGACCGATAAGTGACCTAGGAGGAAAATAGTTTTTATTGTACGCGCTGCATCACTACCTTCCAGCTCGCAGAGGTACTACGAAAAAAGTTTGCGGATACAGTTAGACCCCTGAGGAATCTGCAGCTAGATAGAGTCTCTTCCAGAAAGAGCATTACCGAAAGTAAGTAACTTCTTTTTGCTTTCTGGTCCACTGTAAATGCTTTTGCCAACTGAGGGAAGAACCACTGCAAGAATCTTTTGCAAGCTTTAATGGCAGAAAGTTGAGCAGAACACACATTCTTTTTTTTTCTGGGTGCAGGACTCTCTCAGGAAGGCAGTGTTGACTGTTGGCACCATGACCTGAAGAGGAAGAGAGGGCGTTCCTGTAGTGGTATGGCTTGCTAGGGGCTATCATTTAATGCTCCATGCAACAAGAGGTCTTTGCCTGCTCTGCTCAAAATCAGCGGCTTCCTCAGTCGCAAGGCCTTGCTGAGCTACAGTGGGACTTGCTGATGTCTCCATCAGAGCAGCAATTATTGGGGGGTTGTCAGCAGTGGCATTATGCTCCACTTGCAGGTCAAACTGTGGTAAAGACAGTCTGCCTGCCTGGGATAAGAACATTGCTTTCTGTCCTGTGCCTGTCATGTTGGAGCCACACCATTCCTTTGTGAGAATGTGCACGGTTGAACCTATAAATTTCCCAACTCAATATGGTTGACCTGGTAGTATTTTGCACCTCAGTTTCCAAATCTAAGATGGCACCCACTTAATTTCCTGTGATACCATGTCCTGTCTAGGCCATATTTAAGGAGACCTTGCCTTAAGGTGGATGCGTTGCAATGCGTTTGAAGCCCTATTTTTTGTCATGCTTATCACCCACTTTTAATAGTTTTTTCCCTGATTTTTGCTTTTTTTATGCAGCTGGACTTCTTCAAACATTCCCCTCATGATTTTTGCAGGGCTCTTTTTCTACTCTATATTACAGTAGTTCTAGTTTCTTGGTTTTTAACTCCTTGTCTTTCTTCAACTCTAGTCGAGTACTATCATTGCTGCCAAAGGACAGTGTTTTTTGCCCTTGGGATTTTTTCTTCCTAATTGTGACCCTTTTAAAGAGACACCTGTCATCGTTCACATGCAGGGTGGCACCATGGCTAGTGGGAGGAGCAGTCCATTTCTCGGGCAATCAAGGTAAATAAAAGAGAGACCATCATTCAGATGTTGCCACATCAGTCTAGCAAAGTATTGCATCACAGGGCGAAATTCTCTAGACTACCAAAGACTGTATTTCTCAGTACTTTATTCAAAAACTGTTTTCAGATTTAAGGTTGATTTAAGATTTAAACCAGGTATCTACATAATTTCTAAATGTTAAGTTTGAAATGCTGCCATCTTCAAAAAAATACAGTTAGATAATTTTATATAGACTGTTACAGACGTCACATAGCCTGGAAATCAAGTGACCCAGATTCTAGAAAGCCAGCATGCAGATAAAAAAGGGTTAGAGAGAAATATTACATATTTACTTTAGTCCACTTTTAAAACATGCACAAATGACAGATCATGGACTACAATCCTTGTATGCATTTATCAAAGGTGCATGGCACTGTAAATATTATATAAATCTCTTAGCCACAACCCTACTGATGCGTCTAATGTCAGATCCCATGTATATTGACAGTGTGCAGTTTTTGAAAGTAAGGGTCAGCCTTTGATTCCAAGGACTAGGCCCTGTTGTGTATTTATGCCTCTTGATTCCTGGCAGAAATTGAAAAGCAAGATATATGAAGGAATTAAATCTGATGGATTTTCAATTATCTCTGTTGAGCCTTCTGTCCTGTGAGTTGCGGAGTTCAGCTGGTGCACATTCAAAAGTCTCATAAAAATATATTTAATATTTATTTTCAAGTTAAGTACATTTTTAAAATGTTCCCTATACTTTACCAATAGAGAGTCTCTATAGTCGGCCTGAGATCGCTTCATAGTAAAGTATAGAGAAAAATAAAACAAGTTTATTTAGCTCAAAATAAATATTAAAACTAATTTTATGTTAAATAATAATCTAAATTTATTATATCTTATTTGCTTTACATGTAGAACAAATAGAAAAATGCCACAGCACTATTACATTAATTTTGAAATAAAACTTCAATCAATTTGAGTATATTAAATTAAAATGATCTTTCTGAAGTTTAAATTAAAAAACATATTCCCATCTAAAGAAAAAATATTTTTTAACGGGCATCACAAATTAAATTATTGAAATTGACTTATAGGATAAATTAAAATTAATGTAATTATTTTTAATTACATTTATTCTTACATATTTTTAAAATTCAAAATAAATTATTAAAATATTTTATAAATTGATAAATATGTAATATTTGTATATATATTTTTACATCAAGCTATATTTATATTTTAAAGTATTTTAAGCAATTGAACATTATTTCCAATGTGAATTTATTTTAAGTCCCTACCTTCACTATTTTCTATGGGAGGGTGTTGCAGTACCAGTATTTGGCCATGCATATTACTCGACTTACTACAGGTTTTTTTTAATGCTAACTTACACCCGTATTTTGTGAATACTGAAAAGTAGTAAACTTACTCAAAAGTGTAAGTTACCTTTGTGAATCAGACCCAGAGTCCTTCTATTGTATATGTTACACAAACACACACACACTCTCTCTCTCTCTCTCTCTCTCTCTCTCTCTCTCTCTCTCTCTCTCTCTCTCTCTCTCTCTCTCTCTCTCTCTTTCTCTCTCTCTCTCTCACTCTCTGTTAGAGCAAGGTTCTGGGATTCACATAACAACAGACCTCTACAAGAAAGGGCTCAGTAGACCGCACTCCCTGACACAGGAAAAAAAGATCTGTTCAATCTACAAATTCACAAAACATTCACCGCTTTATGTGATGTAGCCAGGGAAGGGACAGTAGTCCACTGCTTAGTGTGAGGGCATGCTTGGCATACACCTCCATGTCACAAGACAGCTCTTGGACATTGCATTATCAGGAACAGACAAAGGCAACTGCATACATGCTAGATTAGTGTGACACCAAGGCCAAAATTAAAGTCAGGATACCAGTTTCAAATGCAATCGCGCACTCAGGGCAGAAGTACATGTCCATTTACCATGCAAGGAACATTCCTATCTCAACACCACGGTTCCACATTTAGTTGACCGGGGCAATTTTTCACTGTTATCCATTAGAATACAACTTGTGGGATAAGCACACAATATTGGCCTTGCATAACAGTACCCCTAATTTGATTAATCATCGCTAATGGTCCAAAGCCACACTTTGAGATGCCTCTCTAGGCGTGTTCTTTTGCAAGATTGAGGGTTCAGATGTGCCCTTAAGTCCTTGCAAATTGAAATGTAAAATTTCCTGGATATTCAAAAAGACAGTTGTAATATTCAATAAATATACAGAAGTGATAATTATGTTGATCATTCTTTGCTGAAAATAATAGCAGCCTACAAACATAATTTTTTTTTTTTAAAGCCACAAGGAAACCAACTACAAAACAAAATGCAATCACCTGTAAGCCACATCTCAATCCTAGAAAGTCCCATGCCGTTCCCTTTCTTTCTCTTTGTATTGAAGGCACCTTGTCAAACACAGTGTTCTGGAATCATTGCGTACACTTCCTAATTCTCCTCAGATGGTTTCTGTTTCTTCTCTTCAAAGCCTAAAGAAAAGCATCAACACCTTTAAAATGTAAAATCTCAAGTTAATTAAATAAAATTATCCTAACCAACAAATTCTTCAATCAGGAAGGAAGACTTAATAAAATCATAAATTTACTTCAGCACAACGAGGAAATTTTACATTCTGTGGCAGGAACTATGGCAAGGATTATGTGCAGGATTTCTAAAGTGCAACTATGAGAAAAAAATTTCATCCTGGCGTAAGAAATCAAACAAAAAGTGAAGCGGGCTAAAGAAGGGGTTAAAATAGTCAATTTTTAAAATGTCTTCTGACAACTGTAGAGCTCAGTAAGGTCCAGATGTTGGTAAGCAAAGAGTTTCAATGTTTACTGGCAAGAAGCAAGAAGGAGCAACTGCAAAAATAACTCTTTTTCATCACTGGAGAGCAGAGTTTGTGAATTCCATTTACAAAGCTTACCACCAAAGAGGCGATGCCTATGACTGGTTTACAAACAATTTCGAGAAGGGGCAGTCTGTTGAAAAGTCCACCCCCTTATATCTTTCAATCTGCTTCCCAATAAAAAGGCTTTGGATAGCAGGCAGACCAGTCTCCTGTGTGACCCAGTAAATCCATCTTGCTAAAGTAGGGGGAAAAAACAGCAGGACAAAATGTTCATAAAAAGAAGTTAACAGTTCTTTTGCCATCCAAGGTCTAATGAGACCTGTCGCCAGCTCATACTCCTTGAGGTAGTGAACTACCCACAGAATGCCTTCAGAAGACCATACCTGAAATCAACTGCATATTGGACTTAGAATGTCTAGAAACCGTAAATAGTACTTGAGTAAACATCCTTCAGACTAATTCAAACACCCTGACATCTGCACAATATTAAAGGAAGTTGCATACAAAATCTTAGTTAACTTGGCCTCCACATAGTTTCTTCACAGACTATTGTTAGCTTTTCAGTTCTGAAATAACTGACCACTTTATTCACAGCCCAAAACTGGGAGCATTTACACTTTGGGAGAGTAACTAGCCCGATTTCTTTCAAGAACTTCCACACCCAAAATGGGACTATTCCACTGATACACGACATGCCAAAATGGTAAATCTATAGGAATTGATATGTGGTAGACCTTTCCATTGTTTGCCAAATGGGACATAAAATTCACTTCTTAAATAACGTCCGCCACCAGGGATCAACATCACCCTCAAGACTCTAGCTTTGCCATTATACCATCCAGATCCATTTTATTTCTGTATCCTCGTCACCCAAGCCTGGTTGATGAAGAATGTAGCCCATCGTGATAAGCCTGGGACTGTCAAACAATCACTGAAATCGACCACACCATCAATCTCAGCAGCTCACCATACATGAGACAGTGGAATTCCCCTATGGTCCCATCAGTAGTCCCAGAAACCAGATTGGAGAATTACACGAAAGAACCACAAGAACTGCAAACCATGCTTGAGACATCAAAATCAAAGCTGCTAGAAACATGTCAACTAGCTGTCCTCTGATCTGGGGTCTTACCCTGTGTATCATGGTGAAGAGGGAAGGCAAAAACGAAGCATTCCCTCTGTCTTAGAGGAAGGCTTCCACCAGCTTTGTCTTAAATTGGTCTCCCGTAGAAAAAGGTAAAAATCTACGAGTTGAAACTCATTACGAGCTATCTCTATGAACACCTTGAATTCAGCCTCCAGTTGCTGGAGTCTTTCAAAAAACTAGAATTCAAGTCTGCAACAACTTTGGTCTTGCCTGGGAGATCACTGAGATTCCCTTGTGGAGGCAGATATGATAAAAAATCCTTGACCAGCTCCTTCAGCATCCTCGATCTTGAGTACTTAGGTGGTTGGTGTACCATACTTGTGACATGTTTTTCATTCTCCAGAGCACACAGCAATGTGCTGCGAAAAGCACTGAACCCCGCCAGAAGCTCTATACAGTTGATGTGAAGACCCAATTTGTATCTTGACTACTTTCCTGTGGTAAAAACATCTATGCATTAAGCTCCCATACTTGGTCTGCTGACATCCTTCTTGATCGGTATATTTGGCATGATCCCTGATATGGCCCTACCATTCTATACATAGGTGTATTCTTAATCCTATCCCCTTCTGATAACTCTGCTTCCTCCTTGTAAGCGAGCTGTTCCTCAATTGTATTATCTATAATCTTTGTAAGGACTGCTTAATGGAGTGGGCCCAGAAAAGTCGCCAATATCATCATCAGGGCAAGTAAGCTGACAATCTTTTAATTTAAAACTTTATTTATTTTTAAGTATTTCTAATAACATGAGAAACATGATGGTATGAAACAATTTAGTAATTTGTGACTAACTCAGAAAAGGAAGTATTCGGAACATATTGTGCTCAAAGTGTAGTTCGGACGTCAAACACACCTTTGTTTGAAGTGTTTGGGGATACTCACTGCAGGTGTCCTATATAGGTCCGCACATCACTCAAGAAAGAGAGTGTGTGCCTATTCTGTGGAACTGCAAGTCTCCCAACTTTGGTTTCAGAGGTAGAAATACAAAAGACAAACATTTCAGAGAAAAGGGTGAGTGAAGTGTGGAGGAGTAACCTAGGGGAAGAGAAGGAAAGTAGGCCAAGGGAATAAGGGAAGAACCCTTTATGGACTTACTAAATAGTAATGGGGGTTCCACTTACTAATTAGTGTTGGGGGTTCCACTCACCGTTCCTAGTGTGTTCAGTCCCAGTAGGGTGCTCGCCATTATAGTGCATTTTCACAGATCCAAAGCAGAAGTCCATCTCTCAATCTCAAAGTTTGGGTTCAGCATTGAAAAGAAAAAAACTTTCACCTGATATCGTGCAATCCTTCAGTTAGCTGGATCTCTTATGGTGTCTTGTTCAGGTAACCACCTCAAAGTTAGAACTCTTTTATCACAGAGGACATTAATTGGGAACCCTGCCAAAGTGTAGCTCTTCAAAAGATCTCCAGTTTTGGTTGTTTCACATCAGAAAGCTGATTCTCCGAGAAGCTTGCACCAACTGTTTCTTTCTCTCAACATCTGGCTTGCTCACAGTTTATTTCACGTCTACCAGCAGTTTCTCCTCAGTGAGAGTGCCAAGGGGGCTTTCCGTCAGGTCTAGTGGATGGACCTTGATGTGGGCTCACACATGAGAATTTTTTACTCCATATCTTTTTCAGTCGTGATGGCTTGTCCTTTTTTCCACTCTTGATTTCTCCAGTGCCTGGATGTCCAGGTTGTTCCCAGGCTCAATATCTGGTGGCTCTACATTTTTCTGCACCACTGGACCCAACGCTCTTTCATGTGCCCACCCCGAATTGCAGAATTTTCAGCCAGACCTAAAATGCCAACCTCGGTTTTACACATCAGTATCAAGAGATTACCTTCCTCGCAATACCTTATATGTAGGAGCATGTCTAGTCACGTCAGGTTTATGCCATCCTTCTCAAAAGCTGTTATTTTAAAAAGTTTTTTGTGCCCATGGTATCACTAGTAAAAATGCATTTGTCTCTCTTCTCCCTCTCTCTTTGAAACTGTAGAACCGCTCAGCTTATTCTCTGTCCTCTGGAGTAGCAACCTGGGTAAAAGACGCCATCAGCAGGGTCACACCCTCTCCCAGAACAGGATGCACTACCTTGCACAAATATCCCAGGGCCTCACAGCATATCTATGTTCTGTTTATCCTTGCCACATGCCAGCCTGCAATTTGACCCGCCCCGCAAGGTTTCATTCAAATGAGGGAAACCAAGGCACCTGACTTGCACCGCAACAGAAGACAGGGCCATAAAGCACGTCTGGGTGACCCTCTTGTTTACAGTCTTATACTCTCTAGTACACCAATTCCAATATTGCCTTACATCCATAAATCTGTTTGGGTCCTACTCACAATAGGAAGGCACTGCAATTGCAGCCTCTCATAAAAATGGATTTGGAGTCCTTGGAGGGAAAAATGACAGATTGTTTATTCAGGAGGAGCTCTCAGAAGACATGTCAGCCATGTATGGAGCCCAACCATGCCCCACACAAGCTCACAATCTTGCCCAGAAGGTTTAAGGAAATAGCGCCACCGGGATATCCCATAGTTCTAGGTCTTTCATTAAGGAAGACATTTCGGTGTGCTGGTAGCTGAAGGTCACCAACATTAAATCCACCATGAACCTCAAGTACTCAATGTTCCCTCAGGGTGTTAGGTTGTACTTCATTTGGTTATCCATAAAGCCCAGGCCCACCAAGAGATTCACTGGCACTGTAGTTGGGAGCCCAGTACTTCCTATTACCTGGGCTATAAAAGTCATTTAATCGAAATACGCAATCATTCAGACTATCTTGTTCTCAACTGAGCCTCCAGCGGCGTTTGGAGTTTCGTAAAGCACAATGGCCAAATGGAAATAAATTGAACTTTGAACTCTCAAATCTGTCCCTGCCAATGTAACTGAAGAAATATATGAATTGGTTTGTAAATTGCTACTGTCAGGTATGCATCTGGCATGTCCAGACTGGATATCCAGTCATTGTCTATCACTATATCTGCCAGCAGGTAAATTCCTTCTATCTTGAATACCTGTAGCCCAGCCAGGCATTGAACCTCCAGAATATTGTCACAGGAAATAACCCTTTCTATTTTGTTTTCAATAAGCAGATGTTGCTTAGGAGCCCAGATTTGTGCAGATTGGATTACTGAATAGCCGATTAAGTCCCTTTGGCCTCTAACCTGGAAACATCCTGAACCTCAACTTTTCTCATCCTGAAAAAATTGAATGCATCCCACTGGTTCCAGGTGTATCTTGGTTTAATAAAATTCAGTCCTGAATCCCTATACCATATATAGCATTCACATATAGTTTGTGCTCTCCATGCATCTGTGAAGCAATAATCCCCTCCTACTCAAATCTTACTTGGGAAGAAGGGGGAATGCTCACCTGTAAAAGTTAAAGAGCCATGACCCGCTTCCATGTCAAAATGATTTTGACCTAGCCTACCTCAAGACTGGTAGAAAATATTGGATCTTCTTTGTTCAGGAAACCTCCAGCTCTTCTGGGCGCCTCTGTTCCCTGTGGACCTCATTCAAAAAAGCGTCTTCGGCAGCATCCGGCCTCTCCATAAATCTTATGAGTGAAGACACTGCGCATTAATGATTGTGCCTCATTGACCATAGTAAATGGCTGCACAAACTTTCCCATATTTGTGAAGAAAGCATCTGCAAAGAGGTTTCCTTTACAGTCTCCGACAAGGGTAACTTACCCAAGTGGGGTCCACTAGGAAGAAAATGGAGCATCTCAGTTCAATTAAAATGGTGCAGTTTTGTTTTCCATCCGACACAAAGTATGCTGCATCCAGTTCAAGAGTATTTCAGGATCAACCTGTGACCCAGCTTCTTTTGCTGTCTCAGCCATACCCAGAATATTCAAGAGTGATCAGGACTTCCTAGCAGTTTTTTCTAGCACACATGCCACAACCTGTGGATCCCCATCTTCGAATATTTGGAAAGTTTTCCTGTGAAAGTGACTACCTTTGAGTCTAATTCCAGGAAATGTGAAAACGTAACCTCTTCTGAGGGCTAGAGCAACCTAGCGACCTGCAAAGACAAAGTCTGCCAATATCACATGAAGGTGATCACTGGGAGGACTGAGGATGATGAAGCTCATCCAGGTCGTACATGTCATCCAACTCTCGTGGGAGCCTTTTTTCCTGGCTGTTAATTGAGGTGTCAAAAATCACGTGACTCCTGCTCACTTTCTATTAGCTCTGCCAGATGGGTTCCAATGACAAGACCTTTCAGATCCCTTTCCAAGTTTCTCAAAGCATCATCACCCATATCCACCTCCTCCTCAGAGGAGGGTATTGCCTCCTCCACTCTGGATCTGGAGTCAGGTACGTGTTTATTGCTAGGAAAGGCTTGCTCATCCCTTGTTCAGGGAGTCTGACCTGGACGTCATTTGGGGGGAGTCAGGGGTCGCAGCTGTTACCTCTAGCTTGCTCCCTGCAACTCTTGGCACTTCATTTGCGACCCCTGGCCTCAGAGGGGCCAAAACCTTTGCCTCCTCTGAGGCCAGAGGCTGCAAAGGAAGTGCCAGGAGTAGCAGGGGGCAAGCTAGAGGTCACAGCTGCAACCCCTGACTACCTCCAAATTACATCCATGGAGCCTGTGTGACACAGTCTGCGTCATAGTCATAAATTCCTTTTCCAGCTTTTCAAACGGATCCAAATCCGCTGCTGAGGCCCTAATTATTGGAGCTTTCCCCTCTGTGTTTCTGCAGCTCTATTGAGCTTTGATTTATCACTTGAGTCAAAGGGCAGAGGGGAGTGGGCAGGCGTCAATGGCTCATCAAGAGAGCTGTTTCTCTAAAGGTTTCATTGCAGCAGAGACTTGCCTCTGTACTCTTCGGGATTCACTCACCGTGAATCACTAACCATTAGGAACAGGTTACAAGATCAGGAAACATGCACATGCACAAGTCAGAGACAGCAGGAACTGACAGGGCAGTGGAGATGGTGTAGGATGAGTAGGTATAGGTGTAGGTGAGTGGAGGATGGGACACACACTAGTGAACCGGCCTGGTAGATGCAAAGGTCATGGTGGGGGATGCTGCACTATTGTTTCCCACTAAAGCACACAAACAGTAATGGATGGAATGCTTCAATTAATCTCAGCCACTGGTAATTAATTGGGACTGCATCCCAAGCTATTGTTATTTTGTACACCATGGCATCTCAGTTTGCACCCACCTATATGCAAATCAGCCTTGACCCTGCTCCAGTTGGAGCAGTCTAGCTTAAACTGCCAAGCCAGGTCCTCCCTGAACCGGAACACAAGAAACCTAGGACTGGTTTTGCCCTTGATATGGGCTGGTCACCAGGGTATAGCTTGGTTCCAGTGACAGTTTTCATGAGACCCATGTCTGGGCATACCCGTCCCACTTAGGGTGACACACTAAATACACAAAAAAGTGATGGATGGAATGCTTGAATTAATCAAAGCCATTGGAAATTACTTGGGATGCATCCCAATCCATCCTTATTTTGCTCAACATGCCACCTTAGTTTGGACTCAGCTGTATGCAAATCAGCCTTGGCCCTGCTCCAATGGGAGCAGCCCAGCCTGAACTGCCAAGCCAGGTCCTCCCTGAACCAGAACACAAGCAATCCAGGACCAGTTTCACCCTTGATATGGACTCATCCGCCGGGTATAGCTTTGTGATTCACTCACCCTGGATCAGTGGTCATTAGGAGCAGGTACGAGATCAGGAAACACACACATGCACAGGTCAGACACAGCAGACCAAGCCAGGTCTTCCCTGGACCGCAAACAAGCATCCTGGGACCAGTTTTGGGGTAACACCCCTCATCAGCCAGGCTAGCTTGAAACCAGTGGCAATGTGAGCAAGGGACCTACATCTGGGCATACCCTGCAAACCTAGGGCGAACAAAGGAAACACAAGGCGATGATGGATGAAGCACTGAAACTTTTCAGACACTCACCCCCAGTCACAGATCTGGGTTGAATCCATCATTGTTCTTTAGCTCACTTCGCCACCCCAGTTCAGACCTAGCTATATGCAAATCAGCCTTGACTCTGTGCCTCATGGGAACAGTCCAGCCCGAACTGCCAAGCCAGATCTTCCCTGGACCAGAAACAAGCATCCTGGGACCGGTTTAGAGGAAACACCCCTCATCAGCCAAGCTAGCTTGAATCCAGTGGCAAAGTGAGCAAGGGACCCACGTCTGGGCATACCCTGTCAACTTAGGGCGAACAAAGCAAACACAAGGAGATGATGGGCGAAGCACTGAAACTTTTCAGACACTCACCCCCAGTCACAGATCTGGGTTGAATCCATCATCATTCTTTAGCTCACTTCGCCACCCCAGTTCAGACCCAGCTATGTGCAAATCAGTCTTGACCCTGTGCCTCCTGGAAACAATCCATCCCGAAAAAAAAGGAAAAAAACCGATGGATTTGGGCCCAGATCTCTGTACCGGGGTGAATGTTTGACATTATTCAACATTCTGTCCATAAATTGTTCTTCTTACATTTGTCACCCCGAGTGGCACGGGTATGCCCAGATGTGGGTCCTGTGCTCTCCATGCCACTGAAGTCAAGCTAGCCTGGCTGATGAGGGGTGAAACCCCGAAACCGGTCCTAGGATGCTTGTTTCCAGTCCAGGGAGGACTTGGCCTGACAGTTCGGGCTGGACTGTTCCCATGGGGAGCAGGATCAAGACTGATTTGCATATGGCTGGTTTCAAACTGGAATGGCATGGGGAGCAAAAAAACTATGGATTTAGGCACAGATCTCTGTACTGGGTAAATGTTTGACATTGTTCAACATTGTGTCAATGAATTATTCTTTTTGCATTCATCCATTGTAGCATCAGGTACTACGATGTCCTTCTCTACAACTGGTGGACCTTTGAGCTGTACACATATGCCTTGAAAGCAGGACGTTATTTTTGGTTGATTGATTTTATCCACCTTTTGCTTCATGGCTGTTATGGTTTTGTGTGTCTCCGTATCCCCTTTCACTTGGGGGGATGACAGTGATTTGCCGATGTCTGAGCTGTTAGTGAGCTTCTGTGCCCTTGTTTTCATCTTGAGCATACCTAAATACAGAATGAGGGGCCCGTTATCTCTGCCCAGCTTTGGCTAGCAAGGTATGTAGAGAGTCTGATCCTCCGTAATATATGGACAGGGTCAGATTAATTGAATCTTGCACCACAATGAGGGATCCAGAGTATGGGTCTTTTTTCACTTTTGTAGCCTCTTCTTTTCCTTAGCCCTCTCCAGTCGCTGCCTTATACCACCACTTAGGTGTATTACCAATTGGATGGGTGTGGGCAGGAGCACGACACAGAGGGACAAAAGGTACGCAGAAGGTGTAATTGTATTTAAGTGAGCAAGTTATAAGCTGGTGTGCGCTTAGTGCTTCTGACTTTTCTGCCTGAACGGTTTCTGTGATTTTTCTCTCGGTTGCTGTCGTGCCATGAGCTATAGAACCAAGTTTTAACTGGCGGCCTTAAAAACGATTGCTATTTTGCTTACTTGTCGTGACTTCGCAGTCTTTTTGTGGCTATTTTACACCTTTAACCACCTTTCTCAGGGGGATAGCCAGGGAATGGGGAATGGGTGCTTGTAAGAACTGCACTTGGTGAAGAAGATCTGCAGCACACGCCACACCAGTTGCTACACCGCCTGCTTCCGTGCAAACAGGCCTCTACCCTTTCACTTTGGCATCTAACGTGCCGCAGCATGCCACCAGCGGCGGCTCTCCGCTGAGGCGAAGGAGCGTCGCCTCACTGCTTTTCAGCAGTGCAAAAAAGGAAACATAAAATTATCATTTTATTTTTCTGTGCTGAAGCCAGTTTTGGGGTGGGGATTGACTGTCGTCACAGCCAGCAGTGGAAGGAGTGTTTGGTGCACTTAAATGTGCATGACGGTTTTGTAGTAATGAAGACACGCTGGTATGATGTAATCCAAGTAGGTTTATTCAGGTAAGTAAACAGGTAGTATAAATCCTCAGTAAGTCCTCATCAACAGATGTAGAAATGCTGTAGGGCAGCCTGTTAGTCATCATCAACAGCTTCACCAGGAGCAGCCTGCTAGCTCCTCAGCCCCTCTCACCAACTGTCATCACTCATCCAGTCACACAGGCATTTCACACATAGCCCACACACCAACATTCCACTCAGAACACTCACACAGGCTGAGCAGCTAGGGATAAGATAACATAGGAGATAACATAGGAGAAAAACCATAACATCAGAATACTACAGGTTTGGCCAGCCGTCTTGGGCTGGCCAAACCGTCATGCGCACTTAGCATGTTCTCCACCCGGCTGTATTGCACAGCCTGGGTGGAGAACATACACCAGTGGTGTAGCTAGACCATGGCCCGCCCGTGGTGGTCCCTGCAGCGGCATGTCAGCCGGGGGGTGCCGATTCCCATGACGGCCGCAGGTAGGACCGCCCCCCTTGCTACGCCACTGTCCCACACCCTGTCTGAGGGTCGAACCAGGGCGCTCAGCCCAATCATGACCCTGCTGTCATGCTGGTGACAGCAGCGTTGTGATTGGCTAAGGAAGTCTGGGAGCCTGTGTGCTTCCGTTCTGTACTGCCAGGAAGAGAAGAGGATAGAGAAGAGGTGCTGGCCGGCCGGCAAGTAAGTGATATTTTCCTGTTCTTTTCTTTTTTTTCTATTCTTTTTAACCCCCCCTCTCCCCTCCCCACCACTACTGGCCCGCAGCAGCTGCCACTGCATGCCACTCCTGTTCTATTGAACTGTTTACCTGCCTGCTTGTCCACCTGCTCCTGTGGCTGCTCTGACTCACCCTGTAGCGGCCGATATCTGGGCAAAGTGGCGGGGCAGGGGGAGGGCGGAACTGGGGACGGAAAACAAAATAATAAATAAATAACTTACCTGTATAGACACTCCGATCTGGCTCTGTGCACTGCAGGCACAGGCTCACAGAATCCCCTGCGGCCAATCCAGACACTGCATGAAAGCGGCCTGAGCGCCGTGCATTTGCACTCCCAGGTAGACTGGGAGCCTGTGCCAGCTCTCTCCAACCCAGCAACACAGCTGGGGTTAGAGAGAGCTTCAGTGTGCATGACGGTTTTGGCCATCTTGAGACGGCAGGCCAAACCGGCATGCACACGATTACAGTGCAAAACACTCCTTCGCCAGCCTGTCATCTCTGGCCCCGCCCCCAAGCCTCGGCTCCGACAGCCAAAGTAAAACGATAATAAACAAGCGTTTATTATCGGGTTTTTATTCATTTTTTTGGCTGCTGGCGGAACTGTTGCTGGACTCACCTCCGGCTCTACACTGGGCCAACTCTGCTGCTTGAGTTTTGAGCCGGCCGGCAACCCGGGTTCAATGGTTTGGGCAGGCGGCGGCGGTGGTGAATTGAGTAAAAACAAATGTACAGCCAGCTCCTCCTTACTCCTTGCCCGGTCCTCTTCTAGCAGACCGTAGCCTGGCCTCCGTCCTCCCGTGCCCTCCTGAGACTCCCACACTCCTTGTTGCAGCCCTGCTCCGCTACACTGGTTCAGCTTGCAGAAGTTGTGACATGACTCTCTGCTCCTATCTCAGAGCTGTACATCTGGTCTATGCGTCGCTCCTTCTCTTTTTTCCCTTCCCTGGAGATTTACATGCGTCAGTAGCTTTGTCAGTACACCTCTCTGCTCACTCACAAGCCGAAACCTCCCAGTATTTAGGCTGTGGGGTTTAGTGTAGTGAAAAGGCCATCAACAGGGCAGTAACACAATACCAGTTCACACTCTTTAGCATGTCCTTATTTACTGTCCTCCTACAAAGTATCAAAAAGGCAACAGACACCACTACTCATTTGTTTGCAGCATATTCACGAAAATGCCTGAGATACTCTAGCCACATACCTTATTCATAGTGAAAGATCTAAACCATGGCCGAAAGGCCAAGAGTCAAAATCGTCTAAACTAAAACGATGGGGTGGGAACGGCTACAAAAGTAGGCAAACCATTACTTGCTAATCCCTATTCCATGGTGTTCATGATAAGCAGTATAAAACATACGAATCTCATAGTCTCACATTTTCTGCTCAACATACAATTTCAGTTCTTAATAAGATTAATTCTGGGCAAAAAAAAAACCTGTAAAAGTTCACCTGTTGCTGTGTGTTTGTCATTGTGCCCAATTTATTTCTGAATTCCACCTTGCATTTTAGGGTGTCATTTCCTGTCCGGCACAATATGTTCAACCACACAAGTGGGATACGTTTGTTAACAGGAGGACTTTTATTGGGAAACTTTCCCACAAAGAAATTCTGTAAATATAATCATAACATGAAGTTTGCATGGCATTCTGGGTAAAAAAGGGTGGAGGGAGCCACATTAGTCTTTCCTCCGTGGACTACCCCGGGTATCTATATTTTAGAAATGTCTGGGGTTGATAGATTTCCCTGGGTGCTGGTCGATACCAGCCTAAATAATATAGCTACCCACGTCCTAAGAATAATTGCAATTTTAAGAAAAAATCTTGACATTTCCAGTTGTATTTTGAGGCCTTTACTGTGTGGTGCAATAGCCCCCTTCACAGGAGAGGGGTGCCGTTTTTAACAGAAATCTGAGAGTGCTGAATGGTAGAACTTTTGCCAATCTCCTCAAATTCCTGAACTTTCCCAAACTGAAATGTGAGGAAATTCTGTGATGTTGCTATATTAATGCCGAGGACTGAGCGTAGAGCTTACCAGAAAACCTACACAGGCCGAAAGGGAAGGAACTCTGCTTGTATTGTGAGGAGGTGTGTTCTAAGAAACTACACTGAGGGGCCGATTCCGATCTCGGCCGGTAGGGCTCCGAATCGGATTCGGCTTTACCGGATCCGATTCGGAGCCCTGTTTCCCGACCGAACCGTACGCGGGTCCGGCCGAGCGAGTACGATGCGAAATCTCCGACCGACTCGTCCGGGCGTCCCGACCGCTCCGACCGACTCGATCCCGGCTCGAACCGCTCCGACCGACTCGCTCGGACTCGACTCGCACCGCGCAATGGAGACGTTTCCCGGCCGGGTAAGTACGATGCGCGCCGCGAGCAGTCCGACCGAGCCGCGCACTCCGGCTCGTAAGAGCTGTCGGAGCCGTACTTTGGGGGTCCGTGTCGGACCCCCTGTACGCGTAGCCGCGCGAGTCGCACACAGGGGGACCCATGGGTCCCCCTACCTGTGCGTGTACGGCGCGAATCGCTTCGCCGCGTACCCGCTGTAGGGGCGCCCTTGTCCGACTCCGCACCCATTGAGTCAATGGGAGCCCGCGTACGCGTTGTACGACCGGCTCCCATTGACTTCAATGGGAGTCCGACCGACTCGAGTCCGATAACATACGGACGCATCGTACTCGTTCGGTCGGACTGCACGGGTCCGATTCGGTCGGAAATCTCTCCGGGTCCGGCTCGGTCGGAGAAATTTCCGGCCCGAATCGGAATCGACCCCTGAGAGTGTGGCAGAGCGTTCACGCCATCTGAATCGCCCTGGTGGGAAGCGGTGCTCCACAAGCTGCTTGGTGTAGCAGGCTTTGGTGGTAGCAACAGGATATAGAGAGGGGTAGCCACAGGATATAGGAATGCTTCTCTGGTCTTAAGAAATCAATCTTGGTTTTCTTCTTTTATCATGTGACCGCATGTTTTCAGAAAAGGAGCATGGACAAACCTTATTACCTGTACTCTCCAAGGTGGTTGTTTGTCCATAGGCTGTTACCAGAGGTTCCCAAAGGGAAATGGAGAACTCTTTTCCTGTGATTTCAGTTCTTGATAGTAACAAAGATAAGGATATATTTCCAAGTGAAGGGTATAGCGCAACATATTTAATTGCTTATTTCTCATCACTTTCAGCACCCCTTTTCTATTATGTTTGCACCTTGCAGCTAGAAGGTTCTTCAGATTCTACTTCTGGGTACCATTGCCTGTCTCTTTTCTCTTTTGTAATGTCAGGAGGAGTTTCACTAATAACCTTCACTTTTAATCAAGACTTACAAGATTGCCAAGAGCTTTTCACCCTCTTAAGGAAATATTTGTCACCGTGTATACTAATCGGTGCAGCATGGCAAAATGTCTATTGGGAGGAGTCACCCTTTCCTCGGGAAATTAAGTATTTTATAGACCATCTCAGCATCAGTCCTTAACAGATTTTAGTTAAAGCTTGATGTATGAAGGACATTCTGAGTAAGAGAAAATAAATGGCTCAATGCATGTTACACCATCCTGTCCACCCCTGGATGTCTGGCTTTCAGAAATGTATGGGGTTAATTGGTTTTCCTTGGTGCTGGCCAGTCATGGGAACAAATAAGGCAACTACCCACATCCCAAGAATATAATTCAAAGTAAAAATCTTGATGTTCCCCTGTTGCCTTTTAGGGCCTTCCTGTCCTGTATGATGGGGCCACCCACACAAGTGGAGTACTGTTTTGGTAAACAGAAGTATGAGAAGGCTGGACTTTTGTCATTCCACTCCGATTCCTGAATTTTTCCTCCCATAAATATGAGGGAAATCTGTGATTTTAGCCAAAGTTTGATGTTTGCCAGGCATTCTGAGTAGGAAAAATTCTGCCAGGTGTCTAGATTAGAGAAATGTCTATGGTTGGTAGTTTTTCTCAGGTTCTGATGACCCCGGACCCAAATATAGCTGCTAATCATATTCTAAAAATGACTGTAATTCAAAGAAAAAATCTTGTTGTTTCCACACTGCTTTTTGGAGTCTTTCCTTTTCTGGGAGATGGGCCCTGTTAGAAATGGGATTTCTGGTTGGCTAGGGCATGCGCCTAAGCCAGGCAGAAATCACCACTCTAGTCAGGGCAAGGGAGTTACACACTGAAGATAACCCCTGCTCACCCCCTTGATAGCTTGGCACGAGCAGTCAGGCTTATCCTAGAGGCAATGTGTAAAGCGTTTGCGCAACACACACACACAGCAGCGACACACTAGGCACACCACAAAAGAAACTCCACACAAGGTTATGTAACAATAGCCTTTGTATTATCCATAAAACACATCAGAGCATAATCACATATGTACACTGTGCCACCTGGCACTAGGCATTACTTTACAGGGGATTATGTACACCTACAGGGCCAATAGGGCCTCTGTCATCACAACCAGTGATTACTGGTAACAGTGAAAATCACAACCAGTAATTACTGGTAACAGTGCACTTAGCACAAACACATTCTGCATAACTATCAGTGCAGTGCATCATAGTAACCATTAGTAATGCGCACACAATATAAACACTTCTCCACTGGACATTACCATCGCGCACCGTAGTGAACCTCAGCCACAGTACCCATATGAATCACAGGTAGGGTCAGGGGTTACACAATATGAATGCCCCAATATCAACAGGCACAAGTGCAGCTGCCCGTGACTATGCGGCGCAGCTGCGACAATGTCCGGAATGCATCAGACTCCCGCAGGGAATCGATCGGGGACCTCCGTCGAGGTTCCACCCCATCCCAATGGTCCAGCAGAAATGCCCCAGGTGCGACCTGAATACTTGGAGCCCGGCGCACCGGTGCTCCGGTGCGGTGTGCTCCCCAAAAGCTTGAGGAGGCTTCCTAGCCCAAAGCCTAATCCTCGCAGGGGCTTCCGTCGAGGTCTCGCCCTGCCACAGTGCCCCCAAAGAAGAAAACTGACCGTGCTACTACAGGCCACTGTGCCCAAATACCTCTGAGGGAACGGTGGGGACCTCGGCAGGTCCCATGCGGCTGGCTCGGCAGAGGCGGCCTCTAGATCTCCACGAGGCCTCCTCACTGCTCCTTTGCTGCCAAAAACGGGCGGACCGGTCTCGCTCTCCGGCAGGCTCGGGCAGCACCCGGGGCTCTCCTTGTGGACACAGGAGCCCCGCCCACAACCAGGCTGCACCTCCGCCTGGCTTCCTCTAGCCGCTGCTCTGGCTTCCTCGGGGAGGGTGGGGTTTGCAGCGTCACTGAGGCCCGCGCGGGGATTGGCTCTTCTCCTCTGGTGGCTTTCTCCTTTTGCTGGCTCTCCCGGCAGCTTCCTCTGCCGTGCCGCCTCAAGGGGGGAGACCAACAGGGTTGTGGGGTCCACGATGCAACCCCCGCCGTCCGGACATCCAGAGCTCACGAGACTCCCGTCTACTCCGGGTGTGGCGGGCTCCGCCCCCTCCGGACGTCACCAGGGCAATCCCAGGCTGGGATTCCGTGCTGCCTATGCACTCCCTCGCAGTCCGGGCTATGCCTACAATCAGGCGAAGACTGTGCCGGACTTCCGGCGGCTCCGCAGACTCTCTGGTCGATCTGGCCCAGAGTCAGGCTCTTTTCATCAAAGCTCTGCCCCCAATCAGGCAGCACAGAGGAATCTCCACATCGGGATTCCTCCTCAGTGGAATTCCACGATGGAGCGGGCTTTGCAGCACAGCGCTTTCGAGCGCAACACTCCTGGCATGTTCCTCACTCCTTGGGGCAGTGTGAGCCCACACCTGGGGCTCAGATCACATAGGAGAGGGTGGCGCTGCCCACGCTGCAGGGCACAAAGCGCTCCTCTCTAGATTGCCCACTCAGCAGGATAAAAGAGCGCTCACCATGCACTCGCACAGGGCAGAGCTTGGCCCATGCAGGCAGGAGGGAAGTCCTTCGTGGCGGTTCCTCCTGGCGCCCAGCAGTCCTTCAGCTCCAAGCAGGCATAACATCATGGGGTCACAGCCCCAATATTTACACCACAAATGTCTTTGTTCCCAGGGCTCTGCGCCCGGTCCAAACCAGTTCTGGGGGGCACTCCAACATTTGTTTATCGTGCACAACAGTCCCCATTGACAGAGTAGGTCCTGGCCCCAGACACAAAACAGGGGGGCGGAGCCAGCATTGTACAAGGCAGGCACAGACCTATTCAGGGTCAGGGACTACTCCTCCCACTACTCCAAATGTAGATCTGCCTATTCAGCCTAGCGCTGACTCACCCAGCCCCTCTGGAGCCACTGCACCTCACCAGTCCCTGTCACTCCAGAGCCAGACATGCAAAACACATCAGGTACAAAGACACATAGGACACAGAAATGCCCACTTCTAAAAGTGGCATTTCTAAAATAGTGACAATAAATCTGCGCACACCATTACGCAGCATTTATTACCACTATTCCAAACATACCAAACTTGATCCCGCTACTCCTCTCAGATCAGGAATTACCACTGACACACTTATCAGGGAATCCCCAATGCATTCCTATGAGAGGGCAGCCTCACAGTAGTGAGAAACCAAAATGGCTGTTTGTCACTACCAGGACATGCCACACAGTTCAGGCACATGTCCTACCTTTTACCTACAATGCACCCTGCCCATAGGGCTAGCTAGGGCCTTCCTTAGGGGTGACTGATATGTAGTAAAAGGGGAGTCACAGACGTGGCAACCACTTTATGTGCCACGTCACAGTGGCAGTAAACTGCGCGCGCAGGCCCTGCAATGGCAGAGGCCTGAGACAGGTTTGAAAGGCTACTTTGGTGGGTGGCGCAAGCAGCGCTGCAAGCCCACCAGTAGCATTTAATTTACTGGCCCTGGGTATCTGAGATACCACTTTACAAGGGACTGATAGGTAAATTAAATACGCCAAACAGGTGTAGACCAATCTTACCACGTTTTACCATAGAGAGCACATGGACTTTACACTGGACAGCAGTGATAAAGTGCCCAGAGTCCTAAACCCACCAACACCAGGTCAGAAAAAATACCAGGAGGAAGGCAAAAAGTTCAGGAATGACCCTGCAAAAAGGGCCAAGTCCAACACAACCCCCTTCCAGCCAAAAGCCAGGGTAGACCAATCATTACCTTGATGGGCTTCCCTGCTTGGGGTGATAGAACACGGACGTGGGCCCGGAACTGCAGGGGTACACTCCAGTTCTACGCCAATCTGAAACTATGTGGTTCCCTCTGTCAAAGCTCCCAGGACCAACTAAGTTACCCCACTGGGACTCCCTAGCTGTCCGCGGCCAGGACCAGGCCCTAGGCCATCCAGATATCTCCGCTCCTTGCCATTTTACTGAGTGGGGGGCAGTAGCCCCAGATACATAGTATCCATTCTCCACTCTACCTCTCATCAGTGCAGTTCTAAACTGCCACTGATCTTCCAACCCAGGGTCTGCACCCTCAGGCTGACCAGAGGTCACGGGCGAGGCTCTCCTCCCCCTACCTCTCCTTCTGGGGTCCCGCACTCTCCTCCCAGGAGAAGCACCCCCAGAACCAAAAACTGTCAGGATGCTGGAATCAGACCTCCCACACAATTCTCTCACCAGTTCAGGACTTCTGCCCTGCAACTGGTCTACCAACCTAGGATCTAAACCCTCAGGTTGAACCGGGGTCAGAGGCGAGGACTCCCTCCCTCTGCATCCCCTTCCAGAGCTCTGCACCCTCCCACCTGGAGTGGTACCCTTAGAAGACGAACCAGTAGGGACACTGGTTACAGATGTCCTTCCATCCAGGTCAGGCAGAACCTGAACCTGACCTCCCAACCCAGGGACTAAACCCTACGGCTGAGCACCCGCCTGGCACACCAGGACTTCCTTGGGAGCACGCATGCCCCCCCCAAGGGTAACACATACCTCATGTGTTGCGTGACAGTCTGCCTGGCGCTGATCTCCAGACCCCTGTCCATCTGACAGTGCACGAAGATCTCCCAGGACAGAAGTGGTGTCACCATGGTCACTCCTAGAAGGCTCAGCCCTTATGGCTGGCCCCTGACCCACTGGTTCTCCCACTGGGGACTCTCTCTCCCTCTCACCCCTCCATCTGGACTTCTGCACCCCCACTTAGGAGTGGCACCGCCAGACACCAGAACTGATGGAGCTCCGCTTACAGACGCTTCAAGTTCTCCTGACATAGGAGATCCCCCTCAACGGATGGCCGACTAGTACAGCCTAGGCTCCCCACCTGGTGTTCCCTTAGGGTACCCTCCAGGCCCTGAGACTGGGTTTCGGGCACCTTGGGACGCATCCCATTCTCACTCCTTCTCCGTGGAGACAGGGCGTGAGTCCCTACACCCCTCCCACTACACCGGGACCAATCTGGGCTATTAAGAACCTTTCCCACCACCCTGGGCTGGGAAATACCTGAACCACACTTCTTAGGGTCACTCCCCAATGCCTCCTCAGACCCTCTGGCACTCACCCAGAGGTCTGCCTCCCGTGCAAACTCCCTGGGATCAGAGAACTCACGCTCCAACAGGTGTTGGCATAAGCCTGGAAAACAACAACGGACCACGTGCTCTCTGACAATCAGATTGAACAGCCCTTCAAAATTGTTTGCCGTGCTACCCATCACCCAACCTTCCAGTGCATCACAACATTCATCCACAAACTCCCCCCAAGACTAGTGAGACAGTTTCCTACTGCCCCTGAACCTCAACCTATACCCTTCAGGTGTGACACCCTCTTCCTGCGGACTAGGTACCATACTCTGGGCTCTTGGAGTGGGACTTCCTGCACTGGACTCCATATTGCTGCCACCACTGGACCCCACCCTCACTGGTGAATCCAGACCACTAAAACTACACCCAGGGGACACATCCTCAAGAGCTAGCTTTTCCCTGGCGAAGGCCCTCTCTGCCTCTCCCATCCTCTCCTGCGATAAGACCCTCTCAGTCTCTAGCTTTTTCTCCTCCACACCCAGCTGCGCTAGCTCCAACCTGAGCCTTTCCAACACCAGCTGATGCTCCCTTTCTTCCCTCCTATCCACCCACTCCTCTGGGGACAGGGAAAGGGATGGGGCACTGCCCCCGGCACTGGACCCAGCAAGGGACTCTCTCTGGGGTCCTCACTATCTACTGGCGTCCTTGCCCTGTCATTTTCTCCCTCCTGCTCAAACTCTCCAGGGCCACTGGCCTCTAGGGGTGCTGGTCAGGGACCCGCCCTCTCAGAGACCTCACTGATCTCGGGGTCCTCCTTCCCAGACTCCTCCCTCACCCGGTTTTTGGATGGCCAACAGGCCAACACGGCCTCCTGCAGTTCCACCTTCCTGGCAGACCTACTCACTTGACACCCAAGATCCTGACAGAACCTCTTTAGGTCCTTCACAGTATATTTACGCAACTTCTTTACATTAAATGCACTTTCTGTCACAATAACTGCTGGATCACCGAGGTGAGACATGACTGACATTTTAGGAGTGTCACCAAAATTTTAGAAGAGCAAAAAAACACAATTAAAAAATGATACTTTTGAGGAGAAATAAAAATCAGGAGAAATCCCCAAACATGTGATTAGTCTAAATTGTAGAGTTTGTAGTGCAACCAGGTGTCGCTGTGGTACTGCGCAAACGCAAGTCCTATCCTCACCGCTGACAACCAATGTTAGAAATGGGATTTCTGGTTGGCTAGGGCATGCGCCTAAGCCAGGCAGAAACCACCACTCTAGTCAGGGCAAGGGAGTTACACACTGAAGATAACCCCTGCTCACCCCCTTGGTAGCTTGGCACGAGCAGTCAGGCTTATCCCAGAGGCAATGTGTAAAGCGTTTGCGCAACACACACAGCAGCGACACACTAGGCACACCACAAAAGAAACTCCACACAAGGTTATGTGACAATAGCCTTTGTATTATCCATAAAACACATCAGAGCATAATCACATATGTACACTGTGCCAGCTGGCACTAGGCATTACTGTACAGGGGATTATGTACACCTACAGGGCCAATCGGGCATCTGTCATCACCCTCAACACTCACAGGTAGTGAAAGCCACAACCAGTAATTACTGGTAACAGTGCACTTAGCACAAACACATTCTGCATAACTATCAGTAGCAGTACTCAGCATATTATGCATACAATCACCAGTAGTGCAGTGCATCATAGTAACCATTAGTAATGCGCACACATTATAAACACTTCTCCACTGGACATTACCATCATGCACCGTAGTGGACGTCAGCCACAGTACCCATATGAATCACAGGTAGGGTCAGGGGTTACACAATATAAATGCCCCAATATCCACACGCACAAGTGCAGCTGCCCGCGACCATGTGGCGCAGCTAAGACAATGTCCGGAATGCGTCGGACTTCCGCAGGGAATCGGAGACCTCCGTCGAGGTTCCACCCCATCCCAATGGTCCAGCAGAAATGCCCCAGGTGGGACCTGAGTACCTGGAGCCCGGCGCACCTGTGCTCCGGTGCGGTGTGCTCCCACAAGCTTGAGGAGGCTTCCTAGCCCACAGCCTAATCCTCGCAGGGGCCTCCGTCGAGGCCTCGCCCTGCCACAGTGCCCCGAAAGAAGAAAACTGACCGTGCTACTATGGGCCACTGTGCCCGAATACCTCTGAGGGAACGGTGGGGACCTCGGCAGGTCCCGTGCGAATGGCTCGGCAGAGGCGGCCTCTAGGTCTCCACGAGGCCTCCTCACTGTTCCTTTGCTGCCAAAAACGGGCGGATCGGTCTCGCTCTCCGGCAGGCTCGGGCAGCACACGGGGCTCTCCTTGTGGACACGGGAGCCCCGCCCACATCCAGACTGCACCTCCGCCTGGCTTCCTCTAGCTGCCGCTCCGGCTTCCTCGGGGAGGGCGGGGTTTGCAGCGTCACTGAAGGCCGCGCGGGGATTGGCTCTTCCCCTCTGGTGGCTTTCTCCTTTTGCTGGCTCTCCCGGCAGCCTCCTCCACCATGCCGCCTCTTGGGGGGAGCCCAACAGGGTTGTGGGGTCCACGATGCAACCCCCACCATCCTGACATCCAGAGATCACGAGGCTCCGGTCTCCTCCATGTGTGGTGGGCTCCGCCCCCTCCTGACGTCACCAGGACAATCCCAGGCTGGGATTCCGTGCCGCCTATGCACTCCCTCGCAGTCCGGGCCACACCTACAATCAGGCGAAGACTGTGCCTGACTTCCGGCGGCTCCGCAGACTCTCGGGTCGATCCGACCCAGAATAAGGCTCTTTTGGTCAAAGCTCCGCCCCCAATCAGGCAGCACTGAGGAATCCTCACGTTGGGATTCCTCCTCAGTGGAATTCTGCGATGGAGCGGGCTTTGCAGCACAGCGCTTTCGAGCGCAACACTCCTGGCACGTTCCTCACGCCTTGGGGCAGTGTGAGCCCACTATTCACAACAGGGAGCACAAGAGGGAAATCACCAGGCCACCCTCCTCTCACAACGCATCAAAACAATAAAGACCTGGCTATAGGAGAATTTCTTCAATGTCACCTTCAGACACTGCTTCCAAAGTGAGTTTAACTTTTTACTCCCACTTTATGGCACGTCGTCCAATTTCCCGCAGTCCCAAACTCTCAAATTAGTACTTTTTAATAACAAAGCGGAAAAAGAATCACTGTCGGTCAAGCCACTCAACCAAATATTCCCTCCCTCACAACATGTGAGTGAAGAAAACTTACTATAAAAGTAAAAATAAGTGAAAAGAGTGAGAGGGCACCTCACGTATGCAACACCAGGAAGGCTACCGGCAGGTTCTCGCCAGTATGCCCACGTACATCATCATCGGTTGCCCACTCACTGAAACAAAGAAATTAGTGTCCAGGAGAAAGACAAGAAAGACAGAAAAAAGAGATCAACTGTTCCAAAACATAAACCCCGTGATAAGCAGAGAACAGTGTGTTCAAATGCTATTAAAATCAAGTCAAGACTCACTATCGCGTTACCCCCTTTATTTGAAAATGTGAGCTTGCTCGAGTTAAAAGCACTGCATGTTGCTAACCTTTTCCAAGAAGGCCAACATGTTTCATTGCCAATTACATACGTTGTGGCAAATTCATCAGGGCGTGGGGTTCCAATCACTCGCCTCTCTGGACAACGTTATTAACCGCTTCGCTGCGATCGGAATTCCGCCCAGGTGCTGGACATTCCGATCGCGGGTGTGGTCGTGACGAGCTGAGCTGAGCTCGTCATGAGCATCGAAGGGGTTAAAAATGCGGGTTGGCTGACAAGACAAAAAGGCAGTAATTCAATCTCACTAGGAATCCGGTCAACCAGACGCAATCCTAATCCAAGGTGATATATATTTTATTCTTAGGGGTCAAACATATATAATTACCCAGTGTCGGCAGGGGGCTTCGCGAGATACAGAAGCTACGGAAAGGAGGGTGTGAGGCTGCTGCCCGTTAGCAAATCCTAATTATTATAGGACTGCTGCAAGAAGTTCCGTGATCCTTGCATCTCCACTATAAAGGGAAAATAGAATTGTAGGAAGAATAATCTACTGATAGAAGGGTGAAAGTTGAGGATATTCTCCGCAGAATCTTTGTACCACGAACGTGAGAAGTATAGCGTCCGCTATCGACAGGATTTCTACACTATCTAGCCCCAGATTTCATTTTTATGCCTTGGTGTCTTGGAAGATCTGAGAAAGATACATCCTTTGGTTAATTTACGGACCTGCAACTTTGAGAACAGGAGGTGTTTGCCCCTGAAGTCCAGAGATAGTAATATACTGGTGTTCAAGAGATATATAAATATATCAATCTAAACCTCTATTGTAAACGAGGTGATTTTAACTGTTCCTGTTTTTATCAGCTTGAGAGAGTCATTAAACGTTGGTCTTGATAAAGATGGCATTATAATATTCCCATCGAAACGCGTCGACGCCTGAGTTGTTAGGAACACAATCCGCATTATCACTGAGACTTTTGAGTGCCTATAGAGTGTATGGCACCCAGTCTCAGTTATTGAGGAACAATTACTACGGATGTGATCAGTTTAAGACAAAGTTTTCTGGTCTACTACTTGTACTCTCGAATACATCTTAAATGTATGCTGCTTAATGTCTTTGAGTGTGTTTTCTGAATGAATTTATGGAATTTGTTCTGTTTTTTTTATATTTCATCATGCAGTGTTATTAATTGTTCAGACTTGTTTTATTTGATTGTGTGTCTCGTGACGAATAAAATAATTTTAAATTCCTTTTTTTAGTCTTGTATATAATAGTAGTCTTGGGTATACAGACATATTCTCCTATTCTGAGTGCAATGGATGTGATTGAGTGATGAAGTTGGAGACTTCGGTGCTGTAATAGACATTGTTGGGTGTGTATTGCTGTCCAAAGGAAATCTTTGTGATTACAGGCTTTCATACCAGCCTGCACCAGACCAAAAGGGGTGTATACATCACTCTTACACCTTTCTTTGCAAAGCACTACCGTTGCTTGTCAGTTACACCTGTGGAAACAATATCATATATCAGCTGTATAATCAATGTGTACCTTGCCTCTTTGTCAAAAAGTGCCAAAAATGTCATGGCCATATCTCAGTACCATAACTTATCCAGAAGTTAATTTCATGCACACTACCATGCCAATGTGTGCATATCATTCCCCGACATCAACTCATCGGGAACGCATCAGCCCATTACCGTTTACCCCCATAATACTGGATGAAACGGACCATCTCCTTTGCTTGACCCGTGTATCTCCCACTTACACGGGACTTTTTTCTCACATTCTGTTCAAATCCGTTCTCCTCAAGGAGACTACTGCCAGCCCTTCCGTATCGGTCACAATCCAGCCCTAGTGTCCCCAGAACACTCTTACCGCATCAACAATCTCCTAAAGCGGCATCTCGTCCCAGCTTCACTGAAAACCGGCATTCAGAGCGATATTAAGCCGTGACTGTGTTGCACGCCGATAGCGC
The DNA here is from genome assembly GCA_963921515.1 of Calotriton arnoldi. NCBI lineage: Eukaryota > Metazoa > Chordata > Amphibia > Caudata > Salamandridae > Calotriton > Calotriton arnoldi. Next base: position 386,069 of record CAWUFW010001160.1, read on the forward strand.
GTAGAACACGTGACCCCACGTTCCAGTGCAGCTCAGCTCGCTTTCCACCCCACTACGGCGGCCATATTGGAACGGCTCCGTTTTAAGATCTTTTTACAGGTAACACCAGTCTCATGCTCTGGAATTCTCATTAACCCAGCTAATTTAACACCTAATTTCTCCATTTATGTTCACTATATATATCTGGCGAAATTTCATGTTCCATGCGTCATCCACACGGGACCCTCGTTAAGCTGGTCTATCACAACGGAGGTCATTCATACCTTCCTATATTGATCAATCTTCTACACAGTATCTTTGGTTACTGCCATCAGGAATTTTACTGAGGAACGGGAATTCCCTATATATTTACAAATTGTATCAGTTTGCGTCTGTTCCAAAGTCACGTCAGTTTACCTGTATTAGTGTTCTTTACTGTACCTACATATCTTTGCTCAGTGAACAAGTCAGTCGTAGAGCCCTACCATCTACTGACTTTGTTCCATTCAATATGATCATTCAATCCAGTTTGATCCGCTCCCTCGGAAAAATCCAACGGGCTTCTTTATTAGCCAACACTCTTTCAATACTGTCACTACTGGCCATCACTCTTTCCAGAACCACCCACCGTAATGCTCGAAGGTCATGTTTATGTTCATTAAAATGTTGTACCAGACGTGTCGTGAGTTTGCCTGCTTTAATGGTACTTATCCATCCGCACTTTGACTTTCCTAGTCGTAAGGCCAATGTACTGTAACCCACACTGGCATGTCAATCTGTATATGACATTTGTTGTGTTACAGTTCGAAAATTTATTCAAATGCCATATTTTCCCATTATTTAGCTGCACCGTATTGGTTTTCTCTGTTAATGCACAAACCGAACAACTCCCGCATGGATAGTGTCCGGCTGGCATCGTGGTGATCTTCGGTTTCAGTATTGGGCGTGTATGTACAAGTTTATCTTTTAGGTTACTTGCACGCCTAAATGCGAATCTGGGTTGTGGCATCCTAAAGTCAGCAGTCGACAGCAATGACCAATGTTTTCGGATCACATGTCTAACCTTTGAAGCTAGGGGGTCAAATGTCATAACCACCGGTAGACAGTCAACTGGTTCTCTTATATTCTTTTCCAATAATGCCTCCCTGGGAGTATTGCGTGCTCTTTTGCGGGCCCTATTGACAATCTTCTTGGGATAGGCTCTCTGCATCAATTTCTCCGACAGATCTTCCGCTTGCTGTGAGAAAGACTCAACAGTCGTGCAGTTACGTCGATATCTCAAGAATTGGCCAACAGGTAAATTATCCCTCAGGGCTCTTGGGTGGTAGGATTGATAGTGTAACAATGAATTCCTATTGGTCCCTTTCTGATGTACCGTAGTACATAATTTATTCTTCCTGTACAGTAATATCTAAATCTAGGTACACAGCATGTTGGTTACTTTTTGTCCACGTGAACCGCAGACATGTGTCACGGCTGTTCAACCATTCCAGAAAGTCCACAAGGGTACTCTCTGCTCCAGTCCAAACACATAAAACATCATCAATATATCTCCTCCAGAGACAAATATGTCTCTGGAAGGGATTTGACGAGTCACACAGGAAGTGTTCCTCAAACTGGCCCACATAGATGCAGGCCAGACTGGGCGCAAAAGTTGCGCCCATCGATGTACCGGACACTTGCAGGTATAAGTCATCCTTGTAACAGAAGTAATTACGTGTCAATGCGAGTTCTATGCACTGGAGCACGAACAACTGGGGAGTGTCATAAAACCATTCTTGTGCCCCCAGGGCTCTGGCTGCTGCCACCAGCGTAGCTTCCTGGGGGATACTGGTGTACAGCGATTCAATGTCAATTGTGACCAAAAATTGCTGCGTGGAGTCAAAAACCAAGTCCTTGAGGGTGTTCAAAATATCTGTAGTGTCCCGTACATACGATGGTTGTTTTAAAACAGACTCTCTTAAAAAGAAGTCCGGAAATTGGGACAATGGCTCAAGTACGGAAGAAATTCCCGACACTATTGGGCGCCCCGGAGGGGGCCGCTGTGCCTTGTGCACTTTTGGTAATATGTAGAAGGCCGGAGTTCTGGGTTTGGTGTTAACAAGAAACTCGGCCTCCTTACTAGTTATCCAACTCTTACTCCTGGCATCAGCCACCATCTTGGTGATCAGGTCTTGTAATTCACACAGGGGGTCTCTGGTGAGGGGGTGGTAGTTCTTACGCTCACCTAACAGCCCCAACACCTCGTTATCATAGTCTGTACTATTCATAACTACAACCGCCCCGCCTTTATCGGCAGACTTTATAGTTATGGCATCATTGTCCTGTAGTGTCTTAACTGCTTCCCAATCTGCATGGCTCATATTATTAAAGCCATTTCGTTGTTCAAGTTGTTCCAATTTCAAGATCTCTTCCAAGATCTTTTGTTCGAATACCAAGACCTCAGGTCCTACTGACGAACTTGGTGGACAAAACTGGGAGGGGCGTCGCAAATTAGTCGAAAATAAAGATTCTGATTCCAAATCTTTATTAGCAAAGAATTTTTTAAGTTTGATTTTCCTCATCGTTTCATGAAATTCCGTCCTGCATTTAAAGGCATCATGACGTGGAGTGGGAACATATCCCAATCCTTTGTTGAGGACCCGAATCTCATTCGATGTCAATTCGTAGTCCGATAAATTCATGACTATGTTTAAAGTGGGGTCCTGCCCCGGCTGCGGGTTATCCGCGGCGAAAACATTGGCCATTGCTGTCCCTGGTTCTGTCCGGCACGACCTCGGCCCCTCTGTGCCCCTCCTCCTCTGTTGCCCCTGTGAGTTTGTCCTAAAAGAACGCAACAGGGCGCCCAAATCCTCATTGGATTTGGACTGTGGGTCAAACCTTACTCTACCAGGATTATGTGGTTGTTGCCCCTCTTCTTCCTCACTCGAGGTGTTATCGAAGGTCCAGTTCTGGGGTGTTCTCCTCTGCTGTTGTCTACCACCCCTCCTCTGGTAATGTAATTGGGACACTTGTTCGCTTCCTTGTTGGTAATGTTTATCATTTACATAGGGGAAAGCCCACTCATGTGTATACCTCTCAAGATTCCTAAGCAACCCCTTTATTTTCTGATTGACCATATAACTCTTATACTCTGCTAAGTCCTCTTGGATCCGCTGTAACTGTTCTTTAGTATCATTAATGGTCGTGTCTTTCTTCAAAGTTTCCTCTAGTTCTAAGATCTCCACCAAAAGCTCCTCACTCAACCTCTTCGCTGTATTAATGATCAATATTAGCCAATCTCTTGTACATTTGTTGGCAATATAACTCCAATCTAGTCTAAATTTCTTATCTTCTAGGAAAATACGTGGCTCTATAGTACCAGCATTGGCAACCTACCCCACCCCTCCAACATAACATGCATGCTCATAAATAATCACACAACACATTTCTTGTTTGGGTAAAAATTGCTGCAGGTTTATTACATACACCGTTATGTAATATGGTGGGTTATCTTACGGGCGATCCAAGGGCAGGCAACCGTCTGGGCCGCCTGCCCGCCTGATGAGCCAAGCAGCACTGGGGCGAACCCCATCTGTGCTGCCACTTCTGGTGATCCTCTTCCCGGATCACGTGACACATGGTTCCTTATTACTCACGCCCCTTTCAGGGCGGAGCGTAGCATAGCAAACCCCCGGTTGTTCAGGCCCACAACCGCCCGAAGGACTAACGGGGCGCCGACACGGTTTTCTAGGAACCTCCCATGAGGCTCCTAGGATTTGGCTCTGGCACCCACCATGGTGCCGCGCAGAGGTTCCCTTCTGTACCCCTCTGCTTCCAGATCGCCCTGTAACTCCGCCACAGCTCTGGAGGTGGCCACCGTCGCCGCCAGAGCCCCCACCAAAAGCTCCTTTCTTACCTGCAACCTCTCATTTCCAGGCCTCCTGCAAAGCTAGGGAAGAGATCCCTCCCCCTGGTGATAGATGAACCCCATCTGTATCACCCTAGACCTTGCCGATAGCCTGGATCAGCTAGTGTCTAATGCAACACAAAGGCCCTTCTGCCCTGTGAATTTGTGCCAACTATCCACCCTCCTGTGGGAAAATTCCACTACTTCACATACATAACTCAGCCCCATGCCAACTCTGGACGGGGCAGATCAGATTCCCTGGCTCACATTGCCCCATGGATTTGCTGAGCTCACCTAGCTGCCGTCCTACTAGGACGGTGTGTCTAGCGCACCTGTGTCCCCACTTAAGGGACAGCTGCCCGCTTGTTGGGAGACCGCTCCCACACCCACCTGCCTACTTCTGGCTATTCGGGTGAGAAGGATTATACTTTAACCTTTGCACCGTCCATTTGCTTTCTAACTCATGATGCACAGGAATGTCCATAACTAGACGTGTGGCACTCCGGAGGCCGCAGCCACCGCACCCAAATCGACGAAGGAAACACAAATAGCCCTCACAAATCCCTTCATAAACAATTCCTAGGAAGAGAGCTGCACAAGGAAAACTTTGCATGCAGCTGGGGGAGCCGCACCAGTACCGGACGCAGAGGACACACTGGAGCGTGGGCAAAGAGCTCCACGCAGGGGATCGAGCAGCGCTACCTGCTGTGACAATGAATCATCACCGCGCCCTGCAGAAACACTGCATCCTATAATGGAAAGTGCAGCAGGGATGCACTATTCACTTGCCGGACACCCAGGCCTCGGGCCCTTGTTAACGCGGGCGCCCAGTGCACCCCTGATTTGCATGGTAAGCACGCACCGCCCCTAAGACCATGAGGGCACTGCCATTTAAACCGCTTGCCCACTACGCGTCCCATGGACCGTGGGTACCGCCCTGGGAGGACAGCCATAGTGAAACACATCGGACTGCCCCGATCTCAGGGTGGACTGCCCACGTGTGACACCTCCATAACTTCAGTGCAACCATGAGTGGCATTTAACGGCCATGAGCAACCGTCCCTCGCAAAGAAAATCAAGCAATAAAGACGAGGGAATCGCAACATCAGAAATTACACCCACTAGAACAACAAGAAGCTCCCAAAAAATTGGAGCCGCTACAATAAAGAGGTCTGCAAAGTTGAATCATGTGCCAAAGAGCATCGCTGTGCATTTGCTCCGAGGCACACTCTTCGCCCCCTTGCAAAACAATTATTGAAAGAAGCAGTCATGGAAAAGAAACTTGCCTGAAAAAGATTTCCCATGATTTTCTATCAGCGCCCAACCTGAAATGAAGCCCTAGGCCTGTCACAGCCACAACAAAAGGCCCCACACCTACTTGGCTCACATCTGCAAGGATGAAACACCCAAGGCGCCTGAGATGCCAAAACAAGGAGGCATCCAAAGTACACGCAAAACTATTCACATCTCCAAATGTTGAGGCCTGTCTCTGCAGGCCGCCATCAACGGCTGCTGTGTGTATCCACCGCCGACATAGCATTGCTAATCATCAGTTACGGTCCAATAAATCTTTCAACGGCACCGGGCACGAACCCACACCGTGAAAAGAACATCCGTGCAGCACAGGCACCAAGCGCCCCACGCCCAGCAAGGACAGGCATAGTCAATGATCACAAAGCTCATGGGCATGGCATCTGCCTTTAATGCGAGTGAAGTTCGTCACACCTCACAAAATTGCATACAAACATCACCCTATCCAATGCAACAACTGCTCTCCCGACCTCGCCCAAAGTTTCCACACAAGGCAGTGAAATGCCACTCATAACACCGAAAACCTGCAAATCCATGCCGGCTGGACTGGCCCACAGGGCACTCCGAGGCTGCCCGCGGCCTCCTGCAACACACCGCTCTCCTGCCCCTGGCAAGCAGGGAAAGACAGGCGGCACTCCAGTGGCCGCCGGCTCCCCCCTCCGTGCACACGAACACGGGAACCCAGGCCGCCTCAACGTCGACAAAGCGGGTGGAGAAGCCCTCCACCCCGCAACAGCGGCTGCAATCCGTAACTCAGGGACCACGACCAGCGAAACCCGGCCTTGACCCCCCACAACACTTATGCGTGCCAACCACGCACCCGCTCACCACAGGAACCCCAACGCTGCCTCCGCACCACCCCCGCGGAAGTCCACCTGTCCCCCGCGGGGAAAAGACGCAGCCTCTGAACCCCTGCCACTCAAATCGGGGCCGGAAAGTCACAACCTCCAGCCCGGGGAAAAGACCACTGAATGAGCCCCTTCCAACGGGGCAGTCAAGGCAAATTACCTGCGTCCCATGTAACGGAGGAGAATCCCCAGGCGCAAGCACCCACTCCGCACCACAGCGGCTTGGGCGCTCCCAATTGCGGGCACCACCTCTCCATAACCACTCCAAATTGGCAAGAAAGGCCCCAACGGTCCTCCCTGCCCCCAAACTCACCGCGCATGATGACCACCACCTGGTCCCGGGGACACGACACCCGAGGCGCGCCGCAGACCCAGCGTGTCCAGCGGGGGCAAAGGAGACCGCAACAACGCCGACCGACGCAAGACCAGACCGCGTGGCTGGCAGACGGCGTGTCCGGGCGCGCGAAAGAGGACGCCAAGATGGTGGGGGGAGGCCTATATACCCCTCCCCCTGTCCTCGCGCCCCGGACGTGATTCTCGCCTGTCGCGCTGCGACCAGGCTTGGGGGACTCCTCCCTGAGTCCCTGCCCCTAAGGGGGGTGTGGGGTGCCCAGCTGGCACTAGAGGGCTGCCCTCTTTAGTGGCCCCCTGCGGGGGCCTCGGACAGCCGCATTCTCACTAGTAGACTAGCTGGTGCTGCTCCAGCACGGAGGTAATCTGTCATCAGCGCTCCATGCAGAGCCACCCTGACCTGGCGTTTTTTGGTATTACTTAGCCTTTCCCATTCTTCTCGTGCTGAACTAGTATTGGTTAAGGCTGAATCTGGAAACAGTGAAGGCCCTGACAAAATAGCTGTAATCTGGTCATCAGAGAACGCCAGACAATTCCTGTCCATCTCTTTTCGGCTGTGCTTCTAATAAACAATGTATATTCTGTCCACAGGTGAACCTAAGGTCAGGCAACCGATGATGATATACGTGGGCATACTGGCGAGAACCTACCGGTAGCCTTCCTGGTGTTGCATACGTGAGGTGCCCTCTCACTCTTTTCACTTATTTTTACTTTTATAGTAAGTTTTCTTCACTCACATGTTGTGAGGGAGGGAATATTTGGTTGAGTGGCTTGACCGACAGTGATTCTTTTCCGCTTTGTTATTAAAAAGTACTAATTTGAGAGTTTGGGACTGCGGGAAATTGGACGGGGTGCCATAAAGTGGGAGTAAAAAGTTAAACTCACTTTGGAAGCAGTGTCTGAAGGTGACATTGAAGAAACTCTCCTATAGCCAGGTCTTTATTGTTTTGATGCAGTGTGAGCCCACACCTGGGGCTCAGATCACATAGGAGAGGGTGGCGCTGCCCACGCTGCAGGGCACAAAGCGCTCCTCTCTAGATCAGGCCACTCATCAGGATAAAAGAGCGCTCACCACGCACACACACAGGGCAGAGCTGGGCCCAGGCAGGCCAGCTCACAGGGCCCTCCAGCAGGAGGGAAGTCCTTTGTGGCGGTTCCTCCTGGCACCCAGCAGTCCTTCAGCTCCAAGCAGGCACAACATCATGGGGTCACAGCCCCAATATTTATACCACAAATGTCTTTGTTCCCAGGGCTCTGCGCCCGGTCCAAACCAGTTCTGGGGGGCACTCCAACATTTGTTTACCGTGCACAACAGTCCCCATTGACAGAGTAGGTCCTGGCCCTAGACACACCACAGGGGGCGGAGCCAGCATTGTACAAGGCAGGCACAGACCTATTCAGGGTCAGGGACTACTCCTCCCACTACTCCAAATGTAGATCTGCCTATTCAGCCTAGCGCTGACTCACCCAGCCCCTCTGGAGCCACTGCACCTCTCCAGTCCCTGTCACTCCAGAGCCAGACATGCAATACACATCAGGCAGGCACAAAGACACATAGCACACAGAAATGCCCACTTCTAAAAGTGGCATTTCTAAAATAGTGACAATAAATCTGCGCACACCATTACGCAGCATTTATTACCACTATTCCAAACATACCAAACTTGATCCCGCTACTCCTCTCAGATCAGGAATTACCACTGACACACTTATGAGGGAATACCCAATGCATTCCTATGAGAGGGCAGCCTCACAGTAGTGAGAAACCAAAATGGCTGTTTGTCACTACCAGGACATGCCATACAGTTAAGGCACATGTCCTACCTTTTACCTACAATGCACCCTGCCCATAGGGCTAGTTAGGGCATACCTTAGGGGTGACTGATATGTAGTAAAAGGGGAGTCACAGACATGGCAACCACTTTATGTGCCAAGTCACAGCGGCAGTAAACTGCGCGCGCAGGCCCGGCAATGGCAGAGTCCTGAGACAGGTTTGAAAGGCTACTTTGGTGGCTGGCGCAAGCAGCGCTGCAAGCCCACCAGTAGCATTTAATTTACTGGCCCTGGGTATCTGAGATACCACTTTACAAGGGACTGATAGGTAAATAAAATACGCCAAACAGGTGTAGACCAATCTTACCACGTTTTACCATAGAGAGCACATGCATTTTACACTGGACAGCAGTGATAAAGTGTCCAGAGTCCTAAAACCACCAACAACAGGTCAGAAAAAATACCAGGAGAAGGCAAAAAGTTCAGGGATGACCCTGCAAAAAGGGCCAAGTCCAACAAGCCCATAAACACAAGTGAGGCACCTTTTGTATCGGGAGAAGTGTGGGAACACTGGATGGTAGGAATTCTGTCAATCCCCACTGATTTCAGAACTTGTTCTCTCAAAAATATGAGGAAAGTCTGTGAATTTAGCCAAAGTTCACAGGACATTATGAGTAAGACAAATTAGGTGGATCCACAAAGACCATACCAACTTGGACTACTTCAGGTTGTCTAGTTTTCAAGAATGAGATTGGTAGGTTTCCCTTGATGCTCGCCAACCCCGGTGCAACAAACCACAGCTACCCTCATCATAAGAATGATTGTAATCCAAAGGAAAATCTTGACAATTCCACATTTCATTTGGGGCCTTTTCTATCTTGGGCAATAAGCCCACACACAGAGGTGAGGTATCATTTACATCAGAAGATGCGTGGGAATGCTGGGTGGTAAGACTTTTGTTGATCTCTGCAAATTTGTGAACGTTACCTCATATAAATGTGAGTAAATTCTGTGATTTTACTACAGGACATTCGGGGTCAGAAAAATAGCGTGATCCATGCAAGCCTCACCATCTTGGACTCACCCAGGTGTTTTGTTTTAAAAAATGTCTAGTGTTCATAGGTTACCTTGAGTGCCAGGCTACCCAAGCACCCGTCCCAAGTTTCAATGTAATTCAAATAATGAAACTTAATGATTCTGTGGTGTGTATTTGGGCCTTTCCTGTGTGGGGGAACCATAGGTTTGGTGGGGCAGACTAAACAAGGCCCATATCATGCATTTCCATATTTTCCTACTTACTTTCACTATTTCGTGATTTTAATGATTAGTTTCTTCGGGAAAATCTGGAGCGCTCAACACAAATTTACCACTGTTTAATTCAGAATTGTGTCTAGTTTCCAGAACTATACAGCTTTCTGGTTTTATCGTGGGTTTCACATGCATTTCCTGCACAAACTGCAAAGAGGGAGAAATCTCGAAAATTGTAAATATTGGCCACCACTTAGAAAATTGCAAAAACTGTTGCATAAAAGATGATTTTCTTTAAACTCTGCGTGTTTCTGAAAGCTTTAAAGATGGTTGTCTTAGCACAGCAAAGCTTTTGTTAATGCGTTTTTAGAAAGAAACCGTAGAATTTCTTCGACAGCACTTTTTCCCCAAAAAATTCAAATGTGCAAAATGTTGACTTTTTTCCATTGCCTTTTTGAGGGAAACTACAAACTCTGGCTATCTTTCGAATCCCCAACATGTGGGAAAAAAGATGCAAATTGGCCTTGTTATCCTTTGGGGTAAAAAGGCTACAAAAGGCCTAGGTGCAAAGAGACCCAGATGTAAACAAAAGCTCAGTATTAGGAAGAGGGTCCCTCAGCACTTAATGCATTAAAGGGCTCTCACTCATTCTGTTCTTGAAATAACAGTGGCATTTCTGCTTTAGAAAGAAGCCTGTGAACTCCTGGACATTGAGGAAAGGATGAGCATACCTAAAACTCTCACCCCACCAGTTCCCAAGGGTCCATTCGCTCATAACGCATCATAATATTAATAATAGTAGGAATCCGTGTTTAATTTGAGCCGGTGGGGGCCACCAACACTTATTTTTGGGGAATGGCACTTATTTCCTTGCATCAGATATTTATCAAGTACAGGAGAGGGAAAACCACACAGATCGGAAAGACAGAGGAAGAAAAAGACGGAAAAACCGTCACTAAGGGAGAAAGCAGGCACCTGCAGGAGAAAGAAAAAGGGCAGGGAATGTTTGGTAGTGGATTCAAAACTACCATCCTTGGTATTCGGCACGCCAACGTTTAATTGCACCGGCCACCAGCTTCTGAGCTGAGCTTTGAGCACCAGCACTCTTTGTTTCACAAATTAAGCACTGGTAAGAATGATAATATCAACAATGATATTAAAAATTGCAATAACAATAAATCACATAATATATAGCTTGTCATGCTAGACATCTGGAGTTTCTAACAGTTGTGAAAAGCATATGTTGTGATCCAGCGCTAACAATAAAAATTCTTCTCCTATATGACTCGGTCATCCAGGTACAACTATCTCTCCAATACACAGACTATATCCATATGACGGTGGGGCCCATTAACACCGCATATACATTCACTTACTCATTTATTCCCTGGATTACCTCCGTCCTTAACCTAGGAGAAAAACAGTAAAACGATTCGCTGGAAGGAGACGGGATACCTCTTTTTAACATGACATAATGTTTCTCATTGCTTTTAAGGTATTCCACTCATTGGTCGATGGACCAACTAGTAGGAATCAGTTGATGGTGATTAAGACCAGCTCAATCACAATAAACTCTTTAACATTTTACCTTAATTATTGAGCTAAAGAATCACTGAGTCATTTGTTTAAAGATAATAAAGTTTATATAAAGTTTTAGAAACAATGCATAAGTTTTAAGTTTATCACTCAGATTATTACATTTATCATCATTATAAGAATAAATTGAAATTACAATGCATACCTATTAGATGGAAGATAAAGTTTGTCACAGTAAGAACTCCAAAAAGATCAATCTATCTGTCTTGGAAAATCTAATAGCTTTAAATGAAAAATCTATCAGGAGTAAAAGGTTCTCCAAAAGCAGCATCTTATACTTAATGAAAATAGCAGCAGCAGCTTCGATCATCCGCAACAGCAACTCAGCACCCGCAACTCATCTATCAGCAATCTCAGCTCTCTCTTCTCCTAACAGTACGCTCGCTCATCATCATCAATAATAATAATAAAAACTACTACTCAACCCTCCCACCCGGAGTAGGTCTTCTTATACCCTAATTCTCGCTTACTAAATAAAATGTTGCCTCTTTATGGCGTGATTCTCTCTCATTGGTCCATTCGAGTCCATATACATTTTTATCAAACTTCCTTGTCTTAACCAGTTCTTTGTGGAATGTCCATGCTTGCATCGTTTCCCACAGTTCATGACATTACTCATCAGTTTCGATCAGTCCAATTTGTATCTTTTTCTGATACTTTTTAGGTTCAACAGTTCCGTTTGTCCATTTATTCATTTTGACTTCTCACGCTTCTTGCTGATCATCTTGGCACACATTTGCTCAGTAAGGTCACAATAGCCTTGACCATACTTCCATCCTAGGCTCTCAGCACGAACACGTGATCATTCTTGTTCACAGCCTTTCTCCTTTTCCACACGGCTTCTCGCACATGCGTACTCTAGCTCATGGCGGCCATTTTATATCGCTGCTCAACAGGCCTAAGCGCACTATTTTCAAAGATAAACAAAATATTGTTAAAATAAAGAATATAAACCCTTTCGTTTCACTCCCGTCTTTCTACGTACCCCAATTAGGTATTACCTAGCAAAAAAAGCAACATATAAAGCCGTCCCTTACTTACCATCGCTTTATTTTGCCACCACACGTTTTATTTTCAAAGCACAAATCATGCGTTTATTATTTTATTAGTACGCAAATATTAGATTATGTTAGACACCTCAACAATTATAAGTAGATTTATTTGCACACAAAATCGCGTGTTACCTTTAACCCTTCACATGTAACATACATTGTTGGTTACTTAAACGAACATGTTTATTAATTATTTTACGTAAATTATTAGGAGGTTAAAAAATTTTCATTTATCCTGCTCCATCAACTCCCCCTTTGGTGATTTTTAATATCACCACAAAACCCAAGTTATACAATTCTTTTAGACAGCATATTTCTTTTATCCTTTTGCTCTTGTTAGTTTACACAACTGTATCCCTTTCAACTTGTCTCTTGGTCTTCTTGTACATGTTCTCTTTTATCTCTTCTAGCTCTATTTCACCCATTTCTCTCTCTCTCTCCTTGTTTATCATGTTTTCCTTTTCTATTTTATTCTGTCTTCTTCTTTTCTTTATACATGTAATTACAAGCTTCAGCACTAAAATTATTATGATTATCATGGTTGCTATTATTATAACTTTCCCTATTATTAATCCACTCATTCTTGTTAACCAATTTATTACTGAAGAAAACCCTTTACCAAGTTTTCCAAATGCACTTTCAACCTCCAGTGGAACAAGTTCTTTGTGCAAATTTGTAATATTCTTTATATACTTTTGTATATTTTCACTTTTATCTGGAATGTAAGTGCAACAATGTTGGACTTTCAGCATTCCACAGACTCCACCCTCTTTTGCCAAAAGAATGTCAAGGGCAAGTCGATTTTGCATCACCATAGCTCTCATGGCAACCATCTCGGTGTTTATCATCAAGAACCCTCCAGCAGTATCTGTAGATAAACGATCTACCACTGTGGATAATTTCCGAATTTTAAATGCATTCACAGATATTCCCACTGTTGGTATCAATGCACCAAAAATATCACCTACTATTTCTGAAAAACTTTCCCTTTTTCTACGTGTAAAGGTATTTATCATTTTGTGTGTTCCTTTTTCTTTTCTATCCATATGAAAAATCTTTGGAAAGACCAGGCCTAAATAACATGACCCATACCAATGGTCCGGCAACCTGTAATAAGCCCTATTACCGCAAACATAATAGATCCCTGGAAATATTGGATCTTTTCCCCCTTTGAATCCCCATCCGCCTAAAATTTGATAATTGTCATGGCAAATACTGGAACCCACAAAATAATTGTCATATCTTGTTCTATTTCTTCTAATGCACAACCTTCCCTGTTGGGGCCATTCCAGAGTCATAGCTGCATTTGTCTTTTTCTTGTCCTGATTGTCTTCCTCAAACGCCCAAAGAGGTGTTTTTGTCTCTTCTATCACTTTTCTTTGAAATTTCACTCTTCTTTCTTCAACCATCTCTAAAAATACTTTTTCTTCTTTCTTTAACTCACAGGTAAGGTTGTTTTTAACTATATTATCTAATGTTAAAATCTTATCTTCTATGAAAAATTCACCAAACGTTTTTCCCTCTTTTATTTTGTTTAGTTCGGGAACTACAGAAACTTTCGCAAAAATCTTATCTATGTCAGTGTAATAATATTCTAATCTACCTGTTTTATAAAATAAACTTGCTAAAACACTACTTGTTATTCCATACGTCAAAGGAAGGTGATGATAAGTCACACCCTCTGCTACAGACGCAGGCAATTGCATACAAACATAGCAATCTCTTACATCCATTGTTTCTACATACTCGTATTATAATTTAGTAAAAACATTCTTTGAAAAATCTGTTATTGATTTGTCCTTATGTAATTCTGCACTATTTTTTAATATAACTGTTTCTTGAGTGTTAGCTCCTTTTTCTTTCTCTGTGTGATTAGACGTTTCTACTACAGCTAAACTAATTGGAATAGTGATTGCTAAAACCACCCATACTGTCATTAATAATGCTGTACAAAAGAAGCACATCTTACACCATCTACTTAAAAACTCACATCTACATTTACTATCTCTAGTATCTTCCATTTTGTTTTATAACCTATTTTTTATTTTCAAGAAAATTGTGTCACTACACCTCAGAAATGACTTCTTAGCTACTCTGCACTCCAATGTTTTTGTCTTCGTTCGGTACTTTCTTTTAAATCTTTTCAGAATTCTTTCTTTGTCAAATCCAGTATTTTGTCAACTCCGGTAAAAATTCGTCAAATCCAGTATTTTGTCAAATCCGGTAGAAATTCGTTTAAATTTCTTCAAGTTTGTTGCACTTCACCTTCACCCATTAGGTTTCTTTGTTCTGGGTTCTCGTGAGTGTTCTTTTCTTCTTTGTTATCCGTTAAAGCAAGGTACAACCATTCAGGTGATCTATACTTCAGATTTACCTTCTTTACTCTTTTTGTTTTCTGCAAGTGTTTTCCACCTTGTTTTTCTTGCTCTTTCTGACTTGTTATTTCATTCACTTGTTCAGCACTTTTCCCATCTAACCTTATGATCCTGTATCTTAATTTTCTTACTTCGTTGGGCCAATTGTCTCCTTTTCTTGGCCTTTTTGCCTCACTTCCTTTTTGCTCTCTTTCTGTTTTCCAATTCCTTTTTCTTGACTCTAGTTTTTGGTTTCTTTCTTCTCCACTTTCTTCAGACTCTGTTTCAGTTTTCTCTTTATTGTCTCTTATTTTGAATCTTATAATTTAATTTTCTTCCTCTACTTGTGGTTCTTTTCTTATCTTCCTTCGTTCACCTATTTCTGTCCCTCCTCGAGGTTCTTCCGAATTCGTGTCAATCTCTCATCTGCTTCTAAATTTCCCTGTTCTTTTGTTTGGCTATCTGTCCCTATTACTCCTCGGGGATCTTCCGATTTTTCTAACTTTCTGTTTGAAACTCTCCCTTCTTCATCTATTAATATTATCTCCGAAGGATTTTTACCACAACTTGTACTTGGTTGCTCACTGTTACTATCTTCGTGGTCAGTTTCTTCTCTTATGCTTTCAAATTTCCAATTTCTTTTCAGAATTTCCTCACAATCCGAATGATCTGTATCAGATTCTGAACTGGTATCTGATATTTCCAGATGTCGACTCACATGTCGATCTTCAAGTTCTGGAACTTCAGCTATTTCCTCTATTTCTTCTGTCGTTGCACTTGTAGTTGGGTCTTCCAGATGTCGACTTACAGGTCGATCTTCAGATTCTGGCACCCTGTTCGTTTCTTCTTCTGCTTCTGATGCTGAACTGTTATCCAACACTTCCAGATGTCGACTCACATGTCGATCTTCAGGTTCTGGAACTCTGATGGTGTGACTGGCATGCACCCAATGTTTCACTCCTGCACATTTGACTGCAGTGGTTGTCACCAGGATCACCTGTCGTGGTTCGTCCCAGCGAGGAACCAAACAGTTTCTTCTCCTGTGGACTTTTATGCGGACCCAATCTCCTGGATTCAAGTCGTGAGCTGGTTTTCTTTCAAGAGTGGTCGCATCCGGTCCAACCTGATGAAACACAGAACGCACCACATCAGCCAATCCTTTGCAATAATCCAGCACCAGATCATCAGTTATAGTCAGTAGTTTGTTGACAGGTACATGTGCTTGTCTCATTGCTCGTCCCATAATTATCTCATGGGGACTGAGTCCAGTTTTCCTTTCCGGAATACTTCTGATTGTCATTAAAACTAATGGCAAGGCATCTGGCCATTTGAGTCCTGTGGCTTGACACATTTTTCCTAACCTGTTCTTAATTGTTCCATTCACTTGCTCTACTATTCCAGAAGCCTCTGGTCTGTATGCACAAATGCAGTTTCTGTTTCATACTAAGTGCTTCACAAATCAGTTTAATTAATTCGTTTTGGAAATGTGTTCCTCTATCTGTTTCAATCGTGACTGGAAAACCATACCTCGGAATGAATTCTCGCAGCATAAGTTTTGCTACCGTGATTCCATCATTCCTTCTGGTCGGGTATGCTTCCACCCAACGGGAAAACAAACAGATGACTACGAGGACATACCTTAGTCTGTTGCTCGGGGGCATCTCTATAAAATCCATTTGCATTCTAGTGAACGGACCTCCTTCTCGTCCTATTGTTCCTAGACTCACTACTGTCTTCCTTCCTGGATTTAACTGTTGACAAGTAAGACATCTTTGACAAAGACTTTCAGCTATGGCTCTGAATTTTGGATTATACCATGTTTGTCTAAAAGTCTGATCATTGAATCTCTCCCAATATGGGCATGTCCATGGTACATCCGTGCCATGTCAGAAATCATGCTATCAGGCATAACTGGTCTCTCATCTCTGTAAACCCAAACATCATTTTCCTCATGTTTTCTACATCCTGCTTTTATCCATGTATCTTTTTCCTCATCATATGCTGCTTCCTGTAACTGTCTCACCTCATCCCATGTCTCAACAGGGTTAGTAAAAAGCAAAGGACAAGAAATATGCTCTCTCTCTTGGTTCCTGTTCAAAGAGACCACATTCTTCGCACAGTACTGTGCAATCTCATCAGCATACTTATTGCCGACAGTTATGTAGTCTTCCCCATTTTTATGTGCATTGCACTTCACAACAGCAATCTGTTTAGGCAGCTGTATCACCTCAAGCAACTTTTTCACAAAATCTCCATTTCTAATTGGCGTTCCTGCAGACGTCAAGAAACCTCTTTGTGACCAAATCTGACCGAAGTCGTGCACAATTCCAAAACTGTATTGGCTATCTGTCACAATCGTAACCCGTACATTTCTTCCCAACTTGCAGGCTTGAATCAGAGCTACTAGTTCTGCGACTTGGGCAGACCGTATCCCTTTCAGACAAGATGCTTCCATTACAGTTGCTACTGTGCAAACCGCATACGCTGCACTTAGAACTCCATCATTTGTTCTCAAACATGAGCCATCCACGAACAGAATATAATTTGATTCTTTTAAGGGCTCATCTCGTATATCTGGTCTTGGTTTTGTACAATATTCAAGCACATTCAGACAATCGTGATCTACTTCATCCATTTCAATCACACTCTCTTCATCTGGCAATGATGTCGAAGGATTCACATTCATACATCTGTCAATGGTCACATTATCTGCACTCAAAATTACTTTTTCATACCTAGTCAGCCCGACTATGTGTCATGTATTGGGTTTTCGTTCTTGTCAAGAGAATTTCCACAGAATGGGGAACATATACTCTCAGTGGATATCCCATCACTATGCCTTCACTCTGTTCCAGACTCCCGCAAGTAGCAGCAACTGCTTTCAAACATCCAGGCAACGCTTTTGCTACAGGGTCTAAAACAGCTGAAAAATATGCAATGGGTTTTTTCATGGTTCCATGTCTGTGTACCAAGACTGAAAATGCACATCCATCTCTTTCACTGCAATACAACTCAAAGTCTTTCTCATAGTCAGGCATTCCCAATGCTGGAGCTTCACACAATTTCTTTTTCAGCTCTCTGAACGCTTTCATTTCCTCATCATTCATTTCAAAAGGATCTTTAACATCCTTCTTTGTAAGTTTTTGCAACGGTTTGGCGATCAACGAAAAACCGCTTATCCATTGTCGACAATATCCAACCATTCCCAGAAACATTCTTACCTCTCTTTGCGTCATTGGAGCTCTCATTCCTTGAATCATCTTTATTCTCTCAGTCGTTACCTTTCACACTCCTTTCTCAATTTTATGCCCTAAATATTGGACTTCTTGTTGACAAAACTGCAATTTTGATGGGGACACTTTATGTCCTCTTTTGGCTAAATGATTCAGCAAAGCAATTGTATCATTGACACATGCTTCCTTCGTTTTTGATGCCACCAGTAGGTCATCAATATACTGAACCATCACTGACTTTTCTGGCATTTTTAAATCTTCCAAGGATTTCTTTAGAATCTGATTAAAGATCGAGGGGCTTTCTGTGTACCCTTGAGGAATTCGGCACCATGCCAAAATACGCTCTCCAAACCTGAACGCAAATAATGGCTGGCTATCTGGATGCAATGGAATAGAGAAAAATGCATGACATAAATCAATTACTGTGTACCATTCTGCTTCACGTGGAATCTGGTATAGAATCACAGCAGGGTTCGGTACTATTGGGCAACAAGGCACTACAATTTTGTTTACCTTCCTCAAGTCCTGTACAATTCTATATGTTCCGTTTGGCTTTTTCAGTCCTATTATTGGCGAATTACATGGACTGCTCATGATTTCTTTTAGAATTCCTTGTTCAATCATTTTATTTATTACTGGCGTTATTCCTTCAATTATTTCTGGTGTCAATTTATACTGGGGCGTATTTGGGTAACTCGTTCCCTCTTTTACGGAGATTTTAACGGGATCTACTTCTTTCATTAATCCTATATCTTCTCCTGTAAAGTTCCACACTTCTTCTTTCACTGTCTTTTTCAGTTCAATTGGGATTTTCTCTGCATCAAATACAGGAAACAAATCATTTACTTCTGGTTCTAAATTTACCAGTGTCATTTTATACAATACATCTTCATCTGGGGTCTGAAATGCAATTCCATCTGGAGTACAATAGATAGTGCAATTCATTTTGCACAATAGATCGCGTCCTAATAGGTTCACAGGACTACAATCGCATACCACAAATCGGTGCATTTCACTAAATGGACCAATCTTTACCTCCACTAATTTAGTAAGAGGCGTCTTAATTTGCTGATTCGAAACTCCAACTACTTGGATATGTTCACCTGAGAGAGGAAGGTTTGGAATTTCCACTGACCTAACAGTAGAACGGGTAGCTCCAGTGTCCACAAGGAATGTTACATTTCCACCATTCACTTCTCCATCCACAAATGGACCAGACTGATCTACCTCTAGAGTTGCGCCAAGCACGCACTCTTCCCCCTCTCCTAGGCACCGTCAGAAGCTTTCATCCCTTTCATCCTCATCCTGTCGTAACCAATATTGAGAAATGGCAGCTGCACGCGGCAACTGTGTTACCTGCTCTCCTCCGTAGAATCCTGTTTCTGCACTGAATTTCTGTTGGTTAATACTCTTGGGAAGTGGTGGTTGTGGCACCTGACTCTGTTGAGTAACTACCTCACTCTGCACCTGTGAATTTAATGATTGATTTTCCACATTAAGTTTTGGAGGAAATTTACACTCGTTTCTCCAATGCCCTAGCTTTCCGCAGTTGTGGCATGGCCACTTTTTCTTTGCCTCATCTATGCTCATTTGTCCTTTTCCTTTACCTATATTTGGTCGAAATCTAGCCTGTCCTGCTTCATTACCTGTATTACTCAATTGAGCTTCTTGTTTCTCTGCAACTTTCACCTGTGCCCACATGGCTTTCTCTTTCAATTTACGTTGTCTACTCTCAATATCATCACTGCAATATTTAGCATATCTCAAAACTTCATCGACTGTGCTATTCTGCCAACAAATCATATGCTGTTTAATCATCTCACTTATCTCTGGTTTCAACCCATATACAAATCTATATACAAAATGACTCATATCCTTCTCATTTAGTGTCTCATAACCACTATACTGTTTGAAAACTAACAACAGTCTCTCATAGTAAGCATGCACTGATTCTTTACTTTCCTGCGTGGTTCTGTCTATTTTTACCCAATCCGTTTCTTTAGGTGGAATCTTATTCTTCAAAAAGGTAATTACTTGATCGTACTTTCTCATCACTTCTGGTCCTGGCGCTCCTGTTTTAGCATCCCTTGGATATTCTACAGTTGGCCAATCAATAGTAATCTTACATTCTGTCCACAAATCAGCTGGCACTACTATATCAAACAATCCATCCAAGTCTATCCACAACACCTTTGAAACTTTAACAAATCTCTCCACTTGTCTGTACCATTCTACTGACTTCTCTCTCAACTTTGGGAAATCATTTGTAAATGATAGTATATCCTGTCTAGACCATGGAACATGCACATAACTACCTCCTGGAGTTTCTCTCATCGGGTACTCTCTTACAATTGGTTCCTTATCTGTCACTGCAAAAGCCAAAGATGCTTTATCTGTTACCTTCTCATTCTTTTTCGTCCATCTACTTCTCCATCTATCCACATCACCCCATTTTCTCAGTAAAACAATTAATTCTTTAATTTGGGTCAATCTTCCTGATGTGTTCAGATTCTCTATATCTTTCTCACAAAAATCTACTCTCTATGGTTTCTGCAACGTTCTCACTTTTACAAATTCTACTCCTAGTTCAATCGCTGTCTCTTCTAATTTGTCATGTAAATTTCTAGCTCTCCATGTAATACTCTTGCACAAAAACATAATCTCATCATCCTGATAACTTTTCAATTTTTCTGTACCAATCGTTCCTAAAATCAATTCTTCCATGTCTATTTTTAACCTAATTACATCTAATGGTTTTACTTCTGTCTCTTTCGTTTTTAGCATTTTCATCCATTCATTTAACTCATCTGGAGTCGGACCTACAGGCGTACTATTTAATTCTATCCAATTGTTACTTCTTTCTGGTGTCCCTGATGCAGACTCCGTTACCATAGGTATTCTCCTGAACTCATTCTCATTTATCGTCAAATTAGTAGGTGGGCTTGGTCTATAGGTACTAACCAAATGGTGTGCACCTTCATTGTCCAGGTCCATCCCTTCTCTTTTTCTTTGCAAATGTGAATTCATAGGAATCACTAAAGAATGTTCATCAATTTTCTGATTCTCAAAAATTGGCATTACTGGACCTATCGTTACTGGTACAGTTACAGCTTCCATATTCTTTGTCAATTCTCTTATCTTTTCAGTTAATTCTCTTGTGGTTTTTGCTAATTCAGTTCCATTGTCACTTTCTATCTCTTCATTTTGTGAAGTTTTTAATTGATCTTGTGACCTATTTATCTCATCTCTTCGTTCGGGAGTTTTATTCCTCCCAGTTTCCATTGGCGGTGCATTAGGTCTGTTGGTATGGAGGTGGGTTTCTGTTTAAAATATCTTCCAGCAATTCATCTTCCGTTTCACTACCACCATACCCATATTTTTCCATAACCACATGTTTCTTTTTCTCTGTACACTTTTTCTTTGCTTCTTCCTCAACTGTAAAAGCTGGAAACAAACCTCCTGTCATATTAGCACATCTCCAACGCTTTATTCTGTCTTCATGATTTACTCCCCATAACCTTCCAGGCACAAACTCATGATTCTTTAATCCTCTGAATCTCTCTCGTTCATACATCTCATCTTCCCATTCACTTAAAGCTTCAAACTGTGTCGGTCTAGGTCTAGGTTCTAACATTGCCATCTTCTCTCTCAAATTCCGTAATACAGCTACACTAAATGAACCATTCTCAGGAAAAGCCAATGCTCCATCATTCTTGGTATATTTTGTCCAATTTTCTAACCATATGCATGTATGATATCCATATTTCAGCATCATGTGCGAAGCTGGTGATTTCGGCGGAGGAATTACTTGTCCCTCTCTAGTCACTACCTTTTTGTCTTTCTTAAAAAAGTTCTTAACTTTCGACATCCATGACGTTTTCTCTCTACCATACTCATAATAAGACATGATTCACAATCGCTTTCTCTCCTCAAACGATCCGCAATTCAACACTGTTCTCTATGCGTTATTCGACCAATACTAGCGCGACTCACACCAACACTCCAATCACAACAGTTTCTGTCTACAGTGCACTGTCCAATCCCAGCGCGGCTTTTGTCTACGTCAGCTCTGCTCCTGTCTCTGTATGACTAGCGCACTGTCCAATCCCAGCGCGGCTTTTGTCTACGTCAGTTCTGCTCTTGACTCTGTATGACTAGCGCACTGTCCAATCCCAGCGCGGCTTTTGTCTACGTCAGTTCTGCTCTTGACTCTGTATGAATAGCGCACTGTCCAATCCCAGCGCGGCTTTTGTCTACGTCAGTTCTGCTCTTGACCCCTCCTTTACAAAATTTATCGGCAATTTCTTTTTCAACAATTCTTCGTTAGTTACAACATTTAAAACACATTTCCATTGTCTGATTCGCTAAACCAAAGAGATTGCTTTGTCCATTTACACAAGAATTCTGTATTTTCCAGTAGGCAGCGCTTACCTCTACCCTACCACAGAATTTTCTGTTTCGCCGATAAAGTAGCACTTCCCTCTACCTTACCCTTCTTTCAAGCAAGCGGTAAACCCGTTTCTCTGGGGATAAAACACATGTGGAGACTATACTGCTCCTGAGAATTAAGGCCAGAGTTTCACAAGAAAACCGGTCACTATTTCACTTACACACCTTTTATGCGGAAAATGTCCCTATCATAACACAACCTGTGTTATCACCAATATGAACTCAGACAATGCACTATTCCATGTGACCTCTCTTGCCACACGTGTTCCACTTCCTACTTCCCGGAAGCGTGAAAACTTACATATAACATAACACGACTCACCATAAAGGGTTAGACATGAATTTATCAATAATCAATAATCAATAATGACCAAACTAATCTATAGTAACCATAACTCTGCTACCAAGAAATATGATCCAGCGCTAACAATAAAAATTCTTCTCCTATATGACTCGGTCATCCAGGTACAACTATCTCTCCAATACACAGACTATATCCATATGACGGTGGGGCCCATTAACAACGCATATACATTCACTTACTCATTTATTCCCTGGATTACCTCCGTCCTTAACCTAGGAGAAAAACAGTAAAACGATTCGCTGGAAGGAGACGGGATACCTCTTTTTAACATGACATAATGTTTCTCATTGCTTTTAAGGTATTCCGCTCATTGGTCGATGGACCAACTAGTAGGAATCAGTTGATGGTGATTAAGACCAGCTCAATCACAATAAACTCTTTAACATTTTACCTTAATTATTGAGCTAAAGAATCACTGAGTCATTTGTTTAAAGATAATAAAGTTTATATAAAGTTTTAGAAACAATGCATAAGTTTTAAGTTTATCACTCAGATTATTACATTTATCATCATTATAAGAATAAATTGAAATTACAATGCATACCTATTAGATGGAAGATAAAGTTTGTCACAGTAAGAACTCCAAAAAGATCAATCTATCTGTCTTGGAAAATCTAATAGTTTTAAATGAAAAATCTATCAGGAGTAAAAAGGTTCTCCAAAAGCAGCATCTTATACTTAATGAAAATAGCAGCAGCAGCTTCGATCATCCGCAACAGCAACTCAGCACCCGCAACTCATCTATCAGCAATCTCAGCTCTCTCTTCTCCTAACAGTACGCTCGCTCATCATCATCAATAATAATAAAAACTACTATTCAACCCTCCCACCCGGAGTAGGTCTTCTTATACCCTAATTCTCGCTTACTAAATAAAATGTTGCCTCTTTATGGCGTGATTCTCTCTCATTGGTCCATTCGAGTCCATATACATTTTTATCAAACTTCCTTGTCTTAACCAGTTCTTTGTGGAATGTCCATGCTTGCATCGTTTCCCACAGTTCATGACATTACTCATCAGTTTCGATCAGTCCAATTTGTATCTTTTTCTGATACTTTTTAGGTTCAACAGTTCCGTTTGTCCATTTATTCATTTTGACTTCTCACGCTTCTTGCTGATCATCTTGGTACACATTTGCTCAGTAAGGTCACAATAGCCTTGACCATACTTCCATCCTAGGCTCTCAGCACGAACACGTGATCATTCTTGTTCACAGCCTTTCTCCTTTTCCACACGGCTTCTCGCACATGCGTACTCTAGCTCATAGCGGCCATTTTATATCGCTGCTCAACAGGCCTAAGCGCACTATTTTCAAAGATAAACAAAATATTGTTAAAATAAAGAATATAAACCCTTTCGTTTCCCTCCCGTCTTTCTACGTACCCCAATTAGGTATTACCTAGCAAAAAAAGCAACATATAAAGCCGTCCCTTACTTACCATCGCTTTATTTTGCCACCACACGTTTTATTTTCAAAGCACAAATCATGCGTTTATTATTTTATTAGTACGCAAATATTAGATTATGTTAGACACGTCAACAATTATAAGTAGATTTATTTGCACACAAAATCGCGTGTTACCTTTAACCCTTCACATGTAACATACATTGTTGGTTATTTACTTAAACGAACATGTTTATTAATTATTTTACGTAAATTATTAGGAGGTTAAAATTTTTTCATTTATCCTGCTCCATCAGTTGCTACTAACGAATTTAATGGTACACAAATAACAGACCTATTAAAATCAGACTGCCTTCCCAGGGTTTGTAATTGTGATCTTCAGACCACTGCAGTTCACAGCGGCGAGCTTTAATTCACTGAGCCATCTTGCTTGTTTATGAAGTGCTGTGTCTCGCACCCCATAGTTATCAGAATGAAGTGCTTGATTTTGGGGAAAGGAAGGGTCGATCAACCTTCAGTCAGTCATCCCAGCTCCCCTAGAATACAGTGGCAGGTGAGAGTACTTTATGCTCCTGTCACCCTCTTTGATTAGAGGGTGACATTTTAGATTATTGGACTTTAGTGTCCTGTTTCCAATACCAATAGAAATCAGAAACATCCCCAAGCTTTTAAAAAACAATTAAGGTTCAATATATTTTGCACTAGATTACACAGTCGCACGCAACACACTTCCAAGAGATACTGTATTAATGGGCAGACTGGACTCCCAGAAAAATGCATAGATGGTGCATATTACTGAAAACCTGCTATAGTTTAGTTGTGATGGGAGTTGTGAATACATCAAAACGGTGGCCTCCTGCTAGGCTAAGGACGCCCGCAAAATATCAGCATCCTAACTGGGTGTGATTTCCCCCAAAATGACAGACTAGGTTCTAGACCGGCCAAATTTGCAGTGTCCAGGAAAGGAGAATTTGCCAGAATGGGCAAAGACTAAGGATGGTGGCACATCTGCCAAAAGGTCAACAAACAGTGTTCCCCGCTTGGGGTCCGTTCCCTCAAGCACTGCTGGTATCCCTATTTCAAGGGGTTACGATTTTCATTCCAATAAAACAAGTTTAGTTTAAAGTTCAATTGTAGTATTTTATTAATCCAAGGTGGTATTCAATTCTTCTTCATCCCACCTGGTTAATGGTCATACTTCTTCATAAAGTAATTTTCTTCATAAAGTAATTCTCAACAATAGAAGCATTACATTGTCATCCCATCCCAATGCATTTCGGGCCCAGGTGGCCCTTCGTCAGGGGAGTGCCAAAAGGGACATGCCTGGAGGCACTCGCACCTGTCACTTGTGCTGTGAGATGATTTTATCTGTAGTAGTGTTTACACAAAAAGATGGCTTGTGGGATAGTCTGTGAACTTCTGCAAAATGGCAGCCCAGTACAGTGGTGTAGTCCACAATAAATCATAAGGCACGTATTGTGTTGTGGTTTCCCACAAAAAAGTGGCACTGTTTATTGCTGCAACATATCACAAAATGATGATCTGGGTGGGTTGGTGGTTGTCTGTAAAATGTCAGCCTTGTATGGTGTTGCGGCTTCCCACAAAAGTGCAAATACCGGGGATGTTTCGTTGCCTGTAAAATGGCAACCTTGTGTGTTGGTGTCGCTCACCGCAAAATAGCCACCACATGTAGTCAGTATAAAATTCTTCTAAATGGCAGCCTCATGTGGTGTTGTGAGGATGCCTGCTCTCAAAAATGGGGCTTCCTCTTTGGTAGAGCCTGAATTGGATGGGGTGGGATAAGAAAAGGTGGGACATTTTCCAATAGGGTTGACGTT
Organism: Calotriton arnoldi; assembly: GCA_963921515.1. Taxonomy (NCBI): domain Eukaryota; kingdom Metazoa; phylum Chordata; class Amphibia; order Caudata; family Salamandridae; genus Calotriton; species Calotriton arnoldi. Next base: position 411,758 of record CAWUFW010001160.1, read on the forward strand.
AGTGTATGGTGGCACATCCCCTGAAAGAGGCATGCCACGGGTTTTGATTGGTGGCATGGTTTCCTCCTACTGACGTGTAAGAACTGTGGAAAGAATTATAGATTTATCACTCAAGCCCATTTATTTTTATGCTAAATTCTAATTGCCTCATGTCATGATCTAATGAATAAGCACCATGTCCAAGTTTTCATATGTGGCTTATGGATATTTTACACTTGTTTGCTTTCCACTTAGCATAACACCAGCAACGGACTGTATGGCTAGTATTTTGTAATGCACATTCACCATGAACAGTCCTAATGTTGTGGCAAGGACACCAAAGAAGCATTGACAAAGCCAATAGCACATGCACACGAACATACAATATCCATACACACCTTGACTTAGATTATACATTTATGAACAAAGGCAGACAAAGCAATACAGGCATCCACGCATACAGGCCTGCAGACACACATGCACATAGGACCCAGGAAGTAATGAACCTCAATGTTCTCGAGCGTTAAATGAGCCTTGTGACACTAGGTATTAATTATCCTCAATAGCTCAGATATTAATGAGCATCAGTGGCTCAGTCAGTCATTAACTCCAATAATTCCAGAAAACAATGAACAAAAGTGGCTGAACTTTGTCAATCTCCCTTTGTAAATTGAATGCATTTGCCATGTGTGGGTGCCAGTAAGCCAAACATAGAACCTTCTGCAATGTGTACTTGCCACAAGAACTTGTGCCCAAAATAACCTCACCCTGTAAAAAAAAAGCGCGGTCTACAGTTTGATTTGTGGAAACAAAGGAACCACAAGCCTTCAGAGGACCCTTCACTGCAGACAGATTGCATGTGAAATTCACAACTCTAGTTCGGTAAATGGAGTGCTTTTAATACTGCCCTGACCTAAGCACTAGGTCTTCTCAGTGTCCAATGACAGGACCAGCACTTTTTAGCAGGGGCCTCTACATTTCAATGACTCGCAATCACACTCCTGTTCAGTACTTAATTTGTAACAAAATAAGTGCCTGGTCCCTTGTCAGGAGGCCATCGCAGCTTGCACCACCCATTGCCTGTGCCAGCGCTGCCAATGACAGTGCCAACACAACTACTAACCATCGCACTGCTACGAGTGTGACAATTCAGATTATTCCAGGCCCTCAAAGCTATAAGAATGACTTGGGTGCCATGTATTAGTCAATTTTAATGTATGTTGAATTAATTGTGCTCATCTCTAAATTATACACACAGCGCCACCAGGTGGCAGACTGTCATAAGTGCTGGTGTTGACAATTAACTGCCGATGCTGAGCACTGGAAACCACCGGCTCAAATTAAGCAATACTCCTGTTTTATTTCTATCATTCACAAAACAATTGTTGTGTAAACTACTTATTTCCCATTATCCAGAGTTATTTTTCCTACTCAAATCCCTCCTCCCCCTCAGTTTCAGAAAACCAGAGGCTTCGCTGGCATGGCCTTAAATATTTTTTGGAGTCTTTTCAACATGTTTCAGTTTTGCTTTGCTTGCTGTAAAGCTTAAACCATAAGCTCTGCCGCAGCACTACACAACTCCAGATGAATAGCAGATGTCTGCACAGAGCTTGCAGCAATTTTCCATTTAAACTTGAGCTGTGTGAAAGAGAAATGTGTTTTTTTTGCTATGTGCAGTCATCACATAACTGTGGCCAGTTAACTGCTGGCAAAATTACTGACTTTTCTGACCTTTAGTGGACTTCTTCTAATTGCATAAAGAACATAAAAGAAAGAATGGATAGACTGTAATATTTATTTTGTCATAGGGAGCTGCTCTGGGCTCCCAATTCAAAGCTGATGAAGTTTTACGCATAACAGATGACAAAGATATTGGTTTACCATACGCCTTTTTTATACCACATTTGCCATACGTGGTGTGTGCTGTTACACTGTACGCACGCAGAGGTGAAGTATTATAATGCTGCACGTCTGTTCAAACAGGAGGGCAATAGGGACTCTCAGCTCTATCTGGTGGGGATTTTCTAACAACCTTAATCTTGACATTCTAGGAGAGAAGCAAGGGTCCGTACTCATGTTGATCTTTACAAACGTTTGATTGGGCGGAAGGTGTGTGCTTCCACTGAAAAAGTGTTCTTGTATTGCACACATTGCCTTGTGGGAAAGCTTATGCTCAGTACAGTAGACCTGGTTATGGTGGTTATGGTGACAAGCCAATTGATGAAGTCTATGGGTCTGATTGGTTCATTGGGAAAAGCTATGTCAGATCCAATAGGTCTAATATGTTTATTATGGAATGTTGTAACAAAGGTGGTGGCCTGACTTATTAATAGTCAAAAACATATATTAAAGCCAGTAGACCGCTAAAGGTGCATTGATATAATACTGATTTAAATCCTGTAGATAGTTATTTTGTTAAACGGAATCACACAGACTACCGTAGTAGACAAGTGTTCTGATGTTGGTTCCCCCAACAATCCTGGGGGGTAGAAGAGCTATACTGTGACAAACCTTTTTAGACCCACTTATGAAGGGCTGTACATTGTTTCGCCAACAGTAATTTTTTATATATTTCTAATATTATGCATTGTTCTTAGTTATGTGTATATTAAAGCACTTTGTTGGCCTATCAGCTTCAGCTTGGTGCCAGTTTCTTGTAATCTGAATCCTTCATAAAATATATACATAAATAAACATAGGGAGGCTTTGGATCAGTCCGCTTCAGCCACTGGTCTAATTTTATCTGCAGTGCAGTGCATCTTGCATAGTCACTAGTTCTAAACGAGGAGCTCATCTTTTAATAGTACTGTTCATAGATTATCACTATTTTACCAATCCATGAGGGCTGCCACATTAAGAAGCAACATGTCATCCATCTAGGATTGATAAAACAAAGATACACTATGCAAAATGCTATTCCAAAAAGGCCAACCAGTGTGATGTTTATAGGGCAGCCATCTTGGAATGGTGTTGTAAGTGGCATATCATTTTTGTACCTTTCCAAGATGGGTCGCACATTGCTTTTAAATTAGGCAGACAGGCGGGAGCTTTAGAATAATGATACACCAGCATAACACCGTTACAAGATGGCCGCCTGCCCCTATGATTACATTTTTACTTATTTTTCACTGCAAGCATATGCTTGTCATGTTTAGGCAGCAGAACCTTTTTTTATTTTTATTTTTTTATTTGATATTGTATTTTTCTTTTTGAGTTTGTGTACATGTTTTATTGTGGATCAGTGAATGAGAGAATGCTAGAATGAGTCAGTGAATGGATGAATGGGTGCATGGGTTGAGGGATGTGTGAAAGGGTGCAGGTATGATGAGTTATTGAATGCCTAAACTCACCAATGCTTGTAGAGACACTTTTAGGTAGGAACAAGGCCTATTGACATTCATAACCAGTGTTTGTGTTTATACTGCTTTGTGAGAAGCTGGCCTGGTATATGATGTCCACTAATGTAAGAGGGCACCTTGCACCAGTCCAGACAACCCTTATGGTGATTTAAGAGGTCTTAGACAACCATAGAAAGCTCTCTAAGTGGTAGCTGTGCAGAGCAGCCTTTAGGCTTAGTCCAGAAGGAGTGTAAAGTAGCTTGTTTTACCAGACTGCAATCTTATAGTATAGATTAAGTGAAAAAGAACCACACAAAGTATTTATAAAAATATGTATTTATTATATAATACTCTCTAACACATCGAATATGCACAATGCACACAATACTTCAGCAAAGAAACACAGTAAATAGCACTAAATACTCAGTGGACCTAGGGGGGGGACCAAACCATATACTAAGAAAGTGGTATAAGAACCACGACTCGGATCAATACAGTATAGAGAGGATGTAGAAGTGCTGGGACCCCAAGGAACCACCCAAACTGAGTAGATAGGGACCCCACGGAGAGCGTGTAAAGATTAAGGACCCTTCCCAGTGGACCCTGGAGAAACCCCATGGAAGACAGAAGGTTGGAGAGCCACCCCACCTGTGGATACACAAGTACCCACGTTACCTACACCAGGGAAGCCGGGTGCATACGTGTGAAGTGGTGTCGGAAACCGCCCTAGAACCCAATGGATGACTTCAGGAAAGTGCCACTGCTGGAAGAAGAGAAAGTGTCCGGTGGAATCCGAAGATGGATTCTTGATCAGAGGTACCTGCAAACAGAGGGGACAGTGTTTATGTCACACAGGGGTGACCAGGAGACTTGGAAGACGAATGCGCTTCGATGTCGGGTGTTGCAGGATAGATGACGATGACCTTGACTCTGCAGCTGTGAGAACCAGGCGATGCTGAGGAGGACCAGGAGCCATTCACGAGCTGTCCCACGAAGGATGTCGAGTGCTGAGGGGTCGGTGTCCGGCAGGAGCACCAACAAGCTTTGGCAAAGGCAAGCCACGCGGGAATCAAAGAAGGAGCAACGTTGGGACCAGCAAGGTCCAGGGGACTCACCAAAGGCAGGGGAGTCAGGGCAGGCCCCGGGCAATCAGAGGAGCTCAAGAGAAACAAATGTGACCCTCAAATGGACCCACACTCCGGAGGCACTGGAGTCGGGAGAGGACCTCGAGCCGCTCACCAAAAAATACAAGCCACGGTGCACACGATGCGGTGTGGCTGAAGATTCTGTTCACTGGAGATGCTCAAGGTTGGGGCTACTTGGAGCCCGAAGATCTTCTTGGAAATAAGTCAACAAGCCTTTGCAACTGCAAGTTGACACAGTGCACAGGGGTTCGGTTATTGCAATCCCCACGAGGGATACTGGCCTCAAACTTGGTGAGAGGGCAGGGCAGGCCTCAGGAGCTGTGGAAAACCACCACCTGTGTTGCAGAGCCCACGGAGTCCGAAGGAGCTCAGGATCTGCAGACCAGTCAAATTAGTTGCGGTGCCTGCGAATGCAAAGGAGTGACTCCTTCACTCCAAGGGAGATTTCTTCAGGTGTCTTTGATGCTTTACAGGCCTTGGAAGGTTCCTGTATGATGCACAGGCAAAGACGATGCAGCAGACTGGAAGAGAGATGAAGTCAGGCCCAAACGAAGTCCAGCGAAGTCCAGAGTGCCCAGACGGTAGAAGAGCAGTGGTGTCTGATCTGAATCTTATCCCACGACAAATGTAGGGAACTACACCCAGGTAAGCCCTTAAGTACCCTAGAGAAAGGGTTGGGAAGATTCAGAGGACCCTCCCAGGGGAGGGTCTGGTCAGGGGGGAGGTTACTCCCATGTCCTTTGTCCAGTTTCACGCCAGAGCAGGAGCCAACGGCTCCCAGAGCTGCTTTGAACTGGACTATGCATGGGGATACCAAATGTGGCCCTCATGCAGACTGAGTGGCACTGGCAAGCGCACCCACCCGGCCCCAATACACTAAGGGGCATATTCACAAGAACGTGTGATAACTACCGCAAGTTTAGCTTAACGCAATTTCTCACATCGCAGTCCATCGCGGGAAAACAACGCCGTGTTAACGTAGCATTCTCAACCTGGCGTCACCATGCGATAGTCCCACGATAACGCGTCAAATGACCACATCGCAGTACATCGCGGGAAAACAATGCCGTGTTAACGTAGCATTCTCAACCTGGCGTCACCATGCGATAGTCCCACGATAACGCGTCAAATGACCGCGTTAATAACAACGCGACGCCGAAAAAATGCGAAACACTAACGCGAATAAAGTTGCGATGAGGCCAACCACGAAAAAAAAAACAGCGACAGGCCTGCAATCCCCACGCGTCTGGCGGGAAAATGCACCATAAAAGCTGAACAAGAAAAACACACCATAAACAAATCAAACTGCGCAGCAACATGGATGCACCCGGAACGAGTGCCCAGGTCAACGCGAACCCCACATGCCCCACAGACCACCAGCAATGAACCTCGGGGTCGGGGAAGGCCAAGGAGAAGAGGAAGACGGGGTACAGTCCGCAGGAAAACCCGATCGTCGTCACGGAGGTGACAGAGCACCAACAACAACTGTCCGTCACCAACACCGTGTCATTGGCAATACAGACGGAAAAATGGCAACCCATCGTGAATGCAGTCGGAGTGCCGAGGAGGCCAAGATGCGCCGTCACGATGTGAAAAGCCAAACCAAGCAGAAACCCCCTGCCAACAGGAAGGCAGCAACGGCGAATGGAGGTGGGAGTCCTGCGCCACAGGAGGAGCTGGAGCAAATGGTGCCCACAGTCATTAGTGTGGAGACGGTGCAAGGAGTCGGGAGACCGGACACTGCTCGACATGACCTGGCACAACAGCAACAGGGTGAGTAACGAACAGGGACTGTGGGGACGGGGTGGGGGCCGGGCACAATGGCACACATGCACAACGACGTGTAGCACACCGCACACCTACAATAACCCTGGGTCATGTCCCTGATCCCCGTGGCACACTGCAGCACACATACAAACATCAAGTAGGCCCCCGTTCACCATGTGCCCAAAGGGGTCCCACCCCACATATCACCAATTACACAACACACACATGCACCCGTGCGAAACACAGCAAAGATGCGTATGTGAGAGCCACACTGACAATGCAAGTGACACCACATGACCAGCAGCATGGCTGGAGTACAATCACCATGACACTGTGCACGCCACGAGACTGAGGTGGCTGAGTGTGGACCACATCCGGAAAGGAGCAGGTCACACTCTGACACATCCACCTGCACAAACAACCACTGAAGTCAGCAACACATCTGCAGACAAACAATGCACAAGAGTATAAAAACCGTCCAAGAGCACAAATGACCCAAGTCGCCAACATCACAGCACCTCAAAAGCACAAAAGCCAAAGGCACACCGCCTCCAAGGGATAAGGGGCAGCAAAATCACAGCTGCAGGTGCGACTCCCACACAAAGCAGCACACACACATAGCAATTACAGCACACCCACATGGACGACAATGTGGTACACAGCCCAACACCTACACTGCAGAACAGAGGACACAACTGGGTCCGCCTGTGCGTAGAAAATGGCCAATCACAACTGACATAGCAGGAAACTGTGAGATGCAAATGTACGTGTACAACCTCACCTACGTCATGTAGTCCAAATGTCCACTGTCCCGCATCAAATAGTCCGCCCCTCCCAAACAATCACAATGTACATTGTCATGAAGTCTGAATGTAAACTTGGACAATGCGGCAACATACATGCCAACACAATGTCAACAAGCATCTCCCCATCACATTGCAGAGGGACAAACAACACCTCCAGCAGAGCAGACCAAACAACTCTACAGTGATGCTGAAGAGGACCACCACACTTCCGACACCTACGCCCCACAACAGTCCATGGACATCTTAGGCAATCGACCTCCAGGAGCAGGGCAGCACCGCTGCATCGAGGATACCCCACCCCCTGCACAGACAACAAAGCTGGACGCATCCACCACCCCGGCTGGCTCCCAGCAGCCCACCCAAGCACACATCGCATTCCAAGGCCAGGTGTCAGACTGCCAGAAGGGGGTGGCCGAACATGTGTGGGTGGGGTACTACCTCATGGAAGCCGAACCAGATCACATACGTGGGTGTCTAAGTCCCATCAGGGCCCACCAACACTCCCCAACGGAGACCCACACTGCGACAGAGACACATGCCTTTGCACATTTCCAGTACTGAACCACACCCAGGGCCACGGGATGATCATCCACACCCCCATGCCGGACTGGCGTACGCCGGCCCAGTTCACTCCTTTTACGTATTGAGTGGGGGACAACAAAGCTACATGTGCAATGTCCCACCCGCTGCCTGCGGTGACATGGCTGCGTCCTCTGTACACGGCACAATGTAATGTTGTAGTGCCCGGGGCACAAATGCATACATCATGAGTACACGGACACACACAGATAGTTCATTGAACTGGCCACGGGCACGTGCGCTCGACACCTTTATTGGCATGGTCACATGTACAGTGACGCATGTGCTGGATGTGTGTGGGGTGAGTGTAAGCCAGCCCTCATGGAGTCGTTGGGGCTGGCAACAACTTGAACAGTGATCACAATTGAAGCAGAAACATAAAACACCAGCACAACAGAAACAACTGTGAAGCATCATGGTGGTAGCCGGAGGGAGTACAGTGTTCACCCAACATGCAAGCAGAATGTTCCTTGATTTGTGGTGCACTGAGTTAGTGGCACCTGAAGAGCTGAGCAGGGTATCAAGCTGATGATGGCCCCCACGACAGGTGTGAGCAACTCTGAAAGTCTGGCAGTAAGACACTTATGACTCTGGCACCTGTCGTTTGGAGTTGGTCCTGGCTGTGGTGGCGTGTGCATCCTGCGGTGATGCGACGTCCGGGCAGGTCAGGACTCGATTTGATGTGTGAGCCAAGGTGGACCGCAGTTGAGGCCGGAGGCAGCGGACAGCGCAGGGCCACAGACACATGGCGTTGATGACCCCCAGACCATCGACCCAGAGGCCATCCAACATGCCATCAGACTGGGGCCATGGTTTGAGCTGCACAGAGTTAGTGGCCCCGGATGAACTGCGGCCGGCACAGGCACACCGCCACAGGACGGTGACTTGCGGTGCAGTGAGATAGGGCCACGCGAGGTGAGCGGATCCTCATCGATGTCGAAGGTGAATGTAGCGGAGGTTTGCGGGGGACAGTGGAAGGTGTCCTCCAGGACATGATGCAGAGGGCAGGAGCCGGCCGGAAGCGGCAAATGGAGGAGTGGAATGCTACAGCCTCATTTTGGCCACATAGTCAGTATCACCGACATGATGATGAAGACAACCCCCAGTCCATGGACTCAGTCGCCAACAAATCTCAAGAAGAAAGTGTCCATGGTTGTCAAGGAACAGACTTAGTGGCCCCGGAGCTGAAAGGGGATGCAGTCTGCGACGAGGCCAGTACAATGATATCAGGTCTGCCATAAATGAATCATGACTGAGTTCCCAATGTGTGCCCTACTCGACCGATTTGTAGTCCGGAGGCAGCGGCCAGCGCGGGCCAACCGCTGTTCAGCAAGCTCCTCCTGGAACACTGACACACGGCGTTGAAATGGCATGTGGGGATGACTCGTGGTTGACCGAGGCAGTAGCGACAGAGCTGAGCGGGTGTTTAGCCAGCGACGATGCCGTGTCCTGCCTGGTACGGACTGGCATGGATTTGTGTGGGGCCTGCAGGACCGCAGTGTAGTCCGAAGGCGTAGTCATCAAGGGCCCACAGACACGTGTGGTTGGGATGCCATGCACATACTTTGTGTCACCACATCGAAGGGAGTATAGTGATATAAACTCAGCCATGAAGTGTGTACTCGGCCATTGTGTAATCAAGACTCAGTTCCAAATGTGTGACCTACTTGAGCATAGTGTAGGCCCGAGGCAGCGGTGGAGTACGTCAACGAAAAAGGAATAAAGTGGGCCTGTGTCGCGGAGGCCGTGATGGTCTGAGGAGGCTGCGAAGGTCCCGTGCCTCGGGCTTGGAGCTTGCGCCGGCACATGGTGGGCCCTCTTTGACACACGCCAGTGTCGGCAGGTGAGCAGTGAGGCCTGGCTGCGCAGGGGCGGGCATGACGGTTCCGGCGACCAGCGGCCTGGGGTGTAGCAGGCACACAGGATCGCAGGCCACACCGCTCACGGCGACGGTGTCGGCCTTGTGGCGGGGTGGGAGGCGCCGCCCTGGCAGACGCGTTGGGCATTCCGGAAGAGAACCACGCCCAGTGCTACGTGCTTTTTATTCACACCCCTGCGCTGGCCTGGCATACGCCGGGCCAGCCCACTCCGCACACGCTTACAGGTGGGGACGTCACAAGCTACATTTCCGCGATCTTCCCCACTGGCTGGGGTGACATGGTTGCATCCACTGTCCACTACACTCCAAACACCAGCAGTGCATGTAGACATGGCTGTGTCTGTGGTCTGCATACTGCAGTCTGTCCAGCACATCTCCGCCACACTTGGCATTGTGTACATACTCATTCATGGGTCACTTGCCTCCTTCGCACATGCCTGGTTCCCACCTCTCCCCACATTCCGGTATTGTGTGGCTGAGGTGCCATGCCGTCGATGGCTCATGTACATGGCTGACCAAGGTTGCCACAGTAAGTTGTGCTGTCGTGTCTGGTGGGGGGGCATGTTGTTTGGCATGTTGTATGTGATTTTGTGACGTGTGCAGTGCCAGAGTTGTGAGTTGCATGATTGTGGGGTTGAGGTGTGTGGTGTGTTCATTTGGTACTTGCCAACGGGCAGTGCATTCCCATGGGTGCCATCCTGGAAGCGCTGGTTGATGTTGGTCTGTCGGAAGATGAAGGGATCATGCACACTGCCTGGGTATTTGGCCATGACATTGGTGAGGAGTCCCCTGTGGTCCACTATTGCCTGCACGTTGATGGGATGCGTGTGCTTTTTGTTGCGGTAATTGTGTGCGGTGTTGGCAGGGGGCACAAGTGGGAAAAGTGTGCAGTCGATTGCCCCCGACACGTGCGGGGATCCAGCTATGGCGTATAGTCCTTGCTTGGTCTCCAGCTGTTCCTGCGCATTGTGGGGGACGTATGGGTGCTGGGGCCCCTAGCTGGTGAGGGCATCCAGGACAGGTGTGAGGAACTTGGATGGGGCTGGCTGTGAGACTCCTCCGACTCGGGCGGTTGTTGTTTGGGAGGATGCCAGAGGCCAACAGGTGCAGCACAGCCAGCAGCTTTGTCTGCGGACGGATGTTGGTTGTCCGCTGTGTTGGTACCGTCAGCCTGTGGGCAATGATGTTCAGGATGCGGAGGATGGTTGTCCTTTTGGGCCTGTAGTGGGCATTGGCATTGTCTGGTGTTAGGTCTGTGGGGCTGGTGCATTTCCTGAAGGTCCGCTGTCTTTGTCTGCGCTGCCTCTGTGGTGGTCCGGGAGGTAGCGGGGGGTCTGTTGGGGAGGGTGGCGGTCCTGGGGGTGGTGGCGGTGGGTGTTGTTGCCCTCTCGGGGCTCCGGGGTGCATTGTGAGTGGCTCCATGGCATCTGTTGTTCTTCAGGTGTGGCTGTGGGCTGGGCTCCCTTTTCTTGTGCAGGTTGACGTCCGACTTTGCACCAGGTCAGAGCAGGTGTTAATTTCCTGCTGGTAATGCGCCGTATCGCCTGTTTTGTGTTCCTATCGCCGATGTGGCTGGTCATTGAGAATGTTGCGTTGTGGTGTTGTCGTGGGTTTTTGCTCGGGAACGCCTACTCTGCAGCTCATTAGCGTTAGTTGCCGGGGTCATCTGTGGCGATGTTTTTTGCGACTGCCTTCGCAGGAACACTGGTGTTATGGGCTGTTAGCACCAGCTTGTGAATGGGGCGATAAATTTAGCGCGACTTTGGATGCGTTAAAGTGCCGATAACTCGGCGATAGCTCCTTTAGAATATGCCCCTCAATCCTTTCTGGGAGGTGGTCACACCTCCCTGTGACAGGATGCCTATTGTTCTGCCTTCCCCTGCTCGAGCTTGGCTCAGCAGCAGGAGGGCAGAATCGTGTCTCTGGTCGGCAGCAACCATTTTGTGCTGACCTGGTCAAGAAGGCTGGCACCGGGAACACTGAGAGCCTAACGGAGGGCTCTTCCAGTGCTTGGAATCATACCTCCCACCCCGTTTACGGTGTGGGGGTATGATTCAAACATGTTTGATACCAAACATGATAGGATTCGTTGCAGCAGTTTTCGAGATGGTCATCGCGTAATTACGCTGTGCCCCTCTATATAGTATATGGCTGCTTCACTGACAACCCGGGAGAATGGACTCCGTAGGCTGCAGGGGTGTCCTGCTCATGCAGAGGCACCTTTTCACTTAGAACCAAGCACCCTGCCTTCAGGATTGCAAAGGCCTGCTACAGGGGTGACTTATAGGTTTTAAATGCAGTGACCCTAGATATAGGAAACCTATATCTTTAGTAAGTGGTGCTAGCACCAGCTTAAACAGGCTGCAATGATAGGCCTGTGGATCCATTTTGAATGGTCTCTCATGGGTGGCATAATACATGCTTCAGCCCATGGGAGACCTCTGGGGTACCTAGGGTCTTATAAGGGACCCCAGTAGCCAATCTGGGATGTACCTAAGTACGGAACACAACAGTTTAGGGAGAAAGCATATAGACTGGGGTCCTGATTAGCAGGATCCCAGTCAGACTAGTCCAAAACAGCTTAGCATCAGGCAAAAAGTGGGTGTAACCATAGAAGCAGATCCTACTTTCCTACATGCTTGCTGCCACAAGTTTACTGTTTTACAGCACTCTATGGAAAAGTGTGGTTAGTTCTGATGCTAACTCAAAGCCCTTCACCGTGCATGTGGTAAATACCACATCTAAGGATATTCCAAACTACACTGTTACTGATGATTAACCTGACTGTCATTGTGATCTGTCCTCCCACTGTGGACCCTGCTTGGGTTGTTATGTGGACCGTATTTCCAACCAGTGCTAAGGTTGTAACCAAGATTGGTTAAATACATCTGATATGCAAGAATGCAAAAAACCATTTGTTGAATTAGATTTTACTTTCTACACTCATTGAGTAAAACGAAAGTGGGTTTTCGCAGACATTAAAAATAATAAATAGTTTGCGTATGGTAGGAGATGTCTATAGAGGCTTTTGGTGTAGATTTCATGTTTGTATTCTATAGCTGTGGTCCTAATTGGAATTTATGAGGGTAGATAGGTTTTATTCTAATATTGATCAAGTTATGAAAAACATCTGCTAATTTGAAATGGTAAAAGGTAAGGCAGCTCTTGGCAATGGAGAAACTGCCTCATGACCTGACGCACACTGAACACATGTTCTCCACCACGTGGTCACTTCTTCTCACCTATTTTTAAAAACTGGAAAATCAATGATTCACTCCTCTGAGACTAAGACCTTTATAGCTGTTCTAAATTAACACTATGGGCATTTGAGAGTTATGCAATGCTTATTGACCTACAGATGCTCCATGCATTATCACCAGCATCTACTGTCAGCTTGTTGGGTCGAGAGGTAGAATGGCGACTTTGATGGCTCATATTATATGTTTAAGGTTCATCCTTGTAATCTTGTAAAATAAAAAAGGAAAACAAAAATAATTCTACAAAAATGTTTTAGTAGTGTATTCTTTTTCTAATGTATACTTTAAACCTTATATTCCTCACCTTTAGAATAATCCCAGGTGCCAGACCAGACTCGGATTTTCAACAGCAATTGCTCCTGCTTGCCAGTAGATGATATCGTCATACTCAGTGACAGCCATGTGCCGCTTTGGTAGTGACATTGTGAAGCCATATATAGTTACCACTCCTGCCTGCAGACATCAGTTCCTTTCTTTCCACAACATTCAATGCAGATTCGGAGCTCCGCCCCCAACTTTGTCAGCTGTATCAATGCCAAATTTCAATGATGGACAGTGTGTCACAGAAAACTCCCATCACTCCCCAATAGAACAGGCTTTAAACCGTGCCACAACTGCAGGAAGCAGGTGTCAGTCACAGATCCGCACAGTGTTTGCAGTTCCTAGGTTTTGGTTACAATTCAAAATCATGTGACAAATGCCCCCTGATGCATCCAAAGACGATCAGGAAGAGGAAAGGGAAACTCCACGGTGCAGAACATAGAAAGTGGTCTCACTTAAAACAGTAATCCCACTCATGGTCTAAGTTGCGGGTTCATTCCCACTCAAAATCACGGGGCCATTCCCATGTCCAGTCCTGGCCTTGATCCAAGTATTTGAGTAGGTCTAAGTTCAAGTCCAGCCATAAGAACAAATAGGCTATGTAGGTTTTAACACCCTCTTGCCACTGCAGAGCCAATCAAGAAGTCTTGCAGTCAGCATTCCAAAGGCCTGATTCAGCAGGTGTCTTTCAACTTGGAGCCCATTCTGAACTGGTCGCTACGTGCCCAATCTCCCTGGGCAGTAATTGATCCCACAGCAGATAGAGGGGCCTATTAGCAATAACCGGCGATAATTATCGCTAAGCGCAGTTAGCGCTTGGATAATTATCGCCGGCTATCGCAGGTTTCTATCGCGGAGATAGCGTGCTATCAGCAACGCTTATCTCCTAAGCGATAGAAACCCTGGAGAACAGTGTGAATATCGCTTGAAAACAAGCGATATTCACACTGTGACCAGTGTTAGCTAGGTGATAGGGCGAGGGGGATTTAGCCATGTAATCCACCTTCCATTGGATTACATGGCTAAGTCAGGTCTGGACCAGGCGTTAACAAACCAGCGCTAAACGTGTTTAGCGCTGGTTCGTTAATCACCTCCCCTGCCTCGCTTATAGGCGATAGCGAGCTTAGCGACTGTTTCCAGTCGCTTTTAGGTTGGGAACGCCTACTTTGCATGCCATTAGCGATAAATATCGCTGGCATGCAAAGCGGCACCCAACCCGGTCGCTATCGCCTAGAAGCTGTCGCTAACAGCAGTTAGCGACAGCTTGCTAATAGGGCGTTAGAATTATCGCCGCTTTAGCGGGAAAAAGTCCCGCTAAAGCGGCGATAGAGCCCTTGATAATATGCCCCAGAGTCTTTTAAAGAGGCTTTGCTGTAGATCCTCAAGATGATGCTGGCTCCCTCTGGAGCGCGTTTGATCCCCATTGTTAGACATTGGGTTGTTGATTGCCTGGGGTGTGAGCCCTGGTCAAGCAATAGCCACAATACCTTGCAGTGTGAACCACAAAAAGTCACTAAATTAGCCTGTGCCTAACCCTGGGTAGCTTGGCACAAAAAGTAGTCAGGCTTAACTTAGAGACAATGTATAAAGTATTTATGCCACACACAAACAGTAATAAAGTGAACACACAGCACAAGAAAAATCACAAACCAATTCAGAAAAATAGAGTAAATTAAAAAGAAATTATTGACATCAAAACTAAAAAAATCCAATCAGTAGAACTGGAGTTTGGATTTTTTTATGTTTTTAGGAAAAACTAGTGCCTAAAAAATCAAAGCGCCAACCACGGACATCTAGTCATGTTAGACCGGGTCACAGTCGAAAAATATGGCCGACCGCGATGGAGCACAGTTCGGATACAAGAAGTGGATTGGGCCTGGTCAGAGTTTACCTTCGAACTATAAAGAAATTCTGAGACAAAGTGTCTGAGAAGGTAAAGTTCAGCAGGGCAAGGCTACAGGAGGGGTCCGACGAGGGAGCTTCATTATCGGATGGCCTTGGGTCTTCCAACTTAGTTGCCAAAATGGAAGTTAAAAATCTCCAGCGGGACAAGGCAGAGGACTGTAGCGAAGACAGTTCCACAAGGTTAGATACCCCTTTGGTGAAAGACCGCTGAAAAAGATTTGCTGCTGTGGAGAAGAATGTTGCGGGAGAAGTCGCAAAGTCAATTAGACCGGCAATGCACTTTGGGTGGGTAGACGAGCAGGTTGGTCCCGGTCTCCACCTGGTTCTCAGGGCAGTTTTTAGCCAAAAAATGTTAAGTCTCCACTTTTAGATTTTGGCTATCCGGTTACCTTCAGCACCACTTCCAAGGGTCCAGGACAGGAGGGGTACCAATTTGAGGGTCAGGAATCACTCAGGCTGGGCTGAGGTGCGGGCTCATGATGGAAGAATCCTTTTGTGTTCTTGTAGCCCTTATGAGTCACCCTGGAGGTCCTGGGACAGTTTAAGATCCAGTCCTTGTCCCCAGGCAGAAGGTAGTAGAGCAGCAGAACAAATAGGGCAGCAATCCAGCAGGTCAGCAGCCTTGTAGAGCAGCAGTCCAGCAGAGTGGCAGTCCTTCCAGCAGCACAGCAGTCCTTCTCCCTGGCAGAGTATCCACGGGTTCAGAAGTGCACTGAAGGGTTGGTGTCTGAGATTCTACTTTTAAACCCTGGTGCCCTGGTTCTGGAAGGTGGGAGAAGCTTCTAAACAGTGGCTTTGTAATGCATGGAATCTCCTGCCTCCCCAGCCCTGGGTTTAAGCTGGCTGCAGTAACAATGTGGGGTCGTTAAGGCAGAGCACAACTATTCAGTTGTAAATGGGGCTGTGCTCAGGTCTTCCCCCATCCTGCTAGCAGATGGCCCTTTGAGGTACACCAAATCCCTCTATTTTGTGACAAAGTCTAACTGCCAGCTACACCCACTCATGTGACCCAAGACACGCAGCAGGCACAAAGGGCAGGAAAATGCCAAGTTTCTAAAAGTGGCATTTGCAAAGTTGTAATGAAAAATCCAACTTTACAATTAAAGAGGGTTTATCATTACAATTTCATAGGTACCAAACATAACATAACTACCTGCTCCCAATTAGGAATTACAGCTTATTAAATGTAATACGGAATCCTCAATGTTATCCTATGTGAGGGGTAGGCCTCACAGTAGTGAGAAACCCATTTAGGAGTTTTCACTAACAGGAAATGTAAAACGTAAACGTAATTTTAATTACAAAGCACCCTGCCCTTAGGCTAGCTGATGCTTACCTTAGGGGTGATTTGTATGTAATAAAAGGGGAGTTTGAGGCTTGGCAAGAGGATTAAAATGCCAAGTCGACATGGAAGTTTAAAACTGCATTCAGGCTGCAATGACAGACCTGGGACAAGTTTTAAGGTGCTACTTAAGTGGGTGGCACAATAAGTGCTGCAGGTCCACTGGTTGCATTTAATTTACAGGCCCTGGGTATACGGTATACCACTCTAGAAGGGACTTACAGGTAAATGAAATATGCCAATCAGGTGTAAGTCAAATAAACCATGTTGAGGGGAGAGAGCACAATCACTTTAGCACTGGTTAGCAGTGGTTAAGTGCACTAAGGACTAAAACCAACAATAACGAATTCAGCAAAAAGTGGAGGGAAAAAAGGCAAAACGTTTGAGGGTGACCCGGCAGAGGTGGCCAGGTCCAACACCCATGTGCCAGCTGGGGGCACCTGTAACAGATCTGCCAGTGGGCCCTTCCCTTGTACCAACCAACTGACCCTACTGGGCTTCCTCCTGGTTCCTTGCCAGCTGTCACCCCCAGTTTCACTCTGGTCGATGAGGCTATACAGATTCCAACTTCACCGGTACCAGACCTGACTTGAGTGGTGGCCAGTCCAGATCCAGTCATGATGCTGATCTCCAAACTCAAAGCCAATGTTGGGCCGCTCAAGACCTATGTCGCACTCTGAAATCATCAAAGCGTCCCAACATTGGATGAGCCATAGCATCTTCCACACTGCCAGTACTAGACCTGTTCGGCTCCGATTCAGACACATTTCAGGGACTTCAAAACACATGACATAATGATGACATCAGTGAGAAGGGGGAAAACTTTCTCCCTTCTCACCATATGGATGCTGAATTGTACATGGATTTACAAAATGCTAGTGTGTTGGACACCTCTCCTGGGACAGAATTAAAATAACCACAAAATAGGCCAGCCTCTGGTGGCTTTTCTTTTTAGACTCCACACCCAACTCCAAGAGGTTGGCAGTCCAAGCTTCCACAAGTACTGTCAACCCTCGTGCTTTCGCTTTTATGCCACCAATTAGGCAGTCAAAGCGCATTGGCACATTTGGCAAGAGTGTTCTCTTCCTCCACCTTGGCTCTTAGGTCCTTGAAAACGTTTGGTCTTCCTGGGCTGAGAGACACTTACCGCTTGGGACATAGCCATGGAGATATTTCACGCCATCCCATACAAGGACAGGAACACCCTTGCCCACACAATTCAGAAGGGACTTCACTGCAAAATATATCTTGATGGCTGGTCTCGACAAAATATAATGCGCGGGCTGTGCCATGCGCACAAGTGTCGCGATCTGGTATTTTGCTTGGATGCAGGCTACTGGGTTTTCCGGTAATTTTCAGGCATCCTTAATGAACGTGCCTTTCAGTTGATCCAGACTCTAAAGAGAAAAGGCATACTTGGTGCTAGAATGTTTTAAAGACAGACGTGTTATGGCCCATTCCCTAGGCTTTCTTCTCCCAGTCCGCCAATTTCACTAACAATACAGAAAATTTAGGCTACTCCTGTGTGTCTAGATTATCAATAACTGTAGCCTTTGCAACCAGTTCAGCAGTCAGTTCGGTCCTTTAGTAGCTCCAGAGGACATGGTGGTGACCAGGGTCCCAGACACCACCAAGGGCAGTACTCTTGCAACTCCTCCTCACCCGACTCAGTGGCTTTTAAGTTGCTTTGACTTGCAGGATTAGATTTTTCCTACCCAGCTTGGAATCCATCACTTCAGATCAGTGGTTACTGCAAATTGTTCAAAAAGGGTATTCCATGCCATTGCTATCATTTTCCCTTGTATCCCACCCATTCCTGTTCAAGATTCAGTGGATCATGAGGCCATACTTCTGCAGGAAATCAAATTGCTATTGCCCAAGGTGACAATTCAAAGGGTACTCGAATGTGAAAAGGGTAAGGGTTGTTGCTCCAGCTACTTCTTGGTGTCCTAGATGGACAGATGGCTTGGCAAATTTTGGATTTCCACCTCGCCTGAATGCCTTCCTATGGAAAGACAAATTTGAAATGCTCACTTTGGCCCGTGTTCTTTCTGCCCTGGACCCAGGGTATGGGATGGCAACCTTGGAATTGCAGAACAAATACTTTCATGTGCCCATCCTCTAGTCCCACAGATGTTACCTTTGGTATGTAATCAGGTCGGAGCATTTCCAATTTGCCGTTCAACCCTTCATCCTTACCTCCACTACTCAGGTATTTACAAAGGTGCTGGCGGTGGTCTGGCCCGCCTTCATATGCTGGGGATGTAAATATTCCTGTACCTCGACTGGATGCTCATGGCCGACTCGCAGCTGTCAGTCACAGACAATCTCTGAATGACAACCTTAATTCTTTCGTCACTTGGATTTTTCATCAGTGAACCGAAGTCCCATCTGACACCAACGCAGAGAAATCCTTTCATAGGTGGCATCCTGTACAGAGTGGCAGTCAAAGCCTTCCCACCACCGCAATGAGACCAGGACATTCAGGATATGATCCTGATGTTTCAGACTCAAACCTTGGTCTTGGTGTGCTTGGTTTTGAGGCTTCTTGGACTGCTGGTCTCATTCATCCTCGTCTTCCCTTGTCCTGGCTGGCACATGGAGGCCTTGCAGTGGAACAACTGTTTCCAGTGGGCACAACCACCGCAACGCTGTGTGTTGGACAACATCTGCATATTGAAGGAGACTGCCCAGGACATTCTGTGGTGACAAGTGAACACCAACTTGTCTTGCAGCAGACTGTTGTCCCTAACCCATCTAGAGATCTCATTAGTGACAGGTGCATCATCTTTGGATTGGGGCAGTCATCTAGGAATGGTGGAAATCAGGGTCCTGTCGTCCCCGGTGGAACAAAGGCTCCATATCAATCTCCTGTAGCTTAATGCCACCCAATATGGTCTGAAAGTGTTTCTCTCATCCATCAGGGGAAGGTTTGCGTAGGTCTTCATAGACAGCATGATGTGGCACTGCAACAAGCCAGGTGAAGTGTGCTCTGCAACAAGTATGGCGATGTGGAGTCTTGGATCTTCTGCCATGAGGCACTGTGCCTTTAGAGAGAGCTGAACCATGAGGGGATATCAATGACACCCAATCATCTTGCAGTGCAACTGAACGTGAGAGTGGACAAACTCAGCAGTTGTCAGCTAGCAGAACACGAATGGCGTCTTCATCCTGGTGTGGCTCAGGACATGTTTGTCCAGTGGGGCATGCCCTGGCTGGATCTTTTTGCCACTGCAGAGAATGCACAGTGCCGAGATTACCGTATGCACTGGTGTTCTCACAAGGAGGGTCGAGAGGGGAGGCATTCCACCTGTGGTGGAGCACAGGACATCTGTAGGTGGTTTTCTTCTGCTACAAGTTATGAGGAAGGTCAGCATGAACCAGGCGCAAGTCATTTTGACAGCCCCAGATTGGGCCAAGAGAGTAGGTTCCCCAAACTATTGAGCCTAAGCATTAGCATTTACTGGTGGACCTCCTTTCTCAGCAACAGGGAGGTGTCCTGCAGCCGGCACCCCGATCTTCATAATCTACACCTCCACACATGGAGATTGAGTGGTTTCAATTTAACCTTCTGAAGTTGTGGATTCATCTATTTGGCCCATTGGGAGAAATTTGGGCCATGGCGAAGGGACTGTCAGCTTGATCTCCTGCAGGTCAAATTATTAGATGATCTGTTGTGTGTCTTGTCTTTTCAGTGGGCACAGTTAAAGGTTATATGTAGGGGTTTGTGAAATTTGCTTAATTTGCTTTCGCATAATAACATGAAATTTCAGGAAAATTATGCAAAATTATGTAAAATGTGAATCCATCTATTAGCGCTATATTTTAATACAAGGACACATTTTGCAGTGACAATTAGTGCAAAAAACACAAGTGGTGAGAGCAAAGATGCTCGCGTTCTGGCCATTCACATTATTCTCGCTTGCTTGCAGTAAAAGTTTGCTACAAACAGCACATAATTAAGCGACATGGTGTAATTTCAGGATTTTGTTTTTTATAATCACAATCACTTCTGCATGGAATCAGTGCAACCTCTGTTCACCAATTTCTTTCCTGACAATTGGTGCTCAAAACCAGACTTCCTCTCTGCTGAATGATGGAATCGCCTTTTCATGTGGGTCAGTCCAGTGCCCTCCCTTGCCTTTTCTTTTCTGCCATATCCCTGGAAAGAGGAGGCGATGCTCCACTGCTTTGATCCTAGGAGAGATTGCAGTTTTTGCCTAGAGCACAGAAGAGAATACTGTGTAGATGACCAGCTCTTCTTGAACTTTGCTGGTGCAGAAACAGACCCTCTCCTCATGGATTATCCTGCGCATAAAGACATGCTATGCATTGGCCCAGTGGGAACCTCATGAGTGCCTGCAAGCTCATTCCACTCGAGCCAACGCTGCCTCGATGCCTTGGCGAGTGCTTCTGACCCAGACATTTGCTAAGCTGCAACATGTACATACATTCACCCAGCACTATGAGAGTAATTTGCGCACGAGGTCCTGCAGGACTTTCTGCTGTGAGTACACTCAGACCCTCCACCTGTTGGGAGGTACTGCTTGGGTATCTATTCCAAAGGTGAGAAATCTGCGCTTAGAAGTATCCATCTGAACAACAAGTTACTTACCTTTGGTAATACTCTTGCTGGTGGATACTGTATCTAACCACAGACTCCTAACTGATCTCCCTCCTGTCCATTCTGTGGCGTGGACTCTAGTACTTGTTAA
The DNA here is from genome assembly GCA_963921515.1 of Calotriton arnoldi. Classification (NCBI taxonomy): domain Eukaryota; kingdom Metazoa; phylum Chordata; class Amphibia; order Caudata; family Salamandridae; genus Calotriton; species Calotriton arnoldi. The sequence continues at coordinate 432,791 of CAWUFW010001160.1, forward strand.
AAAGGTCCCAAGTTACTTTTTGCACACTGTTGCTCCAATTTGTCATAACGGCACAGAGAAGTGCAGAACAAAGCTTACATGAGCGCGCAGGAGTGGCACCTATATAAATTGTGACTCCATGCCATCACTTCTGGGGCGTCGAATGCAAAAACAACAAGGTAATGGATGGAGTGCTTGAATTAATCTCAGACACTTGCAAACGCTCGGGCCGCATCCCACTCCATAATTTTCTGCCCACCATACCAACTCAGTTTGGACCAAGCCATATGTAAATTAGTCTTGACCCTGTTCCTCATGGGAACAGTCCAGCCCGAACTGCTAAACCAGGTACTCCCTGAAACAGAACACAAGCAAACTAGGACCGGTTTCTCCCTTGTTATGGGCTGTTCAGCCAGGTATAGCTTGATTCCAGTGGCACAGCGAGCAAAGGACCCACATCTGGGCAAACCCGGCGCACTTAGGGCTTCAAATGCAAAAACAATGTGATGGATGGAATATTTGAAATAATCACAGCCACTGGCAATTGCTCGGCTCCATCCCAATCCATCATTTTTTGCCCACCATGCCACCTCAGTTCGGACCTAGCAGTTAGAAAGAGTATCCACTAGAAAGAGCATTATTGAATTTAAGTAATTTGTTTCTCTCATACAACAAAAGCCATACTCACGTGCCGGAACTGCACTTCAGCCAAAGCAACAATGATACAAATTAACATTTGTGCACAAATTGAAAGAATTAGTATCACTGCAAACAAATTCAGAAAGCAAACAAACATCACCAGCAATAGCAGCAAAATATAACTTGCTAACATTAGTACTTTAAAAAATAAAAAGTTAATTTTGAGCCAAAAAGGAGGAAACAACCACAGTGCCCGCTGAAATACATTTAGCATCCGTGATACATTAGCGGGTCAATGGAGAAAAAAACATAAAAAGGAAATGCGGCCTGGCACTGGAATGGTTGAGCAAACTGAGGCTGGCACGTAGGTAAGAAGTGCATTCAGACTGGTAATAGTAGGTTGTGTCTGTGAGAGGTGGCGTGCCTGCACTTTGGTCAGGGAAGCTGATACTAGTAGGGATTGAAAATGGCAATGGGGTGTATTTACTAGAGAAAGTGACATCAAAGAGGGTGAAAGTTAGGAACTTGTAGCAAGAGACATCAGAGATGCATGGATATGTGCAAGGAATGGCTGCCAGTAGGTTGCACAGCTTGCCAGTAAAGGTGGCACGTATTGGAGAGGTAAGGTGCATAAAAGCGAGCTATAATAATAATAATGTTTCATTTTGTTATAATTATAAACCACCCAAGGCAGTAGACAAATATTCATACAATAGAAAAGATGTACACATAAAATGCCAGTTAAAAATGTAATTGGATACAGTGAGAATTAAAATGTAAACAGCAACCACAAGTAGAGCTATAATATTTGATTAATTTTTTTTTTAATTTGAAAAGGATCAGTTATAGAGGGTGATGATGCGTATGCAAACTGTAATGAATCATGTGCATATATCGCATTTCATATAAAACTATTTGTAAAAAGGGGAACCACGCTTGTTTCATAAATAGACCAACTAACGCAACATGAAAAACATCTTATTTTAAAAATGGACACTTGAGATAATTTGGGTCATATTCTTTCTGGCAATGTCATTTTATATAAGAAAAATCGACGCATCCAATGCAACTGGAGCTTTACCATACAATAGTGCATTTGACCTTGCTTAGCAGATTTTGCAATAAGGCTAAGACTATTTTAGAAACACCATAAACAATATTAGTTAAGTGTAAGCCTTATATCCCACACCGCAGTCAGTAAGTCACAACAGTGAACTTAACTTAATCTCTGACACTGTGCGCACGACTGACGCAGGCACAGATCTTCTACTATTGGACACTGGCAAACATTAGTTACTTTCGTAACACCGACTGAGGTTTGAACATTTTTATTGTGTAAACGATAATTATCACATTTGCTGCCTACAGCACCACTTGATAACTGTATACTACTGTGTTTTTGTGCTTAACCTGTGAAATATGTGCTCCTCCATTTAAGTATTGTTTATTTAACAAATGGTTTCTAGCATCCTCATTGTATAATCCAGATCATGGGTTACTTAATCGCGTACAAATAGTTTATCGTGTTACCATGATTCTTTTCTCTTCCCAGTTATAGGTACTAATGACCAGTAACAATTAAGAAGAAGGGTAAGTCACTTACCTGCCCCTACGGGCTGCTTAATTAGCAACCTCACATTTGCACAGGTCCTGAAGAAAGCCCCGACCCATCTGGGCGAAAGAAGGGCTGAAACATGTCAACCACACACACGGACAAAAAGGTGCTATAGAAGAGTAACATTTCTATATACGCACCACCAGTGCTTAATTTGTAAAATATTAAGTGCTAGGGCTCTGACAAGGAGGCCACTGCAGCTTCCACCATCCATCGCCCTTGTCATCGCTGCCAAAACAACTAGTAACCATCCCTCTCGCATGTAAATGCGACAGTTCAGATTATTCCAGGTCCCTAAAGCTAAAGGAATGGCTGGGGAGGCAGGTTTTAGCAATTTTAATGTGTATTGTATTCCTAAACTACCGTTGTTCTGCTCATCTCTAAATTAGATGAGCAGCGCCACCATGTGGTGGACTGTTCTCAGTATGGTGTTGACAATTAGGTGCCGGTGCCGAGCACCGGAAACTAATTAAGTGCTGGTGCTTAGCACCAGAAAGCCCCGGCTCAAATTAAGCACTGCGCACAGGGCCGGACTGGCTACCGGGCGTTTTGGCATGCTGCCGAGCTGGGGGCTGATGTCACTGCGGTGGGGGCTAATTTCGTTGATGGAGACCTGCGTGTGCTTCGAAATAAACAAAACAAAACGAATTTCGTTCAGCACACGCAGGTCCCCATCAACGAAATCAGCCCCCAGCTCGGCAGCATGCCAAAACGCCCGGTAGCCAGTCCGGCCCTGAGTGCGCACCACCCTGATTTTAACCTTGCCTTATCTCCAACTGAATAAAGTTTGTTTGGGATGGAGGTGCAGGCAATTTTAACTCACCTCACCTAACTTTGTCTTATCACTGATCACTACTGTCATCACCAGATGGTCTACCTCCAGGTGGAGAAAAGCATATTGTTAAAAAATGACCCGAAGATGATGCTTTCACGTTATGTAAGAAGCGGATAATCAAGATATACCGCTCCACCACTCCTGTACGTGATTGAGGGTTTTTAAGGCGGTCAACATATCTGACGCTGGTCGTAATACAGGTACAAGTGATCCATTCTCCTATGATTATCTAAGACAAGTGACAGACATGCAATGAATTGTGTCCAAAACAAAACTTAAATCTTTTAATCCCATTGATAAGAACCGTTTCACATTGTTTATATCTGACAAACTTCCAAAGACTGTACGACGTCTCATATAGTTCAGTGTAAACTCGAAATTTAATTTAACAGTAAAAGCAATGTGTGAAGAGTTGCTAAATACCGACGGAACAAGTTCTCTTAGGGCCTAATTATGACTTTAGCACAGATGCGCCCGCTCTCTGCCGGCATTGCTGTGCCAAAGTCGTTTGAGGACCGTCTGCCCTATAATGACTTTTTTAGTCATTGGTGGGCATTTCCTTTGCCGTTCCCATGGTGGTGCCTATAAAATAGGCACCGCAATGGGAACGTCAAAGGAAGTTCCAGCACGCCATGGACTGAAAAGTCCATGCCGTGCTGGAACTTCTATGCATGCACATAGGGGGGGGCACATGTGCATCCACAAGGCGTGAGGAACAAGGGGGCCTTGCACTACCACTGTTTTCATGAAGGAAAGATCTAATGGTGATGAAAGTCATTATATGCTTGGCAGGACCGCAGTGGTCATGCCAAGCATATCGATACCTCTGGACCACCCCGCCACCACCAGGGAACGGCAGTTCCCTTGCAGAGTCGGCTGTCCCAACGAGGCACGACCACTAGGGTCATAATGTGGCGGTCGCAAGACCGCCACTGCTGTGCCACCACGACCCTGGCGGTCCTCGAACCGCCAGACTTTTAATCGGGCCCTTAGAGTGTTGAATGAGGCATGTCTTAAGCAGAAACCCCACAGAATAATGACTCCGATTTCTCTGGCAAAAGTGCTTGTCAGCCCGCGTTTCAATCTTACTCATTCATTAGGTAGGCTAATTGTAACTGAGAGTAATTGGCTCAGAATCTCTTTTATTTCATCAGATTCATTTTTCCAACGGGAAACATTCAAGCCCATTTACTAATGTTATAGGTGTTTCTGAGTTATAAACTCTGTGGGACCAATTCACAAAGGTAAAGTTAGACCAAAAGTCTAAATTAGACCAAACGTCTAACTTTACTACTTTTCAGAATTCACAAAGGTAAGTTACTACTACTAACTTTACTAAAAGCAATTTTACTAGTAGTACCTTCACTAGTAGTAAGTTTACTAGTAGTCAGTTTACTAGTAGTAAAGTTACTAGTAGTAACTTCCCTTTATGAATACCAAAAAGTAGAAAACTTAGACTTCAGTAGTAAACTTAGGCTTAAGTCTAAGTTTACTACTTTTTGGAATTCACAAAGGTAAGTTACTTCTAGTAATTTTACTAGCAGTAACCTTACTACTAGTAAGCTTACTACTAGTAGTTTTCCTAGTAGTAAAGTTACTAGTATTAACTTACCTTTGTGAATACCGAAAGTAGTAAAGTTAGACTTTTGAGCTAACTTTACCCTTTGAATCGGGCCCTACGTATAGAGCTGATGAGATGTCTGCCAGTGGCACTATAAAGAGCCCTTAAGCCAGCAGACTGGGCATTGACTTTCCTCCCTATAAACTTCTTCTTGTAGAAATGAAGTGACAGGTTACAAGATAGTACCATACCCAGATAGCTGTAACTGGTTACCCTTTCCAGAGTTGCCTTACCAGTTTTCCATCTAAAGCGCCCCCTCTTATTGAATTTTAGAAAACCACAATCTTGTTCTTTTCAGTATTACTTTTAAATAAATTACTATTGGCATAATAGGAAGAAGTATGTAGGTCTACTGGAGACTGATTCGAAGGATTATGTCATCCGCGTACATTAATATGTGTAAACGGTGGACACTGAGCAATGGGGGTGGGAAATTGCTAAGGTTAGTAAAGATAGTGAGCAATTCATAGAGATATCAGGAAAAAAGATAAAAAAAGTGCTAAGATGCACCCTTTCTATAAACCATTTGCTATTTAAATTTTTCTGCACATTGTAAAATCCAGCACTATGAGGCCAATTCACACATTGCACATTGTAGTACGTTTAAAAGCACTGCAATAGTACTACATATGTACTACAAAATACTATTCACAAATTTGCATGCACCTCTCCTATTTTTCCTTTTCTGTGCAGAGATCTTTGCCACGATTGCAGAGGCACAGAAGGAATGGCTGGAAAATGAGAATACTTACTACTAAATTGGAGGGGTTTAGAGAGGAGTAAGGAGTTTGGGATGCCTAAAGAGAGGTTTACTGAGGGACAGACAACCTCTAACAACAGAGTAAGCCCGTTCCTATTCACAAACTGTACATGTAAAACTACTACAGCCAAAAGATCCCAAAACAGTTGTAAATGTGCTTCAGCTCTGGAGTAAATCCAGCACAACACATGGCCAACCACTGGAACTGCAACACCCCTCTATGGAAAATAATGGAGGTAGGTACTTAAAATAAAACCCCCTGGGAAATAATGTTAAAATAAATTCTTTTTTTTCAACTTTAAAAAAAATATATATCTTTTTTATTTAAGATTAAAACAGTGATATATCATTTAAAAATAAATAATATTTTACAATAATTTTTAAATAAACTTTTTAAAATTAAAAATGAATGAATTATTTAAAGAAATGAATGAATTAAAATGTATATTGCACAACAGCTGCCCAGGAGGGTGTCCCGGCGGTATGTATTTTGCCCCCAAAAAACTACATATTGTAGATGGTGTGAAATAGCCAAGTATTAAATTGTTTTTTCAAGCAAATTCCAAGGGAATGGCACAGAGAGAGAAAGGTTTAGAGCAAAGAAAGAAAAGGAGTGTTCTCACTTTGTAGCCCTCTGACCTTCCGAATTTGTAACGAGAGCATATGGGAGGATCTAAGCAGTTTGTTGGGGTAATGATGTCGGAGTCTGTCAGTTTGTTACTTCGGAGATTTCTTATGGAAGGCTCTGAAAGTCAACATCAAGCATTTGAAGTGGATTCATTTTTGTACCAGACGCATAGTACCATCTCAAATGAGGGGTGATTGATTAATAACGGGGAATATTAAGTAGTAACCTGCGTGTAGCATTTTGTACCATCTGAAGTCGCCAAACCAGGTAGCGAGAAAGACCCAGGTCAAGGGCATTGGTGTAGCAGTGATTAGTAAATGGACAGTGGTCTTTTGGGTGTTGTCATGCATCCAGACTTCAGGAGTGATAAGCAGGTACCTGTCACCATCACCATTTGCAGATGGAAGGAGAGATTCCTGTCAAAATTAACTCATAGGTTCCTTACTGAATCAACAGGCAAAGGTGACTCTCCTAATTAATTTACCCACCAAGCACTAAGCAATATAGATGGCGAGCTTCCAAAGAACACAATTTAGTTTCAGGCAGCTGGTCTTCATCCAATCTGCCACTCTAATGAGATGAGCATTTAAGGCCTCCTGGGGCTCATCATTAGATTTTCAGAAAGAACACATGAGTTGCGTATAATCCGCATAAGACAACACTTTGATGCCAAATGACTAGATGATAGTGGCAAGAGGAGCCATACACATATTAAACAGCACTCGACTCAAAACAGAGGGCTGTGGGACACTGTGTCTCAATGGCTTGGCAAAGGAAGAGAAGGGACAGTCCGACATAAGTCAGATAAAAAAGAGTGAAGCCAGCACAATGCCAGGTCACATTCTCCAATGTTTTCTAGGCGTTCCAATAAAATAGGATGAAGCACAGTGTCAAAGGCCACAGAGAGATCTAGCAACTGCTAGGCAGAAGATTAGACTGGATCTAGACTCATCTTAATGAATTCCAACACCTCAAAGAGAGCTGCTTCTTTATTGAAGCTGGGTTTAAAACCCAATTGGGTGCTATGAAGCAGATCATGAACTTTAAGGTAGTGTAAAAGCTGACAATTAATCATTATTTCCAGCATTTTAGAAACAGCTGGAAGTAATGGAAGAAATAAATGCAACTTTTAATTCTTGGTAAAAAAAAAATACATTAACAGGAACAGAGGTTAGGGAAGATGATCAGGATTGTCGATCAGCACAGAGTAGACCCTTTGTTACAAGAAGCATGGAAAATTTTGAAAGAGGAGGAGGTAGATAATGGGGTTGGTCATAGGGTTTATTAAACCGGAAAGGAGGTAAAGATGAGCCTTGTCAGTTATTGGTACCCCAGACCTTCAGCGAGAAAATCCTGTTTTTGGCCCATAGTCACTTCTTAGCTGGCTGGAAAACTGAAAACGGAGAAAGCGATATTAAAGAATTTCTACTGACCTGGACTATTTACTCAGGTGAAACAATACTGCAGAGAATATGAAATCTGCCAGAAATGTAATTAGTGTCAACTTAGTAGGGCTTCCATACGTCCTTTACCCATCACTGATGAGCCATTCAAAGGAGTAAGCATGGATATCATAGACCCACTTATTCCATCAAAGAGGGGTCACTGATTTGTACTCTTCCTGTTAGATTATGCAACATGATATACGGAGGCCATACCATTAAAACAACCCAACATTACTCAAAATCTCCATTGCAATGATTGTTATTTTTTCAAGAGTAGGTTTTTCCCCAGAAATAGTAACTGACCATGGCACCCCATTTGCTTCATGCCTAATGGCCCATATCTGTTCATGGGTAGGGATAAAACAAACCCGTACATCAGACTATCATCCTCAGACTGATGAGCTGGTGGAGAGGTATAACTAAAGCTTAAAAACTACCCTACACTACCCTACATGGTCGCCGAGCCCGGGACCAAAAATGCAGGTGACCCCTTGCAAAGCCAGGTTGTTTCGTTACTGATAATTTTTGATGCCTCCACAATACATTTTGGGCCCGTCCCTGTGGTGGGCACTTGGCCCCCCCACACAAGTAAGGTACCATTTTTATTGGGAGACCTGGGGGAATACTGGGTGGTAGGAAATTTGTGGTTTCTTTCTGATTCTGGAAGAATATTATTATTTTTATTATTTGGTTTTGTATAGCGCCAGAATCGACTCCGAGGAGTATCTCTGCGCTTTGGACGCGTAACAAATTCATATACAGAACTGTCAAACTTAAAAGCAAAACAGAATGGTTTTAAGTAACTTTCTAAAATGAAGATGGTTCGAACATTCTCTTAAATGTAGGGGAGTTCATTCCAATATTTCGGGCCAAGATGAGAGAGAGCTTTTCCTCCTAATCTTGCTCTCCTGATTCGGGGACCTTCAGCAAATGTTTAGTACTAGAGCGTAGGGATCTTGGGGGATGATAGAGAGTGAACTTTTCTGACAAATAGCTAGGGCCAAGATTAAGCAATGCCTTGTGGATAGTACAACAGACTTTAAATGTTATCCGTTGACGTATGGGTAACCAGTGAAGTTTTAAAAGAAGAGGGCGGGAGGCTGATCTGGGAGGCATGTTCAGAACCAGTCGTGCCGTCGTATTCTGAACCACCTGAAGTTTACTAATAGAAGTTTCATTGGCAGAGAGCAGCAGACCGTTACAATAGTCTAGGCGACTCAATATGAGTGCCTGAGTCAGAGTCCTTCGAGCAGAGTCTGGGAGCAAAGGAAAAACTCGTCGAAGTAGGCCCAAAGTATGGAAACATGTGCCTACGGTCTGGCCAATATGTTCCTTGAATGTAATGGCATGGTCTAAACGGACTCCTAAGTTCTTAACAAAGGTTTTAGGAATGGGAGGCTTCCCAAGATTAATAGGCCACCAATTTGGTGACCATAATAAGGGAGCCTCTCCAAAAAGTAATAGCTCAGTTTTCCCAACATTACATTGGAGAAAGTTGTTTTTCATCCATTGTGAAATGGCACTCATACCCAAAGAAAAGGTCTCTTGGACAGTGGGAGTGAGTTCATCGAAAGGAAAAAGTAACTGCGTATCGTCGGCATATGATATTGGAATAAACCCATATTTTCTTAGGACATTGGCCAAGGGAGCCACATAGATGTTGAATAAAGTAGGACTCAAACAAGAGCCCTGTGGGACTCCTTGGACAGTTCCATGGGCGCCGAACGATATGGGCCTAGGTTAACCGTCTGAGATCTACCAGATAGAAAGCTTGACATCCACTGAAAGGCGGAGTCTCTTAGTCCCATTTCTCTCAGCCTTCTGAGCAATATTTGATGGGAAACCGTGTCGAACGCGGCGGATAGGTCCAATAGCACCAGAATCATAGAATGGCCCTTGTCTAGAGTCATTCTGATGTTGTCCGTGACTACTAGCAGGGCTGATTCGGTGCTATATTTGGGCCTAAAGCCTGACTGAGAGGAGTCTAGGCAGCCCGAAAGTTCGACATGGTTTGAGAGATGTTTGTTGACGTGTCTCTCTATTAGTTTACTCAGAAATGGTAAGAGCGAAATGGGACGAAGATTGGTCAGATCAGTCAGAGGGGCCTTAGTGTTTTTGCGAATCGGCATTATCTGCGCGACTTTCCATTCCGGTGGAACAAAACCTTCCTTTATTGACAAATTAAGAAGGTGTTCAATCAATGGAGATAATTGAGGGATTAAGGTACTGGCTACTCTCGCAGGAATCAAATCGCAGGCGAGCCAGACTTCACTTGATGCATTAGGGCCTCTACATCTGCTGTGGTTAGTGGGGGAAAATTCTCAAGCAGCATGGGAGGTAATTCTGATGTTTCTGTGGGCATAATCATCTGGTGTGGGCTTCCTAAAGAAACAATTTTTTCATAAATTAATTCTATTTTTTGTGAAAAATGTGAAGCAATATCATTGCATAATGTTTGTGAAGGTGCTTCAACATTCTCACAAGCCTTAGGTTTTACAGATGACTGAAGAATGTTGTATAGAACTTTTGGAGCATTACCAGCCAATGTAAGTTGAGTGGAAATGTAGTTTTTTCGTGCAATCTTAATGCTACTATGGTAGCTTGACAGAGAGGTTAGAAACTGAATATGGCACCGTAATGCAAGGAAAATATTTGACTGTAGTCACATGTTAAGGTTTGCAGGTCATTTTGGGTAAGAAAACTTGTTGGGATCCATGAGAGGGACATCACCCTGTACTCCCCTGGGTTTCTAGTTTAAGAAAATATCAAGAATCAGTAGATTTTCCTCAGAGACAATGTACACCTTGGTAAAGAAAGACAAATATTACCTCACAGCCAATATATGCCTCAAGTACACACACATGCTGGTTGGATTTGTTACGAGGGTGAGTGAAGGTTTAGACCATCAAATTTTATTAACAAGAGATTTCCAAAAAAGGAAATGCACTGTTAATAATTAAAAGGTTAAAAACCTGAACCAATGACTCACAGCTCATGAGCTGTAAGCCATGGCAATGCACCAACATCTTTACAGGCCGTTCACACACCTTTCATACGTGACCCATACAAGACCATTCACACTGCCAGCCACGGGCCCAGCACATTATAACACTCACATCAACAGACAATGTAGAGACAATGTACACCCTGGCAGAGAAAGCCAGAAAATACAAATATTACTTCACAACCAACTATTTCTCAAGTACAAACACATACTGGTTGGATTTGGCATGAGGGTGAGTGAAGGTTCACAGCGTAAAGTTTTATTAACAAGACATTTCACAAAAAGGAAATGCGCTCTAATAATTAAAAGTTTAAAAACCTGAACTAATGACTCACAGCTCGTGAGCTGTAAAGCCACTACAAGGCACCAACCTCTTTACAGGCCATTCATACAACTTTAATTCGTAACACATACAAGACCATTCACACTGCCAGCCACGGGCCAGCACATTACAACACTCACATCAACAGGCAGCACTATTCAAGGACCCATCACTTTCATATGCGCATATGCCTGACACAGCAACCACACCGGCTGACAAAGTGTGTGGACTGGTGTTTGGCTACCAGTGTGTTTAGTGACCAGCAGCAAGTCACTACTCACACACCACCAGCCAAGCGCCAGTCCACACACACCACCAGCCAAGCACCAGTCAACACAAACCTCCAGCCAAGCACCAGCCCACACACACCTCCAGCCAAGCACCAGTCCACATACAGCACCAGCCAAGTGCCAGTCCACGCACACCACCAGCCAAGCACCAGTCCACACACACCACCAGCCAAGCGCCAGTCCACATACACTGCCAGCCAAATGCCAGTCCATGCACATCACCAGCCAAGCGCCAGTCCATGCACACCACCAGCCAAACGCCAGTCCACGCATACCGCCATCACATTTTTCATGCAAAAAAGAAAACACAAACCAGTTGGCAATAGATACAAAACTATAACTACAATCGCAAAAGCTCTAACTAAACACATCACAGTAATGCCAACCATGAAATCTAAACCAAAAATATAAAACGATGCAGACAGTCAGTTTACTTTTATGCTCACGGTTGCAAACAAAAACTCTGTTGTGTGTGGTATAATTTAAAACATGTAGGCACACACAGCCCAGGATTAGAAGGACAATAGGGGCAGTATATACAACTCTCCTTCCGCACACCTTTTCGGGCACAGACTCTACATTTCTTAGCGGGAAAGTCTTTTTTGGCCATGGGAGGAAGGTCATCAGGAAAGTGGCGATCTTACAGTCTTGCCACATCCTCCAACACTGCTTCTCTATAAACTCCTGCCTGTTCCACTAAAAGAATGCTGCCTATCAGAGACTGCTGAAACTGAACAAATATCATCTTTGACTCTGGAGAGCAATCCTTAAATACAACAAATGCATTGTAGCTTGCTAAATGGAATAAATGGACAGCCAACTTCTTATACCAAACGTACGCCTTACAAACAGCATTGTAAGGTTCCAACTTCTGATCTATTCGATCTACACCACCCATGTGCTTATTGTAGTCTATAATGCACACAGGTTTGCGCACTTCAGCAACCTGATCCCAAACAGTCATAGGTGAAGTACTTTCATCAAGGATGGTAATCAGCATATAGACATCTCTCCTGTCAGAAAATATCAGAGCTAGAAGTTCATCACTACGCAAGGCACTGTCCCTTCACAAGTTTTTTACAATCCAGCTCTTTTGGGTAACCTTTACAGTTAGAGCAAATTGTGCCATAAGCAACAGTGTCCACTTTGAACAATTCCCTGAACAATGGTAAACCAGTGTAAAAGTTATCTACATATAAATGGTGACCTTTGTTAAAAAGTCCTCTACCAACTTCCCACACAATTTTCTCTGTAACTCCGAAAGTGGACGGACAACCAGAAGGGTCAATACTGGAATCCCTACCAGTGTAGACCCTGAAATTATAGACATATCCAGTACTACTCTCAGACAGCATATACATCTTAATTCCATGACGTGCCCTCTTGCTAGGAATGTACTGCCTAAAAACCAATCAGCCCTTGAACAGGACCAAAGACTCATCCACAGCTATTTCTTTCCCTGGCATGTAGATCTCTGAAAATCGATCTAGAAAGTGATCAAGGACAGGATGAACCTTAAAAAGACAGTCACAATCAGGGTGATCTCGTGGCAACACTAAAGCATTATCAACAAAATGCAACATCTGAAGAAGAGGCAAATACCGATTACGACTCATGGTTGCAGGATACATAGCCGTGGACATTAAGGGATCAGTAGACCAATATTAAGACAGTGGCAGCTTCCTTATCAGGTCCATCAAAAAAGTTAAACCCAAGAACTTCTTCAGCTCATCCAGATTTGGGGGAGTCCACCGGGTAGCTCTAAAGTGGGGCTTAAGTTTGGCACTGTTGTCCCTCAAATACTGTCAGCATACAAATTAGTCTGCTCAACAATCTCTGCCAAAAATACATTGTCCATAAAGAACTGAAATAAATTTATAGGCAAAAAAAAATTCACAATGCACTCTACACCCTGCAACACCACTAAAGGCAGGCAACACCGGCTTTGGCTCCCAGAGTCCAGCACTTCTAATGGGAAGCCTTGGAGCCCCTGGCTTCAATCCAGATGCCTCTTGCTGTACTTTCGGCACATCAGTGTCCTCCTCCAAAACAGGCCCTTCATCCGCACTGAGAGTAGCTTCATCATCAGATTCCTCTCGGACAGAAAATTCACTGCCAGAATCCTGGCCTTCCTCCTCTGCCGCAGAGTCAGTCTCATAATCATGATCAGAAGAAGACTCGAAAAGCATCCCAACAACCTGCTGAGCAGTCATCCTGCGTCTAGCCATAATCCTTAGTTATACAAGTAACTTGACAAATAAGTCACAGTACCCAACACTGTGTAAAAAAAGTAATAAACAAAGTGTGGATTTATAAAACAAAAAGACAAACTACTGGCATATAGCAGTTGCAAGGTAAAGTCAATCAATGCAAAGCACACAAATTCCTATATACTGTAAAACAATACCACTCACTTGCTAGAGACCGTTAGACTCACCAGCACCTACTCTGCACAGACACAGCAAGCACCAATAACCCACTAGAAAAGGAAACAAAAGAAAATTACACACAAGGCAACACAATACACATTGTGCACAAATACAAGGAAAATGTCACACACATTCAAACAGAAGCTAAATAGGCTGCAATTATTACAACATTTCCAAAAAACAAATTCATGCAGGTCATTGATACTGATTTGGAGTAAACAATATAAAAAACGCTTCCTTACCAAACACTTACAACTACACAAACTGCAGCTCTACCAGTGCCGAAACCGCAAGCACAAGTTACACCAAAGTAAAACAAAAGCTTTGCACTAAAATGAAAAGGAAGAAAAAAGTTACGATCACAAATAATGGCAAAACACGCAGACCATCAGCCGAACTACATTGAACACACAAACTTTCCCTGGTGGTCTAGTGGCTTCTGCCCCCTTGGGGGCACATGGCCTTAAAAATACAAGGCCCATCTGCCCACAATGGGGGCAGACACAGCCATAATATTCACCCCCAAAAGGGGAGCGACCCTTGCCCAAGGTGGCCACTCTCCAAAACATTTTGCGCCATAAACAATAAAATACCTGGTGGTCTAGCGGCTTCTGCCCCCCTTGGGGGCAGATGGGCCTAAAAATATAAGGACGATCTATCCCCAAGGGGTGGCAGAAATGGTCAAAACGTTCATCCCCAAAAGGGGATTGATCCTTGCCCAAGGGGCCACTCTCCAAAACATTTATAATTACATACAAAAAAATCCCTGGTGGTCTAGGTGCTTCTGCCCCCCCTTGGGGGCAGATGGGCCCAAAAATATAAGACCGATCGTTCCCCGTAATTATAAAAAAAATGAATCCCTGGCTCCTAGTGGGTTTCAACCCAACCCCCCATCCCCCCTTCAAAAACGGCTGATCTAGCCTCAGGGGACCGAAAAACAGAAAAAGGAAATTACCCCAAGGGAGCGACACTTTCCCAAAGGATGGCTCCCAAAATGCACAAAGTGAAATTCCCTGGCACCTAGTGGGTTTCGACCCCCCGCCACCCGGGGGCTGATCTGCCTAAAAAACTGCTTGCCTGAGGGGTCACTCCCCCAACAACTCAAAGAAACATCCCTGGTGGTTCTGTGGATGGATTCCTGCTCCACGATCGAAAGCCTCTACTGCAATCCATTCCATTCCAAACAGGCACAGCGGGAAAGGAAAATCTCTTTCCTTTCCCCTTGTGTCTGTTTTCCCCAAAGAACCCCCCCCCCCCGAGAAAAGGACGTACCTTCATCACATTCTCTATTTGTACGTGCTGGAAGCAAATGACTTCCTGCACGTCCCCGGCAGCCTATAATGACGTAGGCGCGCAGTGAGCGTGCTGACGTCATCCGATTGCCGAGGGAGGGTTGGGGGTGGCAGTGGAAGCGCTTCCGCTGCCATCCCCAGTGGGGGCATGTAGGTGGGTGGCCAACTGGGGAGCGCCAGCGCTTCCCTCATGGGCCAGGACATAATGGTTACTGTTAAAAGTTAGTAATGACAGACAGCGGAGGAGCTTTCCAGTCTGCTTTAATGATCATCCAACTCTCCGGAAACCATGACATCTGTGAACATTCTAAGTCAAACTCCAGTGGGCTAAACCAGGTAAGGGGAAAGGAAAGGGGTGGGTGGAGTGTACCATTTAACAGTAAGATTACAACACATCTCCCTTATTTACCAACAGAAAATACGCTACATTTTGTAACTTTGTCACAGCTCCAATATTGTCCATTTTCGAGCAGAACTACATTCTTGAATGTCTTGGCTATGCGACAAGGAGGGTAAAATTTGCTCACATTGCGTGCCCCTTTTACATTCCTCCTCACCTGCACCATATCTCCTACTCTCCACCCCGGGGCTTTGACTCCATTCTTTTTGTCATACCAGCCCTTGTATTTTTCCTGGTGCAGTTTGACCTTCTCGCTAGCTTCTACCAGATTAGGGTTGGCCGCCTTCCCACCCTCCAACCAACTGGGGTTGAGTTTAGTGCAGGGTTCTCTCCTCCTGAGGGACACAAAGGGGAAATACCTGTTATTAGATTGGGGGAGGTGTGGTACGCCCACAGGCAGTCCCGCAGGGATGATTCTATTTCCCACCCATTGGTGGAGGCTAGCTGAATGTGATCTTTGAGGAGTCTGTTTGCCCTCTCTACCAGGCCATTGGCCTTGGGGCAATACAAAGCCGTCTTCTCATGTTTGATGTTCATTTTGGCGAGGAAGTCAATCATGAGCTGCGAGGTAAACTGTACTCCATTGTCCGTGATCAACGAAGATGGTATGCCTTCCTTTGCAAACACATCTTTCAGAAATTCAAGGACATCACTTGTGTTGATATGATGGACGAACTTGTATGAGACCCAATGAGAAGTGTAGTCCACTAGCACTAGCAAGAACCTCCTCTGGACACCCAGATTGTCCATGGGCCCAATGATGTCCATGGCCAGTTTACTCCATGGCTTAATGGGTACTTCCACTGGGGATAGGGGTGTTTTCCTTATTACTTTGCTTTTGTCGCTCCTAGCACAGCTAATGCAATCCTTTACTAACTGCTCCACCATGGAGTCCATTCTGGGGAACCAGAACTTCTCCCTCACTCTTTGTTTGGTAAGGCTGCGTCCTAAGTGCCCTTCGTGTGCTAGTTCCACAATTCTTTTCCTGAGGTTGGTTGGTGGAACTATCCTGTTTTGTCGGTAGACTTTGTTCTCTATAATGCTTAGTTCGTAACGCACTTCCCAAAAGTCTCTGAGATTTTCCTCAAGTTCGCTGCATTTCTTGGGCCATCCTTCGACCATGAACTCTTTAAGTTTCTGCATATCTTTGTCTTCCTCTTCTTCTTTCTCCCATTCTTCCTCCGTCAGTGCTGGCTCGTCCACTGCCATGATGGGGCTATCTAACATTTCTTCCTCTTGTTCATTTTCTAAAGGGGCGCTCGACAGGTAATCTGCAATTTTATTCTCCTCCCCAGGAACATACTCCACTCTGAAGTTGAAATTCTCCAACCCTAAGATCCATTTCCCTATCCTGGGAGTGCAGTTTGTTGAACCTCTCACTGTGAAGATGAAGGTCAGGGGCTTATGGTCTGTACGGATGGTAAAGTTTATGCCCCACAGGAAGAATTTGAAATGTTTAACTGCCCAGTATACTGCAAGTGCCTCCTTTTCTATTACTGAATAGTTGCTCTCCGCCTTGGAGAGGCACCTGGAAGCGTAAGCAATTATCTTCTCTCCCTTACCGTCTCTTTGAGACAAGGTAGCCCCTAACCCCTTTTTTGACGCATCAGTGGTAAGGACGGTTTTTTTCATGGTGTCAAACGTGCCCAAGGCTGGTGACTGCAATATTTCCTCTTTCAATGTATCTACGATGTGCTTGTGCTGGTCAAGCCATTCAAAGTCCTTGTCTTTTTTATCAGTTCCCGTAAGGGATTGCACTTTGATGCAAAATCCTTGACAAACTTGGCCATGTACTCCATCAGACCTAAGATTGACTTGAGTTCGTCCTTATTCTGGGGGTATGGAGCATCCTTAACAGCCTGCAGTAGGTTGTTTTTTGGTCTAAACCCTTGAGCAGAAATGGAGTGTCCAAGGTAGTCGACGGAGGTTACTCTTATTTGGCACTTGGACTTCTGCACTGTCAAACCCGCATCCATCAATTTCCTGAATACGAGTCTAAGGGTACGGTCGTGCTCTTCTACGGAACGCCCATATACTAGAATGTCATCTTGGAAGCACATTGTTTGGTCTGCTTCTTTTAGGATCTGGTGCATAATCTTTTGGAATATTGCCGCGGCGGATGCTAGACCAAATGGCATCCTCTTAAACATGAAGGCTCCTTGGGAGGTAATGAAAGTGGTGAGAGGCCTAGAGTCGGGGTGTAAGTCCACTTGATGGTACGCCATCGACAGATCAATGACGCTGAAGAATTTGGCCTGCCCCATGGTGCTGAGCATCTCATTTATGTTGGGTAGTGGGTACCTCTCGACCCAGATGTTCTCGTTTAGACTTCTTAAGTCCACACATAAACGAATGCCATCTCCGCTAGCCTTGGCTGCGATTACCACGGGCGCCAACCATTCTGAACTGTCTATTGGTTGTATGACCCCCATCGTGCACAATCTCGTTAGCTCTTTTTCTAAAGGCTCTCTCATCTGGTGTGGTACAGGGCGCATCTTGTGTACCACTGGCTTAGCACTTGCCTTAAGTTTTATTTTATGCTGGTAGTCGCAAAGGAGTCCCAACTTGTCCTCAAACAGTTTAGGAAATTCGTCACATATGCTTGTGCTGGGCGAAACTTGATCGGTTAGTAGTACTTGTTCTTCTTTGTTTGGGTTAAGGATGATTCCCATCTCCTTTTGGTGTTGCCACCCTAGCAGGTTCGATCCTGTTTCAACAATGTATACTTTCCCTACCGTGACTCTGCCTTTGAATTCAATTTTCATCTCTTCCATGCCTAAGAGGGGTATGGGCTCCTTGTTGTAGCCTGTGGGGGTGATGTCCGGGTTCTGCAGAGTTTTTTTTTCTTGTTGGTCAAAGCCTTCGTAGTCCTTGCAGTTCAGCAAAGTAAAGGGAGAGCATGAGTCAGCAAACATGGTGACAATTCTGCCATTAAGTTTCACCTCACATTTGGGGTAAATTACGTTTACAGTACCAGAAACTTCTTTGAGTTGGAATATGAACTTCCTCTCACTGGGCAAAACACACTTAATTTCTTTGCTCATTGTTCCCTCTGAACTCCCTCCTTCTCCATGATGAGGTTCGCCTTCTCTACATACTCTTGCGAAGTGTCCTCTCCTGTTACACTTCTTGCAGGTGACACTCCTGGCTGGACAATGAATGTTGTTGGCAAAGTGGTTACTGCTGCCACACCTGTAGCACCTGTAATTCCTTTCATTTCCAGGGGTTTTGTGTACTGTACTCTTATTCTGCGTTTTATTTACTTCACATACTTCCGCTTCTTCTTGGATACTAGCTACCACTTCCGTCGTAGTCTTCATTTCTTTTATACATTTAGCAGTGTGTTCCACTGATTTGGCAATACTGACTGCTTCACGAAGACAGGGATTCTTTGCTAATAGCTTTTCTTGAATGCGCACATTGTTTGTGCACCGTACTAATTGGTCTCTAATTAAAGAGTCAGTCAAGTTCCCAAATTCGCAAAGTTGGGTGAGACCACGCAATGCTGCAATGTAGTTGGTGACTGATTCCTGTTTCCCTTGGAACCTGCTAAAAAATTTGTGCCGTTCCAAAACCACATTTATTTTGTCCCCAAAATGTGTTTCTAACTTTGCCATAGTGGTTACAAATTCATCCATGCTTCCCACTTCTTCGCCATCTTGGGTTTCTGGTTCAGGTAATGTTTCATAGATTTTGCGCCCTTGTACGCCTAGATTGTGAAGTAAGATATGCTGTTTGCGCACAGCAGTGAACCGCTCCCCACCTATGGCAATTATGTATGACTCAAAAGTTTGACCCACTCCTTCCAGCAAATCTCAGGTTCTCCTATTTCATTTAAAAATGGAGGTGGTTGAGTCATGCTAGCTGCTGCCATCATGGTATAGTAGTAACACACAGTGTGGTGACAGGAATGTAAGGAAATTGAAGGAAATTGAGTAGAGGGAAACGTATGCTGAGGATCACAGGAACTGAAAGCAGGACCCCACGCAGCTAGTCCACGTTAGCTCCCATCAAACCACAAGGAGAATGCGGAGGATTCATAAACGTGCAGATTCCTACACAAGT
This sequence comes from Calotriton arnoldi, assembly GCA_963921515.1. Taxonomy (NCBI): domain Eukaryota; kingdom Metazoa; phylum Chordata; class Amphibia; order Caudata; family Salamandridae; genus Calotriton; species Calotriton arnoldi. The sequence goes on from CAWUFW010001160.1 coordinate 452,115, forward strand.
TCACGTTTTTTTTTTCTTTATTTTTTTTTTCTTCACAGAGCTCAAGGCAGATGTCTCTGTATCATGTAAAGTCAATAGATCTTGAGTAGAGTTGCCGCCCTGTATGTTGCACAAAATGAATTGACCCCTTAAAGTCTGTGGATGGAGGATAATTTTGTGTGTTACACTCTACATGTGTGCGTTTACTCCTTCATTGCGCCAAACAGAGTGTGCACTTTATTGTTCAGGCTGTAGAAGAACAGTGTCTAAATGTCACTTATATTCTGATGTGACACAACCCCACACGACGCTGCCTCTGGGGAGCTTAGTCAGGAGCTGCGCATGAAGGTGAGAAGGAAATCTCCTCGGCGCCTACTTCCCCACGCTGATTGCAGTCTAATCCGTCCAGCTGACAGGAGCGTTCGTCGATATGCGGACGTCAATTACTCTCCTCACTGCGCTTGCTCCCAACGCTGAATACTGCCTCACTCTTTCCCTTTGACAGGGGCGCTCTAGAGGATTAGTGCATTAAGTCGTCCTCACTGCGCCTGCTCCCACTCGCTAACGCTGCCTCATAATGCAACTGACATGGCGTCCGTCACGACTGAACCGGCATCTGTCACAACACCATCTCCCATCACAGGCTGGCTGCTGTTCGATCCGCTCCCCCAGACAAGAGGTTTTCCTCACGTGCTAACGCTGCTGAATAAACTCAGGACTCCCGCTGCCGAACTGCCATGCCACACAGCAAAGCGCTCTCACTGCCTGGATGACAACGAGCTTCCCGTCGCACTGCTTTTCACTCTTGAGGCTCGCAGGCTGTCCTCCGTTCTCTTCGCTGCAATGGATGATGTGGACAATTTCTTTTACTTGTTCCTCACAGACGAATGGAGAGAGTACATAAAGGGGAGATGATCACAGCTGCCCCCTGCGCAGCAACTCGTCGCCAGTGTTAAAAGTTAGTAATGACAGACAGCGGAGGAGCTTTCCAGTCTGCTTTAATGATCATCCAACTCTCCGGAAACCATGACATCTGTGAACATTCTAAGTCAAACTCAAGTGGGCTAAATCAGGTAAGGGGAAAGGAAAGGGGTGGGTGGAGTGTACCATTTAACAGTAAGATTACAACAGTTACGTCCTCGGCACAGCAGCACCGCTGCCGAGGTTGTAACCATTACGTTCTTGGCACACAAGGGGTTAACAGTAATCTGTTTCCACCAGCCACTCCTCGAGGGCTGACTTCCACACTCATCCCACACTTATCCATCACAGGTGTCACAGGATATTTGGTCCTGCCAATAAAAGGGGCTGGGCGCACGTGCCCTGGGCCAGTTCTATATACTATACTACTGTGTCCGTGTGATTACTTCCAGGTGCATGGGAGCCTAGGGCCCGACCCTTACATTGGCGACGAGTCGGTCAAACCTGCGTGTGCTGCAGCCTGATATTTAGCATGGGGGGAGAGAAGCCTGTGTCGAAGGCTCCCCTGCCTACAGGCGGAATTAGATGGGTGAGGAAGACGATGCTCACCTGGACAAGGCACTGTAACTGCCGCTGGGGGGAACCTGTGCCAGTGTGCTGAACGGGACTGCTCCCGGAAGTGGAAAGGGGAGCTGCCGACTGTCCGGCGTGCCAGGACAACAATGACGCAGTGGAAGACCAGGAGGTGTCCCCAGTGTTCCGCTGCGTGTTAGGTGGGCCTGGGAGTTTAAAATGAATGAAGCCGGGCCATCTGAAGAGCCCACGGGGGGGGAGAGGATACTGTCCCCAGGTGCCCACAGTGAAGCGGATCATCACCCCACAAGTATGAGGAGTGGTGCGAGGCAGCGCCCGACATGGGAGAGCCCCACCTGGAGTGGTAAAGAACAGGGAAGAAGCGTCGTTGTACGCACCATGTAGGAGGTGCCTGCCCGGTCCTGGACGGTATTGCAAAGGACGGCCCCTGGTGAGAATGGAGCCACAGGGTACACAGTGCACAGCGTAGCTGAGGAGAGTGTGTGATGAGCAGCACACTACGACTGCCCCCCCCCCAAGAGCCAGCTTACAGTTGTACACGGTGAGAAGGTAGACTCACCTGGGGGATGAATGCAGCGAGGTCTGAGCAAGCTGCGGCGGCATGGCGAGAGACGCTCATGCTCGTGGCCGTCTGAAGTCCCTCACCAGCAGAAACAGGAGGCGCGGCCAGCAGGATCAAAGAGACAGCACCCAGCAGCCTATGTTTAAAGTGGCAGCACCACTGTGGGGGTGAGTAGAATACGATGCGGTCCGACGGGGCTGGGCGCAACATTGAAGCGGGCCACCCGTGACATTAGGCTGTTCGTCCCCCGGATGAAGCATTGCATGTCGTAGAGACTGCACAGAGGCCCGCTGTGCCGGCCGCAAGCAATGCGATTACAACTGCCACATGGCAGGAGTAAGTGGGTGGGGCCACAGTAGCACATGGTGCAGCGTGAGGGCCCCACCCGTGGATAATGACACTGGCAACATTATGATTGGGGCAGCATCTGGTGTCTCCACGAGGCCTGCAGTCAGAGGAGATAATGTTGCTGCCTAGGAAGAGAGGTGGTCACAGTGCTATGCGCGACCTGGAAGGACAATGAATAGGGCACAGCTGGTAAGAACTTCAAATGGTGTTGCAGTGCCACCTAAAGGCCATAGGTGGGTTACTGCAAGGGATCAAATGGAACATTTTATTGAGGAACGTCCCGCAGCGCTGAATGGATTGCCCAGTACCTTGTCTGAAGTGGGGGAAGCACCCAGAGACATGAATTTGAAGGGGGAGTGGGAGTAGGAGGCTATATGTCCCCATGTCAAGTTGCTCCCGACAGGAAAGCTACCAAGAGGACACTGTAAGCAATTTGAGTGGAACCAACGCAGCACAGCAAAGTAAGGCCAAGGTGGTGATGCCAAGTGCCCATGGAAGACAGCCTGAGCAAAGTGAGGTCACTGGCAGATACAGACTGTGCCAGATCTGAAAGACAGAGGGTGCAAAGTCAGAAGCGTGCTGAAGATCGCAACAGAGAAGCTGACAGTGCAGGCAGGAGCCCAGGAGTGAGAGCCCTGCGATGAAGAGGACCAAGGTCGTCACAGGGTGTGACAGACTGCGAAGCCTGCCTGAGTGGAGGCAGAAGAGAGTCAAACGCTGGCATAGCCTAGAAGCGCAAGGAGTGTGTCCTCAAGTGAAGAAGAGACCTGTAATACCTGTGAGAAGTCAATGGACAAGAAGACCTGTGAGAGGTCAGTGAAGAGACCTGTGAAAGGTCAGCAAAGAGACCTGTGAGAGGTCGGCGAAGAGACCTGTGAGAGGTCGGCGAAGAGACCTGTGAGAGGTCGGCGAAGAGACCTGTGAGATGTCGGCAAAGAGACCTGTGAGAGGTCTGCGAAGAGACCTGTGCGAGGTCATCGAAGAGACCTGTAAGAGGTCATTGAAGAGACCAGTGAGAGGTCAAAGAGACCTTTGAGAGGTTGATGAAGATAAGGCCTATGAGAGGCCCAAGAAGAGGACCTGTGAGAGGTCATGAAAAGAAAGAAGGTCACGACGAGAGGTCTGGTCAGTGGACAAGGAGAAAGCTCAGTCCCAGGGGTTGGAAATGGCCAGGGAGACCCTTGTAAAATGCTCGTCACTTGGAGAGGCCTGGTCAAAAGAAAGAAGAAGAGTCTAAGAAGAGTAAGACAAGATGTCATCAGACTGCGTTGTGAAGAGGATTACGATAATAGGGAAGAAGTGTGGCATGAGGCACAGCACAGTAAGAAGAAAGAAGAAAAGGGTGTATAGTAGACATCTGGCACACCGTAAAGTACAGAATATGACTGTGAGTGTCATAGCAATTAAGTGCATCCCCAAGAACATCTCAAGAGCCTGGGACATTTATAGTGAAGCACTGTACCTATGAAACACCCAGAGGTGAGTGAGGCATATTTGGCACCATGAGAGGCTGGCCTCCTAGAAATCCTTGACTAGACCAAGTGAACCAGAAGCCTGCAGAAGAGAGTAAGGTGGACCATTTGTACCAGCCACCTTTGGGGTTGCACGTGAGACTTTGTGGTGGTCCTGCTAGGATGTCCTGAGTGACCTCGGTCGTGGGGCCTAAAGAGGATCCGAGCAATCCACACCAGCCCTTGGCAATCCAGGGGCAAGGGCCTCAGGGCTACCCGGTGAGAGAGGAATCCCAACACGAGAGATGCGTCTGCAGCAGCTCCCCAGCAGATACCAGGAAGCATGACGATCTCTGTCAGAGTCTGGTTACCCCACACACTGCCCTGTCAATGCCGGTGCACCAGAGTCAGGATGGCAGGAGTACCCCTACCTGAAAACAACTACCCATGAGGCAGAGCGAGTGACTCGAAGGTGGGACTCGTAGCTATTCCTCCATCGGCCTATAGTATCGCGTTGGAGCGGCACGGCATAGTCCACACAGTCCCGTGAAAGCCCGGTGTGTGGGACTAGAAATGTTTCTGTTTTACTTGCTTGTGCATTATTCTATGTAAGTTAGCATTCGCTGCACCATTTTATGTTTGGCCGCCATTTTGAATCATGTTCGAAACTGGCGCTCGCCTTCGCGAGGAACGGGTTGTGGTAAGTTTTGTTTCTCCAAGGTTGGGCCTTGTTTTGCTAATGAATACACTGTTCTTATTAGCGCATACCTTTCTCGCTAGATAGAGGCCTTCTCCCACTAGTCTAGTGGCGGGCACAGACAGAACGACCTTGAGTAGGAGATAATGTGTGCCCGGCCTCAGAATCGAAACCCATTCTCCTTTACTCCTTTGTTTGGCTGCATCTGCTTGGAAAATTCCATTGTGGGCGTGCCTTCATTGGTTCTGAAATGTACATAATGTATCGTTATGCTTGCTGATGGCAGTCCCTCTCTGCAGCACTCCTAAGAGACTGGGCAGACCGGGCTCTGCTCGAGCATATCTGAATAAATATATATTGGTTTGTATTCTCTACTGTCTGACCGACTCTTCATTTGTATGGAAGGTTGAGAGGTGGTCGTGAGTGACCCAGGTGACCCTAATCGGGTCACTTCCTTCAGTTGGTGCCCGAACAGGGACTCCTTCGGGTGAGTGGCCCTTCCCCTTCCGGGGACGGGGGGAAGGTCGAGGCTATTGTCGGGTCGGACGGACGGATCAGGAATCCCTGCATGAGAGAGTTCCTGTACTCACAGCTGCCCCTTCTGTCCCGCCGGACGGTGCCTCGCCCAGTGGTCATCCCGACTGGAGTCCTGAACGGCGAAACCCTTGGATCTGACCGTTTGGTCTGAAGAGTCGGCAGTGGAGAATAAATTCGTTTTGATCTGCATACATCAGGTGAGTTTGTTTTGGTTCTTTGTGGATATGGTACCATTTTGGTTTGTATTTGGTACGGTCTAAGGGCCGTCTTTTGGATAAAATGTTTGCAAATGTTTTGCCAGGCATAGAATAGTGAATTTGTTTTCTTTGAAAATGCCTGGAATAAGTAAATTGGTTTCTTTGTGCTGTCGCTGTTGTTCTGCAGATGCTAGATTGGAAGAAGCTCAGCTGGCGCCTCGGAAGGCACTCCTAATTTTGTGTGAAACATGGTCTTGGCCCTATTATGTTTAATACATTATGGCACAAATATATGAGGGACAATGCCAAGTTGCAGTGGCCGTTGACGGGCACTTTTGATGAACTAAAAATTGGGTTTTTACAGGAAAAATTGTTTGCGAAGTAGGCAGTCTATGTTTGATTCTCTTCGAACGTGGCAAAAGGAGGCTAAACAGAGACGATTAAAGATAGAAAAGGAGGCACGAAAGGGGAGAATGCAAACATTGACTCAGAAAGCTGTAGCACATGATAGAGAGAAACAAGAGATAGGAATTGAACGTGAAAATAGGAGGTTTCGATTACACATTGATAGGTCTTATGCAGCCCAAGAAGAAAATTATACTTTTGTGGAGGAATTATTAGATAGTCCACCCCCACCTCCGTGCACCCCACAAAAAATATATCCCACTGTTCCCTTGCCCTCTCAGCCGCCTGTTACTGTTGCTTCTACTGTCTCTGTTCCTGTATCTACTGCTGCTTTTTCGACAGCCGTGGCATCGGCTCCTTCTCCTCCTTCTCTTCCTCCTGCTTCCTTACCATCCACAGCAACTGTGACTGTTAGCACCCCCTCACGCCCATTGTTTCAGCATCCTTCTCGCCAGCTTTTTCCCCTGTGACGCAGCCCTCAGCATCACTGATACCTGTCACTCCAGTTGCCTCTCCTTCCCTGGTTTTTCATCCCCTGGTTTCCTTGAGTGATGGGACGCCAGTGCGCGGGTTTGGAGACGGAGATTGGACAAAGTTTAAAGAGCGTATGGGTCCGTATGTGCGATCTGAAGTGGGAGATGCAGAGAAAAAGGTAGTGGCTAACCAGGCTGCGCAGTGGGCCCGAAACCCCAGTGTGGAATGTGATGAAAGATTATGAGCCTTTTGTACAACAGCATGCCCTTAAGCATATGTCTGCTACTCTGATTGGGCTTTGGGAGCAGTGTTTCAAAGATGCGGCACCACAGATTTTATATGATATTAAAGATCATGTATATGTCAGCAATATGGGGCCTGATCAAGTCTTTGGCAGTTTTACGACATTGATTGCTTGCCGGGGTAGGTTACTTGAGAAGAGCCCCACTCCGGTATCTCAGTTCCCGATGTGGGAGGTTCATCCTATATATCACCCCGAAATATCAGAGCTAACGGATCAGCACGGTATTGTCACTAGACCAGGTGTGGCAGCCCGTTTCCAAGAACAATGAGTTTATACCCCATGGAAAAGGAGTGAAGTTTTGTCTCTTAAGACTCAGTTACCTGATCCTAGGAAAAATCCTACTGCATATTATAAAGAATTGACTGAAGCTGCCTCTTCAACAGTAATGACGCTTGCGGATATTGAATTTGATTGAAAAAGGTGTGGTTGAGGAAGCGACTGCTAATATTTGTAATAGCCCTATTCTTCTCATTCTAAAACGGACACCTTCGGGTTCCTCTGATGATCATGCAGATGTTTACAGTTTTGTGATTGATTTGCACAAAGTTAATAAAATAGTAGTTCCCCAGTTTCCTGTTGTCCCCAACATTACCACTCTTTTAACAATGATTCCTTCTACTGCCAAATTCTTCTCTGTTATCGATTTGAAAAATGCATTCTTCAGTGTTCCTATCCATCCAGATAGCAGGTATTTGTTCGGTTTTCACTAGCTGGCAGAAGCTTTAGATTCTGTCGAGCTCCTCAGGGTTATACTGAGAGTCCAAGTAATTATAGTCAAGCTTTAAAGAGCCAATTGGATTCCCTTTCGCTTCCTACAGGTAATGTATTGGTTCAGTATGTTGACGATCTCCTCATCGGTTCTGACACAGAACAAGGTTGTAGGGATAGTACACTTAAATTGTTGTTGCATTTGGCACAGCACGGACATAAAGTGTCCCTTTCCAAATTTCAGTATTGTCGACAGGAGGTCACCTATTTAGGTCACCTACTGTCGAAGGAGGGTAGGAGATTGACTCCTGAGCGCATTAGTACCATTGTTAAAATGCCCATCCCACAGACTCAGAAAGATGTGCGCGCTTTTATAGGTATCACTTCCTATTGTCGGCAGTGGATACCTGGCTACTCGTTACTAATAAAACCCCTGCTCGCCCTAACACTAAAAGATGTGCATGAGCCTCTGCCTTGGATGCCTGACTGTCAGCAGTCTTTTGAGCAATTGAAAACTGCGCTTTGTTCGGCTCCAGTACTCGGCACTCCAGACTATACTAAACCATTTGTGTTGTACGTTCATGAGATGGCTGGCTGCACGCTTTCTGTTTTCACACAAACATTTGGAGATAAGCAATGGCCGTGTGCTTATTTCTCTGCTGTTCTTGATCCTGTCGCAAGAGCCGTCCCGAACTGTCTAAGGGCGTTTGCGGCTGTGGCTGTCTCCATAAGACAATCGGCTGGACTCGTACTTGATACTGACCTCACAGTCATGGTACCCCATGCTGTGGATACACTTTTGAATAAGGCAAAGACACAGCACCTCACCAGTGCACGTCTAACTGGCTATGAATTGACCTTGTTCGCCAAACACATTACGATTAAAAGATGTGCCACTCTGAACCCAGCCACGTTACTACCCCTCCCTTCTGAAAATGATGAAAATGAGAAACATGATTGTATCTTCTGGACAGAAGAAGAGATGAAAGGACTGGTAGACTTGACTGATGTTCCCTTATCTGCCCCACAAGGGGAACTATATGTTGATGGCTCTTGTTTCAAATTACCAGATGGCACTACAACTGCTGCTTATGCTATAACTACATTGGATACAGTCGTAGAGACATCACGAGTCCCTTATCAGTCAGCCCAAGCAGCTGAGTTAGCCGCCCTTATTCGAGCTTGTGAATTGAGTGAGGGACTGGTTTTCAATATTTATACTGACATCCAGTATGCCTTCGGGGTTGCGCAAAATTTCGGGCGACTCTGGGCTGAGAGAGGGTTCCTTACTTCCCATGGTACAAAGATCCAGCATGATCACCTTATATTGAGGCTTTTGTCTGCGTTGACGCTCCCTAAGAAGTTGGCAAAAGTGAAGTGTAGTGCCCATAGGAAAATTACTGATGATGTAGGGAGGGGAATCCTTTTGCTGATCACACAGCTAAGGAAATGGCACGGACTAAAATGAAGAAAATGTTTGTAGCAGGTCCCGCTAGGTGGGTACCTGAAGTTACCATGTTTGAGGATATGCTTGAGAATGTGGATGAAATTCAGAGTGAGGCTACAATAGAAGAATTAGCAGTGTGGCAAAAAAGTACAGCACAATTGAACGATGAGGGATGTTGGATTGATAAGTCAGGAAAGCAGAGATGGATGTTGCCAGATGCATATGTTCTCCCTGTAGTCATCATGGCCCATGGTCCAGCCCATATCAGCACTAAGGGTATTTGCAAGTTGCTAGACCCTGTATGGCAAAATGACAACATTTCCAAAACAGCTGCACATTTAGTGAAATACTGTATGGTGTGCATGATGCACAATCCTGGAAAGGGTACCCCTACACCACCCGGTAATTTTTCACCACCTACTTTTTCCTTTGAGGTCCTTCAGATGGACTACATAGAGCTAGACAGGTGTAATAATTTGAAGTATGTGTTGGTGATTGTCTGTGCATTTAGTAAATGGGTTGAGGCTTATCCTACCTAAGACAATACAGCTGTTACGACTGCAAAGGTACTCCTGAAAGAGTTCTTTCCTCATTTCGGCTTGCCCCGTTTGATTTGGAGTGATAGCGGTAGTCATTTTAATGCCAAGGTCATTCAGCTAATTTGCGATGGTTTGCACATAAAACAGAAGTTTTGTGCTGCAAACCACCCACAGTCAGTGGGATTGGTTGAGAAGTACAATGGTACTCTCAAACTCATATTGGCAAAGATTCAGGAGACAACAAGGTTACAATGGCCAGATGCTCTACCATTGGCTCTCTTGTCGACAAGAACAACATCACATTCTAGAACAGGATTGTCACTGTACGAGGTCGTGTTTGGACGCCCGGGAAATGTCTGGGGCGTCCCGCGACCTCGTCGGTTCTCTGATATTGAGTACCCCTTGTTAATTGACTACCTGTACCAGCTAAGTGAAAATTTGCATTCTATTCACCCTGGCCGCTACACCAGAGGGACCCAGACACGACATTCGGCCTGGAGATTTTAAACTCATCAGAAACTTCCAGCGGAAGAAGAGCTTGGAGCCTCGTTGGAAGGGACCTGAACAGGTCCTCCTGGCTACTCGAACTGCTGTGAAGGTCGCCGGCCGAAAGAACTGAGTGCATGCCACCCACTGCCACAGGATACCCCTGCCCTTGCCCTATGATCAATGGGTGAGGGACGGAATAGGGGACTCTGAGTGCGAGAGGGTGCCTCAGTTCATCCCCTTTAGTGATGCAAAGCTAACTTGGACCCAAACGGATTTGGAAAATGATGAAGTGCTAAATGCAGCGGTCCCCCAGAAATACGAGCTATTAAGGAGCCGCTGTTTGTTGATCCATCGGTGCCTGGGGCTGCCGGGTACAATTTGCGTCCTCGGTTGAGGAACAGTGCACAAAAGGAGGAGTCAGATTAGATAGGGATGGACTGTGTAAGTCAGGTGTGCTTTGTCATAGTACCAACGGAATTAGTTTAGGGTGAAGTGAGACTTGTGCACTGTTTGTTTTCGAACATTGGACAGGATAGCTCAAAAGGTATCCCTTTGGGGGTACATTATCCAGATCGACGTGGGATACATCAAGAGCTTAGGACAGAGCAAGCTCCACCGCCGGTGCTCAAGAGCGCCAACGTATTGATGAACAATAGGAGCCTGTACCAGTGAGGCTCTGACGGACACTGGGAACACTTACCTTTACTATTATTTTTGTTGCACCATCATTCCTGTGGCATTTCTCTCCTTGTTTAATTATGCATCCCTTTGGTCGGCCTATTGATAAGGAGGAACAGCCCTTTGCACCACCGCGTTCAATGAGGTGTTGGTCGACAAAGAGTAAAATAGTCTGCATACTAATTGTTGTGATTACGATAGTGACAATATTTGGAATATCTTGGTTTTTAGAGGAGATGTTTCCTGTACATTCCCTAGTAGGTCCTACTCCCACTCCCCCTGAACACATCTTTGTTACTCTAGCCCCACACAAAGAAGTACATAGGCAGTCCTACACAGGTAATGTCTTCATACAAATGTTACATCATGCTCATAATGTGTCCAATACGACTAATTGTTGGGTTTGTGGGTTGCTATCTTCAGTCACTCATAGGAGTGACAATCTGTTGTCTATGCCACTGTCGTATATTGGTAGCTGCGAGGGTTGGTATGAATTGTTTTGGTTGGTGTACTTCCAATTTCAACTTTCTACTTTGAATATGACATCCACTGATTCTCACACTGCGAATGAATATTTACGCTTCTACCGAGGGTTTACCCCCATAGGACCGGCAGGACAAGGTACTCTAGGGACAATGTCCTCAAAGTCATGCTTGAAAACGTACCATAAAGTAAAAAATAATACCTGGTTTCGAATGGAAATGGATGATTTTCAATGGTTTAACACATCTGAGTATTTTCAATCCTTGTGAGCTCGGAACATTACCAAGGATAAAACAATACCTGTGTCAATGGTTAATAAGACAGCTGGGTTTTGTGTCCAGGGGACTGGGGAGATAATGGTGGGGGAGAGTAAATGCAATTTCACATACAAACTGAATACGACTAATAGTCCGCCTTTGATCCTACCCCATAATGTCTATTTTGTCTGTGGGTCGCAAGCTCATGTCTGGCTCCCGAGGGGATGGCCAGGCACGTTATCTTTCTTTCCTTTTCCCCCCCTGTATATGTTGCCCCGTCTAATTATCACAAGACGCATCAGCTGCAAAGTAGGAGTATATTCCTGCCCCGAGTCAAAAGGGTTGTTGACACAAAGGATATAGATCAGACTGACACCACCGCACAGCAATTTGGAGACGCTGTGAAGGGCCTACTACCTTTTTGGGGCCCCATGGCTAATAGCCTTCAAGTTCGTCACTTAACGAGAGTTGTTGAGGCGGTTATCAATACAACAGCTGGGATAATGACAAATGTCACTGCTGAACTCCAGGCTACGAGGTTAGTCACTTTGCAGAACAGGATGGTATTAGACGTTATACTTGCAGATCGGGGTCGGGCCTGTCGCGTCATAGGCAGCAGCTGTTGCGTTTACATACCTGATAACGCTCCCAATGTTTATTCAGCCATACAAATATTACATAGAATATCCGCTGAAATACACCAAGAAGTAGGTACTTGGACACTGTTGGGGTGGTTTTGGAACACGCTAACTTCCTGGGGTTGGAAGATCCACACTTTCTTGGCTGTGGCTGCCGGTATCTTCTTCACATGTTGCCTCTGCATACAATGTCTCCCAACTTGTTGTTCCTATTGTGTTAATATCCTCACTCCCAAACAGAAAATATCAATTCATGATACTAATGCTGCAATTATGCTACAAAAGGATATTGATGATTTGATGCAGATAGACGAAGGTATTTTTGAGACCACATCTTTCCTTGCAGCCTCTATTCCTGACACTGACTATATGAACTGCTCCTAATGTTGATATTCCTTTGTCCACGAGCATGGTATGTTTTCTTTGACCAGCACATAAACTGGTTAGCTTATGCTAAAAGGGGGTCTGTGGGACTAGAAATGTTTCCGTTTTACTTGCTTGTACATTATTCTATGTAAGTTAGCATTCGCGGCACCATTTTATGTTTGGCCGCCATTTTGAATCATGTTCGAAACTGCCCCTCGCCTTCTCGAGGAACAGGTTGTGGTAAGTTTTGTTTCTCCAAGGTTGGGCCTTGTTTTGCTAATGAATACACTGTTCTTATTAGCGCATACGTTTCTCGCTAGATAGAGGCCTTCTCCCACTAGTCTAGTGGCGGGCACGGACAGAACGACCTTGAGTAGGAGATAATGTGTGCCTGGCCTCAGAATCGAAACCCATCCTTCTGTACTCTTTGTTTAGCTGCATCTGCTTGGAAAATTCCATTTTGGGCGTGCCTTCATTGGTTCTGAAATGTACATAATGTATCGTTATGCTTGCTGATGGCAGTCCCTCTCTGCAGCACTCCTAAGAGACTGGGCAGACCGGGCTCCGCTCAAGGGAATCTGAATAAACATATATTGGTTTGTATTCTCTACTGTCTGACCGACTCTTCATTTGTATGGAAGGCTGAGAGGTGGTCGTGAATGACCCAGGTGACCTTAATCTGGTCACTTCCTTCAGGTGAAGAGGACCTCAGGGGACTCCCGTGAGAGGGGAATCCTGGTGAGAGAAGGATGTCGGAAATTGCTCCACCATTAAGCAGCTGGAATCACTGCGGCATCTGAGGAAGACATCAACAGTAACCAGGATGTCATCAGTCTTTGGAGGCTTGCTGTCCATGGAGCCAGTGCGTTTTTGAAAATGTATCAGCAACATACTTCACTATTGCTCCACATGCACCCTCTCAGCCAGCAGTGTATAAAGACTTCCACATGGTGAGACCAGGTAGGACAAGACCCACGGTGCCCAGGTGAACTGTGACAAATTCAAACTGGTGAGAAATCCAGAGCTAATGTACACCGCCATTCATGCCCAGAGTAGTCTGGTTAAAACGAAAGAGGCATGCTGTGATACCTGGTCCTCCCAGCTGCACCTGTCCATGTATCCTGTCTTGCCAGCAACTTGAATGGACTCAGTGGAGTTGTTGTTTTTTGTTTTGTTCTCTCCCATGGGTTGGACTTGTTGTCCCGTTTTTAGGTCGCGCTGAGCCAGCGCATGCACTGCGAGACATTTAGTAAGGGGCTTTTCAAAGTGCTACCAAAGGCTTTTTCCGGCCATTAGCGTGCGGTTACGCGCGCGTGCACGCGCACAGCCGCCATCTGCCTCCCTTCCAGCGCGATCACTGCTGCGCGCGCACCACTCGCGATCACTGCTGTGCGCGCACCACTCACGTGCTTACCACAGAGCGCGTCATCGCGATCACTTTCGCTTTCACCACGATCGCGATCACTTTTGCTTTCACGGCCACGCGGCCGTTACTTTTACGGCTGCACGGCCAATGCTTGTTTCTGTTGTTCTTTCCCCTCCAGCATCAGATTTCCTTGAGCTCCTTTTTTTCCACCTGTTCTCCTTTTCGCCGCTTCCCCTTCCACCTTCTCACCATTTCACCCACTCACTTAGCCCCCCTCTCTTTCGCCTCCTCGCCCCTCTGATCTCCCCTTCTGCTCGTCGGCCTCCCCTTGTCCGCCTCTATATATTCCTGTTCCCCTTCGCCCCCACCTGTTTCCCCGCTGCTGACCCGCTCTCATCTCGCCCTGCACCCCTTCTCGCGGCCTCTCTGCACACCCGGCCTCTTCCTTCCAGTCACATAGGCTCCCTCTGGCCTCTCTTTTTCCTCGTTCCTCGATATCTCTCCAAGGCCTTTCGCTCACCCACTTCCTTCTTCCCCCATACCTCATTTACCCACCTGCTCACTGTCTCACTCCCTGTCTGCATCGGTTTCATCCTCAGTCACTTTCTCTCGCGTCTCCCCTTTTCACAAGCCCCATCCCTGTCTCTCTCTCTCGCTCCCTTATGCCTTCTTTTTCTAATATATTTACATCTCTCTTACTCACCTGGCTCCTCTCTTTACTTCGTTTTGCTACCTCCCCTCCCCACTCCTTTACACCCTTCTCACCTGTATCCCTCCCTGTGCCGCATTCCCCCTGTCACACCTGTCTCCTGTTTCTCTTCCTCTCTCTGCTACATTCACCCCTCCCCACCTTGAAACCCTCCTGCTCGCCCCTTTTCACCAGAGCCCCCTTTTGAATCTCTCTGCGCCCTCCCTCCTTTCGCGCCCACTCTCACCCCCTTCTCACCTTCTGTCCCTTCTATCCCTCCACACTCTCCCCCACCTCTCACCTGTATCCCCGCTGTGCACCCCCGCCCCCCTCCTCTCGCTAAGGGCCCCTCTGACTTTAGCCCTGTGCGGCCGCCCCTCGGGCCCCCGCCACCTCGGGATTGGGTACTTCCCTAGTGAGACCTGCAGTTGGTGGCGGAGACTGGAGCTACTGTGTTTTCTCTTTCCAAAAATAACACTTTATTTTTAAACTTCGAAACAGGCGCTTGTGACTTGGGGCCCTGCATAGTTGTTTGTATAGGGGTCCGTAAAAACTGCTGACAGGCCTGGTGCTGCTAGACGCTCCTCATGCTCTGCCTTGCACCCTTCTACCCCTCTGCCTTGCACCCTTCTACCCCTCTGCCTTGCACCCTTCTCCCCTTTCACCTTGCACCCTTCTCCCCTCCGCTTTGCACCCTTCTCCCCCTCCGCCTTGCACCCTTCTCCCCCTCCGCCTTGCACCCTTCTCCACATCTGCCTTGCACCCTTCTCCACATCTGCCTTACACCCTTCTCCCCTTCCGCCTTGTACCCTTCTCCACCTCAGCCTTGCACCCTTCTCTGCCTTGCACCCTTCTTCCCTCTGCCTTGCACCCTTCTCCCCTCTGCCTTGCACCCTTCTCCCCTCCGCCTTGCACCCTTCTCCCCTCCGCCATGCATCCTTCTCCCCTCCGCCTCGCATCCAAGCATTGGCATAGCCAAAAGGTCTCGCTTTTGGGACCTTATAAGTATTTAGTTAAGCAGCACAATATCCTTGGTGCAACAACACCAACTGTTGCATGGCTAAACACTTAGAAGGTCCCAAAAGCGAGACCTATTGGCTATGCCAATGCTTGTTTATAAAGGTTGGGAGGGATGTAGTGACCGGCTGGTCGCGTTCTAGTGTTTAACAGTAATGTGTTTCCACCAGCCACTCCTAGAGGGCTGGCTTCCACACTCACCCCACACCCATCCATCACAGGTGTCACAGGACATGTGAACCTGCCAATAAAAGGGGCCGTCTGTGTCAGTGTGATAACTTCAGGTGTATGGGGGACTAGGGCCCCAACCCTTACAGAGGAACACTATACATAGGTCTAGAGATGGAAACTGCAACTTTATTACCCTGTGATGGAGTGATTAATGTGACCTCACAGATAAAAAGAAAGGTATCAAGTCAACGCCTGTCTTTCTCAAGAAATCAATATTTTTCTGGAAACGTTTGGCAATTATAGGTGTCGCTGGAAATCAATGACTAATGTCGAAAAAATCTAAGCAGCTTAACCCATTTCATATCAGAGTAAGTGATCAGTTTTAAATCCAGAATTGAGTGGAATAACCAAACAACAACTAGGGAGTACCCAAAAAGTTAAAATAGTCCCACTTTTAACCAAAGTTCTGATGGCACCAAGTAAGCAAAGCAAGTGAGCCCGAGCCTGCCTAGAAGAGCTCCCTTGTCTCTTTCATCCAAGCATCTGTCAATTCATCCTTTCACCCTTTCATCCATCAATAAATCTTTCATCATTCCATCCATTTAATGTATAGTCCATCATCCATTATCTAAGCATGCATCCATACATACATACATCCACCCATACATTCATCATTTGGCTTTCCCATCCACTTGTCTAACTATTCAACTATCCTTCCTCTGAAATTCCCATTTCCTCTGCCATCCATCCATCCTTTCAGATTTCTAATCATTCTGCCATCCTTTCACCCACCCACCCATCAATCCATCCTTTCAGATTTCCATTACTATGCCATCCTTTTACCCACCCATTCATTCATCCTCTCAGATTTCCGTTAACTCTGCCATCATTTCACCCACCCAGCCTCACTGCCACTCATCCACCCATCTTTTCACCCACTCATCCATTCATCCTTTCCCCACCATCTATCCTTCCACCCACTCGTCGATCTATCCTTTCATCCACCCATCCATCCATACCCACCCATCCTGTCACTCACTCACCCCATCCATCTTTTCACCCACTCATCCTTTTCTCTTTGTACCTAACCCTTTCACCCACTCATCTATCCTTCCTTCCCTTTTCTAGCCATCTTTCTTTCTTCCTTACCTATAGCGTTACTGATGAGCTTTTGTCTGCCAAGTTGCAGACAGAAGAGCCCATAAAGAACTCCACTTCCACTGTAGCCGCTAAAGTGGGGTGGGGAGCTGAGGGGGGGGGGGGAGGGGGTGCATGGAGCCCCAGTACTGAGGATACCAATGACGTTAGCATTGGTACGTTTAGACATCATGGAAGATTTGCACTGGAGATTTAGAACCGAAAGTTTTTTGTTGATCTTCAACAGAATGATACTTTGATTTACATAACCATGAAATGTCAAACAATAAGTAAAAAAACAGGAATAAGGGCCTGGAATGGATTAGAAGATATCCAAACTGTAATTGGATGCAGGAAAGAAAAGAAAGAGAAACTCGATACTCATGATATTACTGTCCCCACTTCAACATAACCAACTTATCAGTATTACAACATCAATCAGGCTGGTGATATGACTTGGATTACTTATCGATACCAGTTGTTGTAATAAGGGTTTGAGTCTTCGGGGTCTTCAGCATATACACTGGATGCTAGTTTGCAGGAATAGTAATTTCTGTAACTTAGCACTGACAAATAATCCAGGTACAGTTTGAGGCTATGCATTATTGCAAACTCTTGGTTGGTCATTAGAACACTTAGGGCCTGATTACGAGCCTGGCGGTCCGAGGACCACCAGACTCCTGGTGGCGCGACGGATCCAGCCACAGCTGCACCGGCAGTCTGATCGCCCCATTGGGAGTTGGTCGGTCAGACCGCTCTGGGACTGCTGGCTCCGCCAGGGAACTGTCGTTCCCTGGAGTTGGAGCGGCGGTCAGAGGCCACAATATACAAGATGCCGGATTCATGGTAAAGATGAACCTAATTTAAGGCAGGTGAATGTATTACTTCTCCGTGCTAGGATAATAAAGCCTATTTACAGTTTGTTGTCTTGAGTGAATACCTCCGTCAACTTTATGAAAATATTTTTTTGCCACTGTTACCTCGGAAGCCTAAGAAGGAGGAAAGCTAAAAGGGGACAATTGAAACAGGATGCTCTTCTACGGACACCATGAGAGGTGGAGACTGCACCTTTACTGTATAGTAATGTTAGGGACTGGGGATGTGAGTTCCAGAGTCACTAACGTTGGAGCCCCAGTTGTTTATTGCCCATTAAGATAAGTATTTGTAAAGTGCATGTTCACTCCAGGAGGACAAATTCTGGCTCTGATTTAAATAACATATGGTTATTGTTGCCCAGCTCAATTGTACGTATTTTATTGACCTGGAAAGATAAAAGGTTGAATGGACCCACCAGAATTTGAACTTGTGACCATGCAGTCAAACACAGATTCTTGCCATGGACGCATTAGTCCACTGAGCAACGAAACCCATTAGAAGGAGAATGTCGGAATGCCACTGATGAAAATGGTATTAGAAAAAGTACTCTCTTGATCTAAATAGTGCTTTGCTAATGGGACCCTCTTGGACATGACTAGCCATTTATTTCTGTGCACTCCCTGTGAGCTGGAACAGCCAACATAATGATCAGGATTAGTTCAATGGGTTTACGAAACTGACAGGGGTCAAATTAAGTCTCGTCTCGGGAAGAGAAAGTTTCCCAACAGGTAGTCCAATATGTACAGATTGAAATGAACGCTTTGGATTTTAGTCATTGAGCTACATCTTTAATCATCTGTATCCATAGGTTCTCCCTAAGCGCCTAGAAGTGTCCTTACTATGAGGGCAGGGTCTGTTTTCTTATCTCCTGGTAGAATCATAAAAAAGCATACCTGAAAAGTTAACAAGAGAGAGTTTGTTTTCTCATGCAAAAGTGTACTTTAGCAAATTAGAAATGTTGAGTCTGTAGGGCGTCTGAGCGGTGTTTATCTACTTCCATTATCTATAGTCATTGAGCCATGTTTGTACAATTCGCTTGTGGGAGGGCAGGCCGGATAAACAGACGCGGACGCTGGATATATTTCTTAATGGTGGTATTTTATTTGGTCTCTCAAATTTCACATCCTGGTTATAAGGGACTTCTCGGTGTATCGCGGGTCTTCCTCTTCCTTCCAGTATCCTTGTTCCTTCTTCTCACCGTCTCCTGGTTGGATGCTTTCCCCAGAGGCTCGGAAATGAGAAAAACAAAGGAGCAGTCAGTAAATGGGAAAAAAGGGAGAGACGCAATCCCTTCACCTCACCTGTTCGGTGCACCAAGGAAAGAAGGGGGGGGGGGATTTTAACAAATAACCATAGAAAGAACAAATAATTGTGGAATGCTTCTTCCACGGTTGTCTCCAACGTAGTTTGCAAGTTCTCTTCACAGTTCGGGGTGAACACCAACTACATTTAACAGCTTATCGGCGCTTTCGTCCAATGCCCCGTCTTTAATTGCCCACTATGTGTCCTGGATCAGTGGTGTGAGTGTTTTCTCTGGATGTGTCTAGTGAGGACAGACAAAAACAGTGCCAGGTGCTAGTCTTTTCGTGCTCCCCACCTTCCTGACGTGCTCGTTTCCTAAACAGCTACCCACCCGTCCCGTCAGCACTCACCCGCTCCGCCGCAACTCTCCTGAGTTGCGGACGCACTTCCGCATCCTCCGGTGGACACCACCACTCCTCGCTCCAGCTCTCGGATTCTTCCTCTGCTCCGCCTTCCTCTCGTGTTTCCTCCCCTTGAATTCTTGGGACTTCAGCTTCTGTCGAGTTGTCTCCGTCTCCTTTCCACGATTCCGGGTCTCTCCTCGTTATCTCCGGATCGTCCGTTTTCGTTCTCTCCACGAGAGTCTTTCCGGGGTTAGCTCCGCCTCCAGGTGTAGGGTTCAACCAATCCGTCTCGTCCTGTGAGGACACATGACAGGGAGGGGTTATTTCCCGGAAGTGGATGGGATCCTTGTTTTGATTCCGGGTCACGTTCTGCCTCCGGTCGTCGGAACGCAGACCCTCGTCCGGTTGTGCAGGTATGTTTTGCGGGCCGGGATGGATTTCCTCACATCCCCCTTCCCTAGCCTTTTTTTACTAGTGGTATTGTTTCCCTGTGGATATCTGGATAGAAAATCCACATTGACTTGGCCTGTCCCTTTTCGATGTTGGGTGAGAAAGCGATACAGCTGTAGGGCTTGGAACCATCTTAGCACCCTCTCGTTATTCCCCTTGTTCCGGGCCAACCATTCTAGGGGGGCATAATCAGTGAACAGTACGAATTCCTGTCCCTCCAAATAGTACCGTAAGGTTTCGATAGCCCATTTGATGGCAAGTGCTTCCTTCTCTATGACGGCATAGTTTTTCTCTCTGGGAAACAGTTTACGGCTTATATACAGGATGGGTTTTTCTTCTCCTTGAGGTGTCTTTTGGGATAACACCGCCCCAAGGCCCCTTTCTGAGGTGTGGGTTTGTAGTATAAATGGTTGTGAATAGTCAGGATTGAATAGGATGGTTTCGGAAGTCAGGGACGTTTTTAGGGAATTAAAGGCTTGAAGTAGATCAAGAGAGGGATGCCGTAATACTGCTTCTTTTTAATGTTCTTCTGTAACAAATCCGTCAGAGGGGCAGCTGTTTGTGAAAAATTCGGAATGAACCTACGGTAATAACCCAGAAAACCCAAGAAGGCTCGGAGATCACGCTTTGTTTTGGGAAAGTGAATCTGGGAAATAGCCGCTACCTTGTTGCTTTGGGGTTTGATAACCCCTTCCCCTAACAGGTACCCCAGGTAACGGACAGTTTGGGCAGCCAGGTGAATTTTAGCGGGGCTGATCTTCAGCCCATGAGCCTCCAAGGCCTGTATCACCGCACATAGGTGGTCTAAGTGTTGGTCCTACGTGTCACTATAAATGATGATGTCATCTATATAGGTCGCAGAGTACCTTTCATGTGGCTGGAGAGTCATATTCATAGCCCTCTGAAAGGTGGCTGGGGCTCCATGTAAACCGAAAGGCAATACAGTGAATTGGAATAGCCCGGCAGGGGTGGAAAAGGCAGTCTTCTCCTTATCTTGTTCTCTAAGAGGTATTTGCCAATACACAAATCTAGGGTGCTGATGTATTTAGCCTTGCCCATTCGTTCGATCATCTCGTCCACCCTAGGTTATGGATAGGAGTCGAATTCTGATATTTTATTGACTTCCCTGAAGTCTATACAGAAACAAACCGGTCCATTGGGTTTGGGCACCAAGACAATAGGCAAACTCCATTCACTAACAGAGAGTTCTATGATGCCCATGTGCAGCATCTGTTGAACCTCCTCCTTGATGGTTGCTCTGCGTGCTTCAGGTCTCCTATAGGGTCTCAGGCATACTCTTTTCCCCGGAAGTGTTTTTATGGAGTGCTCCAGTAAGGAGGTTTTTCCTGGAGACAGGGAAACACCTCCCTCAAAGGGTGGAGTTTCTCTATCAGGTTCTGTTTTAAGGGTTGTGAGAGGTCCGTATCTATACATTGGTCAAACAGCGGATTGTGTCCTGACGTTACCCCCACCAACATAGGAACAGAACCCTCCCATTTTTTTAGCAGATTTATATGATATATTTGGGATGTACCCCGGTTGGCGTCTAGCTCGATCCGATAGGTGACAGGAGTCACCTTCTCAAGTACTGTGTAAGGGCCCTGCCATTGGCCTAACAGCTTATGATCGGATGATGCCATCATCAGCAGTACGGGATCGCCCACGTTGAAAGATCTCTCCTTGGCTTTCTTGTCGTATTGGGCTTTTTGTGCGGCCTGTGCCTCTTCCATGTTATTTCGGACGATATCCCGGATTTGGCCTAAATGGGTTTTGAGGTTGAACACATACTCCACTAGGGGTTTGGTTTCGTCTTTCTCGTTCTCCCATGCTTCGTGAGCCATCTCCAATAAAGAACAGGGTTGTCGGCCGTATAATAATTCAAAAGGAGAATAGCCTGTACTTTTCTGAACCTTGCACCGGATGGCGAACAGAGCTAGGGGCAGCATCTCCTCCCATTTCCTGGTTTCAAGAGCTAGGAGTTTTTTTAGAGTACTTTTCAAGGTGGCGTTGTACCATTCCACCAACCCATCGGTTTGTGGGTGGTACGGGGCCGTGCGGATCTGTGTGATTCCTAGCTGTGAGCACACCTGTCTCATGAGCTTGGAGACAAATGGTGTGCCTTGGTCGGTTAATATATCCTTCGGGAACCCCACCCGGGAAAAGATATTAACCATGGCTTTTGCGATATAGGAGTCATTCGGGTGACGCAAGGCTACTGCTACGGGAAACGGGTGGCATAATCGACCAAGACCAACACATAACGACACCCGCTCCGTGAGGGTAACAAGGGACCTATGATGTCCATGCCTACTTGACAAAAGGGCTCGTCTATGATGGGGAGCGGATGAAGGGGTACTCGGGCAGGCCTATATTGGCTATTCTTCTGGCATATGGAGCATTCACGGCAGTAGCTTTTTACCTGCTGGTATATCCCTGGCCAGTAGAATCTCTCCAAGATCGCCTTCTCGGTTTTTACATTACTGAAATGCCCACCCAACAGATGGCTGTGTGTGAGGTAGAGGACTTTATCACGAAAAGGTCCAGGTACTAATAACTGTGGATGTTGTGTTGGCCCCCCCCCTTTCTATATAGCAACCATTCTTCACAAAAAATTGGGGACCTACTTGAAGGGGGTCTTCTTGCGTTGTTGCCCTATTCAAGGCATCTTGCAGAACAGGGTCCTCTCTTTGAGCTGCATGGAAATTCCTGTTGGTTTCCCAGGGTGTTTCCTCTCTTAGGACAGGAAAACCCGGACATGATTCTTCTTCTTTTCTCGTCTTTGCTTCCGGCTTTTTCTAACTTTCGAAGGTGGTCATTCCGGTTTGTCATCCCGGGAAAAAGGAGCGGTGTCCCACCACTTTTCTCCCTCTTCTTTGGTTTCTCGGAGTAACCCGGTCAGGTCGGGGTGATCGTTTCCGACGATTAACTGTTCTGGTTATTGTGGGATGGGCCCTACCCGTAGGGTTGACGCTGGTTCTGACCTGCGTTGGATAGAAACATCTGTGGTAGGGTACTGTTTTTTGTCTCCGTGTACACATTGTATGGTCACAGTCCCCGTAGTGTGATTTATACCTTTGTTCAGGTCTTGGGGTCATAGGACACTCTGGAGACAGCCTGTGTCCACCAAGGCTGTGACTGGTTGTCCGTTCACGGAAAGCCGGCAATGGTAAGGAGGTGTTTTTTTCTCTGGAGGGGAACAGTAGTAGTTTCTTATGACTCCAATCTCCATAAGTTCCTCTTTCTGTGGGCAGAACCTTGCTATATGCCCTATACCACCACAATGAAAACACTGTGGTCCAGCCGTTGGCGGTCTTAGTACAGGAGGACCGGGTATGACTGTAACAGGGTCTGGTTTCCGCACGATAGAGGGTCGAGGAGGACAATGACCCCCACTTCCTCCGGGTCTCCAAGGTGTCTCCTCTTGGTCCTTCTGGATTTCTTGTGCTCTGCTGTAAGCACTGGCTATCTCCACAGCTGACTCTAGTGTGAGATGGGCATGCTGTTGAACCCACTTTTGTATTGGGGGATGGAGGGATGACAAGTACTGTTCTAAATAGATTTTGGCCATTATCTCTTCCTTGGTTGTGGCAATGGGTTTCAACCACCTGTCGGCCATGTCCTTTACTCGGAAATACAAAGCTCTGGGTGTCTCTTGAGGCCCCTCTTTAATCTGTCGCAGTCGTATCCTATATGTCTCGTCGTCAATACCCAATCGTTCCAATATACACTGTTTAATGTCTGCATATGGGGTCACTCCTTTCAAATTTGCCGCCTGATATGCTGCCTGTAGGTCTCCTGATAATAACGGACCCAAGTATTGACCACATTTGACGGCGGGCCAGGCTGCCGCCAACGCCATTTGTTCAAAATTGTTGAAAAAGTAGTCAGGATCTTCACCGCTCACATACCTCTGCATGTCAATGGAGGGTAGAGAGGTATGACCCCTCTGTTGCTCTATGGCCTCAGCTAGCTTTCCCATGGCGGTTTCTTGTGTCTGGCTTTGACTGGTCAATGCCTGTTGTAGCTTTTCTCGGTCCTCTTCGGCCACCGATAAGAACTCCTCCATGACCTTTTCCATGTTCCGTTGGCTCTCTGCCATCTGGGTAATCACAGCCTCCATGTCTCCGGGTCCCACTTCTGACACCACCTGTGGGAGGGCAGGCCCGATAAACAGACGCAGAGGCTGGATATATTTCTTAATGGTGGTATTTTATTTGGTGTCTCAAATTTCACAGCCTGGTTATAAGGGACTTCTCAGTGTATCTCGGGTCTTCCTCTTCCTTCCAGTATCCTTGTTCCTTCTTCTCACCATGTCCTGGTTGGATGCTTTCCCTGGAGGCTCGGAAATGAGAAAAACAAAGGAGCAGTCAGTAAATGAGAAAAAAGGGAGATACGCAATCCCTTCACCTCACCCGTTCGGTGCACCAAGGAAAGAAGGGGGTGGGGGGTTAACAAAAAACCATAGAAAGAACAAATAATTGTGGAATGCTTCTTCCACGGTTGTCTCCAACGTAGTTTGCAAGTTCTCTTCACAGTTCGGGGTGAACACCAACTACATTTAACAGCTTATCGGTGGTTTCGTCCAATGCCCCGTCTTTAATTGCCCACTATGTGTCCTGGATCAGTGGCGTGAGGGTTTTCTCTGGATGTGTCTAGTGAGGACAGACAAAAACAGTGCCATGGGCTAGTCTTTTCGTGCTCCCCACCTTCCCGATGTGCTCGTTTCCTAAACAGCTACCCACCCGTCCCGTCAGCACTCACCTGCTCCACCGCAACTCTCCTGAGTTGCGGCCGCACTTCCGCATCCTCCGGTGGACACCACCACTCCTCGCTCCAGCTCTCGGATTCTTCCTCTGCTCCGCCTACCTCTCATGTTTCCTCCTCTTGATTTCTCGGGACTTCAGCTTCTGTTGAGTTGTCGCTGTCTCCTTTCCATGATTCCGGGTCTCTCCTCTTTATCTCCAGATCGTCCGTTTTCTCTCTCTCCACGAGAGTCTTTCCGGGGTTAGCTCCGCCTCCAGGTGTAGGGTTCAACCAACCAGTCTCGTCCTGTGATGACACATATCAGGGAGGGGTTATTTCCCAGAAGTGGATGGGATCCTTGTTTTTATTCCGTGTCACGTCCTGCCTCCGGTCGTCGGAACGCGGACCCTCGTCCGGTTGTGCAGGTATGTTTTGGGGGCCGGGATAGATTTCCTCACACCACTTCTTACATAAAAATTCTAAGAAATTGGGTTACTGGTTGAAGGGGTATGAAACCCTATTCAAGCAGGAACCACAATCCTTGTCAGGGTGAAGTTACAAGCAAACACCAAAATAACCTGTGCTCAACCCTCTGGTAGCTTGGCACAGAGTAGTCAGACTTGACTTAGAGGCAATGCGTAAAGTATATATGCAGCGCTTCAAACAGTAGGGAAGTAAAAACACAACACAAGAAAAATTCCACACCAATTTAGAAAAATAAGTAAGATGTAATGAATAAATCAAGCCCAAAATGACAAAAATCCAATCAGTTGAACCAGAGATATGCAATTAAAAAAATTACAGTGAAAATAGAGTCAAAAAGCACAAAGCGCCAACTGTCGTTATCTGGTCACACTAGACCGGGGCAAAGTCTCAAGTTAGTCTGACTGCAGACTGAATTATGTCCGCTGAACAAGAGTACCTTAAATCCTAACGGCGAAGAGATGCGGAATACCATGTCAAGGATGCAGCACACAGCAGAGGTGATGCGAGGTTTGGGTGCCGAAATGCACCATGCAGTGGCAGTTCCGGAGAGCTGCGAAGTGCAAGGTGATGTCTTTGGGTGGAGCTGTGTTGTGCAGTGGCAGTTTCAATGGAATGCGTTGGGCGAGGCAATAGCCTTGCATGCAGAATGGAGATGATTCGTGCAGCGGCGCTTGTGACAGGTTGCGTTGGGCAAGGCAATGTCTTTGCCTGGAGATGTGTCTTGCAGCGGCGGTTCTGATGGGCTGCAATGGTGATGCGATGTCTTGCACAGCAGAGGTGATGATTCGGTTCCAAGGACGATGCTTCGAGCAGCAGAGGCAATGTGATAGTCCTGCAGAATATACACCGCGCCGCAGAGGAGATGCACCGCTTCTACTGAATTCACAGATGGGCTGGCAGAGTACATTCTTGCCCACTTCCAAGGGTCCAGGAATGGGGTGGCACCACTTAGGATGGCAGTACACACAGATGGCAGAGTCCTGATACTGGGTTCAAGATTGCTGGAAGCTTGTTATGTCCCTGAGGCTTCTGATCAGTGGGCCAGCCAACAAGCCCATGGAGTCACTCTGGGGTCCTGGGTTCAGAGATGCAGGTCTAGTCCTTCTCACCCAGGCAAGAGGGCAGCAGGTCAGCACAGCAACGCAGCAGTCCTTCAGAGTAGCAGTCCAGCAGAGTGGCAGTCCTTTCAGCAGCACAGGAGTCCTTTTTCCTGGCAGAGTCTACAGGTCCAGAAGTGCACTGAACTGTACTGGTTTCCACATACCTGAGGTGTCAGGCGTCCCCTTCCTCCCTGTCCTGCCCCAACTTGCCTGGGGTCACAAAAGACCAGTGTCAAACCCTTTATGAGAGTACTCAGGCAGAGCATTTGTGCTGTGCAAGTGTGGTAGACAACAGCCCCTCCCCCTCGTTAACTCAGAGTGGCCCATCCTGCCAACACCTTTCTCCCCTTCGTCTCACTGTTTGGGAGCAATACACAAAGATTAAAAATCTGACTTTACCATTAAAAAGGGCTTTCAAGCACAATTCTTTAGACACCAAATTCGACTTGTCTACCTGCTCCCAATTGGAAGTAACAGCTTATTAAATGTAATAAGGTAGCATCAATGTTATCCTATGGGAGAGGTAGGCCTTACAAGAGACAAGCTTTGCAGTAGTGAAAAATGAATTTAGGAGTTTTTCACTACCAGGAAATGGAAAACTTGAAAGTACATGTCCAACTTTTAAAATGCATTGCTCCTAGCCCTCTGGGCTGTTCAGGGCCTACCCTAGGTGTGACGTATATGTATCAAAAAGGAAGGTTTGACCTGGGTTCATTTTGCCAGGTCAAAATGGTAGTTTACAACTGCATACACAGGATGCAGTGGGAGGCCTGAGATGTTTAAAGGGCTGCTTAAGTGAGTTACACAATCAGTCCTGCAAGCCCACTAGCAGTATTTAATTTACAGACCCTGGGCATAGGTAGTACCACTTTACTAGAGACTTACAAGTAAATTAAATAGACCAATTGGATGTAAGCAAATTCTACCATGTTCTAAGAAGGAAGCATAAGCACTTAAGCACTGGTTAGCAGTGGTAAAGTGTGCAGAGTCCTAAAGCCAGCAAAAATGAAGTCTGCAAAACAGGAGGAACGAAGGCAAAACATTAGAGGAAAACCACACCAAGGAAGCCAGGTCTAACAAAAATATTTTGTTTAAAAGCTTTTTCCACTAACATATGTTAGGAAAATTCTGCCATAATTTAGGTATTTAAAGAAAATAAAGACAGTGGGCACTTTGGATTTTCATTATCTGTTACTAAAATGACCACGGAGAAGCTCTCACATTTCTCCCTTAAGGTATGACCATTCTGTGAGTAATTCCCTCATTGTAGATGATTCCACTGGAGCTCAGGATTATTAGCTGCTATTCAAAGCTCATCTTGTGACCACCTGACCCACTACAATAAATATACACCAATGGTTTTCCTGCCCCTTCAGGTTCTTCCTCAAATGGTATGTGCCTGTAAATAGATTTTATGACAATCCTTTTATTTCGAAAGAAGGGCCACAACAGACCTGGAAGACCATCTGACTACAGGGGTTGACAAGCGAAGTGGCTAGAAGCAGTGATAATTGATTTGATTCTCTGGGGGCTGGGCTGGTTTTCAGGGAGTTGGAAGAGAAAGAGGATTAAAAAACAAGCCAAGCTTAATTCTCCCATTTTAAAAGACTGGAGCACAAGCCATTGACATGTTGTTGCCATAAAGTAGCTCTGGGGCATATAATCTGTGCTATGGTGCAGTAAAGGCTTTGAGGCTGTTCAGAAATCAGCTTGTTTCGCTAAGCATATTTCATAGGTCACCGATTTACACATCACTTTCAGCCAGATGGCTAAACACTACTGAGGAGTGAGAAAACCATCAGTTTGAAATAATTTTTATCTGGCTGTTGAAGGACTGTAGTGAGAAGTCTCCACTCTTGTCTTGCATTTCTGTACATTGATGACAGTTAAAAAAAAACTAGCCTCTTCTTAACCCACAAGGACAAAAGGGGTTGAGATCTCCTCAGAATGAGCCTGCTTGCTTTGTAATTTATTTTGCAAGACTGGGAAAGCGTGGAACATCTAACTCAGAGAGAAACATGCGCCTCCCTGGAAGAAGTGATGAAAATCCTCTGTCCTGCGGAATCCATCTCCAAGTAGATTTCCTTGAAAGTTTGGGGGCTTTGGAGCTCCAGGGAAGAAATTATAGAATTTATTTTAAAAAGTTAGGACTTTAATCATTTCTATTACTGGAGGAGCGGGCGAAGGTACCAAACATAACCGAAAAAGGTGCCACTGGACTTCAAAAGAGAGGTATTTGACTATTGGAGTCCTGCCCCACTGAAGATTTGCAACCTCCAAAAAAGTAATACCGTCTGAAAGTTAAACTTTTGACTGGGTTGAACTGCAGTGCTTAATTTGAGTCGGTGCTTTTCGGTGTTCAGCACTGGCACTTAATGGTCAACACCGGCACTTGTGACAGTCTGCCACAAGGTGGCACTGTCTGGCTAAATTAGATATGACATCAACAAAAGTTAATTATTAATTCAATATACATAAAAAATTACTATTACCTGCCAGCCAAGCCAATCTTATAGTTTTGGGGGCCTGAAATAGTCTGAATTGTCACACTTGTAGGAGTGTGATGGTTAGTAGTTGTGTTATTACTATCAGTGGCAGCATGGCAGGGTGGTGCAAGCTGCAGTGGCCGGATGTATGACATTACCATGCCTTCTTTCACCACACACGTCTTTACATCGCACATTTCACAACGCATACCACTACCACGCATTTACATTCATTCACATTAGAAACACCTTCACCACGCATACTTTTACCACGCTTACTGCCGCTGAAAAATTATTTCCCAGTGTAACACTGCCACCTACTGTTCAAAATGTATACATTAACTCTTAATACATTTTTTAATTCCATTTGTCCTTTACACATTTGTTAGTATTTGAACATGTTATATTTTTGGGGGGAGACCCCCCAAGCACCCTTTTTTAATTATCCTCAAATGCGTGGATTTGTCTTGCGTTGTAAAGACTTGCGTGCCAACAGTATTTACGATTTAAAATATGCGTGGAAAATGTACTACGAAGTAAAAACTTCGGAGTAAAGGCTGTTTCCCGCAGTGGCCTTCTGACGAGAGCCCTGGTACTTATTCTTTATACAAATTAAGCTCTGTAATGAACTGTGAACCCTCACCTGCTGTCGCTCCCCTGCCAGTCAGCTGCAAAGGCTGCCTGGGTCCCAGTATTCCATAAAAACATGGCAGGGGTCAACCACAGGGCTGTATCTGATTATATGACTTCCATCATCATTAAGCTTCAGAGGGTGCTCAGGTAAGAACTGAATAGTGACTCATTGTAAAAATAAGCAAATGCTTGGATGGGGGCCTGAAAAGGTCAGCTGACTCCATCTCATCATTTCATGCACAATGTACCTGCATTGCAACTCCTGTTCCTTAATGGATGTGTGGGACCATTGTCTGCATCTCCCCATGCCTACAGCTTTCATAAGCAGAGTGTAAGGCTTCACATTTTTACAGCTTACACTTTGCGAATGGTTTCCGCTTGCACTCAGCAGGCACTAACCCTTCCAAGCTTTACGACTCTCTCAAAGCATTCGTGCATTACCCTTTGACTTGCAGGAGGGAGGGACATCCCTGGGTAATGCCTTTCCCTTTCGATTCACAATCTGCCATAATGCTTACTAGAAAATTGTAATGCCTTTGCAAAGTAATGCACCCGGAAATCAGTTGCACTGGTTTGGAGAATGCAACATCTTTTCAGGATCAGGCCCCTATTGTTCTTTATGTTGATATCATTTTCATTATTAAAATATTATCTTTTTAAGTATATTGGTTTGGTAATTTTAATGCATTTTATTCTTACAGATAATGATTTTATAATATATAGGATTCTGTAATCCCTGTATAAACTTCAGTCTCTAATTTCTTTATAATCGGCAATGCACCCAGTCGCCGATTATAAAGAAAAGACGTTAGAATTTAAGTATTATAAGTTATTACAGTCGAGTTCTGATGTCACAATGCCTGCTGCCAACAGCTGAGGACAGAACATCTGCTTTATGTTAATAGCTTACAATGACAAGCAGAGAGAATGGGGCCGATTCACAAAGGTAATCTGAAACAAAAGTCTAACTTTACAACTTTTGGTATTCACAGAAGTCATTTACGACTTTTGGTATTCACAGAGGTCATTTACGAGTCATATCTTTACGTCCCCAGTCGAGTCGGAACCTCCGCACCCGGGCCGTACTCTCCGGCTCGGGCTGGATGAAGTGTAATCAATGGGCTGAATGCAATTTTTACAAAAAGGAACATTAGGAACATGTGATAAAATGGTAGAGGAGGTCATGAAGAACAGTTTGGGCAGGGAAAAGGGTGTGGCCAGACACTACATCATAACCCAGAAATGTTTGCTCCTTTGCATCATGGTACAATTTGCGCTCCCCTCAGTGTTGACTGTAGTGTCAACACTACAGTCAACACTGAGGGACTTGAGGGGAGCGCAAATTGTGCACTGCATGTACCATGATGAAAGAAGCAAACTTTTCTGGGATATAATGCAGTGTCCGACCACACCCTTTTCCCAGCCAAATTGATTTTCATGAACTCCTCTACCATTTATCACATGTTCCTAATGATTGGGTCGGAATGAATTCCGAACCGCATCAGAATCAGCCCCTCGGTTGGAAACAATTCCTACTGACCGATTATGATGCTCGCAGTTGGAAGGGGAACCGTTTGGTCATTCCGATTCGGTTCCGATCGACACTCGGAGACACCGAGTCGGTCGGAGCCGATTCGTACAGCTCTATGGACAGCGTTTCCGACCGAGCGATTACGATGTTGGATTCTGACAGTCTCTCTGAGTCGGCCTGTCCGACACAAAAAGGCTGTCGGAAACTGACTTTGGGGGGCCCTAGCAAGCCCCCCTTCATCCTGAGGTCTCCGGTTGGGGTCCGTGGGGGTACCCAAGGGACCCCGCAGTAAAACCATGCACAGTGTGGCAGGCACCATGGGGTGCCCGCGACAGGGTGCAAGGTTTTCCGCAAACACCCATTTTCCCCATGGGAGCCTGTGTTTTTGGTCAGAACACAGGATCCCATTGAAGTCAATGGGAGTCCTTCCGAACAGTGTTCGGAAGCATCGTAATCAGTCGTGCGGAACCTCAGATCGCGAGTCAGTTGGAACCAAATCTGACAAGGAGTCGGGCAGTTTATTTTCTGCACGACATCGTAATGAGGCCCTTAATTCATAGATTGAGGGTTGGCATTGTCATTTCTGACCAAAAGGAGTACGGCCTATAATTAGGAAGCTCACATGATTTATCACCGCCTAGCATAAAATAGTGCCTAAAATTAGGAAATGCCAAACCACCTCTGGCGAGGGAAAATCTGAGCTATTTTATGGCTTTTCAAGGTCATTTCTACTCCCATATGAAGCTAATGCATAATGAATGGATTTTTGTAAACCATATGGTACGCAGATCAAGCGGCATATGAAACAGATATAACAATTTGTGTAAAACCACAATCTTAATGATGTCATAACCATCTATTAAGGTGAAGTGTAAGTTATTCTATCCTTTCTAACCGGTTTTGATCTAGTATAAAAGTGGGTCATAATCGAACCCTGTAATCTTATCAATGTTCATTATCAGGTTAACACCCAAATACAATACATTATAAACTTTCTGGGTGTCATGTAGTTTGATATAACTGTTGGCCTGTAGCTTCGATTGCTATGTTTGGTGATATTGCCATTATGGCAATATCATCCACGTATGCTAAGACTTAAGTTAAATGCCCTTTGCTCAAAACTGGTAGAATCTGCTGGTTGCCTAGGAGTTTTTTAAATAGGGCTCCAGTTATACGACAAATAAAAGCGGTGAACAAGGGCTTGATGGCCTAAACTGCATTCTTTCCATTGCGTTATTCCTTCCATGGATTATGTGTGTGTTTGTGGTTCTCTATGGATCTCTAGTTTTGGGAATACCAATATAACAGAGTGTGTGACACTTGATTTGTGTGTATGTGTGTGTGAGACAGTAATAAGTCTGACAGAAAATTTCAGAAACTACTTCTGTGTGTGTGATGTGATTTGATGTGAGTTTGTGTGTTTTGTATCAGCGTGTGAAATTT
Source organism: Calotriton arnoldi (assembly GCA_963921515.1). Taxonomy (NCBI): domain Eukaryota; kingdom Metazoa; phylum Chordata; class Amphibia; order Caudata; family Salamandridae; genus Calotriton; species Calotriton arnoldi. The sequence continues at coordinate 483,962 of CAWUFW010001160.1, forward strand.
TACTTTTTAAGGTGCAGGAGTGCAGCAGTCTGGTTGATTTATTGAGGTGATATTGTGAGGGTTTATATGTACTGTATGCTGATCTTTGGATATTGAATTGATACTGTGGGCCTGATTCACAAAGGTAAATGTACACGTTTGTGTACATTCACGCTTTCTCAGTATTCACAAAAGTGCGTTTTTATAGTAAGTTTACAAGTGCAGAGGCCTGTCCTATCTTTTTATGTGCGGAGCTCTCTGCGCCAAGTGTGGAGCCTCTGCACTTGTAAACTTACTATTAATAGGCATTTTTGTGAATACTGACAAAGCATAAATGTACACAAATGTATACGTTTACCTTTGTGAATCAGACCCTGTGTGTGTGAGAGAGAGAAAGCATGTGTTTGATGTGTCTAGGATGGAGCATCTTGTCAATTACAATTCTATAGGTTGTGAATGTGAGCTTGTGCAAACATGTCGATACCTCAGAACTTACGAGTTTTTAGCTATGTTTGCGACCATGCCACCGCCACAGCCCCACCACAGCCGCCAGGAAATCGCCATTCACTGGCGGTGTTGCGGCGGTCAGGAGGCTGCAATATGCTTGGCGGGAGCATATTACCAGTTTCCTCTCCACCTATGGTGTCATTGAGGTTCTTATTCCATGAATACCGTGGTGGAGAAGAAACAAAGGGGGTCCATCATGGCCCCCTGTGCCTTCTCCGCATGTGGATGCACACAGAGGGGCACAACATGTGCCACTCTGTGTCCATGCACCCCAGTTCCTGCACGCCATAGACTTTTCAGTCCATGCCGTGCAGGAATTGTTTTTGGCATTCCCATTGCAGTGCCCATTTTCTGAGGTACCACCGTGGGAACGCCAAAAACAGCCTGCCAGACAGGAGGAAACTTCTAATCTGGGGTGCGGTGTGACCATGGCTTTGGCGGTGCGACAGCGGGGCGGACACGGTGACACACAACCAAAGTCGTAATCGGGCCCCAAATATTTTGTGGCGCCATATTTTGACCTCAGCAAGATCCTAATCTGTTAAAGTTGCAGACAAATTGCATATGTTCTGATGCCTAATCAGATATGGTTTGCCTGCATCCAGTGTAGAATAAAGACAAATGTAAGACACTCTGGGCCTTATTTCGATGTCGAATTACATTGTCGGTGGTCGGAGTGTAAACTGGCCCGGGAAACCGACTGCCTTCCGATGGGCTCAAGGAGCCCATCGGCCAGTCGGAAACCGTTCATAATCCCTTAAACACGGCGTTTCGGCCATTGGGATTATGATGCCGGTTTCAGACAGCCTTTCCATGTCAGCCTTTCCGACATGTAAAGGCAGTCGGAGAGTGAATTTGGGGGCCCCTAGCAGGGCCCCCTTCTCCCATGACCATCCCGTTGAGGCCCTGGGGGGCACCTATTGTGGCCCCCTTCACATTCCTGCAACGTGTGGCAGGCACCAAGAGGTGCCTGCCACACGGTGTAGGGATGTGCAAAGACCCACTGTACAATGGGAGCTTGTGCTGCAGGTGTTTTCGGACTGCGGCACAAACTCTCATTGTAAAATGGAAGTTTGCGACCGCACCATATGCCGTCGCATCCTAATTGTGGTGTCGGGCCGCTGACCGGAGGTTGGTCGGTTGCGCATCTGTGGTAATGTCGGTCAGAAGCAACTCCGACCGACATCGTAATGAGGCCCACAGTCTGACATACAGATCAGGATAAAAAAATCACACCTCATACACTGCATCACGAGATATGTAGGCACTATATTAATAGTGTTATAAGTATGATATTGCTATTTTCTACCACAATAAAAATTTGATTCAAATTGGATTATGATTTTGAAAAAAGTCCTGGAGGTATATGGTGTCAAAAACAGAGGCACCTGGGGGAGCACGGTCTACTGGATACAGGTGAATGGAGGTTGCTGTGTGAGAAATTAGACAAAGGCAATGTAGTCCTGATGGTCCTCCTGGACCTCTCAGCAACATATAACACGATTGATCATATTTTTCTCCATTGTTTCCTAACTGAAATAGCTAGGTTAAAGGACCTTGAACTTTCTTGGTTTCACTCATTCCCATCAGAGCGTAGATGTACACTCAAACTGGAGGGCGGCAGAAGGGGAGCTGGTAGTTAATCCCCAGAAAACTGAACTGTGGATTTCCATAGGAATCGCCACTAATACAGCTACTCCTCATTAAGTACATCAGACTCTTAGTGACCCAGATCAGGCCATAGGGTCTCTCGCCAACACAGTATATTCAGCTCTTACTTAGGACCAAAAGGAAATCAAACCAGTATGATAATGTCCAAGCGCGTCAAGCAGAAATTTACATGAAAGAACTATAGTTGTCTTCAACTGAACACAAGAACCAAACCTGAAATCGTGTTCTTTGTGTGTAGAACAAGACTAGGATCAGACAAGTGTGGTATGTTATCTTAATATTTTATCATAAATCTTGTTTGTCATTAATAGTGTTCCACTAATATTGTGATGTCAAAAATATTGTGGGACGTTATATCACAGGTAGGAATATCGTTTTTTTTTGTTTTTTTTAATATCATTGAAATTTATATTGAGTTTTGAAAAATTGTTGTACAGAATGTTTTTGTTATTTTTGTTGTTATTATTGTAACAATTTATTGTATAATTCCTAATTTGAATGTCGTTTTGTTAGCTACTATTTGATGAGTGGGTTGTAGATTTTTAGGGGAATTGGGTGGGAAGTGTTATAAATTGTTTTGGTTATTGTTAAAAATATTTTTGAATGTTATGTTTGAAAAATGTGTTTTAAGTACTATTTTTGTACTGTCTTTTTTATTTAATTTAAGTTTTTTAAGTATACATCATTTCTATAAAATATTTTATGATTTTATTTTTAGAATAAAATGAAACATTTAAAACAAATTTTTAAATGTGACATTTTATGTTGTTTATTTATAATTGTGTGCATTTTTATTCAATATTTTTACTTAAAAATATAAAACAATATTATTTAAAATACTGTTATGTCTTTTCATTTAATTTACATTTTATTTGATAAATATATGTATAACTATAAAATAGTTTTTTTTCTGGTTATTTTTTATTATAATCTTTATGTTTGCAGTGTTTTTGTGGTTTTGTCTAAAGATGACATATTATAGCCTTATAGCCCGCCGTAGCGGGCTATACCGGCTATTAAAGGCCCGCTCCAGCGTTAAAGGCCCGAGCCGAAGGTGAGGGACTTTAACAAGGGAGCGGGACTTTAATAGCCGGTATAGCCCAGCTACGAAGGGCTATCAGGCTATTAGAACATTCTGCCACCAGAGGGCAGAATGTTCTAACAAATAGGAGTTCGAGGGGGTTTGAATCCCCTCGGGCTCCGAGAGGCCTTTGTGAAAACAACATTGGAATGTTGCTTTGCGGGCCTTTACCGGCCTGTAGAAGCACGGAGTACTCCATTGTCTTGTATTGTATTGTATTGTATTGTATTGCGTTTTTATATAGCGTTTTTATATAGCGCTACTGTCACCCTACTCTTCAATGGAGTGCTCCACATTCCAATGTTCTAATTGTATTTAATACATTTTAATATATTTTTCTATTTATATTTTGTGTTTAAATGTAAAGATTTTTTGCATTTCTTGGCAATTTTGCAATGTGACTGGTAAATATAACTGCCCCATAATCCAGTACTTTGAACAAAATGACTAAGCTTGGAGAGAGAGCACAGTAATCCCTTCCCTCCCCCAACTCCAGCACTGTCCACAATCAAATTTAGCTACGTTTGGGATGGTAATATTACCTCTAAACCCTCCTGCCCTCAAGTCCAACAATTTCTTCAATGTAGATAGGTTTGGACTGGAATAACAGTTCTAACCCTCACTGTTCCCCTCCCTGAAGTTCAAATGCGACAAATCTAAACCCCCAAAACCTTTCACAATGTGATAACCTTTGGAGTGCGAGAAGTAAAACCAACAACCAAAAGTTTAACACTTTCCCAAAAATGGGTAAGTGGGGAGTGTGAATACTAAATATAACCACTCCAAAGTCCACAACTTGCCCCAAATGTGGTTAGGTTTGGAGTGGGTCAGTGAATCCTGTTAGAGTAGGGCCTTGACATAGTTGTTGCAGTTGTTTTAATGTAATATTGTAAGGAAATATGTTGTACATTTACTTGATTTTGGGACTGTTGAAAAGTAAATAATATTAGCATGGTTAATAACATACATATACATAAAAAAACAACGTAAAATGTAAAATGCTTTGTAAATTTCAAGGAATTTGAAATGATTGGCTAAGAGTTAAGGGGCATATCAACAAGCAACGGCGATAAATATCGCTAAGCTCGTTTAGCGCTACTTCAGTTATCGCCGGCTATCGCTGGATGTTATTGCTCCAGGGCGATAAAAAATCCAGCAAAAGCGGCGATATGCGGGAATATCGCTTGAAATCCAGCGATATTCCCGCAGCGATAGGGGAAAGCTTGATGATAGCCCCTGGTGGTTTTAGCCCGCCAATCCACCCCCCATTACAAATATAGCTAAGTCTCAATTTAAGCAGATGTAAGCTTACGGCGATAACCGCGGTTAGCGCGGGTTTTAATATCGCCATAGGTGTCAGGGCACAGGCTTGTAAATACCGCGATGTGCGGTTAGCGACTTTTTCCATGTTGTATTCCACAGGCACGCCTACTTTGCATCTCATTAGAGATGCGATGCAGGGCGTTAGCAAAAGCTGTGCTAGGACAAGGAAACACGCACTAGCGTGTCCTTGCTAATACTGCGATGCCATTATCGCCGCTTTTCAGCCGAAAACGGCCGCAAAAGCGGCGGTAATGGGCTTGATAATATGCCCCTAAGTTGGTATTGTTAGCTCGATTCATGGAAGACTACAGCAAACTGATTCTACTATGGAAGATTGGTGGCTCAATTGAAACACGAGCATGCCCAGCCAAAAAAGAGAACATGCATTAAGTGCAAAAAGGACAAAGTTATATGCTCAAGTCTTACATAATGCTTTGTATTTTAGAAATAAAATTACATTTTAGAAAGCTTTAATCTTTCCATGAAATTAAAATCTTGATATTTTAATATGATTTTGTTTGTGAATTAAATATTTCAGAATGCATGTGTGATGTATAATTGTTTCTGTATGTGTGTGTATTGTTTTGAGGCTGAAATCACAGAAATTACTTAGGCCGGGGGACCTGGCTTTCAGTAGTGATTCAGTAGTTGCCCACAGAAGTCAACAGGTTAAGAACCACGTGTCTAGACCATTGGGCTGTATGTTGGAAAGGACCAAGATACTTAATTACCAAATTACATCTATTGTACCAAACTAGAGTATTCCGCTGTGGTGGAAGAACACTGCTTGCCACAAATAGATGTCCGATATTTGAGTAACAATGTTCCTTTTTAAATAGTGTTGTTGGCTATCTGGTGGGAACATGGCGATTCAGTGCCAAGAAACAAGCTGTGTAGTGTCAGTTATATATGTGTATTCAATCAACCAATCAATTATTATTAAATAGTACAGCTCTCCCATGCTTAGAAATAACTTTGTTCCAGTTCAAGGAATCCTGTTTGGTTCTTTTAAGGTAAAAAACAGTAAGAAACCAGCAAGATGGTTCATGAATTTAAATGTTTGCTGCAGACATCTGCACCCTTCCAAGTAAATACTTTGAATACCATTTCATTAATCATTATTAATACTTCTAGTTTAGAATGTTTGCAAAGAGCAACACCGTGATGTAAAGCACTGTATAAAAACAGTTTATTTAAATCAGAAACGGCGATTTCACTTTATATGTGCAAACTGTGTCGTACAAACTTTGAACCTCATGAGGTCCTCAATATTCCATGCAACAGAGCTCATCACAATCGTTTAAGAAGATGACAATAATCCAGGACATGTTTTTCTGCCCACAATTTGTCAGCTGGAACATTCTGACAAGCTTCATCTTCTCTGAGGTAAGGCTGTGCTGATGAGGGTGACAAGGCTCAGATATAAGGCTGTGCTGATGAGGGTGAGAAGGCCCAGAGATAAGGCTGTGCTGATGAGGGTGACAAGGCTCAACACACAGGCAGAGGTCTTATAAGGTTTGCCCATGCAGTCAGTACTTCTACCACACAATTACTGTAAAATATTGAGCACAGTGTGTAGTGAGCCATCGTTGTGAGGCTAGCGGTGTGAAGGGCAGAGGCATGCTAAACTATTGAAGAAATTATTCTGTGAAAAGCTTAATTTCCCCATATTGAATATAAAGTGCCATTTCTATAAAAATTGGAGCACAGAGAGCATATTCTTTGGAGAAACACATAGACAACGTTGACCCATATTGTGAAGTGGGCTTCACTTTACAAAACTTAAATACTGAAAAGTGGCTGTACATAAAAAAAGGGGTTAGCTAAGACTGCCATCCTTCAATAAAGATTGCTAAACAAATAACAAATATTGTCATTTTCTCATAAAAATATGTCAAATTGAAAACCTTGAGACAGCGATTAAATAAGTTGCACAAAAACTGCAACTTTTAGTCAGATTTGTCAACTAATGTGAAAGGCATTGCTTGCTTTCTGCAATGTGTGGCTGATTTATGCAAACTTATAGCCTCATGTTGTCCTCCCCTTCCAGTCTTGAATAGTTAATTAGGTCTCGTTTACGTGGTGTGATTTATGCATGAAATTCTGTAAATCAGACCGATGCAGTGAAAATGTTTTGTGAATTGGCACTATATCTCAGGCACAGCCATTGTTGAAACCTGATCTTACAAAGAACCAAACGGTAGAAGAGCTTTGACAGTAGAATTTGGCTAAGCTGACTTTTATTCTGAAAATTTGAGAAAAACAATTTCCCACAACAGATAGTTGATTTGCATCTCTAATGTTGGATCTCTCTAGAGCCCAGTATTATTTCTGAATGGCAATGAGAGAATGGTGAGACCTCTGCCAGAAAGGGTTGAAAGGCCCAGTTATTCAGGTCATCCATGTCTGCAGGAAAATGTTTTTCTGAAATGGCTCTGAGAGAGGTCAGATGAACTTATACTAGTTCGGCAACACTTTAAAGGTTATGTTCAAGTTTTTTCAAGAGCATCTGGTAGCACAGGGAATGTATCACCTAGGCCAGCTTCATTTCTTGACTTCCAGAGGCCAAGATTATTGTGATATATTTATATATTTAAAAGTAACCCTGCCCTGTACAGAAAGGAATTTGTAAATTTCGTTTTTTTTAAATATGCCTGTAAGGTAAATTAAAAGAAGAATTCAGTTTATTTGCGTTCTGACTCCCAAATATAAACAGACTTGGAGTGCTTTGTTTGTCAGTGCATAAAAGCAGTTTAGCACCTCCCACTGAATCGACACCTGACATCTAAATGAAAGTACAAACCATCAAGTTTGCCTCCCACTTATGAACGCAGAATTACAAGCAGATGAGTTTCTGTGAGGTGCATCTTGAGATAGCTTTATAAGAGAACTTTAGAACGATCACTGCCCATGTTTTGGACTGCAAGGGCTCCGTGCACCATCATGCAATGGGTTCACATAATATGTGGAGCCACTTCAAACACTTTAGGCGTCTGGGCTGCTCTGGTGTTCCCAGTGGAAAGAGGACCACCTGTATACATTCTAACATAAGCTAATCAGTTTAAGTCATGGAAAATGTAGAAGTTGTTTACACTGACAAATGGCCACAGTCGATTTACCCTTAATTGGATTACAGAATACAGACTGTTCCAATATTGCACTTTCAAGGCAATATAGACACAACTAATTAAAATAGGTTTTCGATGGGCCAGTTGCCTCTCTGAAGGATTTCAGGGGTAATTTCAGATGTATGTTGCTGTGTTGTGAAACGTCAGAGGTGGGTCACCAAACTATGGTATGCGAGAGAGGGATAAATTGTACCCCTGCATCAGGGGAGTAGCTTGGTCAGTAAGATTGGGAACCGTGGCCTAACATAGGTTCCTGCAGCCCCTGCGGTGCAGGGGGGCCCAAGCTCCAGGGGGCCCCCTCAGTACAGTACGCTGGCCAGAGAGCTCCTGATTGAGTCCGGAGGGGGCCCCTCCACGTACCTTGCAGAGTGGCCCCTCAACTTTTGTTACACCACTGATTGGGGGGCGGGGTGTGAGCTTCAGATTTCCCGACAATCACGCTGGCATATAATTTTAAAATACATTATATGACAAGCAGGGTGCATGAGAGGGGCTTAAGAGGCAGTGAAAAAAGAGAGGAATGTGGATTGGTAGGAGTACTAAGTGAGAGAAACACAATATTTTGTAAAATAATCAGCATTTTTTAGGGCTTTCAAAACAGAGATGAGAGAGAGAGTGTGTGTGGTTTGGTCAGCGTATACATGTAAATCCCAGGTGAAAACCGACAGACACCTCACCATACTCGACTGAAAGCTCCTGTACCCAACTATTCATCTAAAAATACATTTATTAGGGGGGTGTAACACCCCAAACACCCCCTCCAGAAGCTACACCCTGGGCCCTGCCTTGCATGTTGCACTGTTGACAAGGATTATTGATTGATCGGGGACAAATACAACTATGAGGATTTATTTTTCTCCATATGTAAAAGGTTTTTTGTTTTTGGACATGGTTTATGGTACTTAACCAGAAGGCCACATGCACTACGGTGTCTTTCTGTTTATTCATGTCATGTAACATCCATGAAACATCTCTACATTTTGTCTTTGCTTTTGCCTTTGCTTCGTTTCCAAACTCTGCTATCATTTAACTTGTTTTAAACTCAGTTTTGCTAATCTAGACCCAGAATTCCCACCCTGATGCTACAGTAAGAGCATTGGAATTGAAACTGATGACAAATGCAAGACATACTTTTTTCTTTGTTTTTACAGCTGTGCTTGAGCACCCAAAAATCTTTTGGGCAGTAAGAAGCAATGCACCTTAAAATGTATCACTGACCTTCAATACAAAGTTCCAAAATCAAACATAATGAATGTTACAAACATGCTGCTTTTATGCATAACTGTACTGCAGGAGGGAGGGCAGGCTTTGTTAACCCGTTTTAGTTTTAAAAATGTGTCACAAAAATATGTCGTGGTGATGCATGAAAAATACGTTACTTGCAAAAGTCTCAACTCTGCTGAATGGGTTATGTTAACAATACTGTGCCTAAAGGTTTAGGACAAGGAGAGGAGGGGACTTCAGCTCCCAACTGGCTATGATGCAAAACGGTTATAGGGATTTTCCTCTTGAAAATATAGGGATGCCCCATTACTAAAGACTCATGGCTTTAAACACCGCACACACTAAAGTTAGCCACTGGAAGACCAGTAATTGCTGACCCCAAAATAGCATTCTTGGTAATAATGGGCAATCGGGAAGGGCTCTGGGGCACCCGCTCAGTGGTGGCAATGGGCATACTGATAGCGAAGAGAGATATTTCTCTCCACTGGCGAAAGTATAAGTGAATGGCTCAGAGGGATGGACTATGTGCTAAGACGAGGGAGTCCGTATAGACTGTCAGAAATTGCTTAAAGAAACAGAAGGAAAACTGAGGCCCATGGTGGACCACTTCCACCATGTGCTACCTGGACTATGAATGTGCCCATAAATCAGTGCTTTATTTGTAAAAAAATAAGTGCCGGGGCCTGGGCAGGAGGCCACTGCAGCTTGCACCACCAATTGCTCCGGCCAGTGCTGCCCAGGACAGTACCAACGCACATGGGCGTAGGAAGTGTGGGGACGCGGGGGATATATCCCCCCAGATTTTGTAGTGGGGAGGACACGGGGGACAAGGGTGGGGGGACAAGGGGACAAAGAATTTCCCTCTCTCTTCTGTCAGTCGCAGGGCCATTGGCACCTCAAAGCACAAGTGCTTTGAGGTGCCAATGGCCCTGGGACTGACAGAAGAGTGAGGGGAAATTCTTTTGTCAAAGCCTTTCACATGCCAATGGCCCTTCCTTTTTGTTGTGCTGCAAATCTCCAGGAATTTTCTCACCTCGCCCTCCCCGCCGTAGCTGCCTGCACTCTGCACTTCCAGGACAAAGGAGGAGAGGCAGTTTGTAGATTGCTGTCTGCATCCTGCACCTCCTCAGGCCGGACTCTACCTTATTTTGACTGTTTCACACTGCGCAATTCAGCCGCTCAAAGGCTAATGTTTGGTGAAATGTTTATTTTGAGCAGTTGAACCTCGCCAGGGAACATAAAAACAATTAGTATCAGACACTGTCTGAGCACACTTCTGTTGTGTGTCAGATGTGTTGGTCTGTCCTAATATTTACACAAATAACGATTTAGATACCACTATTTTGTCGGATTTCTTTTATAGCGCTACTCAACCCAATCCAGGGTGTCGGAGCGCCTTACATCACAAATGCACATTGACAATAAAGCATATGTTTGTAAATCAATTTACTGGATGTGTTACATAAGACAGGGTTACAAGGTTTAGGAGTCACATGTCCTTTCCTTCATAGTTCACTGTGCTATATTAGAAGGATTACAATTTATGAACTGCAAGTTACTAAAGGATCTCTGTTAAAAGCAATAACCCACTTACCCATCCATATAAAATAAAAATCCGTCATCTGTGTGTCACATGATGTTCTTTGTGGGAGACACATTAACCCTCCATGCTACTTTGACAAAACTGGGACTAGACAAAACACCTGTCTCTCCAGCAAGTGCATTAACCTCCATAGTTATTTTACCATTATTATTATTCCCTCCGATTTACGATGTACATAAAGATCTATACAGCAGGTGCCTTAACCCCATAAGATATTTTAAAATGCAGACTTTGCAAGCAATTAAGCAGAACAGATATACTGCCACGTTTCTCCTTGTTGCCAATTTCTTTCTGGCAGAGTTTTAATAAATAAATGTGTAATCTGAGGCCTAGATCTTGCGCTGGGGTTGCAACACTTTTTTGGCACAACTCCGACGCAAGATCTAATTTGTTAAATATTGTAATATGCTCAAATGTACTCATGACAGACCTGCTTAACATATATGAGGGCTTAAAATCTGATGTCATTTTTTGTGATATCAATTCCTGTGAGGTCGTGGGTTGTGGGTTGTGATGTCACGTGCTGTGATGTCACGTACATACTGCCTAACTTGGTTAGTGCCCCACTTCTTTTTTTTAGGACTTGTACCCTGGTGGGAGAAGTACAATGGAGAACTGGTGTTGGTGGTTGTAGGAGGCTGGCTTAGTATATAGTGTACACTCAGGAGTGATGCACCTTGCACTAATCCAGACAACCCTTATGGTGATTTTAGTGGTCTTTGATAACCATAGAAAGCTCTCAAAGTGGTAGCTGTGTGCCTTCAGGCTTATCTTGAAGGAGTGTAAAGCAGCTTGTTTTACCACATTTAATCATCAGTGTAGATTAGATGAAAGTGTTTATACAAACAGACAGTGTTTATAAAAATAGGTCTATTTATTATGCAACACAATCACTAACACATTGGCATATCTCCTACCCAGAGATATCAACAATACACACAAGAATACTTTAAAATAATCAGGTAAGTAGCACAAATATACACTGGTCTCCAGGGGGAGATCAACCCATATACTAAGAAAGTGGAATGTAAACTGCAAAGGAGAACGGGACTTGGACCAGAAGACTCAGAGGAGCTGGGGACACAAGGAACCACCCAAGGTAAGTACCCAGGAACCCCACGGAGGCTGTGTGCAGAGTGGAAACACAGCCACGTGCCCAATGGAAGTCAATGGAGAGGTCACGGTTGCAGTTTTAGAGAAGAAGGACCCTTCGCAGAGGACTCTGAAGAAACCCTTTGGAAGATGGGAGGTTGGAGAACCACCCCACCTGTGGATGTCCCAGGAATCAGGTTACTAGCACTAGGAAAGCCAGGTGCATAGGGTGAAGTGACGTTGGAACCTGCTGTAGACGACAATAGAAGACTTTGAAAAAGATGCCTCTGGAGAAGCCTGTGAAGGAGTCTGGTGGAATCCAAGAGTAGACTCTTCAAGAGGAGAACCTGCAAGCAGAGGGGACAGAGTCTATGCCACTCGGAAGTGACCAGGAGGCACGGAAGCACAATGCCCACCTATGTCTGGAGGTTCAGGAGTGAAGACAGTGACCTTGTCCCTGCAGCTGTGAGGAACAGGCATTGCTGAGGAAGACCAGGAGCCGTGCATGAGCTGGCCCACATCAGGTGTCAGTGTCCAGGTGTCTGGCGGGAGCAGCAACAAGCCTTGGTAGCCGCAACTGGTATAGAAAGCGAAAAGATGCAAACGTTGGGACCAGCAAGGTCCAAGGGACTCACCACCAGTAGGAGAATCAGAGCAAGCCCTGAGCAAGCAGGGGAGCCCACTGCAGCAAAGGAAGACCCTTGAGAGGACCCACAGGCCGAAGGCACAGGAGTCGCAAGTGGACCTCAGGCAGCTCACCAAAGATGGAGGCCCACTGTGCAGAGGATGCAATGAGGATGCTGATCCTCCACGGATGAGGTACTGGAGGCTTGAGCTTCTTGTAGCCCGAAGAGCTCTGGAATGCAGAGCCAACAAGCATTGGCAATAGCAAGTAGACGTGGTGCACAGGGGTTCAGTCCCAGCAGATCAGACGAGGGATACTGTCCTCAAAATTGCAGAGAAGACAGGTCAGGCCTCTAGGGAGCTGCAGAACCACCACCTGTGTTGCTGGGCCTCAGGAAGCCTGTAGGACGACAGGAGCATCAGACCAGTAAGCTTCTTTGCAGTGCCTGCAGATGCAAGGGAGTGACTCCTTCACACCAAGGGAGATTACTTCAGATGTCCTGTCTTGTGGTTTGTGGCCTCCTGGCCTGCCTTGCTACGTTGTCTTGGGCCTGGCTGCCATGATGCTTTTCTTTACGCACGTTACTCTGAGCCGTTGTTCTACCGACCTCTGCTCCTGCAAAGTTATTTTAGAACTGTCTGCATTTTCTGTCTCTCACCTTTTCTCCTGTTCCCTTTGGGCTCACTCTGCACGACATGCACAAGGTCGAAAAACAACGTCCCTTGTTCTTGCTGATCTGGCCAGTCCCTCGCACCTAGACATAACACTATGTACAGCTGCCATGGAGAAATTGGTGTGCTTTTAATATTGCGGTTTTCCCGCTTAGGAGACACTTGGAGAAAAACCTTTCCAGGGAGAAGAGCTGTGATTGTCTGCTGATGTAGTCTTTGCATCTAGAGACTGAGGTATGGGGGTTTGCTAGACAATGCCCAGAGGTCTTCTATTTTTATAATACAATAGCTACTAGCACGGGGAGGGTGGTAAGGTCATTCAGCCCTATATCCACTGCTTTATGAAATGCTTTCCCCGTTTGTATTCTATGGAGTTGTAACTATGCTGATTATATTATTCTTATGCATTATGCTGATAGTACTGACACGTGTACTGTATCTTAGAGCACGTAAGTTGAAATAAACATTTTAACCTATACTGTGTCTCTTCTTACGCACGTTGTGGACAGGTATGAGTGAGTGATGAAAGGGTGTTCTTGCTACTGCGAGTCCTGAGAGAAAACCTGAGTCCAGAACCGTGTTCTGGGTTGTCTAAGCATTGGTAACTTTGTTACTAATGGGACGCTAAGGCTAGTCGGGTTGGGGTTTTAGGTGCTAAGGTTTATGGTTGGCTCACCACTATATTCCTAGGTCCTATTATCCTGTGCATAGCTCTGTGTGTGCAGAAACCCTATAACATGGCGCAACCAACGAGGGGGCTGCTTCTCTGCGAGACGCTTGAGTAGTGCTTGTGCTTGTCCACAACTCCCCTCACGGACGCTTCCGGAAGCGTGTGTGAGGGTGATATCTCCTACATTGACGTTTTTGTAGGTTCTTTCAAGCTTGAAGTTGTTAAAAGGTTTCTTAATCGAACCCTCTATTGTGCTGCCTCTTGTTAGGTTGTCGAACATCCCCGATCGTAATGGCGGGTGTAAACATAGCGGCACATAGCCGCACAGCGCTCCGGGATCACTTAAGGGTGTATGGAGTGCCAGACACGGGAGTCGAACTGATCTTTGTGGTACAAGCCGATCCGGCTTTCCACTTTGAGGTGTTCTGCTCTTGGGTCACCTTTCCAGCGGTGGACGCGAACGATAATTTGTTCCATGAATACACACCCACCGCAGTTCCTGCTGTCTATAGACCTTATACGAAACTTGAAGTACCGCTCACGGCTTGGCAGCAGTGTGTTCGGTTTGATGGCGCCCTCCCCCAACCGGTTACCACGGTTCGTTTAGGCCCCTTATCTATTGATGGGGCCACTTGGCCTGTTTTGGCCGGGTACACCCCACATCCGCGATATATGACGATACCAGTCGCGGACCTGCGCACTATGTATTCGGCTTTGGTGCGAGTGCATCGAGCCTTAGTACAATATGTTACAGGCACCATCCAGGGAGCCCCACCTGGAGTTGCAGGCCATCCAGCTGCTGAAGGCGGAGTGACCATAAGTCCTGTCATGGTGAATTCGGTGATGGGCAAGCGCCCACAAAATAAGGATGATTTTCCTTATTGGCTTGCAGAGAAATTTGACCAGTTGGAGGCAGTTTTTCCAAACACAACACCAGTGGATAAACATAGAATTCTTACGATTAGTTTGCCAAAAGACTTAATTCCCGAGTTGACAGCATGGGACAACTGGGGAAGGGTATTCGCAGCAGTTTATTCGAAGTGTTTCGGCACTCCTTCCATGACGGTTCTCCCCTCTGTAATTAAACGAGTGCAGGATGAACATGGCCCTGAGGCGGCTGTGGAATTAGGGATGAGACTGGTGGGAGTGTTTGAAGTAGTAGCTGAGTTGATCCTTGCGAATGTCAAGGGCGATGCAGTGAACTTTCAAGTAGCTAATGCATTGGCTTTAGTCCCAGAATTGGACAAGCCTCACGAATTACCAAAAATTATTACCCAGGCTTACAAAACTATTGGCAGGAATAGCCTGGGTAATAAGCCTTTTGCAAAACAGCAAACACAATCGCAACAACAACAACAACCCAAACCTCAATCTGAGAAAGATGAGAAACCAGTCTTCACTAAAAAGAGCTGGAGGCTGTAAAAACAGGGAAAGCAACAAAAGAAGCCGGGGTCGAGAGGCGCATCCCCGGTTTCAGTCTCTTCTGAACGCACTTATGATTTACGCGATAGGGCGAGAATTAAATCTCCGGATAGGTTTCAGATCCCTGATACGCGTTCTCCTCGTTCTTCACAGGCACAGACAACTTCACAAGCCAGTGGAGGAGATCGCCAGGATAGAGGAAGGGGTCGAGAGGCTCCCCAGGGACGAGACCAACCTCGACAACAAGTCAGAGGGAAAGCAGAAGACTTTCAACGTTCTCGCCCACAATTTCAGAAGAAGAAAGTTGCCGCTGTAACAGCGAAATATGCCACAGACGGTGAGAACGAGACTCATGAATTGGACGTGGGCAGTGACCCTCCTAGACAGCGCCGCGGAAGTTACCATAGTGCGGGAGGCGCTACGTCCTCATATGGAGGCGACAGCAACTGAAACATTCATTACTGTCGAGACAGCAGACACCAGAGTGGCACCCCCTGACAGACTGTTTAATATTGTCATCCAAATTGAAGGTGATATACAGCGTGTAATTAAAGGGATTTTTTTGGAAAATCTGACCTCTTCATACGACATTTTATTAGCGGAGGCGGATTGGCCGCCCCCATTCGTACTTGCTGCGCGTAAAGGGGAGGAGTTAATCCTTCCGAGCTTTTCTCGACATGTCCCAAAGGACAAAGCGGAGGCTCTTGCAGCTGAGTGGGCTGTGTCCCTGGCTCCGGCGTTATACCGCAATCACGTGGGCTGGGATGAAGATTCTCCCCCCCATGAAATACCTTTGCGGTCCCTACCACAGCCACAACCCCAATATCCCATAAAAAGGGAAGCCAAAGGCCCCGTCTCTGAAATTCTGACTCAGTTGGAATATCAGGGAGTGATTGAAACATGCGTATCACCAATGAATAATCCCCTGTTCGTGGTTTCTAAACCCGACGGATCGTACCGCTTAGTTTTGGATTACCGACATTTGAACTCTCATTGTCAGACCTTTGCGGTGCAAAATACACATAGTTCTGCGCTTGTAGACAGTCTTGTTCGTAAGAAATATAAAACGACACTTGACCTCTCCAATGGATTCTACACGCACAACTTAGCCCCGGAGAGTAGCCAATGGAGCGCTTTTACCTCCGGTGGTAAATTATTTAAATTCAGGCGTTTACCTATGGGCTATAAGAACAGTCCCGGCGTGTTCGCAGCCCGTGTTGTCTCTTTGTTAGACGGCATTGACCAAGATGCATGTTCGTACATCGATGACATTTATCTGACCGACGACGAACTAGTCCAGCATCTCTCCCGAGTGGACCGCATTATTCTAGAATTTGCGGTTCAAGGTTACAAGTTTAACTTTGCCAAATCTCACATTGCTGAATTTACCGTTTTGTTCTTGGGCTACGAGCTCAACAATGAAGGTAAGGGCTTAGCCCCCCATTTCCTAGAGAAATGTGCACTTTTGTGCCCTCCTGCTACTCTGAAAAACCTTCAGTCTTTGCTGGGTTTTCTGAATTTCGGGCGTACTTACATTCCTGAATATGCCCAGCGTATCAAGCCACTGTATGCCTTGATACAACCTAATTTTTTGAAGTCATGCTGGCTTCCGGAGCATACCTCCATTCTGCAGTCATTGTAGACAGACCTTCTTGAGTCTAAATACCTGTTGACGCATGATAACCACACAAACCTGGTGATTAGAATAATTCCGGGGGCAGTGGGTTTCACGAACTTAACCTTTAACGAAGGTGACACGGTTCCAATCGCATACAAGTCACATCTTTACACTTCCGCGGAAATGCGCTTTTCGTCTGTGGAGAAAGTTCTGACTGCGGTGCAGATGGCGATTCTAAAGGAACGCGCACTGGCACAGGGAAAGCGCATTCTGGTGGTAACACCATATCCTGCCCTAGAGGCAGTGACAAAGGCAAGTGTACCGAACTCTAAAGCATTGCACCTCCGTTGGATTCAATGGGCAACATCTTTGACGTCTCCTGATGTCACTTTCATTTTCGATTCTTCTTTACAGACTCAGGAGTTTTTACAGTATGAATTCGTTCATCCTCCTCCTCTGTCTTTACTGCCGCTTGAGGATTACGACTGTGTGATCTACACCGATGGTTCGCCACAACCGGCCACGGGGTCCAAGCATGCTTATTCCGCCGCATGTGCCATTGTTGCAGGTACCTTTGTGAACGGAAAGTTCAAATCCACTGTAGTGCACACTCAGGCACTCGGGGACAGTACTGCACAATTGGCCGAGCTGCGCGCATTGGTACTTGCACTTGAGTTCGTTAATCCTGATGTGACCACTCTCATTGTGTGCGATTCTTACTACTGTGTTCAATCTTACAATGACAATCTATTCTTTTGGTCGCAAAACGACTATAGAGACGCTAAAGGTAGCACAATTAAGCATAAAATGCTTTGGGTTCGGGTGGCAGAATTGAGACAACGTCTGCCACTCACACAGGTGGTTCACACCCTTGGCCATCAGCGGGTGGGCGCACACGCTGTTGGTAACGGTTTGGCAGACGAAGCAGCCAAATCAGCAGTAGTCACGTGTTCAGTAGCAGCAGTTACTAGATCCATGTCTAAAATTGATACTGATATTTTAGCCGCTATTGCTGCAACAAAAGAAGGTGCTAATTACCCTAGGGGTTTTCCTTCCAAATATACTTATCAGTTAGGTCCCGAACAGGCTCCCTATGTAACAATACCCGACGTTGGCGATCGGCTGATCCCCAACGCGGACCACAGACTTTCCTTGATAACGGCAGCACACGAAGGCATGGCTTCGGCACATGCTGGAGTGACTGCGACGGTTTCCATCTTGCAGCAGCATTACTGGTGGCGTGGTTTATACAAAGACACCCGTACATATGTGCTTTCTTGTGACGTTTGTCAGCAGATTAAGCCTTCCACGGTTACACGACCACCACAGACCTCGCTCTGCATTTCTAACAGACCCTTTGGGTGTGTTTACCTGGATCACTGCGGTCCATTTTCTTCAGACACTGCCTATAAATATATCTTAGTGGCAGTGGACTCGTGCACACGTTTCATCTGGGTCTGGCCACAACAGAGTGCTGGCGCTCGAAATGTCATCAGGGATTTGCGTGTCTTTGTGGGAATTTTCGCCTGTGGCACCTTCCATTCTGACCAAGGTCCAGCGTTTGCCTCTAAGGCTTACAAGGACGCAATGGGTTCACTGGGGGTGCGGGTGAAATTTTCGTCTCCGTATCGGCCTGAGGGCAACTCGATCGTTGAACGAATGAACCGTGACTTAAAGCAATCCTTGACAGCTAGAGTCTTAGGTACTGGCAGGAACTGGCTGGCCCACTTGTATACTGTACAACGTGCACTTAATAATCTCCCTAGAAGACCTCTGGGTGGGCGGACCCCATACGAAATGCTCTTTGGCATACGAATGTTTGTGCCTGACCTTGATGGTCTAGACATGGCGGCGCAATCCGCCAAGTTTGATGTAGATAAGCATTCTACTATGTTACAGGACTTACAAGAAGCCCGAGACAAACTTGCAGTCGCACATTTACCTTCAGCCACAGACGCTGCTCTGCAGATTCCGGTTGCCGGCTGGCTTCCGAAGATTGGAGATCTGGTTTGAGAGAAGGTGAGAACAAGAAAGAATTCGGCCCCTCTTATCGTGCACCGGTTCCAGTCCTGGGCTTGAAGGGAACACGTACAGTCATCTTACCACCGCTTCCTGGTCGCAAGGAGAACAGATACATCTCAGTGGAAAATGTCAAGCTACAACATCTGGCCGATCCTGAATAGTGTTACACCAGCGGTCTCCTGTCCTGCCATTTACCGGACTTGTGTTCGTGGCCCTCCTGCCCGAACGGTCACTGATGTTGCAATTGATATGGTTGATTTGCCTGAAAGTATACTCGAACACCCTGTCTCCCCATGCGTCGACGAGAACGAGTATACCTATCCCGATACCGAATCGGTGGCACACTTACCAACAACGCCACTGAGCCCCACACGTTATTCCTTTGACTCGGATTCCACCTCATCCATCGTCCCGTCCAAGTTCAGTATTTTTGTATCCTGGTTTAGAGACAATTTTTTGATTCCCCCCTGGACATACATCTGGTTGGTGCTGTTCCTCATTTTTGTGTTCATGTCCATTGGCTTTGTCACAGTGTTTTTTCTGCTCATAAATGGTCACTATTTACCCGAACACTCTGCTGTGAACAGTGTCGCTGGAACTTTGGCTCCACATTCCTCATCTCACGTCATGAAGCGTGACCACACATTCGTGAACATTTCAGCTTTTCCAGTTGCTGATGGCATCGTATGGGATGCGGTAAATTTTCAAATTCATGGACCGACCGAAATTATTAATGTACCAAATGTCCTTCGAGTTTCGATGGGTGATGTAGTAAAAAGTAATATTCATTCTGACGATTGGGATGTGCATGCAGTTGAAGCATTGTTTGCTGATTTAAAATATTATGCTTCCTTTAATGCTGAAGATTTGTACATGAATTCTGCAAATTATGCTGATTTGTATTGCTACCAGCATTGGGGCAACCATTTTGTCCATAAACCAAGTGCACTACGTAGTCCTTTTGCCTACACCCAATGGGAACATTGTCCAAACCCTTTACCGGGTAGCTCCCAAACTCTTAGAAATAAATTTACATATTTTACAGATTTTAATAGATCGAACCCTGGGACCTATTATTTTAAGTTAAACGCCCCATCCACTCAGAAAGTCATTTTGACCCACACCAAATTGCTATATTCGGGTTCCTTTTTGAGCGCCTTAGCTGTGGGTGGTTATGAGTACTGGAAGGACACTGTGGATTTGAAATCCATCTGGGGCTCAAAACCATGGCAGGTGCAAGGCACCGAAGCCTTGCACCGTGCTTGCCTTATCCCGGCCCAAATTGTATTTCTGAATGCTTCCATCTATCAGACTACGTGTTGGGGTTTGGCTACCGCCAAACAGTTAAACACACCTTCATTTCCGTCCCTGTCTTCCACTCCCAACGGTAGCTTGCACTTTAATATGTCCCTTGCGACTTTGCAGGGTTTGTTTCAGAACAATTCGTTTAATGTTTCTACGCTTGTTCAGTCACCCTGGTTGGCTTGGCCCACATCATCTAATACGTGCCAACTGCGTTTTCACGGCTCAGTCCCTGGCTATAAACAGGATAGGCCCGATCCTAGGTTTTCTGACTCCCGTACTGTCACAACATATTCTGTTGGTAAATTATGTAAACAGTGGTTGCAGCATTCTTCCCTCGAATCTGTTAAACAACATTTATCCCTCCTATCAGGCAACATTGATCTGTCCGACTTTATTTTGGGACCTCGTGGTCCACGACCGAAGAGATTAATTTATGAAGCTTATAATGAACTCTGGAAGCTGTCGCAAATGGAAGCTGCTTCCCGTCTACGGGAAATAGACCAAGCAAATTTGGAAAAGGTGCTTGCTGTTGTTGTCAATAGTATTAATACCCTGTCTTCCCGCATTTACACGTTAGAGAATATTGTGTCCTCTGTTGTTGATATTGTACAAGATGATGTTTCTGTGTTATATCATGGTCAAAATCAGTTACGTTATGCAGTTTGCGTGGACTTTACAGACACTTAAGTTGGGTAAGGTTCCCTGGCATTTTTTGAACACCACTGCCTTATTTCTGCCTTTTAATTTAACTGACAAACAGCAGTTCATGTCCATGAAGGATGCAGCATACACTCTGTTACATATCGAGAAAGTGGAGCCTTTACCATTCTCTGTAGCGGAATTGGATTCTGCTGTGTGGCTAGTTCATGGGGTTATCGCCTTGCCTTTTTCATTGTTTGAATTTAGTTCATGTATGAAACATTATCCCGTGGGCCGTTTCCAGCCGTTGGGTAGTGCCTTCCTGCATGAACTTTGGTCCCTGCCTTTCATGTTTAAATGCCTTAGAGACGGGAAGGAAGTTTTTCTCACGGGGGAGTCATGCGATTCAACTGTGGGTCATTCCCTTATTTGCAAACACATTAAATTGCACGGAGCTTGTAACGTTTCCGCTCCGAATCTTGCTTGTGTGTTAAAGGGCATTCGTGCTCCTGCTATTACTCCTACTTTTACTTTGCTTACTAACGGTAGCTATTTGCTTTTGAATAACGAAAACTGCTGTGGCATGCAGGCCGGCATACCCTATATTGTTACGGTTTCGCACAGGGTTGTCTGCTGCAAGAATGTGCTTTTTCCTCCCCCTCACGACATCATAGATAATTCTATTTGGCCTTCCATTTCTACTATGAAGGCGGATTTCAATAAACTGAGCAGAATAAAGGCGCTATTATTGAACGAGGAGGTTATGCTCACGTCCGCCCGGGAGACATTCATTCTCCAGGTGGCAAGTACACACAGTGAAATACAGGCCCTTTTGAACACTAACCTCCCACAACATTTCGGTGAATTGATTCACCGTATTTTTAACGCTTCTCGCACTGAAGGTCTGGTACACTTTTTTAAGGTTGTGGGATCCGGCCTTGTGTCCACTTTCCAAACTATTTTTGGTGTGATTCCGGCATTTATTCATTCAATTTTTTCCAGCGTCTTTGGTGGCTTTTCATTAATCCTCGCCTTGGCGGCTGGTGTACTGCTGTTGGTCTGTTTTCTCCGCAATGGCTGCTCTCCAATGGGCCCTTCTCGACCCAGGTCACCTCCTCCTGCTCCGTGAGCGCCTCCTCGCTGGTTTCGGCGTTCTACCATTGGCGACACTGAGTGTGTCCTATCACCTCTCTTTTCGCTTTGCGTATTTCACTTGCGTGCAACCTGTGATGTCTTGCATCCGCTGTCCTTTCACCTGGACCATGGATTATTGCCTCTCCAATACGTCGTTGTCTGTTCCGGATTTTGTTCGGTTGGTGGGTCCCTTAGAGGCCCATGAACGGGACTGTTCCGCTGCAGGCTGCATGAAGCGTGCGGCTGCACTGGGGATTTTGGCGCAATGGGATATCTGGGCGGCTGCTCAGAATCTCCTACAACAAAGTTATGTGGAGTATCACGCAAGTTGTCCCGCATTGCTATTGGATGCTCCCTCCTGCGAGGAGCATTCCTGCTGCTTTGATTTACTGGACTGGATGGCGTCTATGTTTTCTGCCGATTCCAATGATGTCCTCTTGGAAGGTATAGCGTTTTTCTGCACTTCCACGCTGTTGGATTGATATGGCCTTCACTGACTGTGAACTGCCTCGCTGGCTGTCTTTTTCCTCCCCTTATATTTTTATTTTTTCTACCCCTCTCCCATTCGTTGTCCTTCATGGGGACTTCATCCACTGTGGATGTTTTTGTTCTGCACGGTCCATTTGAACTCTGTCTTCGTCCTTTGTCTTGGCCGATGGACTGTCCAGGGGAGGGTGTCTTGTGGTTTGTGGCCTCCTGGCCTGCCTTGCTACGTTGTCTTGGGCCTGGCTGCCATGATGCTTTTCTTTGCGCACGTTACTCTGAGCCGTTGTTCTACCGACCTCTGCTCCTGCCAAGTTATTTTAGAACTGTCTGCATTTTCTGTCTCTCACCTTTTCTCCTGTTCCCTTTGGGCTCACTCTGCATGACATGCACAAGGTCGAAAAACAACGTCCCTTGTTCTTGCTGATCTGGCCAGTCCCTCGCACCTAGACATAACACTATGTACAGCTGCCATGGAGAAATTGGTGTGCTTTTAATATTGCGGTTTTCCCGCTTAGGAGACACTTGGAGAAAAACCTTTCCAGGGAGAAGAGCTGTGATTGTCTGCTGATGTAGTCTTTGCATCTAGAGACTGAGGTATGGGGGTTCGCTAGACAATGCCCAGAGGTCTTCTATTTTTATAATACAATAGCTACTAGCACGGGGAGGGTGGTAAGGTCATTCAGCCCTATATCCACTGCTTTATGAAATGCTTTCCCCGTTTGTATTCTATGGAGTTGTAACTATGCTGATTATATTATTCTTATGCATTATGCTGATAGTACTGACATGTGTACTGTATCTTAGAGCACGTAAGTTGAAATAAACATTTTAACCTATACTGTGTCTCTTCTTACGCACGTTGTGGACAGGTATGAGTGAGTGATGAAAAGGTGTTCTTGCTACTGCGAGTCCTGAGAGAGAGATACCGTGTTCTGGGTTGTCTAAGCATTGGTAACTTTGTTACTAATGGGACGCTAAGGCTAGTCGGGTTGGGGTTTTAGGTGCTAAGGTTTATGGTTGGCTCACCACTATATTCCTAGGTCCTATTATCCTGTGCATAGCTCTGTGTGTGCAGAATCCCTATAACAGTCCTTGATGCCCACAGGCCTTCTTGAGAACCTGGATGAAGCACAGACATAGACGACTCAGAAGACTTGAAGAACAGCAAGACCAGGAGCAGCAAGACTCTTCCTTGATGCAGTCTCAGTTCCAGTCGAAGCCCAACGAAGTTCAAGTGTCCGGACGGTCGAAGAGTGTCGTCTTGGTTTCAGAGGTGAGTCTTGTTCCACGATGAATCTGAGGACCCACACACAGGGGAGCCCTTAAGTACCCTATGGAAAGGGTTGGAACAACACCAGTGTCCCTCCCAGAGGAGGGGCTGGACAGAGGGGAGGATACTCCCCTGTCCTTTGTCCAGTTTCTCGCCAGAGCGGGAACCAAGGGTTCCTGAACTGGCTCAAACTGGAGTATGCAAAGGGGGCATCAAGTGTGCCCTTCATAAGTCTCGTGGCCTGGAAGGCGACCCCACCCCAGCCCAATACACTAAATCCTGCCTGGGAGGGGGTCACAACTCCTGTGACAGGAAACCTATTGTTCTACCTTCCCCTGCTTGAGCTCAGCTCAGCAGCAGGAGGGCAGAATCGTGTCTGTGGTTGGCAGCAGCACTAACTTGCTGGCAGACCCTAAAAGGCTGTTACCGGGAGTGCATGGGGGAACCCTAAGGAGCCCCCCAGTACATGGGATCATACTTCTAGCACCGGAATCAGGACATTGCAGATTTGGAGCAGAGCGCATGGCTTGCTTCAGGTCATCAAATGCCTTCTGACAGCTAACTGTCCACTGAACTTTCTTAGGCATTCGTTTGGAGGTGAGATCATTAAGGGGTGTCGCTATGGATTCATAGCCCTTAACAAACCTCCTGTCATACTCACTCAGGCCCAAGAAAGCTCTGACCTGAGTCTGAGTAGTGGGAGCAACCTAGTCCATGATGGTCTGAATTTTGCTCTCCAATGTTTGAAGTTGGTATCCAACTACAAGGTGGCCTGAGTACACAACTTTACTCTGCCCTATCCGGCACTTTGTGATCTTGATAGTGAGGCCTGCCTTCTGCAGGGCCTCGAGTACATTTCTGAGGTGGACCAGGTGATCCTCCCAGGTGGAGCTAAAGACAGCTATATCATCTAGATATGCTGCACTGTAGATTTCCAGACCTGTTAAGACTTTATTCACCAGGCTCTGAAATGTGGCAGGTGCATTTTTCAAACCAAAAGGCATCACAATAAATTGATAATGCCCACTGGGGTTTGAAAATGCTGTTTTTGATTTGGCATCCTCATAGAGTCTAATTTGCCAATAACCAGCAGTGAGGTCAAATGTACTGACATATTTGGCAGAGGCCAAAGTATCAATCAGTTCATCTGCCCTGGGAATTGGATGGGCATCAGTCCTGGTGACTGCATTGAGGCCTCTATAGTCAACACAAAACCTAATCTCTCTCTTACCATCCTGGGTATGAGGTTTTGGTACAAGGGCTACAGGGCTAGCCTAAGTGCTGTATGAAGGCTCAATGAACCCCCCAACTCCAGCATCTTTTGGGCCTCTTTTCTGATGCGATCCCTGACATGGTCAGGCTGTCTGTAAATTTTGCTTTTCAGAGGCAGACTGTCACCTGTGTCCACTTCATGGGTACACCAGGTGGTTTGACTGGATGTTAGAGAAAGAGACCAGGAAACTGATTGAGAACATGTCTCCAATCAGCTTGCTGTTGATCAGTGAGTCTGTCTGCCAAGACTACTCCTAAAACTGATCCATCAATAGGGTCCTGAGAGAGGAGATGAGGGAGAGGGTCACTCTCTTCCTCCTGTCCCTCATCAGAGGCCATGAGCAACCTCATGTCAGCCCTGTCAACAAAAGGTTTCAGGTGATTCAAATGAAGTACCCTGTGGGGACTTCTTAGAGTACCTAGGTCAACTAAGTAGGTGACCTCACCTTTCTTTTCCAGTATAGTGTGGGGGCCACTCCACTTGTCTTGAAAAGCTGCTGGGGCCACAGGCTCCAACACCTGCACTTTCTGTCCTGGCTGGTAAAGTCAGTACAGCCTTTTGGTCATGCCAAGCTTTCTGAAGCTCTTGGCTGGCCTCAAGGTTTTTGCTGGCCTTCTTCATGCACTCAGCCATGCGAGAACGCAGGCCCAGTACATAATCTACTATGTCCTGTTTAGGAGGCTTGAGAGGTTGCTCCCATCCTTCTTTGACTAGACATAATGGACCCCTAACTGGATGTCCAAACAGAAGTCCAAAAGGGCTGTAGGCCACCCCCTTCTGAGGAACCTCTCTGTGGGCAAAGAGAAGGCAAGTTAGTAAGACATCCCATTTTCGTGTCAGCTTTTCTGGGAGTGCCACGATCATACCTTTGAGGATCTTGTTGAACCTTTCAACAAGCCCATTGCCCTGTAGATGGTAGAGTGTGGTAAACCTATAGTTAATACCACACTCTTTCTACATAGCAGTGATGTAGCTAGGCATGACATGTGTACCTTTGTCTGACAAGACCTTCTTAGGGAACCCAACTCTGGAAAAGATTCCAAGGTGGGCCCTGGCCACTACAGAAGCTGTAGTGGTCCTAAGGAAAATAGCCTCTGGATACCTAGTGGCATGGTCCACCACCACTAAGATAAAACTATGTCCAGATGCTGTTGGAGGGTTTGAGGGACCTACAATGTTTATCCCTACCCTCTCAAAGGGAACTCCAACCACTGGTAGTGGGATTAAGGGGGCCTTTATAGTGCCACCTGACTTACCACTGGCTTGGCAGGTGACACGGGAGCAAAAAAACTCCTTGGTGTCTTCATACATGTGGGGCTAGTGAAAGTGAGGGACAAGCCTGTCCCAAGTCTTGCTTTGCCCAAGATGTCCTGCCAGGGTCAATAGGAAACGTCTGAGGTATGACCAACCTCCTGGTGGTGCCAGGCTTGGGGTCTCTACTTTAAGAAAACAGGAGCCCATCTTCCCAATAAGTCCTGTGGGGCCGACTGACATTCCCTGCTTCCTCAGCAGCAGCTTGCAGTCTGAGGTGTTCAAGAGAGGGGCATGCCTTCTGCTCCAGACTCCAGTGTTTCCTGGAAGGTCCCCCTGCCCCCAGGAGCTCTGCCTTGTCAGGCCCAAGCTCCTCTGGGACAGTTCCTTCACGGGTACTGAGATCATCTCCATCAGGAGGCTGATTCTCACTGGGAGTCTGAGGGAAGGATAAATCTTTACCCTTCCTGCACCTTCTCTTGGGAGCTGGCTGGTCCATTTTTTCATGATCCAGGTCTCCCTCGGTGCCTAACTTCTTGGCAAATAGCACCAAGGCTTCTTGTTAGAGGAGGAAGAAGATCGGGACCCACCCCCAGACGAAAATGTTTGGGGCCATTCAGAAGACTCTTTCTGAATGGCCTCCCTACATTTCTCTTGGGCCTTAGAAGAATCTTGCTTCTTCTGGTCACCACCACCATGAGACTTTTGTTTCCTCCTGGTGCGGACCCGCTTGTCTGCCTTCATTCCTAATTCTTGGGGAGATGTCAGATCCGAGCCCACCAGGTACTGGTGCAGTTGCTGATTTTAACAGTTAAGGATGTGCTCCCTCACAAGTAAATTGTGCAGTCCTTCATAATCATGCACATTACTTCCATAAAGCCAGCTTTCCAGAGCCTTAATAGCACTATCTACAAAATCTACCCAGTCTTGAGTGTGTGCCTTCTGTATGACCCTAAACTTAACCCTGTATTGCTCAGTGGTTAACCTGAATCCATCTATGAGGGCACTCTTCAAGACTTTGTAATTGTCTGCATCTTCTTCCTTTACAGTCAAGAGTTTGCCTCTACCTTTGTTAGCAAAGGAAGCCACAGGATAGCTGCCCACTGCCCACTGCCCCTGAGGAATCTTCTGAACTTTACAGGCCCTCTCTAAAGAAGCAATCCACTTATGGATGTCATCACACTCCTGTTAAGGAGGGACTATCCTGCTCCAGTTCCTAGTGTCAAAGGGAATTTCCCTTACTCTAGGTTCACTAGTCCTGCCACCATGGGATTATAATACCAAATTCTTCCTAGCCCTCTGGACTTCTAGGGTGTCCTTATCTAGGGCTAACTGTTCCTTCTTGATTCTGAGCTTGGCTCTCTCAAGTTTGAGCAGGTGGTATTCCCTTTCTAAAGAATTTTTCCCTTCTTGCTAGAGATGGAGGTCCCTATTGAAGTGGCAGAGGAGGCTGAATTAACTGAGGAGGACCTGGACATCCCCTGAACCTTTTGTACCCTCCCAGGAGGAATAAAGGGGGTCATACCTCTAGGGCCTCCCTCTGTGCCACTAGAACTATTCCCTGGGGGACTAGAGTTCTCCAGTAAGGGGTCTTCAGACTCCTCCTGGATATGCTCGGAAGCAGAGTTTGGCTCATCTTCTGGAGCATCACCATCCATATCCAAGTTATCCTGCCCATCTGACCTTTTTTCTTGGTAGCAATAACTGTTCCCCAAAGATTACTTCACTGTTAATACGCAACTCTCCAAATGTCACTTGTAAATAAATCGTCATAGTCTTTAGGAAGGCCTCCACGCCTTCAATCATTGTATCATTTAAATGCTCAATACTTTGGCTAGAAAAATCCTAGCACAAGGCATATTTGCTAGTTTGAGCATTTTTATAGTTTTTGTGAGCCTCTCATATAACAAAGTTTTTGTGCTTTAGTGCATCCAACTCACTACTTATTTGTGACCTTCCACCCACTGTATTCATTTGTAAGCTTCACACACAAACACTGTTTCTGGTGTTCATCACTAACACCTCATATCTGAGCTTTGCCACACAACTCATTCTGCATATCTAACTATATCTATCTTCTGTGAGCATCTCATATGTGTCTCTCACAGCAGGCTATTTTACATTGGTAAGCATCTTCCACACAAACACTGTAAATCTCATTTTTGTGATCATCCCACGCAAGGATAATTCTTATTGCAAATTTATCTCAGACGGCGTCTTATATTCTTGTGCAAGATAATGTGGTTTGAGTGCACTCTACACTTGTATCATCCATCTGCAATAGTGCTTTTCATAGATTAGACAACAAAAGTTTTTGTATTGTGTTGTATACTTTGCGATGCATTGAGGGTTTCTCCACCCTCCAGCCTCAGGAATGCAGGCGATAAACTTACAGTGTTTGAGAAACTATTCTCGCTCTCCTTCTTGTGCCCTGCTAAACCAGGGTCTTTCAAAAGGGATCCGACTGACTTCAATACTCAAACAGACACACAGAAGCCTATGCCATACTGTTAGAGCTGTCAGCCTTAGGACGGTCTTCCCCCAAACTTTTTTGCCTACTTACCTCCTCTTTTTGTGATTCTTTTTGTTGGCCTTAGGACTCTGAGCACTTTACCACTGCTGACCAGTGCTAAAGTGCATGTGCTTCTCCCTTGAAAATGGTAACATTGGTGTATACACAATTGGCCTTTTTAATTTACTTGTAAATACCTTGTACAGTGGTACACCATATACCCAGGGCCTGTAAATGAAATGCTACTAGTGGGTCTGCAGCACTGATTGTGCCACCCACACAAGTAGCCCTTTAAACATGTCTCAGACCTGCCACTGCAGAGCCTGTCTGTGCAGTTTTACTGCCATGTTGACTTGGTATTAAAATCCCCTTGCCAAGCCTTCCTTTTATTACACATACGTCACCCCTAAGGTTGGCCCTAGGTAGCCCATGGAGCAGGGTGCTATGTTGCTAAAAGGTAGGACATGTACTTTTATGTTTTGCATGTCCTTGTAGTGAAAAACACCTACATTTGTTTTTTACTAATGTGAGGCCTATTCTTCTCATAGATTGTTATTGGGAATTCCTTAATACACTCTTTTAAGGTGTAATTCCTGGTTCGAATGGAGTAGTTGTGGCATGTTTTATAACTTTGGAATGGCAAAGATAAATCCTCTTTACTGGTAAGGTTGGATTGCACATTACTATTTTAGATATGCCACTTTTAGAAAGTGGACATTTATCTGCTCTTACAGCTCTATGTGCATGCAGCCTGTCTCCAGTACACTCCAATATTAGTCCAATTGCATTTTGAAGTTTAGGAATGTCGCAAAGAGCATTCAGTTTATTCTTACTTTTTTTTGTCCCACCTTTGTTTGCTTGGTGCATGAATGTGTAAGATTCAAAAACATGTTTTTTCACATTTGGTCTAATTACTTTGTAAATGTAAATAACAATTAAAGCATATTTGCAAACTGTGACTACATGCCTGCCTTTATCAATTTTACACTACAAAACTATGCGATTGTATTCGTTTAACAGAGCGTACGGCTCTCAAACAATGGGCGATTTGTATATGGTCACTGGAAAGTCCAAAAGTTTGTCCCTGTCCCCCCCAGAATTTTAGTGTCTCCTACGCCCCTGCCAACGCAACTGTTAACCATCACACTCAAAAGTGTGACTATTCAGACACTCCCAGCCCCTCAAATCTATAAAAATGGCTTGAGCGCTGGTTATAGTCATTTATAATGTATCATTAATTAATAAACATCTGTTGTGCTCATCTCTAAATTAGACAGTCAGTGCCACCATGTTCCAAAGCGTCATAAGTACCGGTGTTGACAAGTAAATGCCGGTGCTGAGCACCGGAAACCATTGACTCTAATTAAGCACTGCCCATAATGACACAATGTGAACTTGAAGAATCAAGTAAGCCATGCACAATATGATGTACAAACTGAAGATCAATTCACTTGCTGTGTAATTGATGTATTGTTATGGTTAAGGAAAATAATAAAAATAATTATGTAAAAAAAAAACTAGGGTGGGGCATAAAGGGGTTTTAGCAAGCACCCTTGCAGATGCCACAACCCTATCCATACAATTATTGAAGGCTGGAATTATTTAAGACACCTCTGTTCAAAAATAAACAGTTGTACAAAGCAAAAGCAAACAAACTGGAAACGTTGAATACCCTAGTTACCTTGGCAAGGCTGTTAAGTAAATAATATGCATATAATATAAGAATGCAAACACTGTAAACCCTACTTGATTAAAAATGCTCAAGGAAAAGTCTATGTTCTCTGATGATTCAGTTTTAGGCAAGATCAGCAATGGAGCAAAAAATGTTCCTGCTTCATAGAACCACAAGCACACATTTGAACGGTTCAAAATGCCCCTTGCAAGCCTGCAGCTGCAGTTGTGGAGTTTTTAAAACCTAATTTACGATTAGGGAGAGGAGACAGACACCTAAGGGGTTATTTATGGAATATTGGCGTAGGGCAGCCCAACAAGGCACCTTGCTGTGCTGCCGTACGCCAAAGTGAAAGTACAGGAATGCACTGTATTTAAGCAATACTGTGCATTCCTGTCCTTTTTTCCTGCGCTGGCGCTGTTTCGGCAGCCTAGCACCAACGTAGGCACACTTGCACCATGGTGCAAATGTGCCTCCATTGCATGCAGGATTGTTTATGTGCAGTAAGAGGCACTTTCCTGCAGAAAAACAATCCTAAGAGGCCTTTTCCTCTTTCTATCAGTGCTGCACATAGAAATGCGCTGTGGCAACAAATGATGGACGGAATGCTGAATGAATCAAACATTCACCCCAGTCAAGAGATCTGGGTTAAATCCATCGTTCTTTTGCTCACTACGCCACCCCATTTTGGACCCAGCCATATGCAAATCAGTCTTACCCTATTCCTCATGGGAACAGTCCAGCCCGAACTGCCAAGCCGTGTCCTCCCTGGACCGTAAACAAGCCTCCTGGGACCGGTTTCGGGGTAACACCCCTGGGTCCAAACTGGGGTGGCGTAGTGAGCAAAAGAACAATGGATTTAACCCAGATCTCTTGACCGGGGATGAATGTTTGATTCATTCAGCATTCTGTCCATCATTTGTTGCCACAGCACATAGAAATGCAGCACATATAGAAAGAGGAAAAAACGAGGAGACAAACATATTTCTCCTTGTTATGCCTCACCTCGGGAGGCATAAGGATTTGGCACTTCCCACGGTTTACATGACTATGTAAATCTGGGGCTGCGTCAAATTGCATGGTTGTTGCGTGTGAAAATCAACTGCAACACTCATGGAACGCCTCTCGGGCGCAGAGTAAAGCGATGCAGCGATTTATGAGGCTACTTAAAGCCACGTGGTGCAAAAGTGATGCATGGCTTTCAAAATTTTGCCCTGTAGGGGCCTACTTTTGAGCCGGTCTGCGTCCCTCTTGCACCAGGCAACCTGATGAAGGAGTGACACAAACCTTACATGTGATTTATGAAGCCATTCAAGGCCATTTTGAGTGGCCTTGAGTGGCTCCATAGATCTGGAGTAAGGCAAAACAGCCCAAATTGCTGCATTGCCTTACTCTGCCCTGGGAAGGCATTCCATGGACGCTGCGTGGGTTTTCCCACAAAACTCCCATGGTTTTTAATGCATTCCCAGATTAACTAGAACTGGTAAACCTGGGAATGCACCAAAAAGATACACCTTTCCAGGAGAGGCTTAACACAGAGAAATATCTTTATTTCTTCTTGTTACTTCCTCTTATTGTTTGTGCTTCATTCTGCTGCACACATACAAAGAGGAATATGCCTTTCAGGATTGGTTTTATGCAGGAAGGTGTCCCTTCCTGCACAAAACAATCCTTCATGCAACGCAGGCACCCTTGCACCATGGTGCAAGGGTGCCTGCATTGGTGCAAGGCTGCCAAAAGGGCGCCAGCGCAGGGGAATAGGCAGGAATGCACCAAATTGCCTTAAATATGGCACACTCCTGCCCTTTTCCTGTGACACAGTGCAGCCCAGCAAGGTGACTTGCTGCACTGCACGAGATTCTCGTAAATAGGCCCCCTAGAGCAGATGCTGGGTTTACAGGTTGAGTACATAGTTTCATGCATAGCAAAACAGCATGCGGCACCCACTTTCCTGTTATGGATTGCTCCCCTGAGCCACTTGGGAGTGGTTATTGGAGCTGTCAGATATCATCAAAGACCGCCCCTTCATTATTGTCGTGTCATGTGTTTATGTGCATGAAGACTCTAGTGACCCTCGAAAAACTCCTTACAAGCATTACATAATCTGATGGGTGTGGTTAATAAAATTTGTGATACGGTACTTTCAGTTAATGGTTGCATGCAGAAGAATAAAGACGTTCAAACCAGAGCTCCGTGTGTGGCCTGGTCTGTTACATGCTCCTGGGCTGGAGAGAACGCTACAACTGGCAAGGAGGATGGGATACGTGCCCCCAACTATACAAGACTGTTCTCCCTGAGAGTCTGCCGTGGTCAAGCAAACTGCTTGTCCATGCCACAAGTGCCTCAAGAAGCGGTCTACAGTTGGCGTATGTGGCGTCAAATCGCAATTCCAGCTCTTGAGAGGCCCTCAAAGAAGGTGAAGGCCTTTACAGAGGAGGAGTGAGAGAGATACTAAGCCACAGCATTACACAGAGCCAACGTCGATACGAAGCAGAAAAGCTAAAGGCAGCGATAACCAGATGCAAAAAAAAACCTAAAGGCAGTGAAAAGCAGGCATGATGCAGAAGGTTGAGAATGGTGATGACTATGCACAAGAGACAAAACAGCTACTCACTGCCAAAGATTAAAAGGAGGCCATACAACATCAGATCGGCCACTACGACAGTAATGGAAGCACGAAGCTGGGACTTAAAGATGGTATGAAATGGAGCTGATTCAAGCGGGCAGAAGATGGCATTGGAGAGGGCCCTACTCTCAACGTCAATGAGGTCCACAACCATCTATGACGCTGCAGTTTTCCTGAAACCGCCGCTTCCATTTTATACCGCCAAAAAGCATATTATTGGTGCCAGATGGACTCTATGGGTTGAAACATTTGATGATTTCATCGACGCGCTAGAAGAAACAGATGACAAAAATATCATCAAATACTTAAAGAACCTTGCAGGTGACGGAATCAAAGAGTTGATAAAGGAAATATCACAAGATGGTGAAATATCAAACCATCAAATCAAGAAGACATTGTAGGCCAAGTTCAATCCAATGCCGAATGTCGACTATGAAAGATACATTTTCAACCAAGCAAGAGAGCAACCTGATGAGACAATGGAGGTGTTTGTTGAGAGACTTGATACGCTTATAAAGCACTGCAAATTCAATTAATTCAATGATGAAGAAGCCATGCGTCTTAGAGTTATTGATGGTTGCCTCTCCGACTCATTCCGACGACACATGCAGAGAGAAATGCTCAGTTTGGAGAAAGTGCTCATGGCTGCAAGAATGGAGGAACATGCCAATAGAAAAGCTGCCGATATGGGGGCATATTAACAAGGCGGCGATATGAAATTATTGCCGCTTTTTCGTCCGTTTTCGGGCGAAAAGCGGCGATAATTTCATCGCCTTATCAGCAAAGACACGCTATCGCGTGTTTTGCTGACTTAGCGCCCGTTCCCAGCACGCCTAACTTTGCATCGCTAATGAGATGCAAAGTAGGCGTGGCTGTGAAACCAAACAGGGATAATATCGCGAAGGCAGCTTCGCGATATTATCAAGGAGGGTTAGCGATTATTTAAATCGCGGTAAGTATGCCTTAACGCAGGAATTTAACGTCTGTTAAATTCCTGACTAAGGCATACTTAACATGGGGGGTGGATTCTGTGGCTAAGACCACAGGCCCTATCATCTAGGATATCGCCGTTTTCCACCATGGAAAACGGCGATATCCACGCTATCTCTGGAATTTTATCGCCTCGGCGATGCGCGTTGTTGATAACGCGCTAACCGGGCGATAAATTACAGAGATAGCCGGCGATAAATATACATGCGCTAAGCGCGCTTTGCGATATTTATCGCCGGGCCTTGTTAATATGCCCCAGAGAAGCTGGCACAACCCAAAACGAATCAGCATTGAGCATGAAAAGTAAGCAGAAATACAAGGCAGAGGCCCACAGAGTGATTTCTCCCAAAAAAGAAATTGTGTTTTCACTGTGGATTTTTCTTTCCACATGAAGGTAAATGTCCTGCTATCGGATAAATATGCCAAGGCTATGGGAAGGAAAACCATTTCATAATGGTTTGCAAAGCGAAAGAGAAACTAAGTGCATCACAAAGAGACAAGAAGATGAATGCCAGAAAGTTCCAGAAGCATTCTAGCCATTCCCACAAGGCCAAACGGCAACATTGACTAAAGCAAGTGGAAACAAAACAAAGTCGATCATTATCCAATTAATCGTCAAACAGTTCATTGACATCATCATTGAGTGGTGATGAGGAAAAGGGATGTACGATGGTGAAGTCAGTCATAGATCGACGTGCACATATAGGATTGGTCGCTTGCAAGAAGAAACACAAGTCTGAAAAGAATTACCTCATGAAGCAACAAAGTTCCTTTGGACATTGTCCTAAAATCACACTGAAGGTGAATGGGTGCCAAACAGCATTCTTTAAGGACAGTGGTGTGTTGCTAAACATCATGCCGGCAGAAAAGTACAAAGAACTCTGATACCACATCTCACACCGTCAAGAACCAAGGAGAATACCTGGGCAGCTTCTACGCCCTTGCGGAGTAAGGGATCCTTTGTGGCGACCATGCGACACAAGAAAACGACAGTGCAAGCACTGATCCATGTACTTCTAAGTACTTCGTCGAGTGCATGCTTTCAACACAGCTGCTGACATGGGACTGATTTCTATTAACTACAACTTGAATGTCCTTTCTGAAAAAGCGAGTCAGTTCCCAACATTGTTTCAAGGACTTGGGAAACTTTAGACAATGAAGGTACAGCTTCACATTAACGAAGATATTCACTCCATTGCACAAGAACACCGTTGCATTGCTTTTCACTTACAGGAAGCCATTGAGAAAGAACTAGAAACATTGTTAAAGCATGACATCATCACACACTCTACTGGTCAGACACCGTGGTTTCACCCGCTGTGGTGGTGCCAAAAAAGGACAGTAGAGGTTCAGTATGCACTTGTGTTGATATGCGACATATGGTAACTGCCCAATGACCTGGAAACTCCATAACCAGAGACTCGTCACACTTTAAGCCTTTGTCTCAATGTTCGTCAGCTCCAGACCTGACGAGTGAGGCAAGTCCACCTAAGTGCCTAAGTCAAGCATCCAACTCTTCTCCAGAGATACCAGATGAAGGTGCCCTCCCTCTAACTCATACAACTAGATCTGGAAGGCTGGTGCAAGTACCTTGCCAACTCATCGAAGAAATGTAATGTGTATATATTTGTTTGTACTTTTATTTAACAAAGAGGAAGATGTTGTGTCCTGTGTTTATGTGCATGACGGCTCTTGTAGCTTTTGACAGACTCCGTACCAGTATTACGTAATCTGGTGGGTGTTGCTGGGTGTGGTTAATAAAGTTTGTGACGCAGTACGTTCAGCTAGATGCTGTATGTAGAAGAATAAAGATGTGCAAACCAGAGCTCCGTGGTTGACATGAATGATCTGTTACATGCTCGCGGGCTGCGGAGGACTCTACAATCACATGACCCATAACGGTACATTATCAGGTGCAGGCCTTAACGTACCCAATCATGCCAAAGTATGTAATTATAGTTTCATCACTACGTTGGCGGTGTGGATGTAGTTTGATACCCCCACTCATGCAGTTCAGCCGTGGTAGAGGATAAGGTCTACAATGCTGGCAAGGGCATTTTGTGTCTCCTGTGTCCACTGTGTCTGTGTCAGGACTGCTGTAGGGGAATGGGAGGTGTGTCAACTGCAGTTTTAAACAGATCTAACTGTGAATGAAAGATGTCCTGAGGTGGACACCTTTCCCTCTCTCCCAGCATGACAATGAGTGCTAATTGTGTTTTGTGGAAGATCTGTGTGCACAGAATATTATTAGCCCATGCAGCGCATTTTGTGCATGCTCCTATTCATTTTGTGTATATTACCCTATGCAGAATGTACGGTGTGTGTTCAACTTGCACTGTAACTCATAAACCTACCTGGGGGCAACATCTGCCAATAAATTGTGGCGAAGTCCACTGTTTGCACTGAATCTGTTAAATGAGTAGGAATACGCAGAGCAGCGTGAGATGGCTTTGTGGTCCTGCCAAGGGCAGGAAAGAACCCAGATTCTTAAACCCAGCTCAAAATATTCATACGTTTCTGTATGAGACTGTGGGTTATTTCTAAAAATGAAGATACGGAGAAAACATCAGGGCATTTTCCAAAATGTATAGGTAGAACATATTGCCATCAAACTACACTACAAGCATGTAACATGCACAGGAATGTGTGCATTTTGTTTCCACTGCTGAACATGCCCCACTGCCACTGCTTTGAGTCAATCAGGCCTGTAAGGAAATCATTGAGTCTCAGTAGGAAGGTTACCCAGAGAGCTGCTTTTGTGGCAATAGGGTATTTTAACCTCTGCTGCATCACCAATCAAATAACGTTAACAAAAGCAAGCATTGGCAAAGCCAATAGGTTTGGCTTGCAAATTCACATGTAAGCCAGACCTACCTCCTGGTAAAAGGTGCCAGGAATGCTGGGTTTGTATTTCAGTAGCCGCACGTCAGCAGAAGCAGTTCCGGTGCCAGGTGCATTGAACCTTAAGAGAGGCCGAGCAGCTGAAAGTGGTTGCTATGGATGACAAAGAGTTGTTCC
Organism: Calotriton arnoldi; assembly: GCA_963921515.1. Classification (NCBI taxonomy): domain Eukaryota; kingdom Metazoa; phylum Chordata; class Amphibia; order Caudata; family Salamandridae; genus Calotriton; species Calotriton arnoldi. The sequence continues at coordinate 520,774 of CAWUFW010001160.1, forward strand.
ACTAATGGAATCTATTGGGGGAACAGACCTTTGGCCTCACTGGCTATTCCGTTGTTTTGCTGCAATGTGAACCAATGTGTCTTGAACTGGATAAAATACCGAAAAGGACTGGCTTTTGTATATAATTAATGTATTATATAAATAACTAGGCTTCCAAACCACTACCATATGAATTTGCCGTTCAGTAATTATGAACAATAAATAATTGCCTTTACCGAATCACAAATTGAAATGAACAGAGCAACATCAATCTTAAATATCGATTTATTTTGAGTCATATTCCCAATTTACTCATTCCAATTTGCAATTTGGTTTCAATTGCAAATTGTCACTGGCAACAACCAATGACATCAGAAGCAGGAAGTAGGAAGTAGGCCAACTCTTGCACATTGCAGGCCAGAGGAGGTCTCTATGGGAGCTGAGCCTGAATTAAGTAGAAAGATCAGCAGAAATGGCAAGCCAGGAAGCAGAACGAAAAGAGACAGGAAGAAAAAGAAAACAAAAGTTTAGTGATCAGGAACAAGAGATTTTGGTGGAGAAGTGTGTGATAAACAATGACCAACTTTTCAGAAAGGGTGTAACTGGCTATCATTCAATCTATGAAGATGAGGATTTGTCAGAGAATAACGCATGAGCAAGTTAATGCAGAAGGAGTCACCACTAGGAGCATAGAAAAGATACATAACTGATGGGCCAACCCGCGATCCAGGACCAATGAGAAGATGGCCAGTAGAAGGAAGGAAGCAGCTGGTTCTCAAGGGAGGGGAACCATGCACTGCGGCACTACCCACTCCATTGGAGGAGACCATTGAGTCGACTCTGCTGCCTGATGCTGTCACTGAATTCAGTCAACACCACACATACCTCCAGGTTAGTTCCTACGTTACTGGAAGAATCAGTTTTCTCTACCATGCATGCAGTGGGCTTGATTGTGTAGTGCACAGCCGCATGTCACAAAAGCCATTGATACAGTATGAAACACATCCCTGACAGCTATTAGTTAGACCAGTAAAACGTATTCTGGGACTTATAGTAATGTATAATATACCACACAGATCAGCAATTACAAGCCTTGCAGGCACTGGGAAGCATGATGGACAGTCTGTCTGGCAACATACATGCATTCTCTCACCTAGGACAGTAGGCATGCAGGGGATTTGTGTTTACACGTTGTTTACATATTATGCACCTGTGCTGGTTCCATTTCACGTATTAAGACAGCGTGCTTTTAGTTCATATACTCGTATAATATGCAGTGCTTTGTTTAGGCCTAACAGTTTTTTATATGAACTGTTGTAGGTGAATATTACTAGGAGTTTTATCTCATAATGCATCATAAGTCACAAGCTTGTTTTTTGACGTCAGCCAATTAAACAATTCACACATAGGGGGTTATTTATGAGAGCCTTGCGTCACTTTTGCACCACGTAAAGTGATACATGCGTGACGTAGGGCTCTGAATCAGACTTATGAAGCCACACAAAGCCACCTTGTGTGCCTCTGAGTGGCCTCATAAATCTTGAGTAAGGCGACACTGCGCAAAGTGCTGCGTCGCCTTACTCTGTGTTAGGGAGGCTTTCCATGGGCGTTGCGGTGGGTGTTTCCACGCAACACTCATGGATTTTGACACTGCCCCAGATTTACAAAATAATGTAAACCTGGGGAAGTGCTAAATCCTTATAGACATTGCAAGAGACGACGTAGACTCAAATATGCCCTCATCTATGTTCATCATTTCCTCAACACTTTTCTGCAGCATGATCATCGTGTTATTATCAGGTATGGATATTTTTCTTTTGGGTGTCAGAGCACTGACACAGCAGGCACAACATGCCGGGAGGCAGTGTATGCACAGGAAACATGACAAAATAACGCCTGCTACTATTACCAAAAAGATAAGTATTTTCCAACCCCATGTCATCAGTATTCTCCAGAACCACCCTGATAGTGTCCAGGTACCTGTCTCCTGGTGTATTTCGGCTGATAACCTATGTAATTTCTGTATCGCTGAATAGGCATTGGGTGCGTAATCAGGTATGTACACGCAACAGCTACTGCCAATGACACGACAGGCCTCTCATCGGTCTGCAAGGATGACATCTAACACCATCCGGTTTTGTAAGGTAACTAATCTCGTAGCTTGGAGCTCTGCTGTAGTATTTGTCGCTACCCCCGCTGTGGTATTAATAACTGCCTCCACAACTCTAGTGAGCCGACGAATTTCTATACTATTGTCTATAGGGCCCCAAAAGGGGAAAAGGCCCTTTGCGACATCCTCAAATTGCTGTGCGGCTGTATCTGTCTGATCTACATCCTTCGGATCAAGAACCCTTTTTAGCCGGGACAGGCGCCTACTCCTACGCTGCAACTGATGAACTCTGTGATAATTGGACGGAGCAACATACACAAGGGGAAGAGAAGTAGGGTCCCGTTTTACCATCTAACAAGAAACCCACGTCTCACTCTGCACTACCCACCAAACATGACACTCCCAGATAGGCCCCACCAGTTAGGCCCTGATAGATGTCCTAAGTTGTCCACTTTCCTTCATCCTCGTAGCACATTACACATAGGCCCAAGCCCACCTTCTTAGATACCCACATATAGGCCCAAGAATACCTTCCCAGATACATACATATAGGTCCACAGAGCCCAGTGTCTCTTGTTATCATTTTTTAATAAAACAGATCTCGCAGGCTTCACTGATCTGACAGCAGGAACCTGTGCCATCCACCGCGACACTAGCCCCCCATGTAAATTTCCACAGTTACGAGAATAAGATTAGCCCACACGTACGTGACATTCTGCTGGTACATCTGGCTGTTTCACAAGCAAGGTTGGCAATATTTTTAGTTATGAAACTTTCCGCGCTTGCTTAACTGAAACTGAAAAAGACGGCAACGTGACAGAGAAATAATATATAAAATATTATTTTCTGAGCATTTTACGGTAAAAGTTATCCTTTGTTTACTTTCTGCGGTCAAGAGCACTGACCACCTGCTAAAAGCCCCTAGTTTCACCATGATACCACTTCTCAGTTCTACATAAAACTTTCCACAGTTACTGTAAGCGGGCGGTCAAGGGCCCGCGTCAGGACCCAAGTCAGACGTGGGTAGAAGTTCTGCATTTAGCCATATAAAATAGCTGCACCCAGGGTGCGGCCCCGAACTCTCTCCAAACCAGTGCCTTGCTGCATTGTGAGGGTTCCCGATCGATCGTCATCCTGACTGGGCCTAGAACTTCTACTTCCAAGGTGGTAATGCTCCTATCTGATTATTTGCCTTTTGGCTTTGTCAGCCTATCTGATTATTTGCCTTTTGGCTTTGTCAGCCTATCTGATTATTTGCCTTTTGGCTTTGTCAGCCTATCTGAATATTAGCCTTTTGGCTTTGTCAGTTTATCTAATTTAGCTCATCCAAACCCAAGCCATTGCATTTGTCTTAGCTTTAACTGCGTAGTCTTGAATGGTGTTGCTTTCTTAAGAAAAGATTTGCCTTCTAGGCACTATCCTATTCATCACCTTTAAATTCAGGGTTGCCCCTTGGGCAGCTGCTCATAGAATGATATATAGATATACATTTCTGCTTCATTTGAACAATTGATTTATAACATTGTCGATGCCTCTATTTTTCATCCTGCTCATGTGTTGATGGGCAACATTTAAATTGAATTGTTTTCTGTGTTTTTGAACTGCTTAAATAAAGTGTCACTGTATTTTACATCGTTGTTCCTTCTTTCCAAGTGAACGAGCAGAGTGTGGGTCAGGCTCTCAGGAGTCGGTAAGCAGAAGGGTGTGGCCATCCATTTACCCTCAAACAGAAGGAGGAAAGAGAGATAACATCTACCCGACCAACCCCTTGGGAGCCATACATAAGCGTGGGAGCCGCAGACAAAGTAAACATTGGGGGTGGAATTAAGGGCGGACTATCGCTCGTTCTCAATTCATTTGTGGAATTGCATCTACTCTCCCCTACCACTACCTTCCCTGTCCCCTGGACACAAAAACTAGCTGTTGTGTTGATCACCGACACTAGTATTGCATTGTCCTCAGTAACATTACGAGCCTGGAAAGACTGGAAATACTCAGACATGTTAAGCCCCTGGAAATCAGCCATTTCCATTTGAAGCCATGTCTCATTTTTTACAGTTTTATATGCGTTCATACAAGACTTAAAAAACATTCTACCGAACATCTCCTGTCCTGCCGGTCCTCCGAAAGGAACCCTATGACGGGGTTGTACATTCTGTACCATAGTGCGAGAATGAGCAGGTGCCTTATTCAGAGTAGGGAGTGGTGAATGTTGCTGCACCATGCTAAGCAATTCAAACCAGCCCTCACAACTACTAATGTATGACAGTGGCATGGACATCAAATTTTCAACTTTGTGAGTCACTGAGGGAAGCAGTCCGCAAACGCAGCAATTTGTTTTGTTGGACACATTGTGGACTTGATGCAACATTTGCACAAAAACATTTCAGTGTAAGACAACCTATGCATTGCCTTGTGTGGAGCCAAAGTAACAAAAACATGCTCGGGTGTAGGAGTCGTCGTACCAACCAAAGAGTGTACTGGATATTTTTCCTCCAGAAACCATGTTATTCCAAGTACCGTTATTAAAGAAATCACAACGATCACTACAAAAACTATTTTACTCTTTGTGGACCAACCAGACCAACTAGACCAATCTCGCGCTAAACGCGGTACTGCAAATTGCTGTTCCTCCTCCTCAATAGGTCGACCAAACGGGTACATTGTGAGACAAGAAAAGGTATATAATGAAACTGATAAAGGGGGTGAATGTTCCCAGTGTTTCAGAGCCTCACTGGCAGGCTCCTATGTTCATCAACGTTGGCGCTCTTGAGCACCGGCGGTGGAGCTGCTCAGTCCTAGCTCGGATCCGTATCCCATGTTGCAGGGAAATGTACTCCCCTCCTGGAGAGCACACTCAACTTACCCTGTACAATGTCCGGAACAGTGCACCAATCTTGTCTCTGTCTAAACTAACGCCGTTGGTACCACAGCAGGGTACACCCTAACTTGCACAGTCCATCCCTAACTAATCTGACTTTTCCTTTGGTGCACTATTCCTCCGTCGAGGGCGCAAATTGTACCTGGCTACTCCAGGCACAGAGGGGTCATTAAAAGGGGGTCAGGCTTAGAGGGGTCACTAGAAAGGGGCTTAGACACTGAGGGGCCAGCTGAAGAAGGCTCGGACTCGATAGCTCTGATCTCCTGGGGTGTCGCCGCATTTAATACCTCATCATTCTCCTGTCAGTTTGGGTCCATATGAGCTTGGCATCGGAGAAAGGAATGAATTGCGGTACTTGTTCGCACTCCGAGTCCCCTACTCCATCCCTCACCCACTGGTTGTAGGGTAAGGGCAGGGGTACCTTGCAGCAGTGCGAGGAATGAATACAGTTCTTTCGACCATCGACCTTTATGGCTGTGCGGGTCGCGAGGAGGACCTGGACCAGTCCTGTCCAGTGAGGCTCCAGACTTTTCTTCCGCTGGAATCGCTTGACCATCACAAAGTCGCCAGGCCGTATATCATGTCCAGGCCCCTCAGGTGGGAGGCTTTCATGAATCTGTTGGTGAATAGAACGCAAATTTTCAGTCAATTGATAGAGGTAATCTGTCAATAGTGGGTACTCTATCTCAGAAAACCGACGAGGTCGCGGGACGCCCCAGACATTTGCCGGGTGCCCGAACACGACCTCGTAGGGTGGCAATCCTGTTCTAGAGTGAGCAGTTGTTCTTGTGGACAAGAGAGCTAGTGGTAAAGCATCTGGCCATTTTAAGTCCTGTTGACTCTTGAATCTTTGCCAACTTCAGTTTGAGAGTACCGTTGTACTTCTCAACCAAACCTGCTGACTGCGGATGGTTTGCAGCATGAAACTTCTGCTTTATGTGCAGACCATCGCAGATTAGCTGTATGACTCTGGCATTAAAATGACTTCCGTTATCACTCCAGATCAAGCGGGGCAAACCGAAGCGAGGAAAGAACTCCTTCAGGAGTACCTTTGCCGTCGCCAGGGCTGTTTTCTCTTTAGTGGGGTAAGCCTCAACCCATTTGCTGAATGCACAGACAACTACCAACACATGCTTCAAATTATTGACCCTATCTAACTCGATGTAATCAAGCTGGAGGACCTCAAAGGGAAATGAAGGTTGTGCAAAATTTCCGGGTGGTGTAGGGGTACCTTTCCCAGGGTTGTGCATCATGCACACCATGCAATACTTCACTAAATGGACAGCCGTCTTGGATATGTTATCATTCTGCCATACAGGGTCTAACAACCTGCAATTGCCCTTAGCACTAATATGGGCTGGGCAATGGGCCATAGTAACCACAGGAAGAGCATACACATCTGGCAACATCCATCTCTGCTTCCCTGAATTTCGATCCAGCATCCCTCATCATTCAGACTTGCTGTGCTTTCTTGCCACACTGCCAACTCCTCTATTGTGGCCCCACTCTGTATTTCCTTCACATTCTCTAGGGTGTCCTCAAACATAGTAACCTCGGGCACCCATCTAGCGGGACCTGCTACAAACATTCTTTTCATCTTGGTTCGGGCTGTCTGTCTGATCTGCAAATGCATTACCCTTTCCTACATCATCAGTAATCTTCTTGTGAGCCCTACACTTCACTATGGCCAATTTCTTTGGGAGTGTCAAAGCCGACAAAAGCCTATGTATGAGCTGGCCATGTTGGATCTTGGTCCCGTGGGAAGTAAGGACCCTCTCTCTGCCCAGAGCCACCCAAAATTATGGGCGACTCCAAAGGCGTACCTTCTGTCCATATAAATATTGACAGTCAGTCCCTCATTCAACTCGCATGCGCGAATAAGAGCTACTAACTCAGCTGCTTGGGCGGACTGATAGGGAACTCGTGATGTCTCAACTACCGTGTGCAGTGTAGTAATCGTGTATGCTGCAGTGATGGTGCCATCTGGTAATTTGAAACAAAAGCCATCAACATATAGTTCCCCTTGGGGGTCAGATAAGGGAACATCAGTCAGGTCTACCTGTCCCTGCGTCTCTTCCTCTGTTCGAAAAATGCAATCAGGTATGTCAATTTCCTCATTCTCAGAAGGGAGAGGTAGTAACGTGGCTGGGTTCAGAGTGGCACAGCGTTTGATCGTGATATGCTTTTGGAAGAGCGTTAGCTCGTAACCGGTCAGACGTGCACTGGTAAGGTGCTGCATCTTTGTCTTATTCAAAAGTGTATCCACAGCATGGGGTACAATAACTGTAAGGTCGGTATCAAGTACGAGCCCCGCCGATTGTCTGATAGAGACAGCCACAGGCGCGACCGCTCTTACACAGCTTGGGAGGGCTCTTGCGACGGGGTCAAGCAGAGCAGAAAAGTAAGCACACGACCTTTGCTTATCTCCAAATTTTTGTTTTAAAACAGAAAGCGCACAACCAGACGTCTTGTGTACTTACAGCACGAACAGCTTGGCATAGTTAGGCGTACCAAGCACAGGTGCCGAGCAGAGCGCAACCTTTAATTGCTCAAAAGCATGCTGACATTCAGGCGTCCAAAGCAGGGGTTCATGCACATCTTTAGTGGTTAATGCGAGCAGGGGTTTTGTTAGTAGGGAATAGTTAGGGATGCATTGGCGACAGTAGGAAGTAATGCCAATAAAAGCACGCACATCTTTCTGAGTTTGAGGAAGGGGCCTTTTAACAATGGTACTGATGCGTTCCGGAGTCAATCTCCTACCCTCCTTTGACAGTAGGTGACCTAAGTAGGTGACCTCCTGTCGACAATATTGGAATTTTGAAAGGGAGACTTTATGACCATGGTGGGCTAGATGAAGCAATAGTTTTACTGAACTATCTGTGCAACCGTGCTCAGTTTCGGAAGCAATGAGAAGATCATCAACGTACTGAAGCAATACATTACCTGTAGAGAGCAATAAGGAATCCAACTGACCTTTCAATGCCTGACTATAGATACTCGAACTCTCAGTGTACCCTTGTGGAGCGCGACAGAAGGTAAAGCTTCTACCAGCTAGGGTAAATCCGAAAAGATACCTACTGTCAGGATGGATAGGGATGCTAAAGAACGCATTTTTCAGGTCAATGACAGAAAAGAACTTAGCAGAAGAAGGGATCATAGTCAAGAGTGTCGTAATGTCCGGAACCACTGGAAACTGGGGAACCACAATCTTGTTAACTTCACGGAAATCAATCACAAAACGATAAACATCTGCATGGTCATCAGAGGGACCCGAAGGTGCCTTTTTGAGTATTGGAAGAATAGGGCTATTGCAAATATTAGCGGTCGTCTCCTCAATCACTCCTTTCTCAATCAAATCCTGCACAATACTTAACAAAGCTCGCTCACCAGCCTGCGGTGATTTGTACTGAGGGATGCGAGGCAAAATAACATTTTCCTTAACAGTAATGGAAACAGGCGATATCTCTAACAGTCCCACATCTGTGTCGCCCGCTGCCCACAGAGTGGATGGTACATCTTTAAATTTGACGGGAAGGGGCGCAACTTTGGACAAACACTGCTTAGCGCGGACTACATCTGGGCCAATAGTCATTAAACACCTTCCGGGGAACAATAAATTGTGGCATGCAACTTCTTTAACAAATCCAAGCCCATCAAATTCTTGCAATTGGATGTCAGCAAGAATGGTGAATCCACAGTGAAAGGGCCAATAGTCAATGCAAGGGGTTTGGAAATGGGGCTTACAACTGGTACACCAGAAAATCCTACCGAAACATTATTACGGCCAGACAGAGCCGCCCCAGGGACCAAGAAATGAGAAATAGAACTGTTCATTGCACCTGTATCGACCAAAAACTCCTTAGCCGAACTATACACATCCGCACTAACGTACAGACCGTGTTGATCTACAGGTATCGAAACTGGTCCCTCACTCTGTCCCTGGCTGTCCTAACTGTAAGAAATCCCTGTCCCCTCGTCCATGTCATAATCATCATGATAATACTGCCATCCTCGGGGGTCATCAAAATAATTTTGGTCAGAACGACCCTGCGATGTCTCAGCATTCTGAACCCTATCCTGACCACCTGCACCACGACCCCGTCCACGAGAACCCCGTCCTCTGGGGGACGCCACCTTCTGTAGAAGTACAGGACACTCGCTACGTCAGTGTCCTTCCTCTTTACAATACGCACACTGATTCGGCCCTACAGGCGCAGCATTCCTGCTTGTATGGGGAAGCTGCCGAGCCGGACCACCACCACCGCGTCCTCTACCATTTCCCCTGGATGCCTGCAGTAACAACATCTTAGTCTTCAACTCTTTGTGCTTCTTCTCTGTCTTCTCCTTCTCCTCATTCTCCCTATGCTCATAATACTGCGCCATGTTCAAAATAACAGAAGGGGAAGATGTGGACCATGTGCTTTCAGAAGCTTATAATCGTGTTGCAAGTTCAGGAAGCAAATTCGAGACAAACCTATTAACAAACAAACTGACACCACCCTCATCACTCACCATGAACCGACAGGTCAACGCCGTCACCTCCAGCTGCTTCAACACCCTCCGCATCCTCCGCAAGACCTTCAAGTGTATCCCCCCTGAGTCAAGGAAGACAGTCACCCAAGCACTCATCACCAGCAGACTGGACCATGGAAACACATTCTATGCCAGTATCAACAAGTCTCTATTCCGCAAACTCCAGACAATACAGAACACCGCTGCCAGACTCGTCCTCGGCATCCCCCGACACGAACACATCAGCCAACACCTACAAAGTCTCCACTGGCTCCCCGTGGAGAAAATGGTCACTTTCAAAATCCTCACTCACGCCTACAAATGCCTACACAACAACAGACCCAAATACCTCAATGTTGGAGAGTAGGATCTGCTTCACATGGGTAGCCCCACTTTTTGCTGATGCTTCACTGTTTTTCGACATTAGTCTGGCTGGGGCCCTGCTAATCAGAACCCCAGCCTAGCTGCTTCCTCTCTAAAATGGTTTCCATGTGCCTTAGGCACATCACTGATTGGGATCTGGAGTGCCCTTATAAGTCCCTAGTATATGGTATACTATGTACCAAGGGCATAGGTACCTCAGAGGCCTGCCAGGGGCTGCAGCATGTATTATGCCACCCCTGGAAGGCCATCCAAACTGACACCACAGGTCTGCTACTGCAGCCTGGGTAAGGTGGTGCATGCACCCCTTACTGTGATATAGGTTACCTATATCACTAAATACATACACACATATAAACCTATAAGTCACTCCTAAGGCAGGCCTTATCAATCCTAAAGGCAGAGTGCATGGTTCCTATGTGAGAGGGTGCCCCTGCATGAGCAGGGCCCCTCTGCAGCGTTCGGAGACCCTTCTCTGATGCTGTTTGTAGTGCAGCCTGACCATATACTCATAAGCGCATTATAATCTCGCGTTAAATGCTAACTTTGGAATGGCTGCACCTAAACATGTCGTGTTTGGTGTCAAACATCTTGGAATACTACCCCCCGCCAATTCTGGCGGCGGGGGTAGCATTCCACCCTTCTAGAGGGAAAGACATGTTAACTCTGGCTAGCCCGGTAACTTCTTTCCAAAGCCCTGGAATCACAAAATGGATGCTGCTGCCACAGACACAAGTCTGGCCTCCTGCTGCTGGACGAAACTCCGGCAGGGGAGGCCTGGACAATAGGTTTCCTGTCCCAGGGAGGTGTGACCACCTCCCAGACAGGATAATGTGTATCGGGGCTGGGCGGGAGCACTTTCGGGTGCTTTGAAGTCCTGCACTGGGGGCACATTTGGTGTCCCTGTGCATACCCCAGTTCAAACCGGATCAGGGGCTTGCAGCCCCTGCTTTGGCGCGAACTGGACAAAGGAAAGGGGTGTAGCCACCCCTCTGCCCTGACCCACCCATAGGTGGGGCCACAGAGTAGTCCAACCCCTATCCTTAGTATAAGTATAGGCACCCAGTCCTTAGGACTTTAGATTATCCCTGGACGAAACTCTGAAACTGAATCCTGGACCTTCGACGCTCTACTCACGATTAGAGGACAGAAGAATCTCCCTTGGGGTCAAGGAGTGACTCCCCTGCTCGGCAGGCACCAAAGAAGCATCTGTCCGGTTCGCATTTCTGAAGCTCCCGTCGGACGCCGAAGTCATCGCATCACCAGAGGTGGATTCTCAGACTTCCCTGAGGCTACCCTGAGTCCCCAGCAAAGCTGAGGCCCGTGGCTATCGTGGGTGACTTGAGACCGTGACCCCTGGACACCGAGCACATTTGCAAGTGCATCCTCTTCTGGGTCTCCCAAGAAGTCGTGCTTTGGGCTCCGAGTAGCCCTAGCCTCCAGCACCAACTGCACCGAAGATCACTGGCCCCCACTCCACGAGTGTCCTGTAAGCCAGATCCACGTGCGGCGTCACGAGGCTCCTTCGCGGTCGCTAGCCCGTTGGCTAGTAGCCCTTAACGAAGGCCAATCTTTTTCTAACTTGGCATCCTGGTTGCTCCAGGCCTGCCCTCACTTACCCTTGCTGGGTGAGTTCCCCAGACCTTGCTGGTCTGCACCATCGACGATCTTCCTCTGCATCAAGACTTGCCGTTGACAAGGCTTGTTGGGTCCAATCCGGTCGCCGACACCTCAGCACTCGACAGACATCGTGTACCAGCCCGAATCCTGCTCCTGGTCACCGACAACACCTCCTGGACCTCGTGGCTGAAGAGTCAAGACGACCGTCAACGCACCTGAAGCACTTGACATCGGTGGGCATCTGTCCATCGCCTTCCTGGTCACTGGCTAGTGACCCAGACTCTGTCCCCTCTACTTTCAGGTTCTTCAGAACTCCGATCCACTCTTGGATCCACCCGGACACTTTTCTCTTGGTCGCCAGCAGCACTTTGCAGCAGATCGCCATTCAAATCGACGACGAAACCCGACCCCGAAAGGCACCTATGCACCCGGCTTCCCTGGGTGAGGTAACACGAGTACTCCGGTGCTCCCGTGGGTAGAGACTCTTCAAAGTCCTAGATCTCAAAGGGTTTGGCCCAAGTCCTCTTTTAAGTGTCCCTTTTCTCTAATTTCCCGATCACGACTTTCTCCATAGAAGTCAACGGCGTATCGCGGTTGTGTATTTACACTGCACGCGTCTCCCGTGGGTCCCCTGTGTCACTACCTTGGGTGGTTCCTTGTGGTCCAAGCACTTCTAGAGGCTCTAGGCCTAGTGTCTAGTTCAGTCGTGGTTCTTATACCACTTTATTGGTATATGGTTTGGTACGCCCCTAGGGCCCAAACGTGTATTTGTGCTTTTACTGTGTTTAAATAACTTCTAACTTATGTACTTCGAACTCTAGCCTCATAAAGAGACTAGAGGGGTGTGTTTAGCAATAAATACATATATTTTGAATATATACCTGGTGTGGTGCTCTTTCATTTGGTCACTCAAGAGATTATATACTGGTAAAACAAGCTGCTTTACATTCCTTCAAGACTTAGCCTGAAGGCTGCTCTCCATAGCTACCACTAGGATAGCTTTCAATAAGGTTGTCTTTAACCTATCTCCAATAAGGGGTTGTTTGGACTGGTGCAAGGTGCCCACTATAATTAGTGGACAGCATATACCAGGCCAACTTCTCACATTGGTGTGCAGCGTGTGGGATTCCAGCTTGCTATTGTTTTACCAGATAATCTCAATTGAATTGATCAACTGAAAACCACTAAAGGTACCTAAGGTACATATAATTTAAGCTTAGAATACAGTAAGTTCTACTGAACTTAGAGTTGTGTGTTAAGGGATAGCACAACCCTTTCTACAACTCAAGAGAGTTTAGTAGGCCACACTAGAGTAGGTAGTGCATACACCACACCACACTAGTAATGTCTTTAAGGGTAGGATCTAAAGAATCCTTGCAGGAAGCCATTGAGCTTCCACTCTCCAAGTATGATACACTCCCATTCTTGGAATTGAGAGCTTTATGCAACTTGAGAAAAATAAGGACAGGCCAAAGCCCCACCACCCAACACCTCAAGGAGTTGTTGGTGGCTTATGACCTTAGTAAGCCCTTGGGGACTGAAGGGGTAGGAGCCGAGGGTGGGGCAGAAGATGAGGATGGGACCAGGGGTACCAGTACCCCCAGCCCCCCCTCTGAAACTGACCAGGAGGGCGACAATGGCCCTGACCTGGATAATCCAACCCCTCCTGAGGAAGATGAAGAAGAGGATCAGAATGATGCCCCCTTTGTCCCCCCAGGAAGGATTGTGAGTGTGCCCAGAAGGTCTAGATCTTCTTCTCAGGAGTCTAACCACTCTGGCACCTCAATAGGGAGCTCTGTCTCATCTCATAGGAGGGAATCCTCTCATGAGAGAAGAAAGAGGCTGGTTCAATATGAGGAAGCTCAGCTTGAACTCAAAAAGAAGCAACTAGCCATAGACAGGGAGTCCCTAGATCTCTTTAGAGAGAGAAGAAAGTTGGGACTAGAGTCCCATGGTGGCAGCCATATCCCTAGAGATAGGGAAAGGTCCTATGACCATAGGAACCTGAGCAAGATTGTCCCTCCCTATCAGAATGGGGATGACATCCACAAGTGGATAACTGCTCTAGAGAGGGCCTGTAAGGTACAGAAGGTCCCTCAGGAGCAGTGGGCAGCAATCTTGTGGCTCTCCTTTGCTGACAAAGGTAGAGATAAGCTCCTCACTGTTAGAGAGGAGGATGCTGATAATTACAAGGTCTTGAAGAGTGCTCTTATTGATGGGTTTGGCCTAACCACTGAACAGTACAGGTTGAAGTTCAGAGATACCCAAAAAGCACAGACTCAAGACTGGGTAGACTATGTGGATTGTTCTGCCAAGGCTCTGGAAGGCTGGTTGATGGGCAGTAAGGTGTGTGACTTCTCAGGATTGTACAATCTGATAATGAGGGAGCAGATTCTTAATAACTGTCAAAATCAGCTGTTGCATCAATACCTGGTAGACTCTGATCTGACCTCTCCCCAAGAATTGGGAAAGAAGGCAGACAAATGGGTCAGAACCAGGGTGAAGCAGAAGGTACAGAACCAAGGTGGGGAAACCAAGAAGCAAGATGCTAAGAACTCTGAAAAGGGTGGGGAGAAGGGTAAAGATCAAAAGTCTTCATCAGGCCCCCAAAAATCTTCTTCTGGTGGGGATTCACAGTCTACCAAAGGGAAAGGCCAAAGAAAACCATGGTGCAAGGTCTGTAAGCAAAAGACCCACTGGACCAGTGATTGCACCAAGTCCAAAGACTCCAGTGCAGCACCCACCAATGCCCCTAAGGCACCTGTTCCCCCTAGTACAGTTGGTGGGAGTGCTCCAGCCAAGGGTTTAGTAGGGTTCACCCTGGGTACTGAGTTGGGCTCTGACCTAGTCAGAGAACTGACTCAGGCTGTGTTAGTCTGTGATGGAGGCATGGATGTGACCTCCACTGTGAGTCCCAGTAATCTGGGCAAGTACAGACAACAGCCTTTAATCAATGGACGTGAGGCTTTGGCATTTAGGGACACAGGGGCAAGTGTCACAATGGTGACACAAGACCTTGTGAATCCTGGGCAAGTTATACTTGGTGAGATGTACCAAGTGACCAATGCTAGCAATGTCAGAACAGACCATACTCTGGCAGTTGTTAACTTCTCCTGGGGAGGGGTAACTGGCCTTAAGAAGGTTGTGGTAAGTGCAAACCTACCAGTCGAATGCTTGCTTGGCAATGACTTAGAGACTTCTGCTTGGGCAGAAGTGGAGCTCAGGACCCATGCAGAAATGCTGGGGATCCCTGCAGATGTGTTTGCTGTGACCAGGTCACAAGCCAAAATGTCTAGCACTGAACAGGCCTTGGATTCTGGAGGAATGGACCAAGTGCCTTCCAAGAGGAGGAGTAGTAGGGTTAAGGCAGTGCCTTCCCCCTTGGCTCAGGAGGAAGATCAGTCCCTTGAGGGGGATGATCTCAGCCCTGAAGAAGGAACTGTCCCAGAGGAACTTGAACCTGACCAGGTTGAGTTCTTGGGGACAGGGGGACCTTCTAGGGCAGATCTGAGCCAGGAGCAGCAGAGCTGCCCCTCCCTTGAACCCCTCAGACAGCAAGCTGCTGCTGAGGCTGCTGGGAAAGCTAGTGGTCCCCATACAGTGTATTGGGATGATGGACTCCTGTACTCAGAGAGTAGAGACCCCAAGCCTGGTGCTACCAGGAGGTTGGTTATACCTCTGAAGTTCAGGGGCTTCCTATTGACCCTAGCCCATGATATTCCCTTAGCAGGTCACCTGGGCCAGAACAAGACTTGGGACAGAATTGTCCCTCACTTTCACTGGCCCCACATGTCTGAAGACAGCAAGGAGTTTTGTCGCTCCTGTGTAACCTGCCAAGCCAGTGGCAAGGCAGGTGGCACTACAAAGGCCCCCTGATACCACTACCTGTGGTGGGGGTGCCCTTTGAAAGGGTAGGGATTGACATTGTTGGTCCCATGGATCCCCAAACAGCCTCTGGGCACAGGTTTATCCTGGTGGTAGTGGATCATGCCACCAGGTACCCAGAAGCTATTCCCCTCAGGACCACTACAGCACCTGTGGTGGCAAGGGCCCTCCTGGGAATTTTCTCAAGAGTGGGCTTTCCTAAGGAGGTAGTCTCAGACAGGGGTGCTAACTTCATGTCTGGGTACTTAAAAGCAATGTGGAAGGAGTGTGGAGTGACTTATAAGTTCACCACACCCTATCACCCACAATGCAATGGTTTAGTTGAGAGATTCAACAAAACCTTGAAGGGCATGATTAAAGGGCTCCCAGAAAAGCTTAGGCGTAGATGGGACATACTCTTGCCCTGCCTTTTATTCGCATATAGGGAGGTGCCTCAGAAGGGAGTTGGTTACAGCCCTTTTGAACTTCTGTTTGGCCACCCTGTGAGGGGTCCACTGTGCTTGGTGAAGGAAGGATGGGAGTTACCTCTCAAGCCCCCAAAGCAAGATATAGTGGACTATGTACTTGGTCTCCGCTCCAGGATGGCTGAGTACATGAAAAAGGCAACCAAAAACCTTGAGGCTAGCCAGGAACTTCAAAAGGCCTGGCATGACCAAAAGGCTGTTCTGACTGTTTACCAGCCAGGACAGAAGGTGTGGGTGTTGGAGCCAGTGGCCCCAGCAGCTCTCCAGGACAAATGGAGTGGACCCCACACTATTGTTGAGCAGAAGGGTGAGGTCACTTACTTAGTAGACCTAGGAACACCCAGGAGTCCCCACAGGGTTCTCCATGTCAACAGGTTAAAACCATATGTGGACAGGGCAGACATGGGCTTGCTCATGGCTACTGATGAAGGGCAGGAGGAAGAGAGTGACCCACTCCCTGACCTGCTCTCACAGAACCCTGACGATGGGTCAGTTGATGGTGTAGCCTTGGCAGGCAGCCTCACTACCCAGCAACAAACTGATTGCAGGCAAGTTCTCAATCAGTTTAGACATATGTTTTCACTGACACCCAGTCAGACCACCTGGTGCACTCATGAAGTGGACACTGGGGACAGTCTGCCTATTAAAAATAAGATTTATAGGCAACCTGACCATGTCAGGGACTGTATCAGGACTGAAGTCCAGAAAATGTTGGAATTGGGAGTTATTGAACCCTCAGATAGCCCTTGGGCTAGTCCAGTGGTCCTTGTACCAAAACCTCACACCAGTGGTGGAAAAAGAGAGATGAGGTTTTGTGTGGACTACAGGGGTCTCAATGCAGTCACTAGGACTGATGCCCATCCAATACCCAGGGCAGATGAGCTCATAGATACTTTGGCCTCTGCCAAATATCTCAGCACATTTGACCTAACAGCTGGCTACTGGCAGATCAGACTAGCTGATACTGCAAAGCCCAAAACAGCATTCTCAACCCCTAGTGGGCATTATCAATTTGTGGTAATGCCCTTTGGTCTGAAGAATGCACCTGCCACTTTCCAGAGGTTGGTGAATACAGTTCTCACAGGTCTGGAAGCCTATAGTGCAGCATATCTAGATGATATTGCTGTCTTTAGCTCCACCTGGGAGGATCACCTGGTCCACCTCAGGAATGTTTTACAGGCCCTGCAAAAGGCAGGCCTGACTATCAAGGCCACTAAGTGCCAGATAGGGCAGAGTCAGGTTGTGTACCTGGACCACCTTGTGGGTGGAGGCCAGGTTCAACCTTTGCAGAGCAAGATCCAGACCATCATGGACTGGACTGCTCCCACTACCCAGACTCAGGTGAGAGCCTTCTTAGGCCTGACTGGGTACTATAGGAGATTTGTCAAGGGGTATGGATCAATAGTGACACCCCTGAATGACTTAACTTCTAAGAAAATGCCCAAAAAGGTTCAGTGGACAGTTAGTTGTCAAAAGGCATTTGATGACCTGAAGCAGGCCATGTGCACTGCTCCCATTCTACAGAGTCCTGATTACTCCAAGAAGTTCATTGTTCAAACTGATGCATCTGAATTGGGGGTAGGGGCTGTACTGTCACAATTGAATGAAGAAGGTCAGGATCAGCCAGTAGCTTTTATTAGCAGAAGGCTGACCCCTAGAGAGAAACGTTGGTCAGCCATAGAGAGGAGGCCTTTGCTGTGGTCTGGGCTCTGAAGAAGTTGAGGCCATACTTGTTTGGTACACACTTCCTGGTTCAGACAGACCATAAGCCCCTCTTATGGCTAAAACAAATGAAGGGTGAAAACCCCAAACTGCTTAGGTGGTCCATTTCCCTACAGGGGATGGACTTTACAGTGGAACATAGACCTGGGAGTAACCATGCCAATGCAGATGGACTCTCTAGGTACTTCCACTTAGAACATGAAGACTTAACTGGGCAAGGTTAGTTTAATGTCCCTACGTTTGGGGGGTTGTGTAGGAGAGTAGGATCTGCTTCACATGGGTACCCCCACTTTTTGCTGATGCTTCACTGTTTTTCGACATTAGTCTGGCTGGGGCCCTGCTAATCAGAACCCCAGCCTAGCTGCTTCCTCTCTAAAATGGTTTCCATGTGCCTTAGGCACATCACTGATTGGGATCTGGAGTGCCCTTATAAGTCCCTAGTATATGGTATACTATGTACCAAGGGCATAGGTACCTCAGAGGCCTGCCAGGGGCTGCAGCATGTATTATGCCACCCCTGGAAGGCCATCCAAACTGACACCACAGGTCTGCTACTGCAGCCTGGGTAAGGTGGTGCATGCACTCCTTACTGTGATATAGGTTACCTATATCACTAAATACATACACACATATAAACCTATAAGTCACTCCTAAGGCAGGCCTTATCAATCCTAAAGGCAGAGTGCATGGTTCCTATGTGAGAGGGTGCCCTGCATGAGCAGGGCCCTCTGCAGCGTTCGGAGACCCTTCTCTGATGCTGTTTGTAGTGCAGCCTGACCATATACTCTTAAGCGCATTATAACCTCGCGTTAAATGCTAACTTTGGAATGGCTGCACCTAAACATGTCGTGTTTGGTGTCAAACATCTTGGAATACTACCCCCCACCAATCCTGGCGGCGGGGGTAGCATTCCACCCTTCTAGAGGGAAAGACATGTTAACTCTGGCTAGCCCGGTAACTTCTTTCCAAAGCCCTGGCATCACAAAATGGATGCTGCTGCCACAGACACGAGTCTGGCCTCCTGCTGCTGGACGAAACTCCGGCAGGGGAGGCCTGGACAATAGGTTTCCTGTCCCAGGGAGGTGTGACCACCTCCCCAGACAGGATAATGTGTATCGGGGCTGGGCGTGAGCACTTTCGGGTGCTTTGAAGTCCTGCACTGGGGGCACATTTGGTGTCCCTGTGCATACCCCAGTTCAAACCGGATCAGGGACTTGCAGCCCCTGCTTTGGCGCGAACTGGACAAAGGGAAAGGGGTGTAGCCACCCCTCTGCCCTGACCCACCCATAGGTGGGGCCACAGAGTAGTCCAACCCCTATCCTTAGTATAAGTATAGGAACCCAGTCCTTAGGACTTTAGATTATCCCTGGACGAAACTCTGAAACTGAATCCTGGACCTTCGACGCTCTACTCACGATTAGAGGACAGAAGAATCTCCCTTGGGGTCAAGGAGTGACTCCCCTGCTTGGCAGGCACCAAAGAAGCATCTGTCCGGTTCGCATTTCTGAAGCTCCCGTCGGACGCCGAAGTCATCGCATCACCAGAGGTGGATTCTCAGACTTCCCCGAGGCTACCCTGAGTCCCCAGCAAAGCTGAGGCCCGTGGCTATCGTGGGTGACTTGAGACCGTGACCCCTGGACACCGAGCACATTTGCAAGTGCATCCTCTTCTGGGTCTCCCAAGAAGTCGTGCTTTGGGCTCCGAGTAGCCCTAGCCTCCAGCACCAACTGCACCGAAGATCACTGGCCCCCACTCCACGAGTGTCCTGTAAGCCAGATCCACGTGCGGCGTCACGAGGCTCCTTCGCGGTCGCTAGCCCATTGGCTAGTAGCCCTTAACGAAGGCCAATCTTTTTCTAACTTGGCATCCTGGTTGCTCCAGGCCTGCCCTCACTTACCCTCGCTGGGTGAGTTCCCCAGACCTTGCTGGTCTGCACCATCGACGATCTTCCTCTGCATCAAGACTTGCCGTTGCCAAGGCTTGTTGGGTCCAATCCGGTCGCCGACACCTCAGCACTCGACAGACATCTGGTACCAGCCCGAATCCTGCTCCTGGTCGCCGACAACTCCTCCTGGACCTCGTGGCTGAAGAGTCAAGACGACCGTCAACGCACCTGAAGCACTCGACATCGGTGGGCATCTGTCCATCGCCTTCCTGGTCACTGGCTAGTGACCCAGACTCTGTCCCCTCTGCTTTCAGGTTCTTCAGAACTCCGATCCACTCTTGGATCCACCCGGACACTTTTCTCTTGGTCGCCAGCAGCACTTTGCAGCTGATCGCCATTCAAATCGACGACGAAACCCGACCCCGAAAGGCACCTATGCACCCGGCTTCCCTGGGTGAGGTAACACGAGTACTCCGGTGCTCCCGTGGGTAGAGACTCTTCAAAGTCCTAGATCTCAAAGGGTTTGGCCCAAGTCCTCTTTTAAGTGTCCCTTTTCTCTAATTTCCCGATCACGACTTTCTCCATAGAAGTCAACGGCGTATCGCGGTTGTGTATTTACACTGCACGCGTCTCCCGTGGGTCCCCTGTGTCACTACCTTGGGTGGTTCCTTGTGGTCCAAGCACTTCTAGAGGCTCTAGGCCTAGGGGCCGATTCCGATCTCGGCCGGTAGGGCTCTGAATCGGATTCGGCTTTACCGGATCCGATTCGGAGCCCTGTTTCCCGACCGAACCGTATGCGGGTCCGGCCGAGCGAGTACGATGCGAAATCGCCGACCGACTGGTCCGGGCGTCCCGACCGCTTCGACCGACTCGCTCCCGGCTCGAACCGCTCCGACCGACTCGCTCGGACTCGACTCGCACCGCGCAATGGAGACGTTTCCCGGCCGGGTAAGTACGATGCGCGCCGCGAGCAGTCCGACCGAGCCGCGCACTCCGGCTCGTAAGAGCTGTCGGAGCCGTACTTTGGGGGTCGGTGTCGGACCCCCTGTACGCGTAGCCGCACGAGTCGCACACAGGGGGGACCCATGGGTCCCCCCTACCTGTGCGTGTACGGCGCGAATCGCTTCGCCGCGTACCCGCTGTAGGGGGCGCCCTTGTCCGACTCGCACCCATTGAGTCAATGGGAGCCCGCGTACGCGTTGTACGACCGGCTCCCATTGACTTCAATGGGAGTCCGACCGACTCGAGTCCGATAACATACGGACGCATCGTACTCGTTCGGTCGGACTGCACGGGTCCGATTCGGTCGGAAATCTCTCCGGGTCCGGCTCGGTCGGAGAAATTTCCGGCCCGAATCGGAATCGACCCCCTAGTGTCTAGTTCAGTCGTGGTTCTTATACCACTTTATTGGTATATGGTTTGGTACGCCCCTAGGGCCCAAACGTGTATTTGTGCTTTTACTGTGTTTAAATAACTTCTAACTTATGTACTTCGAACTCTAGCCTCATAAAGAGACTAGAGGGGTGTGTTTAGCAATAAATACATATATTTTGAATATATACCTGGTGTGGTGCTCTTTCATTTGGTCACTCAAGAGATTATAGACTGGTAAAACAAGCTGCTTTACATTCCTTCAAGACTTAGCCTGAAGGCTGCTCTCCATAGCTACCACTAGGATAGCTTTCAATAAGGTTGTCTTTAACCTATCTCCAATAAGGGATTGTTTGGACTGGTGCAAGGTGCCCACTATAATTAGTGGACAGCATATACCAGGCCAACTTCTCACACTCAACGACAGAATCAACTCCACGTACCCAAAAGAAACCTCCGATCTTCCAACCTCGCACTGGCCGAAACCCCGCGCATCCACAGAGCCAGAGCAGGCGGAAGATCCTTCTCTCACATTGCAGCCAAGACCTGGAACGAGCTACCGGCAGACATCAGACGTGCCCCCTCCCTGAACACCTTCAGGAAGACCCTCAAGACCTGGCTCTTCAGCTAAACAGATCTGTGGACCCCCCTCAGCGCCTTGAGACCCTCACGGGTGAGTAGCGTGCTTACAATTCCCTGATTGAACAGACAAATCCTGCCCACTATAATCCAGAAACACCTCCTCAAACTGAGTGAAAAAATCAGACACACTTTCATCTTTCTTCTGACGACAAGCCGATAGCTTGTCCCAGTCAACCTTTCTCGGTGGAATAAGAGAATGCATATAAGTAACAATTCGGCTCGGCAAAGCAAGTATCTCCACCTAAGGCTTTTCACCTGGCTTCCTGTCCTTATCCCAGTCTTTAATTTGATCCCATGTACCTCCCAGTTCCGCGACATGATCCTGTGTGTGCACCTGTCTCCAAATATCTACGGGGACCAGGAGACCAAAAAACATTTCGATATCTGCAAGTGTCATTACTGTCGAGGAAGCAGCTTCATTCAATTCTTTATAATAGGCTGTCAGATTTTTCCTAGGATCAGGTAACTGAGTCTTAAGAGACAAAATCTCACTCCTCTTCCAAGGAGTATAAACCCATTGTTCTTGGAAATGAGCAGCTATACCAGGTCGAACAACTACATCATGTTGATCCCGTAACTCCGGTATTTCAGGGTGATATATGGGGTGGACCTCCCGCATCGGAAACTGAGATACTGAAATGGGGCTCTTCTCGAGGAGCCTTTGTCAATAAGCAATCATCGTCGCAACATTACCGTAAACCTGAGCAGGCACCATGTCAGCAATATATGCATAATCCTTAATATCATACAAAACCTGAGGTGCCACATCCTTAAAACACTGCTCCCAAAGACCAATCAACGTAGCCGACATATGCTTAAGGGCTTGCTGTTGCACAAATGGTTCGTAATCTTTCATCACATTCCACGCGTCATCCAAACCATGAATGGGATTCCGAGCCCACTGGGAAGCCTGATTAGCTACCATCCTTTTCTCTTCCTCCGCCACATCTGACCGAACCAACGCCCGTCCTATACGTTACTTAATGCTCGTTCAGTCTCTATCTGTTGGTCCACGTACTGGTGTCTCACTAATCCCTAACGTTGGGGAGTGTAAGAATACAGTGGGAGTAGTGACAGAAGCACCAGGCATTAGCGTCACTGATGGCTGGGTCGTAGGTGTAAGGGCTGGTGAAAGAGACGCTGAAGCAATAGGTGCGGCAGAGGTACTAACAGTTAGAGTCGCCACAGGCAGCGAAGAAAGTGATAGGACAGGGGGTGCCGAAGCCAAAACAGTCTGATCAGTAGTAGCAGGAGCAGAAACAGCAGAGACGGAAGAACCAGGCGGCTGGGCCTGTGGGGGAAGAGCAGGATATATCCTCTGTGGGGCATATGGGGGTGGGGGTCTAGTATCTAACAATTCCTCTACAAAAACATCCTTTTGCTCTCGGGCCACATAAGACCTGTCAACCTGCAGTTGAAACCTCCTATCTGCACGCTCAATTCCTATCTCCTGCTTCTCTTTATCATGTGCCACAGCTTTTTGAGTCAATATTTTCGTTCTCTCCTTCCGGGCCTCTTTCTCTGCTTTCATTTGTCTTTGTTTAGCCTCTTTCTGCCAAGTTCGTAGAGAATCAAACATAGACTGCCTACTTCATTTTGCACACAATTTGTCCTGCAAAAAATTAATTTTTTGTTCATCAAAGGTGCCAGTCAATGGCCACTGCAACTCAGCATTGTCCCTCGTATATTTGTGCCATAGCGTACTAAACATAATAGGGCCAAGGCCATGTTCACATACATGCCAAAATTCGGGGTGCCTTCCGGAGGCGCTGGTTGACTTTCTTCCAATCGAGCATCAGCAGAACAACAACGACAGCAAGAAACCCAAAACTTACTGCAACCGGGCATTTTCAAAAGTAAGCCAAATTCATTAAGTTGCCCGGCAAAGTGCTCACAGACACTTTGCACCAAAAGCGGTCTTCAAAACCGCACCAAATCCAAAAGTGGTCTTCAAACCACACCAAATACAAACCAAAATGGTACCATATCCAAGTGCAGACCAAAGCAAACTCACCTGGTGCACCGCAGGCCAAGCGATTTTATTCTCCACTGCTGACTCTTCAGACCAAATGGTCAGATCCAAGGGTTTTCACCGTTCAGGACCCCAGCCGGGATGATCACTGGGCGAGGCACCGACTGGTCAGACATACGGGCAGCTGCGAGTTCAGGACTCTCTCCTGCAGGGATCCCTGGTCCGCCAGTCCGACCCGACGTGGCCCCGACCTCCTCACCCGTCCGCGGGCAAGGATGGGTCACCCGATGGGGTCCCTGTTCGGGCACCAACTGAAGGAAGTGACCCGTTTCGGGTCAACCAGGTCACTCACAACCACCTCTCAGCCTTCCATACAAATGAAGAGTCGGTCAGACGGTAGAGAATACAAACTAAGTGTATGTTTATTAAGGTACACTAAAGTGGAGTCCCCTCTGCCCAGTCGCTTGGGGTGCTGCAGAGGGAACTGACATCAGAACTCATGGTATTACATTATGTAGGATTCAGAATCAGTAAAACACTGGAAATTTCCAGATGGGACTAGCTACACAATGAAGGTACAGCAGAAGAAGTTTCAATCCTGAGACTGGGCACACACTATCTGTGTGCCAAGGTCACTCTGCCTGCGCCCATAGCCTAGCTGGTGGGAGCAGGCTTCTATCTTGTGAGAAAGGTATGGGCTAACAATAACAATATATTCATTAGTACAGCGAGGCCCAACCTTGAGAGAGAGAAAGAACACATCATGGCTGCTTCTAGCAGAGCTGAGTAGAGAATAGATCACAATCATAACACAACATGGCGGCTAAACGTAAAATGGTGCTGCGAATGCTAACTTAAGCTGAACAACACATAGCAATACAGCGAAGACATTTCATTATATTCCAACACCGAGGTGAGGCGTAACGAGGAGAAATATCTTTATTTCTTCTCATTTTTTCCTCTTTCTATGTTTGCTGCATTCTGCAGCTCATATAGAAAGAGGAAAACACCTCTTCGGATTGTTTCTGTGCAGGAAGGTGACTTGATGATTTAAACCAGATCTTTGTGACTGGGGGTGAATGTTTGCATTGTTCAGCATTCAGTCCATCATTTGTTCCTTTTGCATAAATTAAATAGTTAACAGGATCAAACAAAGTAGTTCAATGAGGTGTAAACACATTTAGTGGAGGAAGTTAGAATGGGACCTTCGAGTCTTCCAGGGCGCACTTGACCAGTGTTAGTGGAACATACACCACAGCCAAATCTACAAAACCCAAATATATGTTTGTATGTATGTGATTCTTAGTAACTGATCCCACATACCAATAATAAAAATCAATAATAATCTTATGGAATTCATAGGTACTGTTTGATCCAATTGGAAGAAACTGCTAATTTAAAGATGGCAACTCTATGTCTCTGAAGTGAATTGTGTGTGCTTAGTGATGTATTTTGTAATTATTGCACCTTTCTCACTTCAATATTGGGTGAAATAACTTTACACATTGAAGTAGGGTTACGCTGGCATGGCAAATTTAATTACGCCAATATTTCAAAGACACTGTGATATACTCTTTCTTGATATAAGCAGGAATGGTTAAGGGACCTGTTAATTTCTAGAGGAACCTCTGCTCAAAGATGGCAGCCGTGTGTCAACAGGTTTAGATATCATTTGTACACTTGACCCTGAACACAATGGTACTTAAAGATGGTGCTTAAGTTATACGCCGGCACACGATCCACCAACATGCAACACTAATAACATGGAGCATTGGGTAAGTGTGATGAAGATATATTTTGGTATAATTTTCTAGCCTAGCCTGAAGATACAGGCTTCATTAAATACTCTTGTAGCAGTTTTACTTGGGATTTCGGCCCACACAATGACCAGTGATTATTGTTGACAACACCGGAGTTAAAGAGTAACCCATATGAGGGACGCAGTGTGATTGAACTCTTGCTGGTATTTGGTTTAAATAATTTTTCTCTTCTGGTTCACAGTGGGGTGATGAATATAATGTTAATGATGTAGAAAAAGATTACATCACAGGATGTGTTCTCGTGGGCCATGTGGCCATAGAGTTGCACGTTGGTATATAACTGTAAACGTATAAAGTTGGGAGTGTGAAAAGACCTCACTACTCATATAAATGGTGCTTGCAGATAAAATAACCAACTTGTAGTGTCAACTTCGGATCCCAGATCATCATTTCTTTCTTTAATTAATCTCTAGTACCTATGAACACTATGGCTAGTGCTCTGACATCTACAAAGTGGTCAGGACTGTGATTACTAAGGTGCAGTTGGGCAAATAATATTATGATCACACTTCTTCTCACCTATCCGTCTTTTGTGACTTTGGTTTGCAGAACTTTAATCACACATGCTAATAAACTTTAAATGCATGCAGTGCTACGGGTGAGACTACGTTCTGAATTCCACTTTGGCTTTTCTCATCTAAAGTGTGGAGAATAGTACTCTCTGAATATGTGCTTCGTCACGGGTGTGGGATCTATACTGAGTATCACATGATACAGGATCTTAGTCAATACCACAGCCCGGGTCACAAAAGGGATACCAGTAGAGGACTCTGTATAATTACGTATTTTACTCTTCCATTGGACACTAAATCTCTGTATGGAGGTTATGCATATAATGCAGGGATGGCTTTGGATATCACTTGACGTGTAACACTTATGTGTATGTGGGACCAGTTACTCATAAAGCTATAATTACTATTAATCCTGGTATAGAGGTAGCTTGGCACAAAAAGCAGCCAGGCTTAACTTCGAAGCAATGTGTAAAGTATTTATGCAGCAGACAAACAGTAATAAAGTGAAAATACAACATAAAAAAAATCCCACACCAATTTAGAAGAATAGAGCACATTTTAATAAATTATTTGACACCAAAATAACAATTATCCAATCAGTAGAACCTGAGTTATGAGTTTTTAACGTTTAAGGTAAAAAAGAGGGCATAAAAGATCAAAGTGACAACCGCCGACATCTAGTCACACGATAATGGTCTGACCACGATGGAGCACGGGTCAGATGCAAGAAGTGGATTAGGCCCAGTCGGCGCTTACCTTAGAAATTAGAACACATTTTGTGGAAAAATGTCTGAGACAGTAAAGCTCAGCAGGGCAAGGCTGCATGCGGTATCCGAGGAGGAGGCCTTGTCCTTGGGGAGCCGTTGGACAAAGTTGTAGCAAGATTTCCACATATGGACTTAGTCCCTTTTTGGAAGTCAAAAACCTCCAGCTGGACGAAGCTGCAAGATGTAGCCGATGAGGGCTCCATGAGACTGAATACCCCTTCTGCAAAGGATAGCTGAAAAGGATTTGCTGCTGCTGATAAGAACAAAGTGGGAGCTGCCGCGAAGTCAGGCCGACCAGCGATGCACCTTTAGCAGATTGGCGAGCAGGTAAGTACCAGTCTCCTCTCGGTTCTCAGAGCATTTTTGAGGCACAAATTCTCTAAATCCCAGGTTTTTTTTGGGCTATCTGGACACCTTTAGTACCACTTCTAAGGGTCCAGGACTGGAGAGGCATCACATGGAGGGTCATTAATCACTCAGGCTGGGTCCAGGTGCGGGTTCAAGATGGGCGGAGCCTTTTCTGTCCCTGGGGCTCTGATTAGGAGGACCGGAGCGAGGGTAGGACAAAAGCTAGTTGCCACGCCACCCTACGGTATGAGCAACGAAGTGCTCTGCTGACACCCCCCGTAATTTTCGACCTCATAGTACAGGGGTCTCAGAACTCCAGGCCAATCGACCTGGTGAAAAACAGCAACACTGGTTATATCGTGACGTCCAGAACCAGCATTGCAGTGGTGTAAGAGTCGGGATCACTTTCTCCTTTTTTCCACGGTCCTGATGAATTGCCACCAGACCCGCTAGGGGCTTTTTTAGGCAAGAAACATGTCGACCACTTGCACCAGATAGACCCTGCAGGCTCAATGTTTCCAGGCAGGGCTCACAGTTTTTAGTTAGGTTAGTGCACCCCCAGAATAAAGTTAATGACAAGGGCAGTACTAGACCTATTTTAAACTACCCTGCACACTCACCACACTACCTTGCCCACATACCCTCACACACCCAACCGCTTCATCAAAAAAAGATCTCCGCTAAAGAGCCCCTTCACGGGAGCCCGTCGGGCATTGCAGTGCCGGCCCGACGAGGAGCAGGCCCAATGATGAAGCATGACATCCTCCGGGGTGTGTGAGGGCACTCTTTAACAGACCTGAACACTCCTTCACAATTAGGAACTGCACATTGACATTTTTCATATCTTATCTAGGAGCATATGTGCAGGACCTGGTTAAAAAAGCTCCTGGTTCCTTCTATTTAAGAAACTGCTCTGATTAGGAGGCCAGCCAACTAGCCCTGGGAGTTACTCTGGTAGTCCTGGGTTCAAGCAGTGGACCAGGGCCCAAACAGTGGGACAGGCCTCTCAGGGTTCAAGGAAGGCTTCAGGCAGCAGTATAGTCCTTTCAGGTGCAGCAAAGCAGTCTTCTGAAGTACACAGCAAATGACAGCAGCAGGTAGTCCTCTGAGATTCATTCAGAAGGTCCACAAAGTGAACTGAAGAATGGGTCTGAAGGTCCTATTTTTATACTTGTTGCCTTCTTAGGAGTAGGGAAGACGTTTTCAGAGATTTTTCTTTGAAGTGTTTGGAATTTCCTGCCTCCCCTGTCCTGGCTCCAGCCTGGCTGTAGGCACAATGCACTAATGAAGTTCTTTGTGTGAAGGCAGGACACAGCCTATTGATTTGCAAGTGTGGCTGTGCCCGGCTGTGCCCCCCAATCCTGCCAGTGATGGCCCATCCAGGCACACCCAATCCCTCTATTGTGTGGCTGTGGAGAAATAAATATGCAAAGTGCCACTGCCAACTACACCCAGTCATGTGACCCAGGAACAGGCTTCAGGAACCAAATAGCTAGGGCAGGAAATATCCAACATTCTAAAAATATAATGACAACAAAGAACCTTGACTGATAATTATTTAGCCAACACTGTTATTCATTCTGTGCAGATCAAGAAATGTAATTAGCTTGACCTCATTATTTAGCAACATAGTAGCTTAAACATTCATTTGTGTGAATTCATTTTCAATTAACAAAATCATAGACATTGGATAACATTGCCAAAAGTTGTATGAGCTCCTTGGCCCACCAAAAATAAAAAAAACAATACTTTTACACACATAAACATTTTACATTACATATTAAAATACAATATACCAGTCTTAAATTTTCAACAGGAGGAGTCTGCTGTTGTATCTCAGTTATCTAGACTCCTGAAATGATAGCATGCAAAGGGGTTGCATTTGCATAGTTGCTAAGTCCAACAACTCCCTAATGCGTAGACCTCTACGAATTAGGGAGTAATTGGACTTAATACCTATACAAAGACAACCCTGAAAGTCAAATAAGGTGCCTCATCTTGGTTAAAATAATTACTTGTTACAACCTCTTCACAAGCTATAATTTCAGGAGTCTAGATACTGAGATACAACAGCAGACTCTTTCTTCTTGTGGTAAATTCCAAGGAGTAAATTTAGGCAATGTACTAATATTATTCATTTCATGATTCTGCCTACTTTCCACTAAATCCATAAAATTATTTTCTGTTCTCATTAGTGTACATGTCAGGTTATTTCTAAGTGCATAAGCCATATTCAAAGATTGAGTCGGTCTGAATATGTAACCCATAGTTTCAAACTTCAGAATGGGGATTTAAATGTCTAAGCACAGAAATTTCAATAAAAGATCCTATCTTGATTTGGGTAATAATATAACAATTGATCACCACTGTAGAACAAACTAGCTAGCACACTGCAAGAAATTCCATAAGTCAGCGGTAAATTGTGGTAGGTCACCCCCCCAGCAAAAGATGAAGGTATTTGCATACAAACGTACCAATCACCAACATCCATAGTATCTATGTACTCTTTGAGTAAAACAGCATAAACATTTGAGCTAAAATCTATTTTTAAAGTAGCATTGTGTAAAGAATTGTCATTCATATCAACAGAATCAGAAACATTTATTTTGGTAGCTCAGGAAGAAATAATCAGCTTTGAGTCTTTCAGAGAAATATAATGTGGCAATTTTAAAACAATAAGCATTGCAATCAATATCAAAACAATAACGTTTAACTAAAGAAAAATCAAAAATAGCAGTAGTGGCTTGAGCAATTCAGCAAAGTCTTTGCACAGGAAAAAGAAAAACTTATGGCAAAGGTAGAAATCTTCTCATGTAAGTAGAAACTCTCTTATCAGCTTCTTTGATGAGTAAGTTCAAGAAGAACTGTGTCAGTCCATTAGTTGGTACATCCAGATTAAAATTCAAATCTATAACACAATGTACTTCAGGGGCGTTCAGGTGGACACGTATTGTTAAAGCAAAAGTTGTAGAATTCGTGTTCTCATTCATTAGCAGCTAAATAAGTCCATTCAGGAGATGCGCACCTTTAACATGGTACTTTTGCTCTTTTTGATCTCCTCACAGCTGTTTGCTCATCATCTGTATCACTTTGATCTGTTGGCTTAGAGCTTTCAGGAATGGTTGGTGGTTCTCTTCCTGCGGTCAGGCAGCTTCTCAGAATTTCACCTCTTTTGGGGCAGTGGTTTCCAGGCACAACTGGCTTTTTTATTGCACTATGCTCTTCAATGGGGTCTGTACAACTCTTAGTCAACTCTACTGATCATGACCATTCGGTACCTACAGTTGACTCTCTCGAACCCTCCTCAGGCTGAACGAATGCTGCCCCAGTAGCTGGCTGGTCCCCAACAGCTTGGCTGACCTGATCCCTCTGTCTTACTGAAACCACTGGCACATTAGGAACAGGTGCTGTTGTATCATTCAGGGAACTTGGGACTCTGCAAGCATGCACTGTGTGCACCCAGTTCGGGAGGCCCTCACGCTTAACAGCAGTGTTGGTGAGCAGGATAACTTGGAAAGGCCCCTTCCAGCGAAGTTCCAAGCACGTTCTTCACACGTGCTTCTCCACCATTACCCAGTCCCCCGGACTAAGGTTATGGCACTGCTCCTGTTGGACCGCAAGGGCAGCTTCTCCAACCTGGTGAAAGACAGACATGCCACATCAGTGAGGCCCTTGCAATAGTCCAATATAGGGTCATCTGTGATATTGACTAATGCATTAGCGGGAACAGTTGGCCTCATAACACGTCCCATGATCACTTAGTGAGGTGGCAATCCTGTCCTACTATCTGGAGTACTTCTCAAACTCATCAACACAAGAGGCAATGCATCTGGCCATTTCAGAGACGTAGAAGCACACACTTTCACCAATCTGGATTTCAATGTCCCGTTAACTTGTTCAACCAACCCAGAAGCTTCCAGTCAGTAACTGCAATTAAGCTTCTGCTTAACCTGTAGTGCTGCACATAATATTTTTAGGACCTCAGTGTTAAAATGAGTTTCACGGTCTGGCTCCAGAGAAGTCAGAAATTCCAACGCGGAATCCGCTCCCTTAACAACAATTTTGCCAGTCAGACTATCGTTTCTATGAGTAGGATAAGCTTCAACCCATTATGAGAAAATGCACAGAACGACCAAAACGTATCTCAAACTGTTGTAAAGGGGCATTTCTATAAAGTCCATTTGCATCCGGCTGAAAGGACCTGTGGATTTACCAGTGTGACTCATTACGACCTGTGTTCTTCTTCATGGGTTCTGTTGCTGACACATTATGCAGTGATGGCATAGCGTCTCTGCAGTTGCTCTAAATCTGGGAATGTACCATACCTGTTGGAAAAGGCGCATCATTGCATCTCTCCCTACATGTACAAGACC
Source organism: Calotriton arnoldi (assembly GCA_963921515.1). Classification (NCBI taxonomy): domain Eukaryota; kingdom Metazoa; phylum Chordata; class Amphibia; order Caudata; family Salamandridae; genus Calotriton; species Calotriton arnoldi. Next base: position 552,018 of record CAWUFW010001160.1, read on the forward strand.
ATGCTAGTGCTTTGTCATTGGTGGCAATAAGCTATCAGGCAATACCGGTCTGCCATCAACATGAATCCAGACATCATCCTCTCTCTTTGTACAGCCTGTTCGCACCAAACCCTGTCGTTCTGCTTCTGGCACCCCATTCTGTAGTTTCATAACCTCCTCCCATGTATCTAAAGCTGACAACATCAAGGTGCAATCTGTGACGTTGGATGTATTTGTCAAGATATCTTCATTAAATGTATAAGCATTCAAGGCACAGTATCTTGCCATCTCGTCTGTATACCGTTTACCAACTGTGACATAGTCGGTACCTTGTTGGTGAGCAACACACTTCACAACTGTAATTTGGGCAGGCAATTGTAGGGACTGCAAAAGGTTCCTCACACATTCCCCATTTCTAATTAGCGAACCAGAAGATGTCATGATCCCACGCTGTGACCACAATTGCCCAAACTCATGTACGATTCCAAAGCCATACTATCAGTGTAAATTGTAATTCGGAGCTGTTCTGAAATAGTGCATGCTCGTGTCAGAGCTAGAAGCTCTGTACCTTGCTCAAAAAACACTCCTTGCATCCATGACGCTTCCACAACACCTCCAACAGTACACACAGCATATGCAGCATTCAGATTTCCTTTTTTGTCTATCAAACAAGAACTGTCAACAATCAACACATGGTCACATTCAGGCAGTGGTTTATCAGAAATATCCGGACGGGGTTTAATACACAATTTAGTCACATCCAAAAATCATTTTCCGCTTTATCCACTAGGCTCTCAGTTCCAGGAAAGGGCATAAATGTAGCTGGATTCAACCCCGTGCATTTCTTCAGTATCACATTCTCTGCTACCAACAAAACTTGCTCCTACTTTGTCAGGCGACTGTTGGTCAGATACTGTGTTCGTGTACACAGTCTTCTCTCTCACTGTAGAACAACACAAAGCACTTACTGTAATCAGGCATGCCCAAAGCTGTTACCCTGCAAAGGCTTTCTCACAGCTCTGTGAAGACAGTCATGCAATTGTCATCCCAAGGTACCGGACCTGACACATCTTTGTGTGTCAGCCTCTGCAGAGGCTTTGCTGTCAAAGAGAAATTTGGCATCCACTGTCTGCAGTAGCCCAACATTACTAAGAGCATGCAGACTTATTTTTGGGTAACTGCAGGATTCATGTTAATAATTGCTGAGATTCTTTCCTGCGACACTTTACTTGCTTTTTTCTCAATGTGATGTCTTAAGTACAGGACTTCAGTTTTGCAAAACTGTATCTTAGTCGGGGAATCTTTATGTCCATTCTCTGCCAAATGATTCAGTAAGGCAATAGTATCAGTCTTGCAAGCTTCTTTCGTAATTGATGTCAATGTACTGCACTAACACTGAGTGATTCAGCATTTTCAGAGATTCAAGATTCTTTTTGTTGTCTGATTAAAGATTGAAGGGCTTTCGGTATAACCTTGTGGGAGTTGACACCATGCCAAAACACGACTGCTGAAACAGAAAGCGAATAAAGATTGGCTATCTTCATGCAATGGAATCGAGAAGAAAGCCAGGCACAAGTGAATGACTGAAAACCATTTGGCCTCACGTGGAATCTGAAATAAAATCATAGCTGGATTCGGTACTGTGGGACACCACGGAACAACAATGGCATTCACCTTGCACAAATCCTGCACAATGAGATACTTGCCATTCGGCTTCTGCAAGCCCATAATGGGAGAGTTACACGGACTTCCCATGATCTCCTTCAGAATCCCTTGCTCAATCATTGAGTCAATCACAGGGGTAATTCCGGCAATGGTTTCTAGTGACAAACTGTATTGTGGGATTCTTGGGAACTCTGCGTTCGGTTTGATGATAATTTGGACTTGATCAACACCTTTGATTAGTGCAATATCTTTACCTGTAGAGTCCCAGGCTTCAGGTAGAACAGTGTCTCTTAATTTTTTGGGCAAATCCTCACACATCAGGAGAGGATACATCAGGACATCTAATTTCTGTTGGCCAAGTTTAAAAATGACATCCTCAGCATTCGTATGGAATTCAATTCCGCGGGTGTTCAATAAATTGAACAGTTCAGTTTACAAAGTAAATCATGTCCAAGCAGATTCACTGGATTTGTGTCGCACACCACAAACCGGTGATGATCCTCAAAAGATCCAAATTTTAACAATCCCTGGTTCTGAAATTGGGGTAGGCATCTTTCTGTTAGTAACTCCTATAACTTAGATACTTTCTCCCGAGAGGTGTAGGTTCGGAACCTCTGCTGTTCACACAGTAGAGCGGTTATCACCAGTGTTGACAAGGGATGAGATAAGATTCCCATCCACTTCTCCATCCACAAAGGGACCACTTTGGTCAACCTCAAGAGCTACGCCAAGGACGCAAACCTCTCCTCCCCCCTCAGGCACCGTCATGCTAACAGGTCTTGGTCCCTATCATCCAATTCAATCAAATATTGCTGTGCTAAATTCTGATTCTGATAAGCCTTTTGATTCACATTGTATCTCTGTACCTGAATATTATGTTGTGGCATAGGGATTTGCGGCATCTGCATTTGCTATGTCACATTAGAATTCTTCATTCTTTGTCCTTGCATCTGCTGAGTCTGTCCCATGTTATTCCCTTGGAGCTGTGCGTAATCCACATTCTGCATCTGATTCCCCATGTTATGCAGAACAGACTTATGCTCGCCTTTCCAATGTCCAAGTTTTTTGCACGTGTGACATGGATTTGTCTTTTTCAAAAGTGACACCTCAATACCTGTTTTAGGATCCACAGGACCACCAAGATCTCTACCTTGCGACTGGAAATTCTGCTGTTGGAACCCATTAACACCCTGCATCATCGGAATCGGAATATAACTTCTCTGTGCCTGTGTAGCATTCTCAAAACCCATCTAATTCTGTCCTTTCTGCATCACTTTTATCTGTGTAATCATTAATTTCTCCTAGAGTTTGTTATGCCTCAGGTCAATATCATCTGCACAACATTTTGTAAAACGCAATAATTTGTCCACAGATTTACTTTGCCAACAAAGTATCTGCTGTCAAGTCCTCTCCGAAATCTCAGGTCTCAAACCCATGACAAACTTCTAAACAAATTGTCCCACAAGTCTATCCACAATAGTATCTGATAGACTGTACTGTTTGAAATTCTGTACTAACCTCTCATAAACAGCATGTCCTGAGTCTTTCAGCTCTTGGGTCGTCCTGTCAATCTGCATCCAATTAATTTCTTTAGGGGAAACCTTAGTCTTCAGGGGGCATATTATCAAGAACGGCGATAAAATTATCGCCGCTTTAGCGGCAGAAAACTGCCACTAAAGCGGCGATAATGGGCTTGATAATATGCCCTGGAGAATTCCAATAGAAGCCCATGTTCACACCAGAACGGACTTCTATTGGAATTCTCAAGGGCATATTATCAAGCCCATTATCGCCGCGAAAGCGGCAGTTTTCTGCCGCGAAAGCGGCGATAATTTTTAACGCCGTTCTTGATAATATGCCCCCAGGTGAGTTATCACCTGATGATATTTCCTCATTACCTCTTGAGATGGTACATCTTCTCTAGAATCCCTTGGAGGTTCTCCCTCTAGCCAATCCACAGCAATCTTGCATTCGGCCCACAAATCAGCTGGAACCACAATTTCAAACAAAGTATTGACATCCGTCCACAAAACCATTGAGATTTTCCCAAATCGTTCGACCTGCCTGAACCATTCTGTAGGCTTTTCTCTTGAACTAGGGAAATCATTTGTAAATGACAAAATATCTTGTCTATTCCATAGTACAAGGACATACCCTCCTCCAGGTACTTCCTGCATAGAGAGTATTTGCAAATCCCCTTCACTGCCACCAAAAACGTTAGATGGTGACTACACTTGAACTCGTTTTATTTCCTTCTTTTTCGACCATCTGCCTTCCCACTTTTCTCTGTCATCATTTCCTAATTAATATCATTAGCTCTTTTATCTGTAATTTCCAACCTGGTGCTATCATGTTCTCAAAGTCTTTATCAGTAAAACCCATCTTGTAAGATCTCTGCAAATCCTTTGAATTTCGAATATCTACACCTTATGTTCGAGCCAATTAAAAAAATCTCATAGGTCGCATTTGCACGCCTTGTAATGTTTTTACAGAGAAACAATAGTTCCTCTTCTTCATACGCCTCTAATCTCACAGGGCTAAATGTTCCCTAAATCATTTCTTCTAATTCAACTTTTAATCGGCTCACATCTAGGAGCAGTTTCATTGTCTGAACTGAATTTTGAGCTGAACTTGGACCTGCAATCGCATCTGAAACATGGGCTGAACTAGAATCGGAAGGTTGAGACAAGACTGAATTTATAGTTGGAGCTGGAACTGAAGCTGGATTCATTACAGAACTCTGATTATTTGGGGTACTATATCCTTTAAGCCATTCATTAAGTTCTTGAGAAGTAAACCCTGATTGCAATCCTTCGGGATTTCACCCTTAATTAATATTGTTATTCCCTGTGCACTGAGATCAACCATACCAATCATTTACCACTAGCACACTAAGAGAACCCTTACCAAGGTGTTGTCGACGATGTCTCACGATCAACACCACAAACCAGCAGACATCCTACTCAGTGTCTTCTATACTGAGACAACCCGTAGGTAAATATCACAAGATCTTAGGCCACGACTGACATGTTTACAACTCCAACTTTGCACAAAAATGCCACTATTATATATATGGACTTTAACCATTTCACTCCTCTCGACAACACACAGCCATTTCAAAAACCCTCAAACTTAAGCAAAGCAATAGCAACATTAATCTCTATGAATACTCACACTCCTTTGCTTCTGTTATAGGTTGACTATCCAGAGCGATACTCCATCAGAACTCCATCGAATCTTATCTTTGCCGAACCAAAAATTGTGTACTTTTTGGACTCGGACTAAGGACTATTTTAGGCACCCTAAAATCTCACTTCACTAGGCAGAACCATAGCTCTGCTACCAGATTTGTTGCAGCGAGAAGCAGTACTTAAATACTGTTACTGTACGTTTACTCTCCTTGCTACCCTAACCATACTGGGCCCGCCGTGATTAGGCAGTCTGTAGGCCTTCCATTTACCACAGAGGCAATGATCCTCTGATGAATCATACTCCGCCGATAAGAGGGGTGGAAATTAGGGTGACCAAACATCACATTAGCTGTGCAATGAGAACCATTAATTGACAGCTAACTTACAGGTTTGAAATCAGATTTAGATAGGCCACTCTCAAGACCATGCTGTTGAAATCAAAAATAGCGACTGGACTACCCAACCTCCTAAAGAAGGGTGAGAATTACGCAAACCAAGAGCTCAGCAATTACAACACAAAACAGGAGAAGTAAAACCTGATGTTCTGACACGGCTCGCTGATTCTCTCTACAACGCATTTAAACACTAATCACAGTCAAAATGGAAAAATAAACAGAACTCAATAATAAACTCAGACAAATTTAAATTTATTTAGTTATTGTATTACGGAATTAAAATTTATAAAAATGAGGAGTTGCTTCAGGACTTCAGTCAAGAATATTACAGCTTGCATTAAAGCACTACGCATTTAGGCAAATCTTTAGAGGATGGTTATTTAATGCAGAGTACAAACACCCACTACGCTGAGGCAGAAGCATGGTTCGCAGCTAAGACCCTATGAGGCAATGGAAAATGTTCAGATTTAAAATCCATTAAGGACAAGTCTATTAACTTAAAGCTTAAAGGGAAAATAGGAATTTGAAAAAAATAGAAATGGTTTGGCAAAGAAGGTTTCAGTCCATCAGCTACCGATTGCAGCATCGACAAACACTCCAAAAGAAAAGATTGATAGCATCCGGATCCCAAGTAGGAAAAATCAGAATAGCTGTCGTTTTGCCCCTCCTTAGGGGTTTCTTCTTTTATAGAACTTTAGCAAAGTCCAGTGGTGTAACTTCACACCACTATCGAAAGACTATCATATGTCCCAGTTCAGGTTAAGTCACCTTATATGATTTGAAACATCATACTGGTTGCCCATGCTAGTCATGAGAAACGAAAGTTTGTGAATCCTCACAGGCCTAACATTGGTAAAGAAGAAATATAAAGTTAAAACTTACAGCCATAGCTGAAATTCTATTCCCACAGGAATATTTCACTGTGGACAGTTATAAAGAGCATTGAAGAATGTCAGAGTGTATAAGTGTACAGGACAAAATATGAAAGGTCAGCATTAGAAGAACATTTTTGTGAAGGCCTCTAAGTTAGCTTTGCACATTTAAATGAAATAAGCTCTGACTTTACTTCAAACATAATTAAATTAAATTAATTCAAATTGAAGAATATATACATTCCACACAATGTACATAAAAATAACTAACCTTAGAAATACTCTACTACCACAACATTTTTCGATATTCATATAAATGCACGTTTTAAAATTTCTACTCTACTAAAATCGTTTCTCATAGTTCATAAACTACATACTTTCAAGTATCAATTTGCAAAATCTCTAGCCTGTACTTCATTGTTACACATTTTTGCCCCGACTTTTCTAACTGGTGCGTTCTCAGCAAAAAGCATAAAAATCTCTAGGCCACTTAATATTGCATCAAAATTCTCATCAATATACGTCTATAAGCAACATATGCATTTAGAATTTATTATCTCAATTTGTTTACATGTACTAATGTTACCTTATGAATATGTTTTCTTCATCTCAAGTTTTAAAGCACACTTTTACAGTGCCTCCTACTACTCTTTTCTCTGTCTTATGTGTCACTATGTCTATTGTATGCAACTTGTACTTTCAGCCTTACGTGTTTTCTGTGTATAAATGTATTGTGTGTTATGATTTTTTAAATCCTGCTGGGTCAAATGCAATTGTGTCAAATATTCAATGTGTGTTGACTTAGAACGTGTCGTACTGTTTCTTTGTCTCTCTCTGACAAGGAAATCTGAGCAGTGGTTCCGAGACAGCCCTAGACTGCTGTTGGTGCCATTCTGAGCCAGTGTCTCTGGTGTCTTTTCCCTTATCCCATTTTTCCTGAGTTTTTAACCAATGTAATATGTTCAATTGAAAACAGGTAAAAGATTAGGATTCTTGGCTATATTGCTTTTGGGGAAATACATTATTACCTTTAAATCCTGACAGTACGCAACACACCTAACTGATAGAAGAAGCATTGGGGGACAGAGCAAAAGGTTCTATGAGAGTGTCTAACTTAGATGATAGGGGTGCACATTTTTAATGTGTTTAGGCAGAATCTAGAACAGACTACAGTAATATGGTGGCCTCATTTTAGTGTGCAGATTCCCTTTGCTTCATTAAGTGACTGCCTCAGGGCAGCAGGCAGACCTGTCACAAAGGACTCACCTAATACCTCGTAATTCGGATGTAGTGAGAAACAGGAGTTTCCTTCAGCATCAGAATCACACATTGAGCATGTGAATCAAATTGATATTTTTCTTTTCCCACACTAATTTTGCCAGAACTAATACTGCAAAACATTCATAAGGAAAATGGGTCATTAATGGGGAAAAACATTTAAGAATTGGTGTAGAGTCACTAATTCCTAAGGTCATTCTCCAACTATAAGTCCAAATCTAATAAAGCCATGCTAAGCCCTTATCCCAAAAGTACCTCTCTTGCATCTTCAGCACACCTGGGTACTGATTCAGCATAGCTTGTGCCCAAACAGGTGTCCGCAAAGAAGAACAAAGACTCCCCAACATAGCAGCGTCCATTGGCCCAGGATAACTGCCCAAAGGAGTGAGGACAGGGGGAGGGGTGATTTCTCTCACAAGCAGCAGAGCATTTAGCACAAGGAACATTGTCACCTGTTTAATTGCAATGAGATCATTTGATGATATATTTTGAATACTGAGTGACACTCTCCTCAATAAGGGTTGTTATCCCTCTTTGCCCACAAGCATAACTCACTTTTGGGTGCGCTCTCCTCAATGCTTGACTTATTCCAGTTGTTTGCTGTTTTATGTCTCAGGGTGGGATCAATGACATAATACTGTGGAAAATAATATCTCAAAAATATTGTTAAAAAACATGAGATACAAAAATATCGCCATCCCATACCTAATGAACGAAAACACAACTATCGATAATCAAAATATTGCCATAAAAAATGTCTATTTTTAACAATATCAAAAACGCAAATATTGTTAACAAAAATATTGTTGCCTTTACTCCCTTCCCTGCTAGGTCTTATCCCCCCAGTGCTGAGCCCTTTTTTGGCTAGTTCACGCTTAAGCCTCCATAACTTTTTGTCCACATAAGGTATCCACGCCAAATTTGCGTCCTTTCTTTCCAACATCCTGCGGATTCTAAGGGTACCCAGGGTTTGTGGATTACCCTGGAGGGGGCCGAGAAATTAGCCAAAATACAGCTGCATTTTGTTTTTGGGGGGAAAATGGGAAAAAGTGCTGCAGATGAAAGTGTCCGATTTTTTTCCTGCAAATGGCATCAACAAAGAGTTTCCAGTGCTAAAATCACCATCTTACCAGCTTTCAGGAACAGGCAGACTTGAATCAGAAAAACAATTTTTTTAACACAGTTTTGGCACTTTACTGGGAGATAGCCCATTTTTCCTATTTTTTGTGCTTTCAGCCTCCTTCCAGTTAGGGGTTGAAACTGGTGTGAAACCTATGGTGGGTCCTCGAAAGTTATACATTACTGAAAAGTAGACAAATTCTAAATTCAGCAAGGGGACATTTGTGTAGATCTTTCAAGGTTTTCCTATAAAAAGTAACAGTTGAAATAAAAAAAATATGGAAATTGAGTTGAAAATCAGACATTTGTGTCTGCGTTTTCACATGTACCTTCTTCTTACTATGGCAGATTTTCAAAAGCAATATATTGTTACATCTGCAGTGCCCTTCTGGTTGCGGGGATATATAGGGCTCATAGGTTCTCCAAGAACCCAAGGTACCCAGAGCCAACAACCGAGCTGCACCTTACAGTGGTTTTTCATTGTGTACCGACTATACAGCAAATCATATGGTAAATTATAAAGAATGGAAAAAGGCTATGAAGGAAAACTCTGTATTTCTAAAATGTACAACAGATACTGAGTTTAGAAACAGTGGTTGTTTGTACATCTCTGAATTTATGGGTACCCTTACAGGCATGTGTTACAGAAGGCATTTTGTAAAACGTCTTCTGTGTTACGCACTTGCTTACATTTCAAAGGCACAAACAGAGAGATATTCAATAGGTAATAAGAAATGTTTGGCTATTCTGCATTCCCACATGTCTCCTGATAAAAATGGTACGCCACTTGTGTGGCTGGACCTTGCGCCTATGACACAAAACACCCCACAACATGACCTAAGAGACATATTTCACCGAGCAGAATGCTCAAGGTGGCTAGGTGTGGATTATGGGCCCCATCTCAGCTGGCACCTAGGGAATCTTACCAAACCAGCACATTTTTTAAAACTAGACACCCGGGGAAGTCCAGGCTGCGATTACTTGCATGGCTCTCACCAGGGTTTTGTACCCAGAATCACCTGCAAAGTTCAAACTTTGCCTAAAAAACACATTCTCCTTGCATTTCTGTGAGGAAAAGTCCTGGAATCTACAGGCAGCCACAAATTTCCTACCACCCAGCGTTTCCCGAAGTCTCCCAAGAAAAACAGTGCCTCACTTCTGTGGGTAGGGTAAGTACCCTCGACACAAAAGGGTGCCAAATACAACACAGGCACATCCCATTTTTTCACTGAAAAACAATGTGTTTTTTGGAATGTGGGTAGCTGTGGATTTTGGGCCCCAGCTCAGCTGGCACCTAGGGAAACCTACCAAACCAGCACATTCTTAAAACGAGACACCCAGGGAAGTCCAGGGTGGGGTGACTTACATGGCTCGCACCAGGTTTTTTACCAAGAATCCCCTGCAAAGCTCAAACCTTGCCTAAAACAAATTTTCCTTGCATTTCTGTGAAGGAAAGTCCTGGAATCTGCAGGCAGCCACAAATGCCCTACCACCCAGCATTCCCCCCAGTCTCCCGATCAAAAGGCTACCTGACTTGTGTGGGTGGGCCAAGAGCCTGTGACAGCGAAAGGCCCAAAACGTATTATGGAGACATCAAAATTATCTATCACAAAAGACCCCCTAAAGTACCTGAACACATCACAGGACAGCTACCAGCAATACTCACTTTAAAACGCCGAATAGCATGTGCTTAGAAAACCACCAGTGAAATTCCTGCTGCCACTAGTAGATACTAAGACATTGAAATTCCAGAACACTTAACCACTACACATCATGATGAACTCTTCCTCCTACACGACAACTTTAATAATGAGAAACAAAATATTATATGCTCCTGCAAATAACTTATTAAGACTAAGTCAATGTGAAACATGGATGATGGATCAAACATTCAAAATGTGCCCAGGACCATTCACACAGATATACACCGTACATGGTGAATATCAAAACATTAACATACCCCTAATATATGTATTGCTACCAAACAAAAATAGTAGCATGGTCTATGAACTACTAACCTACTTCAAAAATAAAAACAAGCAACTACTCCTCACATCAAATTATAATGCACTTTGAACAGGCAATGATACAAACAATACTTAAGTCTTACCATAAAAATCCACTGGTATTACCATTTTGACCAAAGCTTTTGGAGACATCTCCAAAAATCTGCACTAAGTGTAGAATTCACAACAAACATTCAGCTTGCCTTTGAAATAAAGAAATTAGCATATGTCCCTGTAACAGAGGTAGCTAACCACTGCAACATGATTTTGAAAGTCCATTTTACCAATAAAATGAACACAACTATGACAACTGTTAGAAACTGGGGGCCAATATTATCAAGAACGGCGATAACATTATCGCCGCTTTAGCGACAGGAAACTGCCGCTAAAGCGGCGATAAGAGAGCTTGATAATATGCCCTATAAATTCAATAGAAGCCCAGGTTTGATGTCCTTCACAGCAGAAACTGGGCTTCTATTGGAATTCTATAGGGCATATTATCAAGCCCCTTATCGCCGTTCTTGATAATATGGCCCTGGGTCTCTAGTTGACAGAGGTTTCACCCTGTCCAAGTAGGGACTACAATCATAGTCAGGGTAAGTAAGATACAAAATCTAAATTAACTGTGCTCAATCTCTGGTAGCCTGGCACAGAGCAGTCAGGCTTAACTTAAGAGGCAATATGTCAAGGGGGCAGTGGTCTTTCTTACCCCCTGGGGGGCAGGTCGGGGTAATTACCCATGATCTGCGCCCGGGGTCAGAAAGCACACTAGATGCCAGCGACTGGTTTTTTTCAATATAGGGGTAGGGGCTGCCCCGCATGGGCATGGCCATGCCCCCCACCCCCCAAGTAAATGGGGCAGCAGTCTTTCTGCTCCCACAGGGCCAGATGAGACAATTACCCCCAATCTGCCCCCCAGGGGCAGAAAACTTACTGTATGGCATCAATATATATTTTTAATAAAATAATGTGGTGGGTCTTTCCCATCCTAACATCAGGCACCAGCCTCACCCCTAAAACCTCAACAGTCTTTCTTCTCCCCTGTGGACTAAAGTATCCCATCCCAATAGCAAGTAAGAGGACATTTGATTCTTTTGGGTGTTGGCTTCACATATTGGGCAGGAGAGTTTGGCTATCTTCCAGTATCATCCCACTTGCAATGGTGAATGGCTGCACTTTTTTGGCTTGGGTAGGTTGCCTCCTGGAAAAACCTACCAGACCCAGACAGTAAAGAAAACACAACACAAAAAGATGATGGAAGGAATGTTGAACATTGTCAAACATTCACCCCCAGTCACAGATCTGGGTTTAATTCATCGTTATTTTGCACGCAACGCTTTTCCAGTTTGGACCCAGCCATATGCAAATCAGCCTTGACCCTGTTCACCATGGGAACAGTTCAGCCCGATGAGGGGTAATACCCTGAAACCGGTCCCAGGATGCTTGTTTTTGGTTCAGATAGGACCTGGCTTGGCAGTCCGGGCTGGACTGTTCCCATAAGGAGCAGGGTCAATACTGATTTGCATATGGCTGGGTCTAAACTGAGATGGCATGGTGAGCAAAAGAACGATGGGTTGGGATGCTACCCTGAGCGATCGCCAGTGGTTAGACAAATTGCAAGCATTCCTCCCATCACCTTTTGTGTGTTTCATGTACCACCCTAAGTGGCATGGGTATGCTCAGACGTGGGTCCCATGCTCACTGTATCACTGGATTCAAGCTAGCCTGGCTGATGAGGGGTAATACCCCGAAACTGGTCTCAGGATGGTTGTTTCCGGTTCAGGGAGGACCTGGCCTGGCAGTTCAGGCTGGACTGTTTCCATAAGGAGCAGGGTCAAGACTGATTTGCATACGGCTGGGTCAAAACTGAGGTGGCAATGTGAGAAAAAGAACGATAAGTTGGGATGTTACCCCGCGCAACGCCAGTGGTTAGACAAATTGAAAGCATTCCTCCCATCACCTTTTGTGTGATTCATGTACCACCCTAAGTGGCATGGTTATGCCCAGACGTGGGTCCCATGCTCACTGTGTCACTGGATTCAAGCTAGCATGGCTGATGAGGAGTAATACCTCCAAACCGATACTAGGATGCTTGTTTCCGGTTCAGGGAGGACCTGGCCTGGCAGTTCGGGCTGGACTGTTCCCATAAGGAGCAGGGTCAAGACTGATTTGCATATGGCTGGGTCTAAACTGAGGTTGCATGGTGAGCAAAAGAACAATGGGTTGGGATGCTACCCCGAGCGATCGCCATTGGTTAGACAAATTGCAAGCATTCCTCCCATCACCTTTTGTGTGTTTCAGTTATGAAAATAAGACATCTGGGGGAGTCCGGGGTGGTGTGCTTTGCATGCACCCCACACCATTTTCTTACCAACAATGCCCTGCAAACCTCAAACGTTGACTAAAACCACACATTTTTCTTACATTTCTGTGAGGAAAACTTCTGAAATCTGTAGGGAGCCACACATTTCCTACCAAACAGCATTCCCCCAAGTCTCCCAATTAAAATTGTACCTCACTTGTGTGGGTGGGCCAAGAGACCTTGACACAAAAGGCCCTAAAGTGCTACGTGGAGAGATCAGCAATAGGGGTAGAAGCGGGATTTGGGGCCATGCGTTGCTGCCACCCATGGAAACCTACCAAACACAGACATTTTTGAAAAGTAGACAACCATGTGATTCCAGTGTGGTGTGTCTTGTGTGAATCCCATGAGGTTTTTTAGCCACAACGCTCTGCAAACCTCACATTTTGCCTGAAATCACACATTTTCCTTACATTTCTGTGATGGAAACTTCAGGAATCTACAGGAATCCACAAAATTTCTACAGCCCAGCATTGCTGCACTGGTGCCAATAAAAACATGGCACCACTTATGTGGTTGGGCCTAGTGCCAACAACAGGAACGGATCAAACAGAGGTCAGTGGGAGTCCCCATGCAAGGTGTCTAGTTTTAAAAAATGTACAGGTTTGCTAGGTTTCCATATGAGCCTTCTGAGCCATGGCCCAAAATCTGCAGCTACCTACTGTGCAAAAAACGTGTCCGTTTTGAGTGGAAAGATTTGATGTATCCATGTTACGTTTTGGCCTGTTTCCTATCGCGGACACTAGACCTACCCACCCAAGTGAGGTACCATTTGTATCGGAAGACTTAGGGAAATGCTGAGTGGAAGGAAGTTAGTGGCTCCCTGCAGATTCAAGAACTTTCCATCACAGAAATGTGAGGAAAATGTCTTTTTAAGTCAAAGTTTGAGGTTTACAAGAGATTCTGGGTAAAACAACCTGGTGAAAGCCATCCTGGATTCCTCCAGGTGTTTAGTGTCTAAAAATGTACAGGTTTGCTAGGTTTCCCTAGGTGTCGGCTGAGCTATGGCACAAAATCCACATCTAACCACTTTGTAAAAAACTGATTAGTTTTGAGTGGAAAAATGTGATGTATCTATTCATGTTACATTTTGGGTCATTTCCTGTCGCACAACTGAGACACCATTTTTATCAGAAGACGTGGGAGCATAGAATAGTAGGATATTTGTTATTACTATTTGGATTTTGCTGCATTTGTGCCTTACACATGTAAGCCAATGTGTAATAAAGAAGACATTTTGAAAAATACCCTCTAAATCATATGCTCCTATGTATGACCACAAATTCAGAGATGTACAAATAACCACTGCTTCTAAATTCCATATCTTGTGCCCATTTGAGAAATACAGAGGTTACCTTAATACCTATTGTAGTGTAGTTCCTATTTCCCTAATAGGCTCTGCGCATTGGAATAATATAACCTATAGGTTTGACATAGGACTAAGGTCGGTATGTCCCTATCGATTATATTAAACTTAATTACCTGTGCCAGCTAGCTCAGAGGCCACTAGAAACTCCTTGAGAACAAGAAGGGAGTAGTTTCTGGCAACCGAAAAACATGACAACTTTGTTTCCCTTTAGAGCGGAACATGTCTCAGAATCGTGGAAACAATAGATAACAGTTTCACTTATTCAATCGTGCATGCTTAGTTTCTACAGAGTTACACAGAAAGGAAAGACGGGCGTTTCAATAAAAGGGTTTTATTGAACAGTCTTGTTTCTCGTGTAAGAGATATGTGCTGTTATGATCACAAGACAGTATGCAAGATAAATAATGTACAGCGTAAGCAGTAGAAATAAATAATACTGCGCTAGCATTATCTTTTAGCATATATTCACGTACATAAATAACATGAGCTAAGAATGCGAGTACTCATACGATGCGTCTCTAAGCTAGTTCTACCCCAATGTACCTAACCTAGTCTAGGTGTAGGGAAGAGTAGAAGTAGGTGGAGTATTCTCTAGTATGGAATACTAAGAGTATGTTAAATCCAGTATGCCAACTCTAGTATGCCAAGAGTCCCTCTAGGATCTAGTCAGCTCCATACCTTGAGAATGAGAGAGCTGGGAATCTCCTGCCGGATCTGAAACTCTAACACCCTGCGAAGGGAGTCAGAACACTGGAAGCTGGATTCGTCTGCGTGCAGGAATGACAGCGTCTTCTCAGTGCGTCAGGCCGGGATAGGGGCTCCTCTGAAGTCGAGGTCTCCTCTAACTTGCTTGGGCAAGGGAAGGTATATTTATACCTGGTAGGTGTCGTGGAATGTTAGCATTGACGTGAAGTCGGACAGAGGAAGACGTCAGGAATGAACCCTTAAGGTATAACGGTTCATACATAATAGATGAGTTCTTGGAGAAATCAATAGTCCTGTGCTAGGGAACTCCCGAAGCTTAAGGGTCTGGTTTCTAAGAACTCGTTGTGACGTTAGGGTGGACGGATGTCGGTGACCATGCCTGTATTTGGAGTGCACGGTTAATGCCTAAATAAGGACAGGGATTCTATGCCTATATAAGGGCAAGGCGAATTGTGCCTATATAAGGACATGATTCAGGAAAACCTATATACGGACCCCTAAAGCGGAATACAACACCCACTCCATCTTCGATTGAACGATAATACTAAATGCTAAACATTTTAAATGCTAAACATAAAATTGAGTACCACATATTACTAAAAACATTTCTAAAAGCATTTTAAAAGAAGCTCAAAACTGTTGAAATGCCATAGGTACTGTAAATTTAAAGCATTGTTTTCATTCTAAGCATATAACGGAAGTGGAATGCAAAGTGAATGAAACAGTAATATATACATATGATGAAATGGTCGATAAGTTCTTACAATCAAAAGCCATTGCGTATCATGGAAGCAAATGAAATGTTAGACAAGTAAGGTGACAATGTGTCCCTGGAAGAATTCAAAGAAGTCGGTTTTATAAGACTAGTTCTACTGTAAGCAGATTGTTCATTTGCCATGTCATTTCAAAAATTTTAAAAAGAAAAAAAAAGTTCAATTCTGGGAAAAGTTCCAAGTTTGAAAAATATGAAGGCCAACTTTCATTGTTGCCCTGGTACACTGTGAGCCGAATCAAAGTCAGTGTAGGGGTCTGGTGTAAACATTAGATCATCTATTTCCGTAGCCAAAATATCGTCCACCGAAGTTGGCGACATTTGGAACACCTCGTTCAGAAGGTTAATTGCACAGAGATGAGAAACATCGCCTTCAGCAGAAGATGCAACGTTCGCGTCCGTTGTTACCTGTGTGCCCGTTGATCCATCTCGTACCTCAGCAGCAGCCAGAAGCGTCTGTGAGATCTCAATGAATGCCGCCATCAGGATTGGAAGCCTTTGGGGACAACACACAGCATGGGCCGTTATCGGGTCCAGCAGAGTATCGATATCCGTTGGCATGACTGATGGGAGTGTTAGACAGGTGTCTAGCACGCATTCTTCACCGCAAAACAGGCAGCGTAGAACAGGTAAGATGCAATCTTGCCAGATTGGTCTGAATGACAGGAACCACGTTGTATTAAGTTCCCGTAGACGAGGCATGCCCAAAAGCTGTACTATTCGCTCACGGCATTTCCGTTCAAGGAGGGCTCTCTCCACATCGCTCGGAGTGATGTTGGCGAAGAGGCTTGCCATAGCGTAGTCGGAGGAATAGAAACAGAATTCCTGCAACAAGTGCTAGAATTAACGACACACCACCAAACACCGAATGTGCGAAGTTTGGGATGATTCCGAGGACAGCCTGGAAAGGTGCTAATAGTCCGGAACAGATGGTCTTAAATACATGTACAATTCCGCTTGTATCTGACATATTAAAGATACGTCCTATCATTTCTACGAAATGTATAGGGCAGTTTGTACGAATTAAAGCTTGTATCTCAGCCGAAGTCCTTGCAACTTGTAGATCATAGGTTTCTTTGGCCGAGGTCAAAGGCACTGATTGTTGTATAAGCATGGCTTTCATTCTGCTTAAAGTATCAAATCGTATAAAGAGACATTCAACGAAGGCCATAGAGGCATATAGGAAAACCTATATACGGACCCCTAAAGCGGAATACAACACTATTTTTGACTCTACATATTTCACCAAACTAATTGGTCTATACTCAGTACACAGTGAAAAACCATTGTACGGTTCTTGGAGAACCTACAAACCCTGTATATCCTCACAACTAAAAGCGTCTAGCAAACGTAATGGGACATTGCTTTTGTAAATCAGCCATTGTGAGAAAAAGTTATAGATGAAAACATTGTCACATTGGTTGTTTTTTCCTACTCGTTTTCAATATTTCTTTATTTCAACACTTCTTATTCCTGAAAGCTGGGAAAAAAGTGACTTTATCACAGCAAACCATTCGTTGATGCCATTTTTATGAAAAAAACAGACACGTTTATCTAGAGCACCTTTTCCCTAATTTTCCCCAAAAACTAAAAATGTTGCTATATTTTGGCTATTTCCTAGGTCCCCTTCAAGGAATACACAAATCATGGGTACCTTTAGAATCCCCAGGATGTTGGAAGAAAAGGACACAAGTTTAGCATTGATACCGCATGTGGACAAAAAGTTATGGAGGCCTAAGCTCGAACTACTCCAAATAGCCAAAAAAGGGCTCAGCACTCGGGGGGAGGGGGGAGGGCAGCTAAGGGGTAAAATGTATTTGTCTGCCTTTAACATATATTTCATAAGAAATGCATATGTCTAAATGAGGTTTGATCTTGTGAATTTTACAAATAAACTATATGCCATTTTTACAAATAAAATGTGCTGCCTTGCATTACCTTTTGTCAAGGAGGCATACAATGGATGAGGCTTGTACATTCAAACGCATACACACATCCACATCATCAAAGACTTTTTGACAGGGATTTCAGGTAAAAATATACACATGACGGAGCCTTTTATAACCCTGACAATATGTTTGTTAAAGTCAACGTTACTAAATCGTTCCATTGTGCTGCACTCTGTAGCACACATATAAATAGGAAATAGCCTCAAAGGATAGTTTATATGCTGAAAGGAAAACCCTCAGTCACAATAACTATCATGAGCACAACACAGGCATCCTTGGCCTTTGGCACAAGGGTTCCTTTGTTGGCACAAGGTATCCACAAGAGTACCAGTGGTAGGAGATAGCAGAACAGCTGCATATTTATCTAGAAGTGTCCCATTTCTGCTCTCTTTCATGCAGCTACAGTTGCTGTGCTGCGTTGCTTGAAATGTTTTTTAAAATGCTGCACATTTTAGTAAATGCATAAACCCACAGGATAGGTATATAAAAAGGTGAAGAGTTAACCAAAAGTAGTTTAGACATTTGTAAGAAATTGGGTTATTGGTCGAGGTGGTGAGAGCCCTTCTTAAGCAACAACCACGATCCCTTTCAGGGTGAAGCACAAAAAGTCACCAAATTAACATGTGCTCAACCCTCTGGTTGCTTGGCACAGAGCAGTCTGGCTAAACAGAGAGGCAATGTGTAAAGTATTTCTGCAACACTTCAAACAGTAATAAAATGAAAACACTATACAAATAGGATCCCACACCTAATTAGAAACATAGAGTATTTTTTAATGAATAAAACAAGACCAAAACTATAAAAATCCAATCAGTAGATCCAGGGATATGCAGTTTTAAGGATTTCAGTGAAAATAGCGCAAAAAAGTCCAAAGTGCTCCTCACGGCTATCTGGTCGTGAGAGACTGGGAGAAAGTCACAAGTTCAGGCCGACCGCGATGGAGATCATGTAGGATACAGAGACCAAATTAGACCCGCTGAAATGTTACCTTCTCAGTCCAGCACAAAGAGTTCTGTTCGCGGTTGAGGTAGCACCGAGGAGCAGTGAAGCGTCACGGATGGTCATCGATGTAGCACAAAGAGAAGGCCTGGTGTCACAGATGAGCTTTGCTGTAGCACGAAGATCCTGTTGTCATCACAAACAGTTGAGCCGGTGCTTGGCGATGGTGCTCTCTGCATGCGATCGATGCGGTAGCACGAAGGGTCAGGCTGACGGAACGTCGCGTTGGATGGCTGTACAAGTGACAAGATTTCGGCACCAACAGGCCCGTTCACAATCACAAAGAGACAAAATAATTCATTTCAGCCTATCTGAGGCCACACCAAGGGTCCAGGAAGACCTGAGGGGCACATTTTGGGGTCAGGGGCTTGATCCAGTTGCTGGTACAGGTGTTTGGGATCCTGTTGTGTCCCTGTGGCTCAGAACAGGAGGCCAGCAGACTAGCCCTTGGAGTCACTCTGGGAGTCCCAGGTTCAGGTCCAGGTCCAAATCCCTTTTAATCAGGCAACGGCAGCAGGGCAGAAGTCCATCAAGGCAGCAGTCCAGCAAAGGCAGCAGTACAGCAAGGCAGTAGTCCAGCAGAGTGGCAGTCCTTTCAGCAACACAGCAGTCCTTCTTCCTGTCAGGGTTTCCACAGGTCAAGAGGTGTACTGGAGAGGTGGTGTCTGAGGTCCAATATTTTTACCTGGTTCTTCCTTTGAAGTGGAAGACGCTTCTAGAGGTTTCTATTTGAAATCCACAGGCTGCCTGCCTTCCTTGCCCTGGCTCCAGACTAACTGCAGAGGGTATGCAGCCCTTTGTGTGGAGGCAGGATACAGTCTATTCAAGTGTAGGTAGGGCTGTGCCCAGCTCCATCCTGCCTTCCTGACAGTGATGGCCCATCCAGGCACACCTAAGCTCTCTATTGTGTGTGGCAGTCTAGGAGGAACACACAAAGCCCAACTGTCAGCTACAGCCAGTCATGTAACCCAGAGACATTGTGCAGACACCAGATGGCTAAGGCAGGAAAATGCCAACTTTCTAAAAGTCAAACGTGTTAGAGGGGATAGGCCCTTGACTGGCAGCTAGATAGGTCCTTGTTAAACTGAAAAAAGGAGTTATTCTAGCTGTCACTTTTAGATGCTGTTTTCTGCGTAAACAGACTCAGACCAATTACTGATTATATTGGCCTTTGTATTTATTGACCATGATTTTATACTTTTTTAGAGCAATTGCCAATCTCTTTTTTTGTTAGAGAAAAGGAAAACACTATTAATTGTTTCAATATATACATACAAAATTGGTGAATAATTGTGACAAAACTTTCTAAGTGACAAACATTAAAAAAAATTCAAACACAGAAAAAACATAAGCTATAACAATTTATGTATCAGATTGATTGCAGTAATAAATTACAGAAATAAATTACAAAAATGAGCCAGTCATCGATTTGTAAGGTGTAGAAGCAGTGGCCATAATTTCTTTTTTCAAAGATGGATCTATTAAGCTGCTGCTAACTTCTGGGAACTAATACTTTGGTCTCTAGGGTTGAAGGTTCTTAACTGATCCCCTAGAGGATCCTGATCATGTATTGATGTTTCCCAGGAGGTCTAAAGATGCTGACGCGTTTCGTGCCGCATTATCATTCACGGGGTTCTCCTCAGGGCTATGACTGGGTGTATTCTGCAAACAATAGTGAAAAGGTTGTGATTAATTCTGGTGATCCCCATTTGAAATCACTTCAATATATCACTGCCAAGTTATCGACAGTACCTGCTCTATCTTCGTATTTTTGTCTAGAGAGATGTGGAGCAGTTAGTTGAAAGGCTTCAATCGAGTGTTCGATCCCTGTGATACACGCTTTTGCCGTTTAATCTGTAATGGAAGTTACCAGCAGGGGTCTGTGTTTAGTGAAATTCTACATGAAACTTGCGCCCATCCGCGACCAGCACCAGGGACCCTAGTCCTCCAACCCGCCAGCGCTACAGCTGCTCGGCCCTCTACGGACTCAACTCCGGCCAGGACAACAACTGCAAGCTTTCTTGTATGTGCACCGAAGGTGGAGACACACACCAACTTCTCCATTGGTTGTTTTTCTTTTTTTGTTAGAAGGTATTCTCTGGGTGTGTACCAGGCCCTTTTCATTGCATGCTTCAGTAATTTAATGGGGTATCCTCTCTCTTTTAGTTGATCCCGCAGTGACCCTGCATGTGGTTCATAGTCTTCTGTTTGGGAACAATTGCGCCTGATTCTTAAAAATTGACCATGGGCAAATTGTCCTTTAAATTTCTAGGGTGAAAACTTTTGTGGTGGAGTATAGTGTTTTTGTCTGTTGACTTTTTATGTAATGTGGTGGCTAGTTCATTTTCAATAGATCTAACTTCAACGTCCAAAAACGTGAGATTCGTTTTACTTTTGGTTAAACTGAACTGGATGTCAGGGTGTCTGCTGTTTAGCCACCTACAATTAATCAATCAATCAATCAATCAATCAGTATTTGTTAAGCTTGACTATTGGCCTGTTAGGGTCTCAAGGCTCATTCTGAGATGGGCTGTAAAAAATAGTGGAAAAACACGCTATCAATACCGCTGGATATGCTTTTCTCTTGTTTATTACTTGAGTGGAAATAAATTGGGACTACTGTCTGCAAGCGTTTTTGCATACTGTATTACCTGTACTTCTCAGTTTTGCATGGGCAGTTTCATCCTGTAGGATTTGGAAACTACAGCAGCGAGAGGTGTTTGTGCTCGTCTGTCATTGGGCCCTGGTACTAAAATGGCCGCGAAAGCTGTTTGCAACCGACTCCGCACTGCGCCCCTAGCTCAGAATTAGAACATAATTTATTCAGCAACAAAGAACAGCCACCGCGGCACACGTCCTGGAATTACTGATAGGAATACATCAGCCTGAGAGAACCATTGAAGCACAGTCAAACACTCTTGGAATGAGGACCAAAATTTGTAAATAGTGACAGAAAGTGGTTACCACTCGATATTATCTCCAAATTTAAACATTGTACACAAACATCTTGGAATAACTTGCTAGTACCAATGGCACCGCAAGTGTTTCTGAATGTATTTGCAAATACGAAATCATTTATGGCACTGCGGTAACGCTGCATCACTTAATTCTAGGGACGGTCAAAAATGTGTAAATTATGCACATCTCTGTCTTCCAGGCACATTGCTGTGGCATCCCAAATGAGTCCCTTCCCGTTGCTCTCATTGAGCTGACGCTGCCAGTCCTGTGATCCAAGTTAATTTCCGAAAGAATGACAAACGCACAAACTGAACAAGTGAACATGCTGAACTGAAAACAGATGAAGTTGGTCTCTAGGCGCTCCCAGTGGCTTAAGATCTTTAAGTCCTGGACGTAACCAGCAATCAAACATGGGTCAAAGGGAATGCATCGGCGTTGTTAAACCATCTGAATATTTTAGCATGCTTGTGGGTGCATTAAAATGCATACTCCGGCGGGTATAATAATGAGGGGGGATAGATACTGGCTGACAGCTTTTCGGGAAGCGTTTATTGAAAAATTGAAGAGGATGCCAGACGAGAACTGCCTTCAGGTGACAAGATTAATAACGAGGTTGTCTTGTACAGTAAGACGGTGCTAGGAAGTTGTTAATTTGCATGGCATCCTCACATGAAGGATTTGCAGCCTCATTCATGAACTATCATGTGTTTACCTCCTTTGTTGTGTCGAAGCACGCATTTGTCATCCGCCTGGAAGCACAAAGGAAGAAAGCGGAGTCTGCCTGGTGGGTATCACTGCAGTGCTGATCGCCGGGGTTGTGGAGACTTGTCATAAGATCACTGGCATGGTGCCCCGGGGTGGATTTAGAGTGATTAACACTTGTCAAGGCCACAACCCACTAGTCTTACTTCAGGTAGCTACAGTCAACACAGATGTTAATTAATTCCTTTTTCCACTAAATGTTAAATTGTCATTATTTTGACGCAGTGGCGGCTGGTAACATTTGAAATTGTTAGGGCGTAAAATTATTGCCGTACTGCATTAAGAGGGTTTCAGGGGGGGGGTTCTCCCCCCGAGGACATTTTGAAAAAAAGAGTGGACAAATGGTGCATTTTCAAGCAAACTTGAGGAAGCAGGAAGACCATGAGCAGGGTGTTCACTAAAAGTGGGGTACTCGCAGTAACCCAATGCCCAATATCACATGAAGCAGCAGATGCATGATGTAGGGTTGTGCTTATCTAAATAAAATCAAACACTGTAATCCAAGGCAACACGTTGACCAATGGGCTCTACCGTATGGGTCATCCATATTAACCTACAAATCGATGCTGATCTCGCAGGGCATCTGAAGCATGTAGCTCAATATTCATGTAAAAGATGCGCACAGTGACCTGTGAACATAAGTTCATGTAAAAATAGATAGCTATAATCAAGTATGCGTGAAGGGACATCAGATGACCCAAGGTCCATTGCCCACAAGAAACTAGACACAATATTTAGGCACTGTAAACATTGAAGTTCACGAAACAAGGCTCGCAAGTAATCACAGATGGTCTTGTATGAATTGTAAAGAGGGGCAGTAATAGATGTCAATCAAACAAGGGTTGACCAAGAGCATAAGGCCTACGATGCATAGCCTCAAGGGAACGCTACGTCGTTACCAAACCTTCCCTGCTGCATTTGCCTGATTGAAATATTATACTTTCCGTGACATCCGCTACACACATACGTGACACTCGAAAGCCCCCCAAGTGGGCGCACACATGCTGTCCAAATCCGGCGCATGTATACACAGCCTCATATTAAACACCCAGCTGTTACCCATATAACACCTACACACTTTCCCAATATGCCAACTATAGCACGTCTCGTTTTCGCAAGAGGCAGGCCATGTTTCACGGACCCATACAGACAGACCCTTGGACCATGGACCTTTCACACAGACCTTACTTACTTCCATGCATTCTATATCTTTCACACAATCCAGGTCTCTCTGAAATGCACCCCATGTCAAGAGCACACCACACATGTTTCCATGATATCCCTCAAATAAGTACGATAGGTCGCTCAGCTCTCCATCATAGAACGTGTGTGCCACTCACATACCTCATAAGTCTTCACATATTACCCACTGCCTCGAGATGCACCTTACAGACATTGTGGGGCCGATTCCGATTCGGGCCGGAAATCTCTCCGACCGAGCCGGACCCGGAGAGATTTCCGACCGAATCGGACTCTGGCAGTCCGACCCGAGCGAGTACGATGCGCACGCATGCAATCGGACTCGAGTCGGTCGGACTCCCATTGAGTCAATGGGAGCCGGACGTACAACGCGTATGCGGGCTCCCATTGACCCAATGGAGTGCGAGCGAGCTACGGGTGCCCCCTACAGCGGGTACGCCTCGGAGCGACTCGCGGCGTACATGCACAGGTAGGGGGGGGCCCATGGGTCCCCCCTGTGTGCGACTCGCGCGGCTACGCGTAGAGGGGGGTCCGACACAGACCCCCAAAGTGCGGCTCCGACTGCTCTGTCGAGCCGGACGGCGGGAGTCGGTCGGACTGCTTGCAGCGCATATCGTACTTGCCCGGCCGGGGAACGTCTCCATCGCGCGGTGCGCGTCGTGTCCGTGCAAGTCGGTCAGAGCGCTTCGGACCCGCGAACAAGTCGGTTGGCGATTTCGCGTGCGCTCGCATCGTACTCGCTTGGCCGGACGCACGTACGAATCGGTCGGGAAAGAGGGCTCCGAATCGGATCCGGTTAAGCCGAATCCGATTCGGTGCCCTACCGGCCGAGATCGGAATCGGCCCCTGTGTGTCTTTTACACTCCAATGTATGCCAACCACATCCCATGTGCCCCTCCAGCCACCAGGCGCACATCATTAGGCCACATAACTCGCTCATCTTCTAATGTCTCACTCATATCCCCCACAGCCACATATATTCTCCAATTAACTATACATCCATCAGACGACCCACACCAGGCACCTGAGACTCAAACTCCTAGATCCCTTCACCCACCGTCTCCCCATGTGCCACACACAATCGCGGCTCGCAATACTCGCGGGGGGGGTTGGTGCGGGGGGTGGGGGTCGCGCGGGGGGCCGGGGAGGTTTATGTTTAAAATTAAAAGAAAAAGAAAAGAAAACTTACCTGCCTCTGCTCCTGGGCCGGGGTCCCACGTTCAACTTCTGAACAGGCATGCTGCAGCTCCCTCCCCTTCTGTAAGCCAATCACAACGCTGCAATGGCAGCGTTGTGATTGGTGCGGAGTCCCGGACGGCGCCCAGCCGGGCACCAGTAGGGAGGCCATTTTCTCTATGTAGGCTGCATGCAGCCTTCATAGAGAAAATGTAGAGTGCGCATGACTGCTTTGGTCAGCCCCAGGGCAGACCAAGCAGCCAGGGCACTCAGAGTGGTGCAAGCCACTCCTCCCCGACCTGCCCACCCACCCCCAACCAGGCATATGCTCATGCCCGCCCCCAACCAGGCATACCCCTGCCGTCTGCTTTCTCGCAGCGTGAGAAGCAGAAAATAAAATGGTATTTTAAATACCATTTTATTTTCTGCTTCTCGCACTGTGAGAAAGCAGTGGGGCGGCGCTGCAGCGCCCTAATGGAGCGTCCGGCACTGTTTTGACGACATTAGATGGTATAGTCATAACTACGGGGCCGATTAGGATGGCGGTGGGACCACCACCGTCAGGCCATCTGTGGCGGTCCCAACGCCATAAGCCCCTGCAGGACCACCCGCCGCATTAGGATGCGGTGGGCAGAGGCATGTGGTGGAAGGACCATCCGCCTCGCATCCATTCTCACCGTTGGAGGGACTGCAATTCCTACAATGGTGGCGGTGACTGCTCAGGCACCGCCGTAGGGATTACAATGTCCTCTTCCGCCGGCTGTTTTATGGCGGTTCACCTATCATGAAAAGGCAGGCGGTAAGTGACTTTGGGGACCCCTAGTGGGCCCCCCTTCACCTCTGGCCCTCCGCTCTGGGCCCTGGGGGGCACAAAACATCCCTGCACCATGTGGCAGGCACCGCAGGGTGCCTGCCACATAGCGCAGGGATGTTTGAAATGTGTTTTTTTGTGTTGCGGCGTGTGCTGCAGCCCACAGCACACGCCGCAATACAAAATATACACATTGCGACATCAGGTGGTTGCATCCTAATGCGGCCAGCAGGACCTCCGACTCCTAGTCATGCAGTCCTGCTTCCGCGTTGGTATCAGGCCCTACGTTCTAAACAACATCTACAACAGAACAGAACTTGAGCACACAAAAATTTAGTAGAATGTTGAACCTTCTTTATACCTTAATATAACCTAATTAACAACAGAGCAAGAATATTTTGCCTAAGCATGAAGAATTGTGCTATAATTAATGAGAATGAATGTTGTTGCCTGTCGGGTCAGCTCCAGGCGGCCAACCTAAAAGGTATCTTGATAGAGCAGCCAATCCAGTCTCCATAGATGTGAGCCACATCCCTCGTTCCTCTTCGCCATCCCCCTTTTTCCAGACCCTGGAAACGGATCCGCTTCAGTCACTCTCACCTACCCACTGTAAAATTACTTGTTTACTTCTAAGCTATCCAAAGCCAACCCAGTCTCCAGAGATATTCACCCAATCCCTGATTCAATATTCGTTCCCCCTCATCTTCGCTTCGTTGAGGAAATGTGAAATGGTCAATCTCATATACCCACTCCCATCTGCTCATTGTCAATCTCATTCATAACAGACATTCGCAAAGCCAATAGGTCTTGCCAATGAGACCATTTGGCTTTGTTAATGCTTTTTAGCCATGTTGTAGAGCATCGTGTCTGCTGTGCAGCATGGCTAAAATGATAAAGAATAGACGCAGTGATGCGGCCACAATGTCCTTTTGCAGGTGCGAGCATGCGGTCAACACGAATGCATGCTTACAAAAAGACATTTAAATTTTTTTTTACATATCTGAGTAAGATCGGTAAAAAAACAAGAGTGCGAAAGCAATGTTTCAAAACCTAGTGTAAAAGTGTTTTTTAAGAAAAAATAATCACATACCAGCGGGTTGCGGGAGCGTGATTGGAAAAAGAAATCATGCTCAATGGGAGTGACAAACACAAGACTGACAAAGAAGCCACCAAATATGAAGAAACCAAATGATAGTGGCAGGAAAGCCAACCAATGGTAATCAATAGGTGAGCTCCAAGTCCCTGTATGTCATTGATAAGCCCACAATATGTCTTTTGCAACTAGGCAGCTTGCGCTTTCTGGTAGGCTCAACCTTAAAATGCACTTTTGCATACATCACAGAGAATTCTTCTTTACTTTGCTGCTAAAATATTGTACAACGTCTTTCCCACATGTTAAGTACTTTCCCATGTTATGTTCCTTTACCTAAAAATGCATACTCTTCATTCTCTCACCTCAATGTTTGTTTAGTCTTTTGTCTGTGTGCACTAGGTTCCACCCAACATCATGTCTAACCCTTTATTTGCCCATGCACATAAGCAGTGAAATAGCTAAAGTATCTTTTTGCTGACAAACAACTCATGGTGTGGAAGACAGTAATTGCAGTAGTAGGTGGGTGGGAGTAACTATTAGTGGTGGTCAGTTTCTGCTGCAGGCTATTGGTGAGGGTGGGAAGGAATGCTGGAGTAGAGCCACTGATGAGAAGAATAAGACTGTCCAACCTGGACACTCCCTACTGAACTGCCTTATTTCTATATGACATAGATGGAGAGAAATGTGCTTCTCACCGTAGATATTATGGTTCTACAACATTCAATCAGTGATGTTGACTATGAAGTACTGCCCTTCCTGCCTAACACTGTCTGAGCCCTCAATCATTTCTAAACTTAGCCTCTTGCTGTTCCTCTTTCCCAAGCAAATCTAGGCAAGCGCCTGGATACCCTATCGGGTGATTAGCATGTTTTATAAATTCTGATTGATTGAAAAGTCAATAAGAAAATGCACAAATGTATGGCCCAACACACACGTGGGTTCTATTGAGGATTCCGTAACTTGGCCCACTCACTCTTGGTGGATCATTAAAGGTCTGGTGTAGAGGAAAAGCAGTTATCTTTGTCCAGTCTTGTATCTCTAATAATCTGCAACAATAAGCCATCCAGAATGTTGCCTCGTTTGATGGTGCCTGCTTGGGTTTTGAGATATATTTTGTTAACATTCCCTGAATGCCTCGTTTAAGTAATTTATCCAAGTGAAAATCTGTTGGGAAAAGGAAAAGCGATACATTGCTGCTGGTGGGCTTATATATTCTACACACCTGCTCTAATGCCATGTGCCACCACATTGATATCTTGGCCCTGTGAACTTTGAGAGAGCTGAAACTGCAAAGCACTTACCTATCCAGAATGCGGTTAAGAGGTGATAATCTATAGTAATTATTATGCTTTCCAGGATATCGATATTATTTGGGTGGGTTGTCAAGTTAACCATGTCATCCACTCTAATAATTTGGTATTTGGACAAAATACCAAATAAAAAAATATTGTGATACATACATTTTGTGCAAAGCTATCAGGATGCAAATGAAGAATTGGTGGACGGAATGCTGAACAATGTCAAATTCTCACCCCCAGTCATAGATCTGGGCCTAAATCCATCCTGTTTTTGCTCACCACGCCAAACCACTTTCGACGCAGCCATATCCAAATCCGTCTTGACCCTGCTCCCCATGGTAACAGTCCAGCCTGAACTGCCAAGCCAGTTCGTCCCTGGACCGGAAACAAGCATCCTAGGACCAGTTTCATGGTATCACCCCTCATCAGCCAGGATAGCCTGAATCCAGTGGCATGGCAAACACAGGACATACCCATTCGACTTGTGGTGACAAATGCAAAAAGAGCAATTGATGGACAGAATGCTGAACAATGTCAAACACTCACCCCCAGTCAGAGATCTGGGCCTAAATCCATCGTTTGTTTGCTCACCACAGTAAACCAGTTTGGACCCAGCCATATGAAAATCAGTCTTGACCCTGCTCCCCATGGGAACAGTCCAGCCTGAACTGGCAGGCCACGTCCTCCTTGGACCATAATTCTTTTGCAAGAATATCAAGATATCAAAAATATCATAGACAGGAATATTGAAGTTAAGAATATCGTTTTAAGTGTTGTTTTTAATATTGTTGCAAGAAATAACGTTTTAGAAAAATATTGTTGTATATATTATTGTTTGTAAGTATTCGTTTATTTGTATATGAATTTTATATCTATTTTATGGTCGTGTGTTTGATTTTATGTGTTTGGTAACTTTTTTATTTGTGAGTTCAGTAAAATATCTTATTAATTTTGACATTTTTGGAATGTTTATTTTCAGTTGTATTAATGAGTAAAATTATTGTATATATAATTTTTTTAGCAGAGGGATGTTGGGATTTTAAGGGATGGGGTGCAGAGATTTTTGAAAAGTGAATATTTATATATTCAAATGGAATGTTTATTTTTTAATGGTATGCAAATTAATATTGTGAAATCAAGAAATATGTTTATAATTCGTTTTAATATAATGGTAAATTACCTTAATTTTAAGGTATTTTATTGAAAATATTAAAATAATCATCTTAATTAATAGAAATTTCAGAAAGAATTTAAGGGGCTCATTACGATGTCGGGCGGAAGCACAACCGCCGTGCTGGCGGATGCAAAAACCACCAGTTACCGCCGGCACGCAGCAGTCCACACGCCCGCCCAATTACGATGCGAAAAGTAGGCCAAACACCGCCGGCAAGCCAGCAACACCGTCCGCCATCAAAGTGCGCCCGTACACGTAGCGGCGCAGCCTAATCTGACACACACCGTCCGACGAAACACGTCCCGCCCGGCGTATAAATTACGATGCCGCAAACAAACGGCTCCCACGGCCAAGAGATACCGTACGACAAACCGAAGCGGTAACACGGACGCCGAGCACGGACAACGAAGAAGCGGCTCCCCCGAGCATGAATCCAGCACTGCAGGCCCTCCCCATGCTCCTGCTGATGCACCACCAAGGACGCAACGTACCGCGGAGACGCAGGTAGGCACACACACAACAAGTGCACGCAAACAGCGCACACAGTGCAAGGGCGGAAAAAGCGGACAACCCCCCACCAGCGCGTGTACACTACACATCCACCATTGCATCCACATATGACACACAGGCCAAATCGTAACATCGCGTAACACATGTGTACACACCACCTGGGACTAGGAACCAACCACCCCGTCACGGCCCCAAAGCGCCGATGACGCCGCCACACATGCGCACAACGCAGAGGCCAACCGCAGCGCCATGCATGCGTCGCACACAGACACAGGGACACAACCAAGCAGCACACACATCAGCCCCACCCCGAACGCACATGACACGTGACAGGCCTGCCACAGACATGTCCCCAACGCCCAATTCACGGACAACACCCAACGCCACACAACCGACGCACACATGTCAGTGAAGTCACGCAACAGCAGGACACACCCCAGTGTAACAAACATGGCGTAGCACACAGCGGCGGCAACACCAACTAGGAGAAGCAGGGCCCCTTCGGGAAGAGGAACGCCAGTACCACACTGAAACACCCATACCACCCTGCACATATGAACAAGACATATAAAACGGAACACCAAAGAGCCCGGGGACCGACAACAGGTGGCCCAAGAATAACATCCACACACAAGGCCCAACGCAGAGCGGAAAGGCAGCCTGCCGCCCACACAAGGGAGAGCAGACAGCACTGAATGACCTTCCATTCCAACTCCGAAACCACAGCCCTACGACAGAAGCCGGTGAATACAGCCATTGTCCAAGAATAGACCAACACAGGCATGCCGAGGAGACCGACCACAGGGCAGATAGCGCATATCACAGAAGCACACAACGGACGGGGAAGAAAAAAGAAAACACTCCCCCATGTCGGCCACATGCAAGTTAATTGGAAGGAGTCACACATCACTGACCTTGAACTGTCTGAGAAGCATGTGGGATGAGGGCCCGTGTCCTCCAAACAAGCCAACAGAACACAAGTCCTGTCTCCCTACGACTACACAGAGCTCACAGCAACCTCGGAGCGTGCACATTGCAGACTGCACACACAGCCGGAGCACGCCACCACAACGCACCGCTGCGAAATGGCAACCGCAACACACCTACCCAACTACGCCGGACAGCTCAAGCTGTACAAAACCAACCTGTTACATACATTGGGATGCGATCTCCTGTCCCTGCTGAACGTAAGTTACCGACTGACTTACCGCATCACATTGTTCAGCTGCGTCATGCCCGTCTTCTACTGTCGGAGGTGTCCCTACCAGCATCCAGTGGAGATATGCCTCTCCAACCCGGCATGTCTGAAGGCGGACCTGCTACCACTACTCCTCCCTCTGGACGCACACGACAGGGCCTGCTCTGCCTATGGGGGCATGGCGTATGTGGCCAACATCGCACCCGCACTGAAATGGGACCACTGTGCCTCCACACGACGGATCATCGAGAACAGCTACATCGAATGTCACCCAGCATGCCCCATCATGGTCCTCCAAGGGACAACTTACGAACAACACCTTGACAGCCACCATCCGCTACATTGGCTGGCAAACATGTACACCACCAATGACATGGAAGCCCTGCTGGACGGCATCGCATACCTGACAACCTGTAAATTCGTCGGACCACAACGCAGGTTCCCCGATTGACCTATGATGTCCAACCCCGCACCCATGCTTAGCTTCCGCACGGACTGGCCAGTCACCACCACAACAGCCATACCAAACGACCGGCAACTGTAACCACACCATCAACGACATCGCCATGACATCGGATATGACCGGGACATGCACACTGTTCCCCATCACATCCAGGAACACCGCATGCATCGTGGGAGGCAGTGGCATGGGGTCTGTGTATCGCACCCACATGGACGGAACTGCACGAACAACCAGGACACGACATGGATCCAGCGCCCATGGACACACACACCGCTCAGTGGACATGAATAGGTCGCCTGGAGTCTGTGGGTGCTGCACCCCTCCCACCCCCGCCCCGGGAAACCCATACCAGGACCTTTGCATGGAAGACAAGTGCATACAACAACAACACGACCCCAGTGACTGTGACATGTCCAGTAACCACCACATTGCAACAACAAGTGGCACGCCGCTGCATGCACGCAAGCCCATGCCCTGATGTCATCTCACATGCACGCGTGCATGAGGAACAACCGCAGCAAACCTGTCACATGGAACTGAGATGGACTGTGCCCATGATGCCAAGCGGTCTGGTAGGCTACATGTATACCGTCTGTGTCAAAGTCCGCAGCTCCGCAGCTATACGTAAATGTACATTAGCACAGCCTTGGCCAAGCAGATGTAACTCTGAAGCCCACATCCCACATGCAACAGCCAATCACATGTAACCCCACACCCTATCCCATTTGCAATCATGCTCAGTATATCCTCAACATGTATTCCGCTGCCAGTAGTGTCCACTATACTGCATCACAGAGGACAGAAGACTCAATATAATGTTTGAAACCAAAACTGTCTCCGCTGACTCATTTCACAAGTACGAATGAGAGAGGATGGGAGTATGTGAAGTACACGGCAGTCGTGACATGACCATGTAGTCCACTGGTATTGGATGTCAACGCAAATGAGTAGCACAACTGTGGAAGACACACATGTGTCGTGTGAAGTCGTATGGACGCAGTGCTCAGGTGGGTGGGTGTGACGGGTAGATGCGCACATGCCAAGTTGGAGCACGCCGTGTTGGGAGGGGTCATGAACAGTACACCACCGCTTCCCTGGGCATTGTGAGAGGACACCTGTCGGGGGGAGTGAACACGTGTGTGCACAGCAGCCGGGCACACGTACAAAGCGGTACCAGGCGCACCTCAGCCCACCCTCTGTGGACAAGCTGGATCCTGTTATGCGCCCGCCATGCCCCTTGACAAGGCACACACAGCCCCAGTCGACCAGGTGTAACCCCAACATAGTCAATCCGCACAGGCGATACAGGGCACGGGATGGCAGTGGAGCATGGTGTGTGAGAGGTCTCCTCGCGCTCCTCCTGGTCATATCACGCAGGCAATAGAACCTCAACGTCTAGCATGGCACAAGTCAGATGGAAGTGTAGGGGGACGCACCACAGCACGAGCAGCACTGACGTCACGGGAGGTGGCTCGCACCATCCCATCCATTGCCCATCATACCAACCACGACACATGCCATTGCGACTAAGTGCAAGCGCGTGCGCCACCACCCCCGAGCCCTCCCCAGAGAGGCCAAAGAGTGAATGTGTGGGCCATCAGTCACAGACGGACGCGGCCTGGCCGCAAGGGCAGCCACAGCCACTGGGTGTCGCAGGTGGCGGATCCGGAAGGCGAAGACTGTGATGCATAGTCCATGCAGGCCGGGTCTCCATTTGGGGCACCACGCAGGTGGACGGCGTCCCGTAACACATCATACCCTGAGACAGCCCACTTGTGCAACTGGACCCACACATACACTCCTTGCCCTCTCTGGTGCGAGCTTGGGGCTGCCTGTGCAAGCGCTAGCCTCGCAGGTGCACATGCATATTGGGGGAGCGAGGGGAGGACATGAGGGCTGGGGCGAAGATGACTGTATCACTGTCAGTGAGTACAAGGGATGACCCAGATGTGGAAAGGAAGAGACGTGTCCCGTGTGTACTGCAACTAGTCGCCAATCCAACTACCCCCCATGTCCGGAATGTAAGCCCGCACCTAGGCCCGCCCATCCGCCACATCGAATATACCACCAGCACGACAACCTTCCCATTCGGAACACTGACTGGGGGTGGCGACCAGTGAACAATCATGTGTAGCCTACCCACGCGTACATGTGGGCCCTCCATGATCCATGTCACCTGCGGCAAAGTCATGACATGCGCAATGAGGGAAGTGAGGAGAGCTGTCCGCCCCACGCACAGAAGGTGCATCAGCTCCACAGACCCAGCAGCGAGTCCAGCAGGGGTCACATGTGCAGGGGCAGCTGTGCCTGGTGTGAAGGCACATGCATATAGACAGCACATCGACCAATGTGTAGTCTGCCCACATCTACAGTCCATCATCATGCGGACATAGGAATTGAACACAGGGCAACACATCTTAGTGGGTGCACCCACCGTGACCAACAATGCGCAATCATCGACGTACCCGCCCTGTGCATGGCCCCCCACCCAACGGAGGCACATCCAGTGCCACCATCCCACACACAAGCCTTCCACGGAACATGCTGTGTCCAATGCTCAGTACAGAGTCAGCGCCCATCTGGTGGATCCTGAACAGGAGACACATGCACACACATGCCAGCTCCCACTATGTACGTCTGCCACCTGGCACGTGCAATGTAACCTCTCACCTGTGACGTGTGACTGCAAGCACACAGCCGTCTTGGCATGGGGCTGTCAATGTGGACACCTGTCAATGTTTCGGGAGGTGTGATCCGTACAGTGCTGTACATAGGGTGCAGTGCTGACACCTACTACTGTCTCATATCCCCTCGTGCCACAGGTCCCACTTGTTTTGGCCGCTCAGCCTGTGCCCACATCGTCGTCGTCGTGTGCCATACTCATCCAGCCTCGGAAGCAGTTCCATGCTCAGCAGACATTCATGTTGCCGTGGCGTTGCCGCTTGACGAATATGCAGTCAGTCGCCATCAGCACGCCCCGCAAGTCATTGGGGCCTAGATCCCCATGTGCATGCACATGGCAGTGGTCTGTATCACTAGCCATTGCCATTGTTGGGAGACCTGTGTAAGTGTATTGTGGCCGTGCCGTCCCAGCTTGACAGCTGGGCTGTGGCTCATGTGCTTGCTCAGTCATGTCAGTGATGTGTATGCGAAATTGCTATGTGTCGTGTTGCTTTGACATGTGTCCACTGCCATTTTCCCTAGGCGGAGACCGAACATTGACCGCCCATACCAATTGCTGGCGGACATGGACGATACAGAGGTCATTAGGAAGTTTCGGCTGGACAGGCCAACCCTGCATCGACTGTGTGCCATGTTAGAACCCCATCTCCGTCCCCGCAGGGTGTATCCGACAGCTGTCACCCCCACGGCTAAGGTGATGGCCGCCATGCATTTCTTCGGCACTGGGTCATTCCAGCACACAGTGGGCAGTGGAGGAGGGATGTCCCAGCCCATGTTCAGCAAGGTGCTGAGGGATGTACTGGCAGCCATGATGCTGTACCGAAACAGGTACATCCGCTTCCCCAGGGCTCGTGAATTGGCGGCAGTGAAGGGTGCATTCTATGCCCTTGGCAGAATCCCACACGTCGTTGGAGCCATTGACTGCACACATGTTGGCCTTGTTCCACCACAGGCCACTGAGCACCTGTACCGCAACAGGAAGCACACGCACTCCCTGAATGTGCAAGTGGTGTGCCTTGCGGACATGGTGATCACCCACGTGTGTGCAAAGTTCCCAGGCTCGGCCCATGACGCACACATAATGCGCAACAGCATCTTGCCACGACTGATGTCCAATCTGCAACAGGATCGTGGCTGTATTGTCGGTGAGTATGTGGAGTGGTGTAGCGTGCTGGTTGTGCGATGCTGTCCCCTGTCCAGTTGGAATAGCAACGGTTCTCTGTGTCCCTCACACCCAGGTGACTCTGCGTACCCGAATGGGGCATGGCTGCTCAGTCCATTGAGGAATCCTCGCACCCCAGCAGACGATCGCTACAATGAGGCACATGGGAGGACCAGACGTGTGGTCGAGCGTACCTTTGGCCTCCTCAAGTCCAGGTTCAGGTGCCTGGACCGCACCGGGAGTGCGCTGGCGTACTCCCCACAGAAGGTGTGCCAGATAGTGGTGGCGTGCTGCATGCTGCACAATCTGGCCATTCGGAAGCAGATCCCCCTCATCGTGGATGACGGAGATCAACCAGGGCCCCAGCCCGCAGACCAGGACAGCTCGAGTGAGGAGGACAGCGGAGAGGAGGAAGCTGGGAATGTGCGGCAGCAGCTCATCGCCCGCTACTTCACTTGACGGTGAGTGTCCATGTACGACGGCTGATGTGGCTGTATCTGTGCAGGTGTGTGTGTGCTGTGTCAGGGTGGCCGTTTGTTCACTGCGTGCTGTGTGTCAACGCTCCATGGCCAGGGTAGTATGCCACTGTTGGTGGCTGTGGCATTGTGCCCTATTGCTCTGTGCGATGTGTGTACATTGCTTGTAGTTGTTGACATGTACTGTGTGATGGGTGTGTGACACACTCATTGAATGTGCTCCTGTTCTGTCTCCCACCCCTAGGTCCCTACAGGCCCTCCGGTTCCATTGCCATGCCACGCATCAGGTGCCTTTCCGCCCAAGGTGGCCGTTGTATTCCGTACAAATAAAACACAGGGCACAAACAGCAGTTTGTGTAAGAGGTGCATTTATTTCAAACTGTGACATGTGATTGTGTGTAAGGTGATGACAAAAGTGGTGCGTGCAGTGACAATGAGCTGTCGGTCATGGCTGCGTGATGCTCAGGGTGTACCCACTGGTTCTATGTCCATAGTCCAACACACACATGCCATCCAGATGGCTGT
Organism: Calotriton arnoldi; assembly: GCA_963921515.1. Lineage (NCBI taxonomy): Eukaryota > Metazoa > Chordata > Amphibia > Caudata > Salamandridae > Calotriton > Calotriton arnoldi. The sequence goes on from CAWUFW010001160.1 coordinate 588,167, forward strand.
GTGGAGTGGGATCGTAGTCCAAGTCAATGCAGTGGGTGGTCAAGGAAGGCTGGCTGGCTGCCTCACTTGCGTCTGGAGCGTGCGAAGTCCTCCCGGGAGATCTGTTTCCACTTCGGACGGCCCCTTCCACGTTTGCGAGGGGGGTGCCTGCTTGCGACATGCTGGTGGTTGAGGTGTGCTCACTGGCTGTGGACGCAGGGGAACTGGACACTGCTGCTCGACCCTGCGCCCCGGCAGGTGGTGGCGGAGGGGAGCTGCTGTCCCTGGCTGTGACCTCACCGCCACCACCAGCTGGCCCATGAGGTCCACGAGTTGGCCCATACGGGCGTCCATGGACCTCAGCACCCCCAGCACCTCACGCGTGTCTGTAGCTGACCTGGCCCATTGTCCTTGGGCCTCTTCATAGGCCCCAAGGACTCTGGCCATTTGAGGCAGGGCATGGCTCCCAGGGGAGGCTGGCGTTTGCCTGACCCTGCTCCTCCTACCAGTCCTGCTGCCACCGGCCTGCCCACTAGCCACATTGCTCACCACGGTCCTCGCTGTGGCTCCCAGGGTGGATCCAGTCGGCCGGGCCACCACCTGCGCTGGGGCTGGTGCCAGCGAAGACGTGGTGGTGGTGGCGGCGGTGGTGGTCGGTGCGGCGATGGTGGCGGTTGCGGCAGTGGTAGTGGCCGCAATGACCGTGGGTGTGGCCGCAATGACCGTGGGTGTGGCCGCAATGACCGTGGGTGTGGCCGCAACGACAGTGGCAGCAGGGGGCTGGGAATGTTCAGCAGCCCTGGATGATGGGTTGGTGGGTAGGAGGAGTCCTGGGGAGCGGCTGGGCCCTGCCACACCAGATGGGCCTGCTTGGTGGTCCGTGTCCGAAGAGGAGGACAGATCCTCCACATCCGTGTGTCCTCGTTGGGGGCTTGTAGGCTGGCTGTGCTGGCTGCTGGCTCCATCCCCAGCATCCAGCAGTTCGTCACCTGTGGAGAGAATGAGATTTGTTATTGTGTTGCACCTTGCGAAGTATGTATTTGTCGTCTGACATTAACAGTTCGTGCAATCTCGTACATGGGTTTCCCGGAGGCGTGTGTGTGGCTGTACCATTTGTAGTTGTGTGTGCTTGGCAATGGGACTGTGTGCTGTGCACATGTGGCATGGGACGGATTGGCCATGCCGATGGGTGTGTTGCTGTGCCCCTACTTATTGTGACTCTGGTGTATGCGGGCTCCTGGCCCATCCTGGGTCTGGTTTGTACTTTGCTTTTGGGGTTCAAATGGAACGCTTAGGAACGCATATGGCAACATGGGGGCCATGCCCCAGATTCGCATTTGGGAGGGAATATGCTTTTGGGGTTCAAATGGAACGCTTAGGAACGCATATGGCAACATGGGGGCCATGCCCCAGATTCGCATTTGGGATGGAATATGCTTTTGGGGTTCAAATGGAACGCTTAGGAACGCATATGGCAACATGGGGGCCATGCCCCAGATTCGCATTTGGGAGGGAATATGCTTTTGGGGTTCAAATGGAACGCTTAGGAACGCATATGGCAACATGGGGGCCATGCCCCAGATTCACATTTGGGATGGAATATGCTTTTGGGGTTCAAATGGAACGCTTAGGAACGCATATGGCAACATGGGGGCCATGCCCCAGATTCACATTTGGGAGGGAATATGCTTTTGGGGTTCAAATGGAACGCTTAGGAACGCATATGGCAACATGGGGGCCATGCCCCAGATTCACATTTGGGAGGGAATATGCTTTTGGGGTTCAAATGGAACGCTTAGGAACGCATATGGCAACATGGGGGCCATGCCCCAGATTCACATTTGGGAGGGAATATGCTTTTGGGGTTCAAATGGAACGCTTAGGAACGCATATGGCAACATGGGGGCCATGCCCCAGATTCACATTTGGGAGGGAATATGCTTTTGGGGTTCAAATGGAACGCTTAGGAACGCATATGGCAACATGGGGGCCATGCCCCAGATTCGCATTTGGGATGGAATATGCTTTTGGGGTTCAAATGGAACGCTTAGGAACGCATATGGCAACATGGGGGCCATGCCCCAGATTCACATTTGGGAGGGAATATGCTTTTGGGGTTCAAATGGAACGCTTAGGAACGCATATGGCAACATGGGGGCCATGCCCCAGATTCGCATTTGGGAGGGAATATGCTTTTGGGGTACATGCTGTGAGCCATGGGTGCCGAACGTGACATGTGTTGTGGCAGCATGACAGTGCATGGTCTGAGGTGTGTGCATGCCTGACATGGCCTGCATATTTGCTGTCTGTTGTGATTACTGGACATGGCATTGGACGCATCGTTATGAGTGAGTGTTGGTTGTGTGCCAGCCAACGTATTGCAGTTGTCCCATCTCCTTGGTGTGCGTGCTGCCCTGTGCCATGTGCATCACTGCAGTGCTCGTGGGGGGTGTGGCCCATGTTGTGTGTTGTTGCTCACAGTGTGGCGTGCGCTTCATTGACTTCTGGCACATGGTTGGTCATGGGCATGTATCTTAGCGTGACTGCTGTATGTGTGGCAGCTGTGCGGATGACATGCCTTTCATGAGACTGGGGCTGACGGATGGGATGGATGGTATGTTGTATGTGCATGGTGTGTCTGTGTGTTTGATGGGTTCAGTGGTGTTCGTGTGCATTTATGTTGTTCCGCTCTGTTGCGTCTAGTGTTGTTTGTCTTACATAGGCGTAGTTGTGGGGTGTGTGGTTGACAGGCAGTAGGGGCTACATGGACAGGACTTCAATGGTGTTTCGGTTGTGTGTGATGAGTTGCACAGTGGCTGCCGTGTGGTACTATATTCAGTGTGGCTTGTGCATGCAGACGTGGCTCCTTGGGTGTTGCTGTGTCTGTGATGGGTCATGTGAGGTGTGAGTCTGTGGTTCATGTCCGTGTGCACATTGTTCACTTGTTCGTGACGGTGGGCGGTGCTGCGTGTTCGTCTGCTACGTGACATGTCCCATGTGTTGGTCGTGTTACGGTCCTCATGCCTCCAGTAATCCAGCCCTGTCCAGTTTCCCACCTGCAGGTTGTTCGGGCGTGCACTGTACTGGATGCCACATGGTTCTAAGCGGGGGGTGCTCCATGTTGCAGGTCTGTGGGGGTGGGGGGTGTTGTGGGTCGTGGTGGTGGCTGGACACCCACTGACACCGATTGTTGTGGATCGTGATGTCTACCTTTCGGCTGTCGGTGTGCACTGCGGTGGCTGACACGTGGCTGTGGGGGGTGGGGGATGCTCCTCCTTGCTGTGCTGTGGGACTAGGGGCCTGGTGTGTGTTGTACTTGGGCTGTCCACCCTCCCACCCACTGCACTTTGTGTTCCTGCCACTTACCTGTTACTTGTCGGTTAGTGCAGCTATGGCGGACACATGGGTGTGGTGGGTGCTCGTTGTGGCGCTTCTGGCATACTTGGGGACCTGTTGGTGGTTACGTGGCTGGCTGAGTGTACACATGTCCCCACGCATCTTACAGTTGTTCTGTTTGGGCTGTGTGTGGTGGTGTCTGTTGCATGTGTGTGTGATGTGTTGTGTATTGTGTGCTGGACATGGGGGTGTTTGTCCCTGGGAGCTGTGGCATGGTGGTAGTGCATGTGAGTACATAGCGGTGTGCTGGTATACATTAGTTTGTACTTGCCAGCCTCCACTCCCCCTGCTAATCCGGCGAGGATCTCGGGATGTATGATGACTCGCACCTTCTCCTCCCACGCTTTGAAGGTCTTGAAGAGCGCGGGATTCCCTCCGCCAGTGACGGCTGCCAGCTCTCTGTTCTTGGTCTCCTTCTTCTTGACCAGGCTCTTGACGTCATTCCACCGTTTGTTAATTTCTACTCTGTTCCTGGGCAGGGTCCCGACTGCATTGACCTGGTCTACGATCCGGTTCCACATTCTGTTTCTGGTGGCTAGTGGTGTGTGCTGGACCATGTTCCCATAGATTTGTGGGTGCACCTTGATGATCTCGTCGACCATGACCGTCAGCTCAATGGGCGTGAACTTGGGCATTCTTTGTGGTGCCATGGTGTTTGTGGTGCTGGTGCGGTGTGTGTTGTGTAATGTGCAGGGGGTTTGTGGTGGTGGTGGTGGTGGTGGTGGTGGTGATGTGTGCGTTTCTGTGGTGTGCTGCTGTCCTTGCTGTGTCACTGTGTCCTCTCCTCTCCTCTCTGGTTTGCAATGTTGCAAGGGGTTGTGGTCTGTGGGAGTGCTGCTTTTGTACTTACCTATGTGGGTGGGTCCTCATGGTCTGTTGTTTTCAGGTGTGTTGTGTCTGGGGTTCTGGCCTTTGTAGTTTTTGTTTGTCCAGGGGGGTGTTTTCGGGATGTGTACTGTGCTTGTGTATTTGTGCGTGCCTTGCTGTGTGGACTTGTTGGCCATGTTGTGTGCGATTGGTTTTGTGAGCGGATGGTTTCTGTGCAGGGACGTGGGCGCCATGGCTTCTGCCGTGTCGATTCTCATCGGCGTTGTTTGCGCTGGCGGGCGGTATATTTGTAGTTTTCCCGCGCTCATGGCGGTGCGATCGTAATCTCACGTGCGGTGTGTCGGCCGTGAGGGCGGGCGGTTTTGTGTTGTCGGGCGTGTTTCCGTCCGTGGCGGGCGGTTTGACTCCGACTCGGACGATGGCGGGCGGTATTTTGTGTGATTTTTCCGCCGATGGCGGTTTTCGGTTTGTGTAATCGTAATGGCGTGGTCGGTGTTCAGACGGTGTGTGCGGGCGGATTTTTGCCGCTTCCATTCCTGGCGGATTTTTTTACGCCGGGTATCGTAATGGGCCCCTAAATTCATTAAAATTAAATTGCATAATGTTAGCATTTTGTAAATTTAGTTTTATTACATATTTTTATTTAATAAGTTTATTATTATAAATTCATATTTGAAAGTTTATAATTGTTTATGTTTTTAAATGATGAAAATTAGACTGTCATTGTAAAAAAATTATTTTGAATTTTTAAAATGTTATATTTATTTACAAATATTCAAAATTAGGTCTAATTAAATTATGAAAATAGAATGAATATGTATTATTTATAATGTATTAATTAAGATGTATTTGTATATTTATATGCTACAGGTCTATTTATTTAAATTTTAATAATTAATAATTACATTTGTATTATATATTTATATATTTGGTATAAGTTCTTTTGTTGGGAATACATTTTCTACTATTTTCTAAATTAAATGAAATATAATTTATATGTATTACATAAATATGCAACTTTTTTTTTTATATATATTCAATGACTTGTAAATTTGGATTATATATTGATTTTTGATGTTATGTTAATAACCCCCTTAACTGCTGGGCCTGTCTCCTCCCCCCCCCCCCCATGCTGAGCCCTTTTTTGGCTATTTGGGGCAGTTTGTGCTTAGGGCATACCTTTTTTTCCACATAAGCTATCCATGCTAAATTTGCATCCTTGTTTCCTGCATCCTGGGGATTCTAAAGGTACCGAGGGTTTGTAGATTCCCCTGGAAGGGACCAAGAAATTAGCCAAAATACAGAAACATTTTGGGTTTGGTGGGAAAATTGGAAAAAAGTTCTGAAGTAGAAAGCATCTGTTTTTTTCCCTGCAAATGGTATCAACAAAGCGATTGTGGTGATAAAATCACCATCTTCCCACCTTTCAGGAACAGGCAGACTTTTGTCAGAAAACCAACATTTTCTACACAGTTTTGGCATTTTAGTGGGACATAGCCTATTTTTCCTATTTTTTGTGCTTTCAACCTCCTTTCAGTTAGTGGTAGAAATTAATGTGAAACCAATAATGGATCTCAGAAAGCTATACATTTCTGAAAAGTAAACAAAATTCTGAATTCAACAAGGGGTCATTTGTGTAGATCCTTCAAGGATTTCCTATAGCAAGTAACAGTTGATATAAAAACATATTGAAAACGAGTTGAAAAAAACAGCCATTTGTGCTTGTGTTTTCACTTGTAACTTCTTCTAAGTATGGTAGATTTCTAAAACAAAAATACACTCATGTCCACTGGACCCTTAAGGTTGCAGGGGTAAATAGGAGTTGTAGATTCATCAAGAACCCGAAGTGCCCAGAGCCAATATCTGAGCTGCGCCTTGCTATGGTTTTTCATTGTGTACTGGGTATACAGCAATTCACTTGGTAAAATATAAAGAGTGAAAAATAGGTATCAAGGAAAACGATGTATTTCCGAAATGGGAACAACATATGGAGTTTAGAAGCAGTGGATATTTTCACAACTCCAAATATGTGGGTACCCATACCAGCATGTGAATTAGAGGGCATTTTTGAAAATGACTTCTTTTTTACACACTGTCTTACATTTGGAAGGCAGAAATGCATAGAAAGTCAATTGGCAATAACACTTGTTCTACTATTCTGTCTTCCCCTAAGCCACCCTATAAAAATGATACCTCAGTTGTGTGGGTAGGCGTACTGCCCGTAACAGGAAATGGCCAAAAACGCAACTTGGGCACATCACATTTTTCCAGTGAAAACGGACACTTTTTTTGTAATGTCCCTAGCTCAGCTGGCATCTAGGGAAACCCAGCAAATCTGTAAATTTTTGAAAACTAGACACCCAGGTAAATCCAGGATGGGGCAATTTCTGTGCCTCTCACCAGGTTCTGTTACTCAGAATCCCTTGCAAACCTTAAACTTTGTAAAATAAAACACATTTTCCTCATATTTCTGTGATGGAAAGTTCTGAAATCACTGTGGATCCACAAACTTCCACGTACCCAGCATTCCCCTATGCCTCCCGATAAAAACTGTACCACACTTGTGGTGGAAGGCCGAGTGCCTGCGACAGGAAACGGCCCAAAACGCAGCCCTGGCACATCACATTTTTCCAGTTAAAACTGACGCCTTTTTTTACAATGTGCCTACCTGAGGTTTTTGGACCCTAGCTCAGCTGGCACCTAGGGAAACCTAGCAAACTTGTACATTTTTGAAAACTAGACATCCAGGGCAATTCAGGATGGGGCAACTTCTGTGGCTCTCACCAGGTTCTGTTACCCAGAATCCCTTGCAAACCTCAAACTTTGTAAAAAAACAACACATTTTCATCACGTTTCTGTGATGGAAAGTTCTGAAAACTATGGAGAGCCACAAAATTCCATGCACCCAGCATTCCACTGTGCCTCCCGATAAAAACGGTACCACACTTGTGGTGGTAGGCCTAGTGCCTGCGACAGGAAACGGCCCAAAACGCAGCACTGGCACATCACATTTTTCCTGTGAAAACTGACAGCTTTTTTGCAATGTGCCTAGCTGTTGTTTTTGGACCCTAGCTCAGCTGGCACCTATGGAAACCTAGAAATCTGTACATTTTCGAAACCTAGATACCCAGAGGAATCAGGATGGGTTGACTTCTGTCGCTCTCACCAGGTTCTGTTACACAGAATCCCTTGCAAACCTCAAACTTTGTAAAAGAAAACACATTGTTCTCAGGTTTCTATAATGGAAAGCTCTGGAAACTGTGGGGTTTCATTAACTTCCGCACACCCAGCATTCCCCAGAGTCTCCCGATAAAAATGGTACCTCACTTGTATGGGTAGGCCTAGTGCCCGCGATAGGAAACGACCCAAAACACAACGTAGACACATCACATTTTTTCAGTGAAAACTGATCCTTTTTTTGCAATGTCCCTAGCTGTGGTTTTTGGACCCTAGCTCAGCTGGCACTTAGGAAAACCCAGCAAACCTGTACATTTTTTAAAACTAGACACCCAGGGGAATCCAGGATGGGACAATTTCTGTGGCTCTCACCAGGTTCTGTTACTCAGAATCTCTTGCAAACCTTAAACTTTGTAAACTAAAACACATTTTCCTGGCATTTCTGTGATGGAAAGATCTGAAATCTCTGTGGATCCACAAACGTCCACCCACCCAGCATTCTCCAAGGTCTCCCGATAAAAATGATATCTCACTTGTGCGGGTAGGCCGAGTGCTCGCGGCAGGAAACGGCCCAAAACACAACGTAGGCACATCACATTTTTCCAGTTAAAACTGACCCTTTTTTTGCAATCTGCCTAGCTGAGGTTTTTGGACCCTAGCTCAGCTGGCATCTAGGGAAACCTAGCAAACTTGTACATTTTTGAAAACTAGACACCCAGGGGAATCCAGGATGGGGCAATTTCTGTGCCTCTCACCAGGTTCTGTTACTCAGAATCCCTTGCAAACCTTAAACTTTGTAAAATAAAACACATTTTCCTCACATTTCTGTGATGGAAAGTTCTGAAATCACTGTGGATCCACAAACGTCCACCCACCCAGCATTCCTCAAGGTCTCCCGATAAAAATGGTATCTCACTTGTGTGGGTAGGCCGAGTGCCCGTGGCAGGAATTGACCCAAAACGCAACGTGGGCAATTCACATTTTTCCAGTTAAAACTGACCCTTTTTTGGCAATGTGCCTAGCTGAGGTTTTTGGACCCTAGCTCAGCTGGCACCTAGGGAAACCTAGCAACCTTGTACATTTTTGAAAACTAGACATCCAGGGGAATCCAGGATGGGGCAACTTCTGTGGCTCTCACAAGGTTCTGTTACACAGAATCCCTTGCAAACCTCAAACTTTGTAAAAAACAACACATTTTCATCATGTTTCTGTGATGGAAAGTTCTGGAAACTATGGAGAGCCACAAACTTCCATGCACCCAGCATTCCCCTATGCCTCCCGATAAAAACTGTACCTCACTTGTGGTGGTAGGCCTAGTGCCTGCGACAGGAAACGGCCCAAAACGCAACACTGGCACATCACATTTTTCCAGTGAAAACAGACACCTTTTTTGCAATGTGCCTAGCTGTGGTTTTTGGACCCTAGATCATCTGGCACCTAGGGAAACCTAGCAAACCTGTACATTTTTGAAAATTAGATACCCAGAGGAATCAGGATGGGTCGACTTCTGTGGCTCTCACCAGGTTCTGTTACACAGAATCCCTTGCAAACCTCAAACTTTGTAAAATAAAACACATTGTTCTCAGGTTTCTGTAATGGAAAGTTCTGGAAACTGTGGGGTTTCACTGACTTCCACACACCCAGCATTCCCCAGAATCTCCCGATAAAAATGGTACCTCACTTGTGCGGGTAGGCCAGGTGCCCGCAGCAGGAAACGGCCCAAAACACAACGTGGGCACATCACATTTTTTCAGTGAAAACTGACCCTTTTTTTGCAATGTCCCTAGCTGTGTTTTTTGGACCCTAGATCATCTGGCACCTAGGAAAACCTAGCAAACCTGTACATTTTTAAAAACTAGACACCCAGGGTAATCCAGGATGCAGTGACTTCTATGGCTCTCACCAGGTTCTGTTACCCCGAATCCCTTGCAAACCTCAAACTTTGTCAAAAAAACACATTTTCCTCACGTTTCTGTGATGGAAAGTTCTGGAAACTGTGGGGAGCCACAAACTTACACCCACCCAGCATTCCCCTATGTATGCCAATAAAAATGGTACCTCACTTGTGTGGGTAGGCCTAGTGCCCATGATAGGAAACGGCCCAAAACACAACGTGGGCACATCACATTTTTCCAGTTAAAACTGAACCTTTTTTTGCAATGTGCCTAGCTGAGGTTTTTGGACCCTAGCTCAGCTGGCACCTAGGGAAACCTAGCAAACTTGTACATTTTTGAAAACTAGACATCCAGGTGAATCCAGGATGGGGCAACTTCTGTGGCTCTCACCAGGTTCTGTTACCCAGAATCCCTTGCAAACCTCAAACTTTGTAAAAAAAAAAACATTTTCATCATGTTTCTGTGATGGAAAGTTCTGGAAACTATGGAGAGCCATAAACTTCCACGCACCTAGCATTCCCCTATGCCTCCCGATAAAAAGTGTAGCTCACTTGTGGTGGTAGGCCTAGTGCCTGCGACAGGAAAAAGACCAAAATGCAACACTGGCACATCACATTTTTCCCTGTGAAAATTGACACCTTTTTTGCAATGTGCCTAGCTGTGGTTTTTCGACCCTAGCTCAGCTGGCACCTATGGAAACCTAGAAAACCTGTACATTTTTGAAAACTAGATACCCAGAGGAATCAGGATGGGTCGACTTCTGTGGCTCTCACCAGGTTCTGTTACACAGAATCCCTTGCAAACCTCAAACTTTGTAAAATAAAACACATTGATCTCAGGTTTCTGTAATGGAAAGTTCTGGAAACTGTGGGGTTTCACTGACTTCCACACACCCAGCATTCCCCAGAATCTCCCGATAAAAATGGTACCTCACTTGTATGGGTAGGCCTAGTGCCCGCGATAGGAAATGGCCCAAAGCGCAACGTGGACACATTACATTTTTTCAGTGAAAACTGACCCTTTTTTTGCAATGTGCCTAGATGTGGATTTTGGACCCTAGCTCAGCTGGCATCTAGGGAAACTTAGCAAACTTGTACATTTTTGAAAACTAGACACCCAGGGGCATCTAGGATGGGGCAATTTCTGTACCTCTCACCAGGTTCTGTTACTCAGAATCCCTTGCAAACCTTAAACTTTGTAAAATAAAACACATTTTCCTCACATTTCCGTGATGGAAAGTTCTGAAATCACTGTGGATCCACAAACGTCCACCCACCCAGCATTCCTCAAGGTCTCCCGATAAAAATGGTATCTCACTTGTGTGGGTAGGCCGAGTGCCCATGGCAGGAAACGACCCAAAACACAACGTGGGCACATCACATTTTTCCAGTTAAAACTGACCCTTTTTTGGCAATGTGCCTAGCTGAGGTTTTTGGACCCTAGCTCAGCTGGCACCTAGGGAAACCTAGCAAACTTGTACATTTTTGAAAACTAGACATCCAGGCAGTCGCGGTCCGTGTAGGTGTGCCGGCCGGGCGGTGACGTGGGGCGGGGAGGGGCAGGGTGGGGGTAGCAAAGTACGGATTACGGACCTATACAGGTAAGTAAACATTTAAATCAATGAAACGAATTTCGTTGCGCGCACTGCATCGCATTTGGCGATGCAGTGCGCGCATGCAATTCGCTAATTGATTTAAATGTTTACTACCTGTATAGGTCCGTAATCCGTACTTTGCTACCCACACTACCCTCCCCGCCCCATCGTCCGCCCGGCAGGCACTCCTACACGGATCATGACTTCATCCAGGGAATCCAGGATGGGGCAACTTCTGTGGCTCTCACGAGGTTCTGTTACCCAGAATCCCTTGCAAACCTCAAACTTTGTAAAAAAAAAACACATTTTCATCATGTTTCTGTGATGGAAAGTCCTGGAAACTATGGAGAGCCACAAACTTCCATGCACCCAGCATTCCCCTATGCCTCCCGATAAAAACTGTACCTCACTTGTGGTGGTAGGCCTAGTGCCTGCGACAGGAAACGGCCCAAAACGCAACACTGGCACATCACATTTTTCCAGTGAAAACAGACACCTTTTTTGCAATGTGCCTAGCTGTGGTTTTTGGACCCTAGCTCAGCTGGCACCTATGGAAACCTAGAAAATCTGTACATTTTTGAAAACTAGATACCCAGAGTAATCAGGATGGGTCGACTTCTGTGGCTCTCACCAGGTTCTGTTACACAGAATCCCTTGCAAACCTCAAACTTTGTAAAATAAAACACATTGTTCTCAGGTTTCTGTAATGGAAAGTTCTGGAAACTGTGGGGTTTCACTGACTTCCACACACCCAGCATTCCCCAGAATCTCCCAATAAAAATGGTACCTCACTCGTGCGGGTAGGCCGAGTGCCCGCAGCAGGAAACGGCCCAAAACACAACGTGGGCACATCACATTTTTTCAGTGAAAACTGACCCTTTTTTTGCAATGTCCCTAGCTGTGTTTTTTGGACCCTAGATCATCTGGCACCTAGGGAAACCTAGCAAACCTGTACATTTTTAAAAACTAGACACCCAGGGTAATCCAGGATGCAGTGACTTCTATGGCTCTCACCAGGTTCTGTTATCCCAAATCCCTTGCAAACCTCAAACTTTGTCAAAAAAACACATTTTCCTCATGTTTCTGTGATGGAAAGTTCTGGAAACTGTGGGGAGCCACAAACTTACACCCACCCAGCATTCCCCTATGTATGCCAATAAAAATGGTACCTCACTTGTGTGGGTAGGCCTAGTGCCCATGATAGGAAACGGCCCAAAACACAACGTGGGCACATCACATTTTTCCAGTTAAAACGGAACCTTTTTTTGCAATGTGCCTAGCTGAGGTTTTTGGACCCTAGCACAGCTGGCACCTAGGGAAACCTAGCAAACTTGTAAATTTTTGAAAACTGACATCCAGGTGAATCCAGGATAGGGCAACTTCAGTGGCTCTCACCAGGTTCTGTTACCCAGAATCCCTTGCAAACCTCAAACTTTGTAAATAAAACACATTTTCATCATGTTTCTGTGATGGAAAGTTCTGGAAACTATGGAGAGCCATAAACCTCCACGCACCTAGCATTCCCCTATGCCTCCCGATAAAAATTGTACCTCACTTGTGGTGGTAGGCCTAGTGCCTGCGACAGGAAAAAGACCAAAACGCAACACTGGCACATCACATTTTTCCTGTGAAAATTGACACCTTTTTGCAATGTGCCTAGCTGTGGTTTTTGGACCCTAGCTCAGCTGGCACCTATGGAAACCTAGAAAATCTGTACATTTTTGAAAACTAGATACCCAGAGGAATCAGGATGGGTCGACTTCTGTGGCTCTCACCAGGTTCTGTTAGACAGAATCCCTTGCAAACCTCAAACTTGTAAAATAAAACACATTTTCTTCACGTTTCTGTGATGGGAAGTTCTGGAAACTGTGGAGAGCCACAAACTTACACCCACCCAGCATTCCCCTATGTATGCCAATAAAAATGGTACCTCACTTGTATGGATAGGCCTAGTGCCCCCGAAAGGAAACGACCCAAAACACAACGTAGACACATCACATTTTTTCAGTGAAAACTGATCCTTTTTTTGCAATGTCCCTAGCTGTGGTTTTTGGACCCTAGCTCAGCTGGCACTTAGGAAAACCCAGCAAACCTGTACATTGTTTAAAACTAGACACCCAGGGGAATCCAGGATGGGACAATTTCTGTGTCTCTCACCAGGTTCTGTTACTCAGACTCTCTTGCAAACCTTAAACTTTGTAAACTAAAACACATTTTCCTGGCATTTCTGTGATGGAAAGATCTGAAATCTCTGTGGATCCACAAACGTCCACCCACCCAGCATTCCCCAAGGTCTCCCGATAAAAATGATATCTCACTTTTGCGGGTAGGCCGAGTGCTCGCGGCAGGAAACGGCCCAAAACACAACGTCGGCACATCACATTTTTCCAGTTAAAACTGACCCTTTTTTTGCAATCTGCCTAGCTGAGGTTTTTGGACCCTAGCTCAGCTGGCATCTAGGGAAACTTAGCAAACTTGTACATTTTTGAAAACTAGACACCCAGGGGCATCCAGGATGGGGCAATTTCTGTGCCTCTCACCAGGTTCTGTTACTCAGAATCCCTTGCAAACCTTAAACTTTGTAAAATAAAACACATTTTCCTCACATTTCTGTGATGGAAAGTTCTGAAATCACTGTGGATCCACAAACGTCCACCCACCCAGCATTCCTCAAGGTCTCCCGATAAAAATGGTATCTCACTTGTGTGGGTAGGCCGAGTGCCCATGGCAGGAAACGACCCAAAACACAACGTGGGCACATCACATTTTTCCAGTTAAAACTGACCCTTTTTTGGCAATGTGCCTAGCTGAGGTTTTTGGACCCTAGCTCAGCTGGCACCTAGGGAAAACTAGCAAACTTGTAAATTTTTGAAAACTAGACATCCAGGCAGTCGCGGTCCGTGTAGGAGTGCCGGCTGGGCGGTGACGTGGGGCGGGGGAGGGGCAGGGTGGGTGGTAGCAAAGTACGGATTACGGACCTATACAGGTAAGTAAACATTTAAATCAATGAAACGAATTTCGTTGCGCGCACTGCATCGCATTTGGCGATGCAGTGCGCGCAGCGAAATTCGCTCATTGATTTAAATGTTTACTTACCTGTATAGGTCCGTAATCCGCTGCTACCCCCCACCCTACCCTCCCCGCCCCACGTCACCGCCCGGCCGGCACTCCTACACGGACCGCGACTGCATCCAGGGGAATCCAGGATGGGGCAACTTCTGTGGCTCTCACGAGGTTCTGTTACCCAGAATCCCTTGCAAACCTCAAACTTTGTAAAAAAACAACACATTTTCATCATGTTTCTGTGATGGAAAGTCCTGGAAACTATGGAGAGCCACAAACTTCCATGCACCCAGCATTCCCCTATGCCTCCCGATAAAAACTGTACCTCACTTGTGGTGGTAGGCCTAGTGCCTGCGACAGGAAACGGCCCAAAACGCAACACTGGCACATCACATTTTTCCAGTGAAAACAGACACCTTTTTTGCAATGTGCCTAGCTGTGGTTTTTGGACCCTAGCTCAGCTGGCACCTATGGAAACCTAGAAAATCTGTACATTTTTGAAAACTAGATACCCAGAGGAATCAGGATGGGTCGACTTCTGTGGCTCTCACCAGGTTCTGTTACACAGAATCCCTTGCAAACCTCAAACTTTGTAAAAAAAACACATTTTCATCATGTTTCTGTGATGGAAAGTTCTGGAAACTATGGAGAGCCATAAACTTCCATGCACCTAGCATTCCCCTATGCCCCCAATAAAAATTGTACCTCACTTGTGGTTGTAGGCCTAGTGCCTGCGACAGGAAAAAGACCAAAACGCAACACTGGCACATCACATTTTCCCTGTGAAAATTGACACCTTTTTTGCAATGTGCCTAGCTGTGGTTTTTGGACCCTAGCTCAGCTGGCACCTATGGAAACCTAGAAAATCTGTACATTTTTGAAAACTAGATACCCAGAGGAATCAGGATGGGTCGACTTCTGTGGCTCTCACCAGGTTCTGTTAGACAGAATCCCTTGCAAACCTCAAACTTTGTAAAATAAAACACATTGTTCTCAGGTTTCTGTAATGGAAAGTTCTGGAAACTGTGGGGTTTCACTGACTTCCACACACCCAGCATTCCCCAGAATCTCCCGATAAAAATGGTACCTCACTTGTATGGGTACGCCTAGTGCCCGCGATAGGAAACAGCCCAAAGCGCAACGTGGACACATTACATTTTTTCAGTGAAAACTGACCCTTTTTTTGCAATGTGCCTAGATGTGGATTTTGAACCCTAGCTAAGCCGGCATCCAGGGAAACCTAGCAAACCAAAACATTTTTGAAAACTAGACACCCAGGGAAACCCTGGATGGGCTGACTTCTGTGGCTCTCACCAGGTTCTGTTACCCAAAATCCCTTGTAAACCTCAAACTTTGTAAAACATAAAACACATTTACCTCACATTTAGTAATGGAAAGTTCTGGAAACTGTGGGGTTTCACTAACTTCCACACACCCAGCATTCCCCAGAGTCTCCCGATAAAAATGGTACCTCACTTGTATGGGTAGGCCTAGTGCCCGCAATAGGAAACGGCCCAAAGCGCAACGTGGACACATCACATTTTTTCAGAGAAAACTGACCCTTTTTTTGCAATGTCCCTAGCTGTGTTTTTTGTACCCTAGATCATCTGGCACCTAGGGAAACCTAGCAAACCTGTACATTTTTAAAAACTAGACACCCAGGGTAATCCAGGATGCAGTGACTTCTATGGCTCTCACCAGGTTCTGTTACCCAGAATCCGTTGCAAACCTCAAACTTTGTCAAAAAAACACATTTTCCTCACGTTTCTGTGATGGAAAGTTCTGGAAACTGTGGGGAGCCACAAACGTACACCCACCCAGCATTCCCCTATGTATGCCAATAAAAATGGTACCTCACTTGTGTGGGTAGGCCTAGTGCCCATGATAGGAAACGGCCCAAAACAGAACGTGGGCACATCACATTTTTCCAGTTAAAACTGAACCTTTTTTTTGCAATGTGCCTAGCTGAGGTTTTTGGATCTTAGCTCAGCTGGCACCTAGGGAAACCTAGCAAACTTGTACATTTTTGAAAACTAGACATCCAGGTGAATCCAGGATGGGGCAACTTCTGTGGTCTCACCAGGTTCTGTTACCCAGAATCCCTTGCAAACCTCAAACTTTGTAAAAAAAAACACATTTTCATCATGTTTCTGTGATGGAAAGTTCTAGAAACTATGGAGAGCCATAAACTTCCACGCACCTAGCATTCCCCTCTGTGATGGAAAGTTCTGGAATCAGCGTGGATCCACAACCTTCCACCCACCCAGCATTTCCAAAAGTCTCCCGATAAAAATGGTACCTCACTTGTGTGGGTAGACCTAGTGCCCGTGACAGGAAACGGCCCAAAATACAACGTGGGCATATCACATTTTTCCAGTGAAACTGGCCCTTTTTTGCAATGTGTCTTGCTGTGGATTTTGAAACCTAGCTAAGCCAGCACCCAAGGAAACTTAGCAAACCTGTACACTTTTTAAAACTAGTCATGCAGGGGAATCCAGGATGCATTGACTTCTGTGGCTCTCACCAGGTTCTGTTACCTAGAATCCCTTGCAAACCTCAAACTTTGTAAAAAGAACAAATTTCCTCAGGTTTCTGTGATATAAAGTTCTAGAAACCTGTGGGGAGTCACAAACTTCCACCCACCAAGCATTCCCCTATGTCTTCCAATAAAAATGGCACCTCACTTGTATGGGTAGGCCTAGTGCCCGCGATAGGAAACGGCCCAAAACGCAGCGTGGCCACATCAGATTTTTCTAGTGAAAACTGACCCTTTTTTGCAATGTGCCTAGATGTGGATTTTGAACCCTAGCTAAGCCGGCACCCAAGGATACCTAGCAAACCTGTACATTTTTTAAAACAAGACACCCAGGGGAACCCTGGATGGGCTGTCTTCTGTGGCTCTCACCAGGTTCTGTTACCCAGAATCCCTTGTAAACCTCAAACTTTGTAAAACAAGAAACACATTTTCATCACGTTTCTGTAATGGAAAGTTCTGCAAACTGTGGGGTTTCACTAATTTCCACACCCAACATTCTCCAGAGTCGCCCGATAAAAATGGTACCTCACTTGTATGGGTAGGCCTAGTGCCCGCGATTGGAAACGGCCCAAAATACAACGTGGGCATATCACATTTTTCCAGTGAAACTGACCCTTTTTTTGCAATGTCCCTAGCTTTGGATTTTTAAACCTAGCTCAGCTGGCACCTAGGGAAACCTAGCAAACCTGTACATTTTTAAAAACTAGACACCCAGGGTAATCCAGGATGGAGTGACTTCTGTGGCTCTCACCAGGTTCTGTTACCCAGAATCCGTTGCAAACCTCAAACTTTGTCAAAAAAACACATTTTCCTCACGTTTCTGTGATGGAAAGTTCTGGAAACTGTGGGGAGCCACAAACCTACACCCACCCAGCATTCCCCTATGTATCCCAATAAAAATGGTACCTCACTTGTGTAGGTAGGCCTAGTGCCCGCGTCAGGAAACGGCCCACAATGCAACGTGTGCACATCACATTTTTTTGTGTGAAAAGTGACCTCTTTTTTGCAATGTGCCTAGATGTGGATTTTGAACCCTATCCCAGCGGGCACCTAGGGAAACCTAGCAAACCTATATATTTTTGAAAACTAGACACCCAGGGGAACCCTGGATGGGCTGACTTCTGTGGCTCTCAGCAGGTTCTGTTACCCAGAATCCGTTGCAAACCTCAAACTTTGTCAAAAAAACACATTTTCCTCACGTTTCTGTGATGGAAAGTTCTGGAAACTGTGGGAGTCACAAACTTTCACCCACCGAACATTCCCCTATGTCTCCCGATAAAAATGGTACCTCACTTGTGTGTGTAGGCCTATTGGCCGTGACAGAAAACGGCCCAAAACGCAACTTTGGCACATCACATTTTTCCAGTGAAAAATGACCCTTTTTTTGCAATGTGCCTAGCTGTGGATTGTGAACTCTAGCTCAGCTGGCACCTAGGGAAACCTAGCAAACCTATACATATTTGAAAACTAGACACCCAGGGAAATCCAGGATGAGGTGACTTGTGTGGCTTTCACCAGGTTCTGTTACCCAGAATCCCTTGCAAACCTCAAACTTTGTCCCAAAAAATAAATTCCTCACATTTCTGTGATGGAAAGTTCTGGCATCTGCGTGGATCCACAAACTTCCACACACCCAGCATTCCCCAAAGTCTCCCGATAAAAATGGTACCTCACTTGTGTAGGTAAGCCTAGTGCCTGCGACAGGAAATGGCCCAAAAAGCAACATGGGCACATTACATTTTTCCAGTGAAAACTGACCCTTTTTTTGCAATGTGCCCAGCTGTGGATTTTGAACCCTAGCTCAGCCGGCACCTAGGGAAACCTAGCAAACCTATACATTTTTGAACACTAGACACCCAGGAAAATCCAGGATGGGGTGACTTGTGTGCCTCACATTTCTGTGATAGAAAGTTCTGGAATCTCTGTGGATCCAACAACTTCCACCCACCCAGCATTCCCCAAAGTCTCCCGATAAAAATGGTACCTCACTTGTGTGGGTGGGCCAAGTGCCCATGATTTGCTTTAGCTAAATTTGAGGTTTGCAGGGGATTCTGGGTAGGAAACCATTGGGGGATCCACGCAAGCCACACATCCCTGGACTCCCTGGGTGTCTAATTTTCAGAAATGGCTGGGATTGGTAGGTTTTCTTAGATGGCTGCCGAGCCCTTGGCCAAAAACCCAGGTGACCTCCCTGCAAAACCAGGTTGTTATGTGATACGTTTTGGGCCCTTGCCTGTTGATTTTTATCGGGAGACCTTGAGGAATGCTGGGTGGTGGGAAATTTGTGTCAGCCCGGTGATCCCACAACTTTCCCAGACAGAAACGTGAGAAAAATGTGATTGTTTTCAGCTACATTTGAGGTTTGCAAGGGATTCTGGGTAGGAAAACTTTGGGGGATCCATGCAAGCCATATCTCCCTGGACTTCCCCGGGTGTCTAATTTTCAGAAATGTATGGGTTTGGTAGGTTTCCCTTGATGGCTGCTGAGTTGGGGGCCAAAAACCCAGGTGACCCCCCTTGCAAAACCAGGTCGTTTTGTGATCGGTCATTTTAATGTATCCACCATACGTTTTGGGCCCTTGCCTGTCGCGGGTACTTGGCCCACCACATAAGTGAGGTACCATTTTTATTGGGAGACTTGGGGGAATGCTGGGTGGATGGAAGTTTGTAGGTCGCCGCAGATTCCGGAACTTTCCATCGCTTAAATGTGAAGAAATTTTGATTTTTAGCTAAATTTGAGGTTTGCAGGGGATTCTGGGTAAAAAAAAACCTGTGAGAGCCACACAAGTCATGCACCCCTGTACTCCCCTTGCTGTCTGCTAGTCACAAATTTGCAGGTTTGCCTAGGTGATGACTGAGCTAGGGCACAAAATCCCAAGCTACCCATATCAACAAAAAAAAGTTCTTACAAAAGGCCATTTTACCGCCACAAATAAAAATCTGGCACTAGTTTGATAAAGTTAATCCACCACTTACACTGGTTGGTTTTAGCAGCTCCAGAAACGCTGGCTTCAAAGCACAAATACTTATCAAAGTATATAAATATTGAAACCAAGCCTTCTGAAGGTGAGCCATAAAGCCACTTCATGGCACCAACGGCTTTATGGTCCATTCACACTACATTCACGCACCACACACAAGACTTCCATACCACCAGCCACGGGCCCAATCAAACAGATCACTTGCACTCACATCAACATACCGCTGCCATGCAAGGGCCCATCACATTCATACGCCACAAGACATAATGAGTTTGACTGCACCTGTCAAGTATCCGCCTCCTTCTTCCTGAATATTACCAAAGGCATGCTGAGTAACCCTGGGCGTCAAACTCTGCTCCGCTCGCTGAGTTTGCAGATTTTTGGCAACTCTGCATTCCGTGTAGAATGCGAAGTTGCCGAAAACTCCGCGCCCCGCAACTGAGCGGAGTTTTCTTGTGTTTGCGCGCCCAAAATGTATTTTTGTGTGCGTGGGAGCGACTTACCAGGTGCCTGCGATCGCCGTCTAGATTTCCCACCTGTTCGCGAGCGCCACGAGACTTGGTAGCCGGCCGCACGGTCCCGCGAGAGTGTGCGATTGCGAACACGTCATTCGGGCGCGCCATCGGACTTCTGGCGGAAGTTTTGTGAAGATCGTGATCCCGATCATGCAGAATTTGCAATCTGGAGAAGAATCTCTCTCGAGCAGCATCAAAACCTTCTCGAAATGATGATTTGGATTAAAAAATCCCTCAGATTGACATTTGGCTGTACTTTTTTGTGCAAGGAGTCCTTTTTCTTTTTTTACTTTTTTTTTTTTAAGAAGAAGGAAGTGCCCCAGAGTCTCCAACTTCCTGTTCCTGTCCAGCAGGCTCCTCCCAGTACTTTGTCCATCTCCTGTTCACTTTTCATTTGGATTTGGAGCTGGAAGGATCCCTCTTTGTGTCTGCTGCATCATATTTCATTGGATTTGAGGACTTTTGAATTTGAGATTTCACAAGTAAGTTTGAAAATTGGTGTTGTTAGCTTGATTGGGGCATTGCACCTACATTTTATTGTACTTTTCATCATTTTTTTAAAAATGTATTGTGGTGGGTGACCTGTAGTTTCACTAGGGGCCTAGTTCCTTGTTTGTAAGTAATTGTTCTTCTTTTATAAAGGAAACATGTTGCACAGTCCACTACATTTTCTCCAACTTTTGATATCAATTTGCAATATTTATTTAACTCACTAGCCGGCCAGTAGTCTGCCAATAGGCCTTTCAGCCAGTAGGCCCAGAGCTACTCATGGGTGCATGAAACAACTGCTTCTGTGGTGTCTGTTGAATTTAAACATCATTTAGGGCATGGATGGCATTGGATTGAATTGCAAAATGTGTTTTTTTTGGTATTTCACTTTTTTTCATGTGTGGTTGTTGTGTAACTTGCAAACCTTTTTTAGCCCTGTGAATTTTCGTTTTTGGCATTGTTGTTTTAAAGCTGTGTTGTTTAGCATGCCTCCTTTGTCTGGCCAGTGTGTAAATGTGTTTGTAATAGTGGACCAGCATTTGCCATGGCTGAGCCTCCCTGTGTGTCCAGGGGCCATTTTGTAAAGTCTGTGTCCCTATAGGCTTGCTTGAGTTCATTGTTTTCCAGGCCTCCTGCTTGTTGTTGTTGTGAGTGACCATGTGGCTGGTGGCTATTTTGTGGTGGTGGTAGTGCTTTTGCCATAGACCTGCATGTCTTCTTTCCTTTGTTCCTCTTGGCTTATTGCCTATTGTTGTGGCCTGCCTGGCCATGTGACTGGCGGCGAATTTGTGAAGGCAGCCAGTGTGCTTTGCTTTTGCCATAGGCCTGCATTGTCTGTCTTCCCTTTCTTGTTGTTGTGGCCTGGCCACGTGGCTGGCAGCCATTTTGTTAAGGAGCCAGTGTCCTTTTGCCATAGGCCTGCATTGCCTGCCTTCCCTTTCTTGTTGTTGTGGCCTGGCCATGTGGCTGGCGGCCATTTTGTGAAGGGGCAGCCAGTGTGCTTCTGCATTAGGCCTGCAAGCCTTCTTTGTGTTGGCCATGCCTTCTTGCTGGTTGTTGTTTTGCATGCAATATTTTCTTCTTTTATCCAGCAAAAAATGTAGCACATTTCACTACATTTTCAAATAAATATGCATTTGAATTGATTCACCATATGGCCTAGTCTGCCAATGGGCTATCCAACCAATAGGCCCAGAGCTACACATTGGTGCATGAAACAACTATTTCTGTGGTGTCTGTTGAATTTAAACATCATTTAAGACATGGATGACATTGGATTGAAATGCAAAATGTGTTTTTTTTGGGTATTTCATTTTCTTTCATGTGTGTTAAATAAATGCCTTTGTTGGATGTGTGTGGTTGTTGTGTAACTTGCAAACCTTTTTTTAGCCCTGTGGATTTTCGTTTTTGGCATTGTTGTATTATTAAAGCTGTGTTGTTTAGCATGCCTCCTTTATCTGGCCAGTGTGTGAGTGTGTTTGTAATAGTGGGCCAACATTTGCCTTGGCTGAGCCTCCCCGTGTGGCCAAGGGCCATTTTGTAAAGTCTGTGTCCATATAGGCCTGCTTGAGTTCATTGTTTTTCAGGCCTCCTGCTTGTTGTTGTTGTGAGTGACTGACCATGTGGCTGGTGGCCATTTTGTGGTGGTGGTAGTGCTTTTGCCATAGACCTGCATGTCTTCTTTCCTTTGTTCCTCTTGGCTTATTGCTTCTTGTGGCCTGACTGGCGGCCATTTTGTGAAGGCAGCCAGTGTGCTTTTGCCATAGGCCTGCATTGTCTGTCTTCCCTTTCTTGTTGTTGTGGCCTGGCCATGTGGCTGGCGGCCATTTTGTGAAGGCAGCCAGTGTGCTTCTGCATTAAGCCTGCATGTCTTTCCTTTGTTCCTTTTGGCTTATTGCTTCTATCCAATGTCAGTTGCAGCTCCCTGAATGCTGAATCCCACGTGATGCACAATGCCAAACCGGGTCCAATACATTTGTATTTTTGTTGTTCTCTTTCTTCTTCCCTATCCTTCCTGAGTGTACTGTACACTAGTACACCAACCATGAAAGCCCTTGTTTTTGTCAGTCTCACAAATGTCTACACTGTATTGTTATGTTTTTTAATAACTGAGGTAATAAATTTAATAATATTAATAACACTAACAAATGTGACCACACACTAAGTTATTTATTATATTTGTTTGTTTGTACTAGTAGTAATTGAACCACAACAATGAATGCTACGTTTCACTGGATGTTCTTCTTGCTTCTTTGCTTTTAGGTGCACAAAAGAGGATGAGACATCATCACCCATTGTACTGCCAGACAGAATTTCTGCTGCGCACGACATCACGTGACGTTTGACCACAGATATTTCTTCAACTTGTGCCACTGTGTGCTGCTGACATCTTCAAGATGGCCCCAAAGAAAGGTACCAGGTCCAGTACCAAGAAAGTTGCCAGTGAGAAGAAGGCCCTGCCACTTACCAAGACCAGTATGTCGCCCAAGACCTTTTTTGGGAAAACAAAGATTGCGCCTGCAGCAGCGGTGTCCGGGGAGCAAGCTAGGAGCAGCACCCCCGCATCAGTTGACCCACAACACCAACCTAGGCCCAAGCCCATGTCTGTTGCAGAGGCAGCCAGTCTCATCACGAGTCCAACGCCGACGAACAGTGATGTTGAAATTGACTTCTCGTTATCACAAAGTAGTACCCAATCAATGCAGGGAACTCAGATAAGTGGGCAACAACAGCCACAACCACCCCCAATAGTTGTTGTTCCTCCCGAAGTAGGGGCAGTTCAGGAGATCGAGCTTCCTGCAGAGGAAGAAGAAGAGCAAGCCACTCTTTCAGAAGATCCATTGTCTTCCAGATCCCCAGCAAGGAAAAGGAGGGTTAGTCCATCAACTTCTTCTCCAAGCCCCCATCTGATGATCTAGACACCACTTGGATCCTGCCTCCGTCTGAGTTGGAGACATGCCACGCCGATGAGACAAGGCTAGGGAAAAGGAAGGTTCCAGAAAACCTTAGAGTTATGGAGGTAGATGTAGAAGAGGAGGATGATGATGACGAGCCAGTCATCATGGACATTAGTCCCGCCCCAGTGGAGACCGACATTAACCCTTTCCAAATTGCTGTGAGGGATGTGGCACGGATACCACCAACACAGATGATACCACCAACACCACCTCCAGCTTCCATATTTCGCCAGCAGCGACCTACATCCACCACAACCACCTCATTAGAAGCAGGTACTGCAGAGAGTCAAACTTCACGCCCACCTACCAGTTCATCCAGCATTGCAAGTGGCACTAGCAGTGCCAGAAAGTTGACTTCCCCAGTTTGGGACTTCTTTTCGGATAGCAGGAAAGAGGTGAACATTGCTATATGCTCCATTTGTGGACAAGGTGTTAGTCGGGGTGAGCTTGGTACAAACTATGGTACCGGAGGCCAAACAACCCATCTGAAAAAACACCACTTGATCCACTGGGAGGCACACCTTAGAGGCCAAAAAACTGCACCCATTGTTGTTGGTGGGGATGAAGAAGTAGAAGAAGATCCGATCACGGTGGAAGGTGAACAAGAGGGAGACATTTTCTCTGGTACACAAAGTAGCCCTGTCCCCAGCAGTGCAGTGGTACAGCCCACATCCTCATCAGCAACATCGCTGTGGCACAAGAGTCAGGCTGAGACACCAAGGGGTCCCAGGCAAGAGAGTACGGCAACGAAAAAACGTGCGTTGAGCCTAACAACATCTGGCATCAAGAAGCCACCTGCATCAGTGGCACCAGAAAAGAAAAAAATCCAGGCTACCATTCTCAGCATGTTTAGGTCGGAGGGGCAGTACGAACGCAACCACCCAACAGCACATTTGTACAACGTGAAGCTGTTTAAAATGTTAGCGCTGGACCTCCTCCCTTTTTCTTTTGTGGAAGGGGTGGGGTTTCTTGAATGTGTGAGCCATCTGCCCAAAATGGAAGGCTTCCAGCCGGTCTTATTTCGCCAGAGTTGCTGTTCCAGCACTACATCACGACATGCTGGAATTGCTTGGACAAGCTTTGCAGCAGAGTGCTGCTCACACTATCCACCTGACAACAGACATGTGGACCAGTTGTCAAGCCACTGATTACATGTGCATCACTGCACACTGGATCTCTTTTGTGGGGGTTAGAGAAAAGATATCTGCAGCAGGGGTTGTTGACACTGCTGAGATTTTTAATGCCACTCGGAAACATGCAACTGTAGCTATGTTTGCCATAGAGAAATCTCATACTGCTGCAAACATTTTGGAAGACTTTGACAGCAAGGTCTTTGAATGGCTGCGACCAAGAGGGCTTAACATTGGTTTTGTTGCCACGGTCAATGGCAGTTATATAGTTAAGGCCATGGCCGATGGTGGCTATTTCAGGGTCCTGTGTTTGGCGCACTGCATTAACATTCTGAAAAAAGAAGACCGAGTCAGCAACTTACTGACCACCTGCAGAAGAATCTGCACACATTTCAGCCATTCTTTTAAAGCCCAGAAGAAGCTGAGGATCATTCAGCGTGATAATAGAATGCCAGTTAAAGCACTCATCCAGGAGGTGCCAACACGTTGGAACTCAACTTATTACAAGCTTGAACGTTTGTTTGAGCAGTACAGACCAATCAATGAATATGTCACGCAAAGAGGGGATGCTACTGTGAAAGGCATGATCATTGAGATGGACCAATGGTGCCTAGTTAAATGCCTGACAGAGATGCTACTTCCTTTCGAGCTCTTCATACGTGAAGTTAGTAAGGAGGACTGTACTATGGACCAAGCTATCCCATTGTTGCACATGCCACAGAAACAGCTGAAGGGGGTGTCTGCAATGTACGCAGGTGTGGAGGAAAAAAAGAAGCATATGAGTTGGTGGAGAGCTTAACCCTTCGCTTATCTGAAAATACAAGGGTGCAAAGAAGCATTGTGTCATGCAAACTATTACATTTGTGCCACAATTCTGGATCCACGGTACGAACCAGTACTGAACACATTGATTCCTTTTTCAGAAGGGGATGTTGTGAACTACAACACTTGGATAGCTGTGGAAGCCAGTCGCTTAGAAAAAGAACGGCTGGGAATTAGAGGCGCGCTACTCCAGGCAACAACAATTGAAAACCACCAACAACACCAAGAACAAAATCAACAACAACAAGAACAGGAGCATCAGCCCCACCAGAATAGGCACAGGAATGGTTTCTACAGCAAGGGCTTGTTAGGTCCAATACTGAGGCAAAGGCAAAAGAGGCCGAGCAAAGCGGAGCACCCCTGAGCATTGAGAGGATGGTCCAGGCCTACCTGGATGACCCAACAGAGGTCTGCATTGATCAAAACTCATTGCTGTATTGGTATGGGAAAAGGCGCCAATGGCCAGTGCTCAGCAGGCTGGCGATAAACTATCTAGCTTGCCCTATCGCAAGCGTCTCTTCTGAGCGTGTTTTCAGTGCTGCTGGTGCTGTTCTGACAGTGAGAAGGACCAGTCTCTCACCCCAAAACGTGGAGAGGTTAACTATGATCAAAATGAATCAGCACTTTATACCACCGGATTACACCATACCTGAAGTAGCACAGCAGGAAGATGATGATGGCTACTTAGGTCATGGAAGTAGTGCGTTAGATGACCTACTTCTGGGTGAACCACCAGAGTTTGAGGATGAGCTCTACTTCCTGACAACTAGGCTTTCGACTTGTTACTTTCTTTCTTGCTTTGACGCCCCAAAAAAGCCCCCCAAAAATATACAGCTAGGGAATATTATTTATATTATTTACTTTTATTATTTGTGTGTGTCACTGTCTTTCTGGTTCGAATCACACAAATCCATAACCACCGTCTTACTCTTTTATTGCCAGAATGGAGTTGCAACTGTGTGCAGTCAGTGAAGAAGTAAGTCCACTCCTCCGAGTCCTGCTCCAGTCCTGACTTGCCATAAATCCATTTCCCTCAAGCCAGACATTGGATAGAGAATAGTACAACAAATGTGAAATGTGTGCCTGCCCCGTCGAGTGCCTCCAGAGAACCTGACTATAGCTATCCTCCTTTCCGAGCCTAGAGGGACTGCCCCGTATGAACAGGTAAATCATGGCATGCATTGGACGCTGACTGAGTGATTGGTGTTTGTGTTGTTGTTGTGCATGATGTCTACTAGTATTTAATCCACACACAAAAAAGTGACTCAAGTCAATGTTTCCCTTCTTGTTGTTCAATAACAAAATTGGTACACTACAGAGTTGGACACCATGATGATGACCATACCATACTCGCAGTCAGTCAGTAGGATCGGAGATGATTGATGGAATAACTCGAGGCGTTTCATAAAGTGGCCTAAAAGGTAAACAACAACAACAACACCAGACCTACATGTCTGTGCAGTGGTGGAGGCGAGTGTAGTGGTATGACAGACAGCGGTGCATTGATTTAGTTACTTAATTTGGAAAATGCTATGTTGCTGTGCATGTGTGCTCAGTGGTGTCTGGCTCAAAATCTAAGCTAAGTGGAGGTTGGGTGGGCGGGCCTGCTCCTGTTGTTGTAGGTTAATGCTGGAAACAGAGTTGACATGATTTAGCAATGCCGCCTCTGAAAGTTTTCTTGTTGCACTCCTCCTTAATTTATGCAGTTTAACTTTACTTTTCTCCTTGATTTTTCAATATCCCTTTTGTTTTTCCATCTACACTTACAGGCTGGCCATTACCTTGTGCTATACTGGGAAAAACAACTCACCCTTACCTTACCAAATCGCATCCACCAGGCAGGCACCCAAGATTGACGGACGGAGCGTCCATGGAAGGAAGGATCAAGAGGAATGCCGAGATGCAACTCCCAATTTGACCATAACATAGTTATGGTATCATCATTTTATTTGATTCAGTTTTTCTCTTCAATCATTACGACTGTGTGTGTTGTTTATTATGTTTGCTTATATTTGACTCCTACAGATATCTTTAGGTCGAGCCTATAGCGGCAGCGCACATGTGCTGCACGCTTTTCGAGGCATGCAGTATTCAGTATGGTGTGGAAGCTCCGTGGAAACTCCGCCCACTCTCCGCCCATCTTTTTCATTGGCTTAGGTCCTAAATGCTGCCTTCCGATTGGTTTTAGGCTTGTTAGTCCCTCCTCATGACGGCCATGTCGTCATTTGTATCCTCCCATGGCTACTGGCCCCTTTACTTTGAACACTGAGGGGCATATTAGCAAGGGCGTTATCGCCGCTTTAGCGGCACTTTTTGCCGATAAAGCGGCGATATTTTTATCGCCCTATTAGCAAGCTGTCGCTAACAGCTGTTAGCGACAGCTTAATGGCGATAGCGGCCGTTTTGTTGCCGATAATTATTGCTAATGACATGCAAATTAGGCATTCCCAACTAAAAGCAACTGCAAACAGTCGCAAACACAACTTCCCCCTATGAGCAATGCCCGCGAAGCGATAAAAAAACTCGCGCTAACCGCGATTATCGCTGGAATTTAACACCTGCTAAAACTTGACTTAACCATCTTGTCAATGGGAGGTGGATTATAAGGTTAAGTCCTCACCTGCCTATTAGCAAGCTTTTCATTAGCGCAGTGAATTTATCGCTGGATTTCTTGCGCTATTGCTGGGTTTTGCCGCTATCGCTGGATTTTTTATCGCCTTGGAGATAAGCGTTGATAATAACGCGTTATCTCCGCGATGAAATCCAGCGATAGCCGGCGATAAAAAAAACAGCGCTAAGTGCGCTTTGCGATAATTATCACAAATCCTTGGTAATCTGCCCCTCTATTCTTCCCGTGCGAGCCCTCCCGCAGTCTGTGACTTCTCGCCCCCCCGCTACCTCCCACACTCCCGTTCGTGCCTTCTCGCCCGCCCGCAGTCCTGTTTCCAATGCAATAGGTCTCACGTAAATGCGAGTCCTATTGCATTGCTAATGCTTAATTTTAAAGTAGTTTGTGCTTGTTTTTTACATTGTCCGGCCGTACTGAGGATGAGCAGAGAGCTGGCACAGAACGGTAGAGTGTCTGTGCAGAAGCATGCGCAGTCATTTAAATTTTACAAGCATGCGATGCCCGGTCGCTAGTTACATCGTACAGAAGGTCGGAACGCTAACACTGTGACGAACGTGAGAACACCATAACCACGGCACTTGCGTTCTGTTGCTATGGTGAAGTTGATCACCGGAAGTGATGTCGATACATGAGCGAGTGCTGCCCGGGCTCTTTGAAAACGTATGTGCTGGGAAGACTGATGGTCCCCGAGCGCTGCTTCACCATCCAGGGGTCGCTGAGAGACATCCTTAATTGCCTTGCTTGCAAAAGGTATTTTTAACCTATAATTTTGGTAAACGTTACGGTATTAACAAGCGCCGAACGGCTTTAGGGGTGGCTGGCTGGCTTTCCCCTCCTGAATTGGTGGTTATGACTGGCACTGCTCCGAAAACGGGTGAATGCGACTGGTGATCAACGCCCAGGAAGCGTCACTGCTACAACTAATGTCACCCGCTCGAGGAGTTAGAGGGATGGCATGGCAGAAGTGTCATGTAGTTCCTATAAATAACCTATACAGAATCTGCACGTTCGGATAACATAAACTGTGGGCTTGGTGGCAGACTGACTCTGAACACCCCCACCGAAAATGTTAGCCTGTTTGCATTAGTCAGCTCACAGTGTCACTAGTGTCTCCTCTTATCGGGGAGAGAATAGTTTCTGGCAACCTCAGAACATGACAACCCTGATCCCTCAGGATCGTGGAAACAATGTACTACTTTTTGCTCAGTCACTCGTGCTCACTTGTTCGGTCTCAGAGAGTTACACAGAAGAAACAGTCGGGCGTGTTACAATAAGAATTTATTGCACAGTTGTTCTTCTAGTGTAAAATAGATGTGCTGCAATAATTGTTAGACAGTAGCAGATATATATAATCAGCAGTATAGTGAATATAAATGGATAGTACAGTTCTACCATTTTGCAATAATCATAAATGCATACATGGATATAAAATGCATGATAAAAGAGAGCGCGTACTCCTACGATGCCTATCTAGATGTACCTAAGTGTACCTAGCATGTGAGTAGGTGTGAAGCCTAGAATCCCTCTAGGATTTAGTCTAACCCCATTACCTGAAGAGAGAGAGTGTGGGACCCCGTCCTGGTCTCGAGTTGGACACCCCGCAAGGGATGTGTTAGACCACTGTCAGCTGGAGCGTCTGCATGCAGGAGCCTCAGCGTCTCTGGTCAGTGTGTCGCCTGGAAGTCTTGGTTCCCTCTAACTAACACTAGCAAGATGTGTTGTATTTATGCAGAAAGTATCTAGGGTTCCTTTGTCCCTTGTTTCTTGTGTTAGCCATTGTTGGGTTTGAGGATGACGTATGGGATGAACCTTGTACGTAGATATTATGCAGGTGGTGTAGCCCCAGCCTGGTTTCCAAGAACCCTTATGAATATTCATTCATACGGTGTGAGTCTATTGATGAAGTTATAGGACACTATTGTTCAGGGAGAAACCCTCCTTCTGTGCCCAGGACTAGAACTAGGTAAAGGTTCAATCCTAAAAGGTCCGTTACTGTGTAGTGTAGGGGAGGAAATGTAGGTGAAGGTGTAAGATATTACCCGGGCCTATATTAGGATACCCATATGAAACATAACACCCACTCCTCCTCCGAATAGTCAACAATGATAAAATGCCATCAAACTATTCTCTTTACAATGTAAAAGCGCATAAAAACTATAAAAACATTGTCGTAAAATCATTTAAAAAACAGTCTTAAGAGAGGAAAAAGACGAAGATAGAAAAATCTTTTAGTTGGAAAATCAGTTTTTGGGGATTGGTACTTAAGCCGAAGTCCTAATTGAGTTCGTTTATATAAGTTGAACCACTACAAGCGTCAAAAGGCCATGCTTTTCCAGCGAAATTGTCAATTTAAAGGAAATGTTCCAAATTTAGTCGAGTTTTGGAGAAAAAGAAAAACTGAATTCATTCCCAGCACACGATGAGCCAATTATAGATTAAGGGGCCAATTCCGATCTCGGCCGGTAGGGCTCCGAATCGGATTCGGCTTCACCGGATCCGATTCGGAGCCCTATTGCCCGACCGATTCGTACGCGCGTCCGGGTGAGCGAGTACGATGCGAAATCGCCAACCGACTCGTCCGGGCGTCCCGACCGCTCCAACCGACTCGTTCCCAGGTCTAACCGCACCGACCGACTCGCTCGGACTTGCACCGCGCAATGGAGACGTTCCCGGCCGGGTAAGTACGATGCGCGCCGCGAGCAGATCCGACCGAGCCGCGCACTCTGGCTCGAAAGAGCAGTCGGAGCCGTACTTTGGGGGTCCGTGTCGGACCCCCTGTATGCGTAGCCGCGCGAAGTCGCACACAGGGGGACCCATGGGTCCCCCTACCTGTGCGTGTACGGCGTGAGTCGCTCGCCGCGTACACGCTGTAGGGGCGCCCTTGTCCGCCTCGCACCCATTGAGTCAATGGGAGCCCGCGTACGACCGGCTCCCATTGACTTCAATGGGAGTCCGACCGACTCGAGTCCAATAGCATACGTGCGCATCGTACTCGTTCGGTCGGGCTGCTAGGGTCCGATTCGGTCGGAAATCTCTCCGGGTCCGGCTCGGTCGGGGAGATTTCCGGCCCGAATCGGAATCGGCCCCTAAGTGTCCTGGCTGGGAGATGCAACATCGTCATTGCTTGCTGCTGCGGGAGACGGTCCTTGCAACACCTCGCAGAGTACGTCAATGGAGCACAAATGATATTCAGAGCTGCCAATAACTGGTGTAGAGGCAGCCGGTGCTGTTGTCGAAACCTGAGTGCTAGTGGAGGAGCTGATGCTCAACCCAGTTGTAAAAGGCACCTGCGGATTCTCGAGGAATGAAGCCATTAATATGGGAATATGCTGGAGACATTGCCAAGCATGGGCCCTCAGGGGTTCCAGCCTGGTATTCAAGTCCGCAGGCGTGTCCGATGCAAGTGTCAGACAGAGATCCAACACGCATTCTTCACCGCAAAACAGGCATCGAAGAACAAGTAAGATGCAGTCCATCCAGACTGGTCTAAACGATAGAAACTAAGAGGCACTCAGTTCCCGTAGGCGAGGTGTGCCCAGATGTTGTACCATGCGCTCACGGTATTTGCGCTCCAGGAGCACTTTTGCCATCTCGTTGGTGATTGGGCCATCCATTGCGGAGCAGAAAAATGACAATCAGGATTCCTGAGATAGAAAGCAGGATCAGCGGAAGACCTCCAAAAACGCTTCCCAATACGGAGTGTATAAAATTTGGAATAACTCAGAGGATTGTCTGAAAATGCTTAGAAATCCTGACCCTATGGTCTTAAATAGGTGTACAATACCACTCATATCAGACATGTTAAAGATACGACCCACCATTTCTGTGAAATGAAAGGGGCAGTTTGTACGTATAAGTGCCTGTATCTCAGTCGAGGTCCTTGCGATTTGAAGATCAAAGGTCTCTCGAGCGGAGGTTAAGGGTGCAGGTTTGTTGTAAAGCATGGCTTTCAGTCTGCTCAAAGTATCAAACTGTATAAAGGAAACATTCAACGAAGGCCATAACGGCACCTCTCTGACTGTATTCATTGGGGGAAGCAATACTTGCATACAGCAAGTAACCCTGGAGTTCATAGTGACCAGATAGGCAATGCCCGGAAGCATCCCACAGCAACCTTGATCGTTCAGCATCAAGTAACTCCCATTCGAGAGCAGCTCGAATACCGGTGTAATCACGGCTGCTGGAGTCCCTTTCATGTGGCAGGACATGTTCGCCACTGAGCCATTACAAGCTCCGTGCAGGGAAATATCCTGGCACATGAGAGAAACGCTTAAAGCGTTCTTACAATTTGTACTGCTTAGAAACACTTCTCGAACCCCACTCCGGCATCGAAATCTGTATGGTAACTCCCAAGATTCCTTAATGTATTCCTTACCCATTTTCTCATATTTGCCTGCCTGCCTTTGCTCAAGGCAATATTGAAACTGAAAAGTAGTGACCGGTAGAGTTATGTAGCCATGGATTAGCCATTCCGTTGATGGTGGTTCTGATACCGTAAATGGTAATCTATCCAGCTTTTCAATGCGCAACATAGTATATTTTGCTCCCCTTTGTGCCATTTCTACCTGTTTATCTGTTAGATTGTATTCAGAAAACAGAGACCTACTGTTGATAAAATGCCAAGGCACATAGCCTTCACTCAAAGATTGCACTGTCCAGCTTAACATCATGATAGAACGTAACTGAGATTGCCCGTGTTGTAATATGGCTAAATCCTGTTCCAGTATGTCTATCGCAGAAGATACAATGTTGCCCAAGGAATATATCCTGGAGGTTAAAGTTGTTAACCCATTATCCACTACTGCTAATGCCTTTTCTAAGTTAATACGGTCTATTTCCTGTATTCTCTCTGCGGTTCCATGTTAAAATATCGATGTTAAAAATATCGATGAAAAAAATATCGATGTGAAAATATCGATAACAAAAATATCGACTTCCTATACATAAACAGGTAAGTACAATAATATCGACACAAAAATATCGATGTAAAAAATATAGAAGTAAAAAATATCGACTTAAAAAAATGACATAACTTAAATAAAATTAATTAAATAATATTAATATTATTAACAAAATAAATTAAATTGAATATATATTTTAACTAATTATAACTAATAAACTTAATTTAATCAATATAAACACAAAAAAAGTGTACATATACATATATTTACTTAAATACATTTTATTAACTATCTTTATTTAATTTATAAACTTTTTAAATTATATAAAAATAAAATATGCACATATATAAATAATTTAAAATTAAATAAAATATTCTATATTTAATTAACACATTAAACTATTAAAAAAATAAAACATACATTTAATAACAAAATAAACACAATAGTAGTGGAAACGTTGGATAGTGAGGGGGTAAAAATTACTATTCCCACTCCAGTGAGTGCAACAGTAGGGAAAGCGCTGGATAGCGTAGGGGTAAAAATTACTATTCCCACTCCAGTGAGTGCAACAGTAGGGAAAAAGCTGGATAGCGTAGGGGTAAAAATTACTATTCCCACCCCAGTGAGTGCAACAGTAGGGAAAGCGCTGGATAGCTTAGGGGTAAAAATTACTATTCCCACTCCAGTGAGTGCAATAGTAGGGCAAGCGCTGGATAGCGTAGGGGTAAAAATTACTATTCCCACTCCAGTGAGTGCAACATTAGGGAAAGCGCTGGATAGCGTAGGGGTAAAAATTACTATTCCCACTCCACTGAGTGCAACAGTAGGGAAAGTGCTGGATCGCACAACAATAAAAATCAAAAACATCAACATTTTTGTTAAACTTAATTTCCAATATTAACATAATTAATATATAAAATTACATATATTATTATTAGCAAAGATAATAAAAAATCATTAATTACACATTAATTAACACTATAATATCCACAACACACACCTAAAATTAATTACGCAATTACAATGAATAATTACTAATTAATTAATGGAAATTAATTTATAAATATGTAATAATTAATTAATAAAAAATTAATTACTTACCACCCTTCACACCATTTACACATATACACACAACAACACACACCTAAAATTAATTACACAATTACAATTAATAATTACTAATTAATTAATGGAAATTAATTTATAAATATTTAATAATTAATCAATAAAAAATTAATTACTTACCACCCTTCACACATATAAACACCACAACACACACCTAAAATCAATTAAACAATTAACATAATTAATTATTAATTGATTAATTGAAATTAATTAACAACTAATTATTAAACTATTATTAATTAATCAATTAACACATTAATTATTCAATACATTTAATATAATTAAATTACTTCCCACCCTATTCCCCTATAAACCCACAACCCGCTACTGAACTAAAAACACAAAATTCAAATAAAAAAACAAATATTAACTACTATAAATTATAATTTAAATCTATATAATTAAATGACTTCCCACCCTATTCCCCTATAAACCCACAACCCGCTACTGAACTAAAAACACAAAATTAAACTTAAAATAAATTAATAACTACTAAAATTTTCAAACATATAATAAAATGACAAACAATTCTCAATAAAAACACTAAAATACATAACATTATTAATAATTCGATATTTTTGTCAACTATATTTTTGTAAACGATATTTAATACGTCGATATTTTTGTAATCGATATTACTTACGTCAGTCGATATTCTTGTCCACGATATTTCTGTTGTCGATATTTTTTCCCCACGATATTTCTGCAGCGATATTTATGTTCCTCGATATTTATACGTCGATATTCCTGCTCTGCACCCTCTCTGCGGCCTCTTGTTGGGATATTTTCCAGTTTTCATTGTAGGCAGCATAAAGGCAGCATAAATGCCAGCATATATGAAACGTTTCTGACGGGGTTTCCTGGGACCTAATAAAAAATCCCTATGATCCATGTCTTGTGTGAGTAAGGATAAGTGTTGTTTACTTCTGTGAGTGTTGAGGTCTATAGCCAATCAAGGCACAACTTCCCAACACTGTAGGATGTCACTACCCATGGATGTTCTCTTTGTAAATAGCATGGGTCTGGCCTATGGATATTAAACCCTTCGGTTATACCCCAGAATCTTTTCTGACATGTGTTCGTGTCTAAGGGCCAAACCACCCATTTTTTCCAATCAGGGTCTGTTCTATTGTACTGTAAAATGTTGTTAGAAATGGGATTTCTGGTTGGCTAGGGCTTGCGCCTAAGCCAGGCAGAAACCACCACTCTAGTCAGGGCAAGGGAGTTACACGCGGAAGATAAGCCCTGCTCACCCCCTTGGTAGCTTGGCACGAGCAGTCAGGCTTATCCCAGAGGCAATGTGTAAAGCGTTTGCGCAACACACACACAGCAGCAACACCCTAGGCACACCACAAAAGAAACTTCACACAAGGTTGTATTATCCAAAACACATTAGAATAGTAATCACACAATATACACTGTGCCAACTGGCACTAGGCAATATTTACAGGGGATTATATACACATGACAGGGCCAATTGGGCCACTGTCAGAACCATCACAAAGCACAAATAGTAAATGTAGAACACAACCAGTAATTACTGGCAAAATACCATACTCAGCATTATATCCTGCAACATATATCACATTATGCGTAAAACACCATAAGTATAAACCACATTATGCAATACCCATCACCAGCATAAACACATTATGCAATAACCTCATAAGCATAAATCACATTAGAGGCATAAATCAGGGTGTATAAATCACATTTATCATAGGCACCACATAAATCACATTATGGCCTGGCGCCCTACCAACCTAACACTGACCTCCTGGCCAACTGGCCTTCTCAGAGGGCTCAAATGCCCTATGTCCCAAAATGTCAGGGCTGGCTGCCACTGCAGCAGAATCAAAAGGCGCAATTGCGCTGGCACCACTGTGCCTCCTGGGTCCCCATTGGGACTCCCACTGTGCCTCCTGGGTCCCCAGTGGGACTCCTGGGTCCCCACTGGGACTCCTAAAAAGGCTCTGGCCTAAAAAAGTTGCAGCTGCCGCTAATTGCGGTGCAGCTGTGAAAATAAATGTGGGCACTGGCACTCAATGTGCCCTCTTTACCCCCACTGGGGCCCTTTATCAACAAAAAGTGCCCCCTTTGGTGCAGCTGCCCGCTATGGCGGTGTAGCTGTGCAGG
Source organism: Calotriton arnoldi (assembly GCA_963921515.1). NCBI lineage: Eukaryota > Metazoa > Chordata > Amphibia > Caudata > Salamandridae > Calotriton > Calotriton arnoldi. The sequence goes on from CAWUFW010001160.1 coordinate 624,319, forward strand.
GAAAATGGTGTGGTGCTCTGGAGCCCCGCTCTGGGGCCCTCTTAACAAAATTGCCCCCAACGTTGGAGCGGCCCGCTCTCCTGCGGGTCCGCTCAGAACAAAGAGGCACCGGCAATGTGCCTCGAAAGGGGGGGCCTTCCTTAGGCAGCTTCCCCTGTGACCTCCCAATTGGCCCCTCTCACCGGGGCTGGCTTGGAGGCTCTGTCTCTTCTTCTGGCGGCATGCGGGGCTCCCACAGATCACGGGGGCCTCGCTCAGGACAACGCCGACTTCGGGACTTCCTCTCCGGCCGGACTCCCCTCAGGCTTTGCCCACAGTCAGGCGGCTCTTGCCTGGCTTCCGGGTCGCGGTGGTGACTTCCGGCAGCTCCCTTCTCATTCGGCGGCGCAATGCGGGGTGGGCACCCGCTTTTACCTAAACACCACAGCGGGGTGGGCTCCCGCTGAACATCACAAACGCGGGGTGGGCACCCGCAATAAAAACGGCAATGCGGGGTGGGCACCAGGTAAATCAGCACTCAAGCGGGGTGGGCTCCCGCCGAAAAATACCAAATGCTGGGTGGGCACCCGCTTGTCAAAGGTGCAAGGGAGCGGGGTGGGCTCCCGCTCCGATCAGCAGAAGTACGGGGGAATCCCACGTAGGGATTCCCTCCTAACTCCGTCGCAGTCCAGCGCTGCAAATTGTAACAAGATGCTCCTCTCGTCCTGGAGCAAAGGAATCAAGTCAGAGCGCCCACGAGGCGCTGGAGTTCCCAAAAAGGTCCAGGGAACACAGCTGGGCCCAGGGAGGCCAGCACACAGGGCCCTCCAGCAGGGAGGCAAGCCCTCGTGGTGGTTCCTCCTGGGCCCCAGCAGCACAAGAACAGCACCAAAAAGCACAGGAACAACAACACTTTCATGGGATCACAGCCCCAGTATTTATACACATATTCTCTTTGTAAGCCCTGGCACAGGGCTTGGGGGAACCAGCCTAAACTGGTTCAGGGGGGGAATTGGAGCACTCTGTTTACCAGGCTCCTCTTCCCCTTTGTCAGGTGGGGGCTCGTCATCAGACACACCACAGGGGGGCGGAGCCAGCATTCACCCAGGCAGGCACAACCTATTCAGGGTCAGGGGACTACTCCTCCCACTACTCCAAATGCAGATGCCCTATTCAGCCTAGCGCTAACTCACCCTGCCCCTCCTGGAGCCACACACACCTCACCAGCCCCTGTCACTCAAAAGCCAGACATGCAATTCACATCAGGCAGGCAGACACATAGCACACAGAAATGCCAACTTCTAAAAGTGGCATTTCTAAAATAGTTATAATAAATCTGCGCACACCATTGCGCAGCATTTATTATCACTATTCCAAATATACCAAACTTGACCATGCTGCGCCTCTCATATCAGGAATTACCACTGAAACACTTATCAGGAAATCCCCAATGCATTCCTATGGGAGGGCATCCCCACAGTAGTGAGAAACCAAAATGTTTGTTTGTCACTACCAGGACATGTCACACACTTAAGGTACATGCCCTGTTTTTTACCTACAATGCACCCTGCCCATAGGGCTAGCTAGGGCCTACCTTAGGGGTGACTGACATGTAGTAAAAGGGGGTCACAGACATGGCACACACTTTAGGTGCCACGTCACAATGGCAGTAACATTGCGCGCACAGGCCCTGCAATGGCAGAGGCCTGAGATAGGTTTGATTACTTTGGTGGGTGGCGCAATCAGCGCTGCAAGCCCACCAGTAGCATTTAAGTTACCAGCCCTGGGTATATGAGATACCACTTTACAAGGAACTGACAGGTAAATTAAATAGGCCAAACAGGTGTAGACCAATCTACCATATGTAACACAGAGAGCACACGCACTTTACACTGGACAGCAGTGCTAAAGTGCCCAGAGTCCTAAAACCACCAACACCATGTCAGAAAAAAGGCTAGGAGAAAGGCAAAAAGTTTAGGGATGACCCTGCAAAAAGGGCCAAGTCCAACAAATGTCATCTAGTGTTGCCCCATCTTGTGAAGTTAAATTTGCCACCCCTCCATCTGTGATGGTGTTGGAAACCGGGGTGTGTTCAGGTCCTTGTTTTTGGCTAGTCCAAGACAGGACATCTGTTGCACAGTGTCATTTAGAAATATCATCTGCTGTGGAATAAGGCACGCTCTAAATAGCGCTTCTGTTCCCTGGACTTGCCAGTCTCTAGAACCCCAGACTGATTTTAAGTCTATTGTGTCCTTCCATAGGTCGAAACCCTGTTCAGACAATTGGGCAATAAAGGAAGCAGAGTAAATCTGTTTGGTGTTAGTTAACATAATTTTCAGTGCCCGGTGTAACCTTATAATAATATGAGGTCGGGTCAGTGGTGTTAAACCCTGAAAAATATGAAAATTTCTGTGCAAATGTTTGCAAACTACTTTTAGGTGGTGTAGGGCAATGTTCCCACTGGTGGTACTCAAAAACATTTCTAGGTGATATAGATTTGTGCAGAAAATGATGACCATAATGTTGATAACAGTACAATGTGTCATAGTCTGAAGTACCTTCTAACATTTCATTGTTCGGAAATGCTGCAGTTTTCTCTAAGTCAGACAATATGTTATTAACAGTTTCAGAGTCCCAATCATCAGAAAATGTAATGGACATAATGATATCACTTAATGAAATTTTAAATACATGAGACATTTTTAAAAGTTCAGTAGGACCGAACATTTCGAAATCAACCTTGTCCCAAACTATACCATCCGGTATAGGAACTGCTGTAATGTTCACTGATGACAAGTCTCTCTGCTCACTATGGGACGATTGATGTGGCTTCAGAATCAAATTAACTTTTTCTGTTGCGGAGCTTTGTTGAAGGTATCGTCCATTAATAAGCATGCTAAAAGTTATAAATAAGCCTAGCCAGAAAAGAAAAAACAGTATCCCAGTAATTACCCAGAGTTCTAACCAAGGTGATACCAGGTAAGTTTTTGGGAGAAAGTTCAGAAAGTCTTTAGCTTGCTGTTTGCGTGATCTTTGGGCTGGCGTCGTTTCAGGTTCACTTGAATCCAAAGAAAACGTATCAAAGTTAATGAAGTAGCCAGAAGCAGTTCGATCAATTGTAGGAATTGCATCGGGATTTGTTGAAATCACATTTTGCTCTTGTCGAGGCATGTTGACGTAGACATCTGTATTTGTATTTGGTCTAATTGCAACTTGTGTGTTATTTTGAATTGGATTTTGAAGATGTACTTCCGGTTCAAGGGGAACGAGTTCCATAGCATTGTTGCATAATCCTTCATTCCGTACAGGAGGCTCTTCAAACGTGATGAGTCTTTCTGTTTGAACTTCTTGGATGGTAGCTAGAGGAGGGCTTCTGCTACTGTGGGGTCCACGAGGCCTACTGTTCAGTATCGGCCACATAGTGTGGTTTGATTAAGTCGATTGAGACAAATCTTTTCTCCTTTTTTCCGGCAAAAGTACAGTGCTTGTTCCTTGAACTGCTAGGACAGGTACAGGCTTTCTGTATGATGGTCCAAATTCTTTTTTTCCTGCCAGTTTTTTTCTCTGACCAGATCCCCGACATTTGGGATCCAGACAGGTCTTGCCGTGTTTGCCTTGACTTCCCCAGTGGCGGTCTGTTTCTGGAGGACGTTACTTTTTTGTGTCCTGGATTCATTTAGATCCTGTAAAACAGCCAAACGATCATGGATATCAAATGGTTTCTCATCCGCCACTGTGCCTTCACAATCAAGATCAGGTAGCCACATTCTTGTCCCAAATAGGACCTCATATGGAGTGACACCACCTAGAGAATTTCTTGGCTGGTTATTGAGTGCTCGTTGTACCCCATATAGATGATTGACCCAACTACGGCCCTTGCCTAATACCCTAGCTGTTAAAGATTCCTTTAGGTACCGGTTTTTCCTTTCCAGTACCGAATTTCCCTCAGGATGGTACGGAGAGGAGTACCGCAATGCTAAGCCCATACTTTCCATGGCCTCTTTGTAAGCCTGAGAGCTAAACACCGGGCCACGGTCAGAATGTAACGTGCCAACTGCGTATGTCCCTATAAAGACTCACAAATCTTTGATAACAGTTCGAGCGTCAGCCGAGCGCTGAGACCATGCCCATAGGAACCTTGAGCAGGAATCCACTGCAACCATGATATACTTGTAAGCCCCATCAGATTGTAAGGGGCCGCAGTGGTCCAGATACACACAAGCGAGAGGTTTGTCTGATTTTAGTAACGGTGTCTGTGCCGGGCGTTTTATGGTGGAGCCTTTCATCTGTTGGCAGATGTCACATTTCAAGACATAGTCCTTCGTTTGCTTTGTTAGACCTGGCCACCAGTAGCGCTGTTTCAACAATGAAATAGTCGCTGTAACGCCTGTATGCGCAGAGCCCAAACCCTCGTGTGCTGCTAGAATTAAACCTTGCCTACGATCCATATTTGGTATTACTCTGTCCCCCACTCCAGGAATCTGAGCATATGGAATGTTGTTTGCATCTAACTTGTAGGAATACTTGAGTGGAAATTTCTTTGGTACTGCTCCGCTGTTTTTGCTTGAAGCAATGACAGCGACCATAATCTCACCATCTATCCTCGTTTTTGAACGAGTGATTGCAGCTATGGAAGCCGTTCGTACAGCCCCTTCCGCGGCTTCATCAGCCAATGAATTCCCTTCAACGTGAACGCCATCACGTTGATGACTCAGTGTATGAATCACGTGAGCCCTCGGTAGTTCGTTCTTCAACTCAACTACCTGTTCCCATAGCATTTTATGCTTAATTGTGCCACCTTTTGCGTCTTTGAACCCGTTTTGTTCCCAATGATGTAAATATTCATTGTATGATTGCACACAGTAAAAAGAATCACACACTATCAGTGTAGGGAATTCGTGATCCGTATTCACCAGTGCTAGTATTAGTGCTTTTAACTCTGCTAACTGAGCCGTGCAGTCTCCTAGAGATTGCGTTTTGGTGTAACTTGGATGCAATTTTCCATCCAGCATGCGACCTTTAACGATTGCACATGCTGCACTGTATTGTTGCTTACTCCCTATGGCCGGTTGAGCAGATCCGTCAGTGTAAATAATATATTCATACTGATCTAGAGGCAAAATTTTGTTTGGTAGAGGATGTTCTTGTTCGTATTGCAGGAATGCCTGTGTTTTTAGACTTGGATCAAAATTGTATTCAACATCCGTTGCAGTAAGGGAATTAGCCCATTGTATCCATGTCAAATGTAAGGCTTTAGCATTTGGAGTGCTAGCCTTTGTAACAGCTTCTAAAGCTGGTACTGGGGTCACGACTATTATGCGTTTTCCCTGAGCCAGGGCTCTTTCTCTTGCTACAGCGGTCTGAACTGCTGTCAGGATTTTTTCTGTTGAAGTGAAACGCATTTCTGCGTTTGTGTACAGGTGTGTTTTGTAAGCGATTGGTACTGTTTCTCCTTCATTGAAGGTTAAATAAGTGTACCCCCATTGACCCGCTATTACACGGATCACTAAGTTGCGTATGTTTACTCGCATCTGTAGGTGTTTTGAAGCTATCATGTCTTCTTGTAGTGAACGTAGGATGTTTGTGTGTTCCTGTGTCCATTGTCTAACTGAAAAGTCAGGTTTTATTAAGTCGTAGAAAGGTTTTACTCTTTCCGCGTAATCCAAAATGTATGTTCTGCCGAAACTTAGGAATCCCAGTATTGATTGTAAATTTTTAATGATTTTGGAGGTTGGAGCAGTGCACACTTTTCTAAAAAGTTAGCTGCCAGACTTTTCCCTTCACTTGACAGCTCATATCCTAAAAACAGGACATTGAGGTGGGCGATTTTGATTTTTTAAAATTAAATTTGTAGCCCTCAGAGGCGAATCCCATAATTATGGTGCTCACCCTGGTCAAGTGCCTTTTTTAGTCATCGTCCGTCAGATAAATATCATCCACATAGGACAATGCTTCCTCATCAAAATTTTGAAGTAACTCAGTTACTCTTGCTGAAAATACCCCCGGGCTGTTCTTATACCCTTGAGGGAGACGACAAAATTATCGCTGGGACTCCAGTGCTGAGAATGCGGTCAAATACCTGCTTTCAGTCGCTATATTTTGGCAGAAAAATCCATTTGAGGTATCGAGTGTAGTTTTGTATTTTTTCCGCACAATGTTATTCATTAATGCGGCACTGTGTGCATTTTGGACAGCGAATGTCTTTGTGCATGTGTCTAAATGTCTGTAATCTAAAACTAGACGATATGAGTTGTCCGGTTTTGATATGGGAAACAAAGGATTGTTCATTGCTGAGGTGCATGTTTCAATCACCCCTTGGTATTCAAGTTGATCTAAGACCTCCCTGACCTGTTTTTTAGCTTCTTTCTTTATTGGATATTGTCTCTGTGCATTTGGTGAAACTTTTAACGGGATTACATGGTGGGTTGAATCTTCATCCCATCCGGCATGATTTTTGTACAATGCTGGAGCTAGGGCAACTGCCCACTCCCGTGCATATGCATGTTTAAGATGAATGGGAACGAGGTCGGAAAATGCTGGAAAAATTACCGTTTCTCCCTTAGGGCACTCCATAACGAATGCTGGCGGCCAATCTTGTTCAGCTAATAGGATGTCATAACCAGATGATAGGTTTTTCCAAAAGAGACCTTTAACTTTCCTGGGCTTGTCCTCCTCCATTTGGAGTGTTATTTTGTGTAACTTATGTGGGACACTCACCCTTGTATCTGGTGTTTCCACCGTGATGTAATCATTCAAGTCCGCTGTCACCGGAAATTCCATCAGGTTCTGGCGAGCTATTGTTACTTCTGCCGCACTGTCTAGCATCATCTGAGCCCATTCCCCATTCAGAAGTTGTGTCCTCAGAATTCTGGGCATGTCTGATCTTTATGCCTGCAACTTTCTTCTTCTTAAACTGAGGTTTTGATTTTGGCTTTTTTGGAAGCATAGTCTTGAGCGTGCTGCTTGTCTCTGGACTTTGTACGCTCTTCTTTGTGTTCTGACCATCCTTCTATCTCGGAGCTTTTCGTCAAGCCCTGAAAGGAACGAGAGGAACGTGTATCAGTATCCTGATACCCGTCAGGTTTCCTAATATTATCCCTATTCCTAAGGTTGTACCTCTTTTCAGAGGGCTCCTGTGGGGAGATCTGCCTCGGGATTGAGATCTGTTTCCTTTAAAGTTTTGTTGTTTTTATTATCCACTTCTTTTAGAAGAAGCAGGTGTCTGCTTGGTAGTGTCCTTTTCAGAACTGCCCATCAGTTGTGGTTTTAAAGCTTTTCCACTTAAACTGTCTCTACCTAATTCTGCATATGCAGTTTCAATTATTTTAGGTAGTTCGTGTTGTTGATCTAACGGACTGAACTCCCTTAGGCGTTGGCGGATTGCCACTGAAGCTGCTTTCCCATTTAATATTAGCTAGTATTATGGCTGATACCTGGTCATAGTTACCTAGTAACTTCATCCCTAAGTTTAGGGTAGGTTCTGCTCCGTACTCGTTTTGTATTTGTCTTAACACATCTGGTACTACAGCTAAGGATGGTATACATTGAGTTCTGGTATATATGGCAGCAAAGACTGTACCCCAAGTGGTACAATCTTCTACTTGTGGTGTTATCCCCATGGGCAAGCAGATTCTTAGCATTCTGTGTTTTTCGTATGGGGTAGTATTCGGGAATACTGCCTCGAGCTGAGTTATTTTCTGAGCTACCCAGAATGGCATTTGTTCTCGTTTTGTGGGCATTTTACCCATTACCGCGTGTAATGTTTGTGGAGTGATTTTAGTTTGCTGTACCCTGAGACTGAGTACCATTTGTTGCAACTGTTGTTGGTTGGACTGTGAAAGTCCTCATGACGAGTTGTGTCAAGTTTCTGTAGATTTTGATTAAATCTTTGTGTTATATGAGTAAGTCTACCTGTGGCATTGTTTCAATGTCAGGATGTGGTGTGTAGGCTGCTAATATCGGCTATGTTGCCCCTTCTCCTCCGAGAGGGCCTACTCTTACTCTACTTCTTATGTGGGGTAGGGCGCCTTTAAACCAGTATAAATGTACCTCTATGTCCTCGAACGGACCATATTCCACTGGTGCATCTCCATCTGTATAGTAGTGAAATGTCTGTGTTCTTGCATCTGCTGCTGGGAATGTAACCCACAAATAGAACACCTCTGTTTTGTTTGATTTGTGTGGCTCAATCAAAAACTACTAAGCCACCCCTAGCTGATAAACCATTTTCTACTAGTTTCAGGGTGATCGTACGTCTGAATTTAGGTGCAATTTGAATTGCGTTTGTATCTTCTTCTCCGTCTGAGACTTGTAGATTTACTACTGGGTTATTTTCGCCCTCAATCATTTTTTAAAACAGAGAAGTTTGTTCAAGGGAACTAAGATAAGGTTTTATTTGCACAATTTAGGAACACTGTGTCCTTCAAGCTTGATTAAAAACAGCTAATAAATAGGATTTTTCACCTACTTAGCTATGGGGGAGTTTGTGCCCACCCACTCCAGACGTCTCTGGCGTTTTTGTGAGTAGGGGTCTCTGAGAATAGCATGACTGAACTACTCAGATTCCACTGTTAAATAAGTACCCAACCAACATTGGCAGTGCCATGTCGTGTAGTTCCTATATATAACCTATACAGAATCTGCACGTTTGGATAACATGAACTGTGGGCTTGGTGGCAGACTGACTCTGAACACCCCCACCAAAAATGTTAGCCTGAGACTTGTAGATTTACTACTGGGTTATTTTCGCCCTCAATCATTTTTTAAAACAGAGAAGTTTGTTCAAGGGAACTAAGATAAGGTTTTATTTGCACAATTTAGGAACACTGTGTCCTTCAAGCTTGATTAAAAACAGCTAATAAATAGGATTTTTCACCTACTTAGCTATGGGGGAGTTTGTGCCCACCCACTCCAGACGTCTCTGGCGTTTTTGTGAGTAGGGGTCTCTGAGAATAGCATGACTGAACTACTCAGATTCCACTGTTAAATAAGTACCCAACCAACATTGGCAGTGCCATGTCGTGTAGTTCCTATATATAACCTATACAGAATCTGCACGTTTGGATAACATGAACTGTGGGCTTGGTGGCAGACTGACTCTGAACACCCCCACCAAAAATGTTAGCCTGTTTCCATTAGCTAGCTCACAGTGCCACTAGTGTCTCCTCTTATCGGGGGAGAGAATAGTTTCTGGCAACCTCAGAACATGAAAATTAAAGTTGTGCTGTTCCTGAATGATCTAGAATTTAGCAGTATACAAGGGACAGTAGGCTACAGTGTCAAAAGAGATGGGAATCCATTTCTTTGGAATGTAATGCCCTCACACACCCAGATGGGTGTCATGCTTCATCATCGGGCTGCTCCTCGTCTGGCCGGCACTGCAATGCCTGACGGGCTCCCGATGAGGGGCACTTTGGCGGAGATCTTTTTCCAAATAGCCGTTTGGTGCCGTGGGTGTGAGAGATTTAGTGAGTGTAGATGAATACGTGGTGTGTGATGTTTATGTGAGTTAAAACAGGGCTGGGAGTACCAGCAAAAATAACTTTAATTGTGGGGTCTCCTACCCTGATTAAAATAAAGAAGAAAGGCGCAATGCTAAGTTAATGTCTTAGGTGTGGCGCTCTTCCGTGTGGTTGGTCAACATGTTTCTTTAAAATTCTACAAGTCTAGAGGCGATTCGTCAGGACTTAAAATTTAAAGACTACACTAAGGTGGACCGGAAAACAAAAATAAATTAATGTTGGGGATTTAAGCCACCATGACTTACTCTGTCTAATGGCAGGTAGTTCTGGTTCTACGTATTATGGAGAGAAAATCACATATTAATGTATGATGTCAAACCAATATCACAAGTATCAAACACTACTGTCCTATTCCCTGTGTGTCTAAATCACAGCGCACAGTGGTGAGGTGTTACAGGCATCTAAACACCCGGTGCCAAATATTGAAGTGGTCACATTATTGCTCATGTGTGTAGTGACCACATCCGTGTATTAAAAACCAAAAAATTTAGAAAGAGCACAAGACTCACCCTAATTGGGATATACTACTGCTTCATCAAACCCCGGCAGGTCAAGATATGAGGAACTTCCCCATTTACTACAGGGGTATGCAGATAAAAAGGAACAGTTAAAAGCTGCCAGCTTGCGAAGTTAATAGCGTTTTTATTGAATAAACTAAAGAATTGGATATGTGGGCCTCCTTAGTACATATAGTGACATACTCCTACATCACGCTATCTGCACAACATTCAGGGGTAGTTCATTAACATTGCCCACATCATTAAAAAGTAATCCCAGCTATGGTGGAACAGTACAGGCTTTATATTTGTTACTGAGGTTGGGATAAAGAAACAAAAAAGGGTAAAGGAGGTTGGGAAAGTGCATCTACATAGTTGAACGTTTTAAACTGGCTGGGAAACCCTTTAACAGGGGTTGGGAGTGCGGAACATTTAGCAGACCATAAAGGTTAACATAGTTCTCACGTTTGCTTAGTACGCAATGTGTCCAAGGAACTACCCACTGCTGTCGGGACCGGGAGGTGTGGTGTAGTGAAAAGGCCCGGTTTAAATACCCACTGCTCCTCCTCGTTAACTCCTGATTGCTACCAGCTGTTGCTGGACCGCTCGCGTGAGTGAGGACAGTCATTGTGTTGTTCTCTATACTGCGGGTGCCATCTTGGAGTGGATACCCTGACTTGAGCTGCCAGTCAGTTTCTACATTTGAAGGCTATGGAAACAACCCCGATCAGGTCCTGAATTTTGGAGGTTGTGGAATTAATAAAGCACTCGACCGCCCGGGCATCCATCTTATTTAAAATAGAAGGTATATACATGGTGAGCGGACGTTAGGCTACTAAAGATATATATTGCTCTGTCCCGCACTGTGTGAAATGCAGATAGGAGAGTAACCTAATAAGTTATGTGTCGAGTTTAAGAGTAATCTTAGTTGGCAATCATTGTGAGATTCGCGCGTCCTCCATTCATGGTAAAGAGAAGCAAAGGAGGATGGGGGCTATTTTGTAATCTTTGGGAAACTTGGGGGCCATTTTGAATGGAGTAGAAGTCACCATAAGGCTTCATTATCACCTCTAGCAAAGTATCCCCAATATGTAATATCACATCAATGTGAATCTTAGTGTACTGGGTCTAATCAAGGGCAATGGGTGTCAGTGATGCAGTGATAAGATGCTATTCCAAGGGAGTTTTTAAGTGCGTAAAGCGCTCCAAGGAATGTCCTCATTCAGTTCTTGTCTGTCAGAAGACAGACGATGCACCCATCTTTGTTCCTTGTAAAACAAAGCTTCTTTGCTGATTTTAGTAAATGTTTCAAGAATCACCCAACGAAAAGAGTCAGGTGAATGTTGGGTGTTAAAAAGTGTGTGCACATTTTGGTATTCACTTTATGACACCGGAAATTAATACGATGTTCCGTGATTCTCACTTTGACCGGGCGTGTAGTCATCCCTATGTATCTGAGATTGCAGGGACACGTAATCATATAAATGCAATTTGTCGTATTACAATTCGTGTGTTTACGCAATTCCCATGTGAAGGTTGCTTTGAAGATGATATTCTTAGTCACAGATGTGAGGGCGCAGACTGTGCAAGTGCTGCACGGGTAGTGACCCTGAACAGGCGGGAGGTCCCACAACTGTCTTTGTGTGTTAACCGTTCGTGTCTGGCCTGGTATGGATCAGTATGTCTTTCAGATTCTTTGATCGTCTGAAGGCAAATCGTGGTTGTTCAAGGGTCATGCTCCCAGTATTTAATATGCCCCAATGTTTCCTGATGACATTTTTTATCCTATTGGAGGCTGGAGTATATGTTGTTACACATGTCAACATCTCTGTTTCTGCTTTTTGTCTGGGTTCTAATAGAGCCTCCCTGTTATTGTTTCTTGCGCGTTTTTTTGAAAGGGCAATACTGCATGCGGGATATTCACGTTGTGCAAGACTTTTTGCCAATGTTTCTGCTTCTGTTTAATATTCCTCCAGTTGGCTACAATTTCTGCGGAGTCTCAGAAACTGTCCCACAGGGAGATTCTCTTTAAGGGCACGCGGATGGCAACTACTAAACAGTAGAAGGCTGTTGCTATCCGTTGGCTTCCTATATATTGTTGTGCTCAAGGTACCATTATCTAGCCTTATCAAGAGATCAAGGAACGGAATTTGGTTGTCTGACATGGAGCTTGTGAATTTGAGGTATGGATTCAGGGTATTAATCCACACGCAGAAATCATTACATGTATCCACATTGCCTTGCCAGAAGATGATTATATCATCTATAAACCTCTTCCAGAGGCATAGATTTTCCTGGTATGGGTTGGAGTCGTTTAAAATTAATTCCTCTTCAAAAGAGGCCATGTACAAACAAGCTGCACTAGGGGCCATGGTGCTCCCCATGGAAGTTCCCTGGGTCTGATGGTATAATTGACCTTTGATTAAAAAAAAAATTCGGTCAAAACCAGTGTTGCTAGTTCCAAAACAAAACTGCTGGGTGTGGACGAGTCCCAGGCTGTTTTGTTGAAGGCTTCCTCAATCACGCCTAAAGTGGCCCTCTGCGGGATGTTAGTGTAGAGGGCTTCTACATCTCGGGTGACTAATAGACAATAGACCCAGGACACTAAGATTCACATTGATGTGATCTTACATATTGGGGATACTTTGCTAGAGATGATAATGAAGCCTTATGGTGACTTCTACTCCATTCCAAAATGGCCCCCAAGTTTCCCAAAGATTACAAAATAGCCCCCATCCTCCTTTGCTTCTCTTTAGCATGAATGGAGGACGCGCAAATCTCACAATGATTGCCAACTAAGATTACTCTTAAACTCGACACATAACTTATTAGGTTACTCTCCTATCTGCATTTCACACAGTGCGGGACAGAGCAATATATATCTTTAGTAGCCTAACGTCCGCTCACCATGTATATACCTTCTATTTTAAATAAGATGAATGCCCGGGCGGTCGAGTGCTTTATTAATCCCACTACCTCCAATACCCAGGACCTGATCGGGGTTGTTTCCATAGCCTTCAAATGTAGAAACTGACTGGCAGCTCTAGTCAGGGTATCCACTCCAAGATGGCGCCCGCAGTATAGAGAACAACACAATGACTGTCCTCACTCACGCGAGCGGTCCAGCAACAGCTGGTAGCAATCAGGAGTTAACGAGGAGGAGCAGTGGGTATTTAAACTGGGCCTTTTCACTACACCACACCTCCCGGTCCCGGCAGCAGTGGGTAGGTCCTTGGACACATTGCGTACTACGCAAACGTGAGTACTATGTTAACCTTTATGGTCTGCTAAATGATCCGCACTCCCAACCCCTGTTAAAGGGTTTCCAAGCCAGTTTAAAACGTTCAACTATGTAGATGCACTTTCCCAACCTCTTTTACCCTTTTTTTGTTTCTTTATCCCAACTTCAGTAACAAATATGAAGCCTGTATTGTTCCACCATAGCTGGGATTACTTTTTAATGATGTGGGCAATGTTAATGAACTACCCCTGAATGTTGTGCAGATAGCGTGATGTAGGAGTATGTCACTATATGTACTAAGGAGGCCCACATATCCAATCCTTTAGTTTATTCAATAAAAACGCTATTAACTTCGCAAGCTGGCAGCTTTTAACTGTTCCTTTTTATCTGCATACCCCTGTAGTAAATGGGGAAGTTCCTCATATCTTGACCTGCCGGGGTTTGATGAAGCAGTAGTATATCCCAATTAGGGTGAGTCTTGTGCTCTTTCTGCAGTTTTTGGTTTTTAATACACGGGTGTGGTCACTACACACATGAGCAATAATGTGACCACTTCAATATTTGGCACCTGGTGTTTAGATGCCTGTAACACCTCACCACTGTGTGCTGTGATTTAGACACACAGGGAATAGGACAGTAGTGTTTGATACTTGTGATATTGGTTTGACATCATACATTAATATGTGATTTTCTCTCCATAATAGGTAGAACCAGAACTACCAGCCATTAGACAGAGTAAGTCATGGTGGCTTAAATCCCAAACATTAATTTATTTTTGTTTCCCGGTCCACCTTAGTGTAGATAGTTTTTAAACTTTAGGTCCTGACGAATCGCCTCTAGACTTGTAGAATTGCGAAGAAACATGTTGACCAACCACACGGAAGAGCGCCACACCTAAGTCATTAACTTAGCATTGCGCCTTTCTTCTTTATTTTAATCAGGGTAGGAGACCCCACAATTAAAGTTATTTTTGCTGGTACTCCCAACCCTGTTTTAACTCACATAAACATCACACACCACTTATTCATCTACACTCACTAAATTTCTCACACCCACGGCACCAAACGGCTATTTGGAAAAAGATCTCCGCCAAAGTGCCCCTCATCGGGAGCCTGTCAGGCATTGCAGCGCCGGCCAGACGAGGAGCAGCCCGATGATGAAGCATGACAACCAACTGGGTGTGTGAGGGCATTACATTCCAAAGAAATGGATTCCCATCTCTTTTGACACTGTAGCCTACTGTCCCTTGTATACTGATAAATTCTAGATCATTCAGGAACAGCACAACTTTAATTTTCATATTGCATTTGGGGAACTGTGCTGGACCTTATGTATAAAAGCCCGTTGTCCCTCTATTTGTGAATATTGATGAGCACCGTTCTCCCGTGGGACTCAATTTGGTGTTTTGGTGGGTAAATACTATATTTTGTCCCTCTACACTTTCTGTTGGCAAAACACGTCCTGCTGAATGTTTGCCACTCTCATTATCTTTCCTGCCTCTAGAAGCACACCTATATTCTCAGCATCATGGAGGAACAAGGACTTAGCTTCGGAGATGATCAAGCTGCAGAAATTTTACGAGCTCCCTCTATTTTAGGAACAGAGAGTAGCGCTGCCACGGGGAGCCAGTCTGAGGTCTGGCAATCCCTGTCCTCTTTGAAACACGAATGGGTAAAAATAACCTTACATGGCGCATTGATGACGGAATATCTGAGGGCCAATATAGCACCTAATGGCCTAATTGTACGTAATTTTCCCCGTCTATTCCTGGAAGATGGGACATTCAAGAAAGAATGGTCCCTGGTATCGTGGAAGTGTACTAGGGATCTTTTGATCTTGATAATCAACACAGCAAAAAGAATAGCGGATGCGCTATTGGCGAGAATTCAGGCAGCAGAAGCGGTCATTAAGAGCACCATGTTTACTACTGCTGCCTTTAAGCTCAAACTAACTGAGCTAAACAATGAAATAGCAGAACACAAAGAATATCTAATGAAGCAGAAAGTAACTAAGCTACAAAAAGATATTCGTAAGTTCGATAAGGAGAAGGTTTATCCTTATCTAAAAACCGATTATGTCCCCCCAGATTCTAACAACACCTCTGATGCGAGCTCCAGCTCAACTAGAAGAGGCTCATCTACTAACAGCGACTCAAGTACAGAAGAGTGGGGCGTTAACCAGCGTACAAGGGGAGGCCGACAAGGCTTTGCAGGATTTCAAGTACCCCAATTTCAGGGCCCTGGATTCTGGCCATACCCCATGTATCCTCAAGGACCCCCACAGTTTTACCCTACTGTCAACAACCAGCCTTTTTTAGAAAGAGGTTGGGGCAGAGGGCGCGGAAGAAGAAGAGGGAATCAGCAACAACAACAGAAGAGAGTCCAATGGCAGGAATCCAACCAGAATGTGGTGGAAACCCGGAGCCACACCAAAAGGAGTCCCTGATTGTCAATCTCTCTCAAAGGACTCTGACAGATATTGAGACAAGAGTCCTAGAAAAGGGTCTTGGGTACGTTCCAACTCCCAGGCCAGACAGGTTTCTGGAACAGTGTGAACTACAAAAATTATTTTGGAAGGTACGCCTTAAAACCTTCTTTAATGAGACACCGACACCACAACAGACTGATTCGGGCTTACATAATGCCTCGACATTCACTCCCAACAATGGGATGGTACCGAACGAAGTCTTAACCTTCGAACAAGCCGTGCTTAAAGAGCTTGGAAGCGGGGTAACCAAAAACACTTCAAAAACATCTCTAATGACGAGTTGACGGCTGTTAACTCTCTGGCCAATGACACCTCCATAACCATCAAACAGGCAGATAAAGGGGAGCCACTGCGATAATGGCGACCAGTGACTATGACATTGAATGCCAACGGCAATTAGAGAATCGACAGTACTACACGCCAATCGCTAGTAATCCCGAGACACGATTACACCAAACCATAACATCAATGGTCTTCTCGGCAGAAAGCCAAGGGTGGCTAAGCAAAAAGGAGGCAGAATTTTTGGTTAAAAAGGATCCTAAGACTCCATATTTCTATACACTGCCAAAAATCCATAACGGCATTCATCCAGTCCCGGGTTGTCCCATAGTATCCGGGATAGACTCGATACTTGAACCCCTGTCCAAGTTTTGTGATCACTTCTTACAGCCATTGGTAAAACAGACACTCACATATCTACAGGACACCGCAGACGTGCTACGCTTACTAGCGAACTTCCCCATCGCCAGTAACATCAGTCTATTAGTCACCCTAGATGTAGAAACCCTCTACACTAACATCCCGCAGAGGGCCACTATAGGCGTGATTGAGGAAGCCTTCAACAAAACAGCCTGGGACTCGTCCACACCCAGCAGTTTTGTTTTGGAACTAGCAACACTGGATTTGACCGAATTTTTTTTTTTATTCAAAGGTCAATTATACCATCAGACCCAGGGAACTTCCATGGGGAGCACCATGGCCCCTAGTGCAGCTTGTTTGTGCATGGCCTCTTTTGAAGAGGAATTCATTTTAAACGACTTCAACCCATACCAGGAAAATCTATGCCTCTGGAAGAGGTTTATAGATGATATAATCATCTTCTGGCAAGGCACTGTGGATACATGTAATGATTTCTGCGTGTGGATTAATACCCTGAATCCATACCTCAAATTCAGAAGCTCCATGTCAACCAAATTCCGTTCCTTGATCTCTTGATAAGGCTAGATAATGGTGCCTTGAGCACAACAATATATAGGAAGCCAACGGATCCCAACAGCCTTCTACTGTTTAGTAGTTGCCATCCGCGTGCCCTTAAAGAGAATCTCCCTGTGGGACAGTTTCTGAGACTCCGCAGAAATTGTAGCCAACTGTAGGAATATAAAACAGAAGCAGAAACATTGGCAAAAAGTCTTGCACAACGTGAATATCCCGCACGCAGTATTGCCCTTTCAAAAAAACGTGCAAGAAACAATAACAGGGAGGCTCTATTAGACCCCAGACAAAAAGCAGAAACAGAGATGTTGACATGTGTAACAACATATACTCCAGCCTCCAATAGGATAAAAAATGTCATCAGGAAACATTGGGGCATATTAAATACTGGGAGCTTGACCCTTGAACAACCACGATTTGCCTTCAGACGATCAAAGAATCTGAAAGACATACTGATCCATACCAGGCCAGACACGAATGGTTAACACACAAAGACAGTTGTGGGACCTCCCGCCTGTTCAGGGTCACTACAAGTGCAGCACGTGCACAGTCTGCGCCCTCACATCTGTGACTAAGAATATCATCTTCAATGCAACCTTCACATGGGAATTGCGTAAACACACAAATTGTAATACGACAAATTGCATTTATATGATTACGTGTCCCTGCAATCTCAGATACATAGGGATGACTACACGCCCGGTCAAAGTGAGAATCACGGAACATCGTAGTAATTTCCGGTGTCATAAAGTGAATACCAAAATGTGCACACACTTTTTTAACACCCAACATTCACCTGACTCTTTTCGTTGGGTGATTCTTGAAACATTTACTAAAATCAGCAAAGAAGCTTTGTTTTACAAAGAACAAAGATGGGTGCATCGTCTGTCTTCTGACAGACAAGGACTGAATGAGGACATTCCTTGGAGCGCTTTACGCACTTAAAAACTCCCTTGGAATAGCATCTTATCACTGCATCACTGACACCCATTGCCCTTGATTAGACCCAGTACAATAAGATTCACATTGATGTGATATTACATATTGGGGATACTTTGCTAGAGATGATAATGAAGCCTTATGGTGACTTCTACTCCATTCCAAAATGGCCCCCAAGTTTCCCAAAGATTTCAAAATGGCCCCCATCCTCCTTTGCTTCTCTTTACCATGAATGGAGGATGCGCGAATCTCACAATGATTGCCAACTAAGATTACTCTTAAACTCGACACATAACTTATTAGGTTACTCTCCTATCTGCATTTCACACAGTGCGGGACAGAGCAATATATATTTTTAGTAGCCTAACGTCCGCTCAACATGTATATACCTTCTATTTTAAATAAGATGGATGCCCGGGAGGTCGAGTGCTTTATTAATCCCACAACCTCCAAAACCCAGGACCTGATCGGGGTTGTTTCCATAGCCTTCAAATGTAGAAACTGACTGGCAGCACTAGTCAGGGTATCCATTCCAAGATGGCGCCCGCAGTATAGAGAACAACACAATGACTGTCCTCACTCATGCGAGCGGTCCAGCAACAGCTGGTAGCAATCAGGAGTTAACGAGGAGGAGCAGTGGGTATTTAAACCGGGCCTTTACACTACACCACACCTCCCGGTCCCGGCAGCAGTGGGTAGGTCCTTGGACACATTGCGTACTACGCAAAAGTGAGTACTATGTTTACCTTTATGGTCTGCTAAATGTTTCGCACTCCCAACCCCTGTTAAAGGGTTTCCCAGCCAGTTTAAAACGTTCAACTATGTAGATGCACTTTCCCAACCTCCTTTACCCTTTTTTGTTTCTTTATCCCAACTTCAGTAACAAATATAAAGCCTGCATTGTTCCACCATAGCTGGGATTACTTTTTAATGATGTGGGCAATGTTAATAAACTACCCCTGAATGTTGTGCAGATAGCGTGATGTAGGAGTATGTGACTATATGTACTAAGGAGGCCCACATATCCAATCCTTTAGTTTATTCAATAAAAACGCTATTAACTTCACAAGCTGGCAGCTTTTAACTGTTCCTTTTTATCTGCATACCCCTGTAGTAAATGGGGAAGTTCCTCATATCTTGACCTGCCAGGGTTTGATGAAGCAGTAGTATATCCCAATTAGGGTGAGTCTTGTGCTCTTTCTGCAGTTTTTGGTTTTTAATACACGGATGTGGTCACTACACACATGAGCAATAATGTGACCACTTCAATATTTGGCACCTGGTGTTTAGATGCCTGTAACACCTCACCACTGTGTGCTGTGATTTAGACACACAGGGAATAGGACAGTAGTGTTTGATACTTGTGATATTGGTTTGACATCATACATTAATATGTGATTTTCTCTCCATAATAGGTAGAACCAGAACTACCAGCCATTAGACAGAGTAAGTCATGGTGACTTAAATCCCAAACATTAATTTATTTTTGTTTTCCGGTCCACCTTAGTGTAGATAGTTTTTAAACTTTAGGTCCTGACGAATTGCCTCTAGACTCGTAGAACTGCGAAGAAACATGTTGACCAACCACACGGAAGAGCGCCACACCTAAGACATTAACTTAGCATTGCGCCTTTCTTCTTTATTTTAATCAGGGTAGGAGACCCCACAATTAAAGTTAATTTTGCTGGTACTCCCAACCCTGTTTTAACTCACATAAACATCACACACCAGTTATTCATATACTCACTAAATCTCTCACACCCACGGCACCAAACGGCTATTTGGAAAAAGATCTCCGCCAAAGTGCCCCTCATCGGGAGCCCGTCAGGCATTGTAGCGCCGGCCAGACGAGGAGCAGCCCGATGATGAAGCATGACACCCAACTGGGTGTGTGAGGGCATTACATTCCAAAGAAATGGATTCCCATCTCTTTTGACACTGTAGCCTACTGTCCCTTGTATACTGCTAAATTCTAGATAATTCAGGAACAGCACAACTTTAATTTTCATATTGCATTTGGGCAACTGTGCTGGACCTTATGTATAAAAGCCGGTTGTCCCTCTATTTGTGAACCTAAGGAACATGACAACCCTGATCCCTCAGGATCGTGGAAACAATGTACTACTTTTTGCTCAGTCACTCATGCTCACTTGTTCGGTCTCAGAGAGTTACACAGAAGAAACAGTCGGGCGTGTTACAATAAGAATTTATTGCACAGTTGTTCTTCTAGTGTAAAATAGATGTGCTGCAATAATTGTTAGACAGTAGCAGATATATATAATCAGCAGTATAGTGAATATAAATGGATAGTATAGTTCTACCATTTTGCAATAATCATAAATGCATACATGGATATAAACTGCATGATAAAAGAGAGTGCGTACACCTATGATGCCTATCTAGATGTACCTAAGTGTACCTAGCATGTGAGTAGGTGTGAAGCCAAGAATCCCTCTAGGATTTAGTCTAACCCCATTACCTGAAGAGAGAGAGTGTGGGACCCCGTCCTGGTCTCGAGTTGGACACCCCGCAAGGGATGTGTTAGACCACTGTCAGCTGGAGCGTCTGCATGCAGGAGCCTCAGCGTCTCTGGTCAGTGTGTCGGCCTGGAAGTCTCGGTTCCCTCTAACTAACACTAGCAAGATGTGTTGTATTTATGCAGAAAGTATATAGGGTTCCTTTGTCCCTTGTTTCTTGTGTTAGCCATTGTTGGGTTTAAGGATGACGTATGGGATGAACCTTGTACGTAGATATTAAGCAGGTGGTGTAGCCCCAGCCTGGTTTCCAAGAACCCTTATGAATATTCATTCATACTGTGTGAGTCTATTGATGAAGTTATAGGACACTATTGTTCAGGGAGAAACCCTCCTTCTGTGCCCAGGACTAGAACTAGGTAAAGGTTCAATCCTAAAAGGTCCGTTACTGTGTAGTGTAGGGGAGGAAATGTAGGTGGAGGTGTAAGATATTACCCGGGCCTATATTAGGGTACCTATATGAAACATAACAGAAGACATAACATACATTATTACCAGTGCTTTAAATGGGCCGGTACTGAGTGACACTTCTTTTTATTTTGAGAGGGAGAGTACCGGCACTTTTCGGAAACAAGCAGGTACTCTGCACTTCTATTTTTCCATTTCAAGCACTGATTATTACAGGTACATCCACGCACGCCTAACATTCCATCCAGTGATGTTACTTTACATCGACTACCCCACACGCCCCCTGTGACATTACAGATAGGCATATGGATACGTACCCATACTACATACTAATATCACGTACACACATTCCAAACCCTCCCACCAGTTTTGTTTATCCAGACATTCGCGTTCTGGTACATCTGATTCTAAGACTTTGTACTTTTTGCACATTAAATGCTGGATTACAGGTACCTGGGTGCAAGGTGTGTAAAGGCACCATGGCATTCTATTTATGGCCTCAAGGCTGCCAAGGACAGACTCCCTGCTTCACCGTCAGCAGATGGGAAGGTTGGAGTGCATGGACCACTGGCTCTTAGTCTCAGCTTGTGAGTATACTACAGGGCCACTGGCATTATGCAACAAGGAGGACCAAATTATGCAGTAGGGTTGACTCAATTCACCAAGAAAAGGCAAGTTGTGCAGCACATTTTGTGATAATGTTACTTCGTTATCTTGTCATTTGTACCCATGTTAACCTGGCCCAATCTCCACTCATATTTTTCATTGGCTTGTGTCATTGTCCTTTGTAAATGCTGGCTTTTGATTTGTTAGTAGGCTTGTTATCAAAACAGATAAATAAAAGGCATTGTCATTTACAATACCAATAGCTTAAACTCTCGCAAATGCAAGACCTATTGCATTGCAAATGCTTGTTTAATTTTCCTTGCTAGCTTTAAAAGGAAGCCCGGTACAACAGAGCATAAAATGTATGTAACGTGGGTCTCTCTGGGGGCAGACAGGCAAGGCAATTGCTTAATAATAATAATTAATAATATACT
Source organism: Calotriton arnoldi (assembly GCA_963921515.1). NCBI lineage: Eukaryota > Metazoa > Chordata > Amphibia > Caudata > Salamandridae > Calotriton > Calotriton arnoldi. The sequence continues at coordinate 646,177 of CAWUFW010001160.1, forward strand.
GCTGCCCTGTACTACTAGTCTAGTACTACTCATCAAGTCATCATCATGCATGCATTTCCTTTTTCTCCCTTAACAGATTTATGTTGGCCGTCTGCCAAGATTGTGTGTTGTCCATGTGTAGTGTTTGTCTTTGTCAAACCTTTCCCTCAAATACCCCTTCCCAACCATTCATCAAACCTTAACCCTCTATGTGATTTATATTGAGGTGTGACTAAATTAAATTTACACCAATAATTGATCACACACTTGCTGGGGAGGATGTGGTGAAAGCAACACTAACTCAAGGCAGGGCGAGTATCTTCTTCTGCTTGCCCACCCATGCTCAGTATTCGCAAGTCAATTTTTTTTCCAGAGGAACATAATCCAGCATAATTAGTTGCCAGCATCGATTTGTCATCCTTCCAGCACTAAAGGTGTTATGCTTGTCCACTTCATAGGTCGATTCAACTTCAACTTGTACTAGGCTATCCCTGCCACCATTATGTTTTATTTTACCTTAGCATTGCTTATCATCATCATGGTTTCTTGTTTGGCAGTCTTCTTGTGTACTGTACTTCTACTACTCGTTCCAGAGTCTCCCTCAGGCGACTGACTGTCTCATTTTCTTTTTTTGCAAATGCTACTGTCAGTGACTACTACTACTACCACCACCACCATGGTACCTTGGGAAACCAAACCATACCATCATCACCATGCAGCCATCGCTTCGCCTAAGTATAAATAAACATCAATCACAGGTAAGAGAAGAAGTTTGGGGGAGGCATAATTAATAATATGGAAATTAATTCATTAATTCACACACCCACACCCTTCCGAGTCCAGTTGCAGACTGCATAGACTAGGAGGAGAGACTGCCAGTACTAGTAGGACAAGTCACAAGTGAGGGTACCGCATCTATCTGTTAGTGTGTCACACTATCGGCAGACTATTTCAATCAAAAACTGGCTGTGGCCCTGCAGCAGCAAAGGAAACCGTGTGGAGTAAAAGACAAACCCCCCTACAAAACATTTACATCGTATGTAAAGTAGAAATAATTTATTCCCCTAACGAAAAAAAGAATGGAAAAAACCCACAAAACCTGACCCACCCATCTCCCTAACCCCAACCAATGTCCAAAGATAAGAGTCCAATGTCCACTCCATTGTCCATAAATATAAACCCCAACTTTTCGCCAATGCCCAATTCCCACCCACCCAAAACATTTTTAAAAGGGGCAAGGCGACAGAGTTCTAGCGGCGGGCTCGCCAGTTACTCTCCAGGACCTTTATCCGCTCCTCTAAACGCGCCATCCGGAGGAGCATGCGGCACTTGAATGCTTTACAGTTGCATCCACAGGGGTGGGCAGCAGTGTTCAAATAAGTGTGGCGGGCGGCTGCCAGACCGCGGCGCCGTACCACTGGAGGCACTGGAGGAGCCTGGCAGGGGCCCGGGGCATTGGAGGAGGCTGCAGATGCTGCTGCCTCCTCCTCCGCCAGAGCCACCAGCCGCCGATATTTGGTAAAGATGGCCTCCAGCTTCCGATGCCGGGCCATGGCTGCTAACTCCTTCCTGTTTGGTTGTGGTTTCGGTTGGGAAGGAGCAGCTATATCAAGAAAGAAAAAAGACAATTGTAACCAATACTCTTAGCAAAACAGTAACATAAAATTAATTATACACATAAAATTATAGTGGCACAGTAGCACTAGCAAGCACAGTACATAACATTTGTGGTATCCTCCCACTTCCTCGGCCTCTAACATTTGTGTGAGTTTCAGGCATTACTACTAGCACTATGGAGTAGACAAGTCTTCTTCTTCCCTCTCCCTTGTTGTAGGCATGCCAGCTCAGTCAGCTTGCGCCCTAGACAGACATACTCATGTCGCAGACTCGCGATATATTGATTTACTACTGTCTGCAGGTGGGGCAGCTGTAGTCTACAACTACACAATTATCTTATTTTTCCATATGGCCATACTCTGTTACATCAATGGCAACTGCTCTCCACTTTCACCCTGACTACTACAATAAGGCAGATGATATCTGATCCAAATGATCATTGATTATATATGGGACGCCGTGAGGTACTATTGATTGATTGTGTAACCATGCAGTCGATAGGCCACCCATGGCAGGCTGACACAGTCGAAAATGACATAGGTAGGGATTGGGCCTCGGAGTCGGAGGGAGGTGCCTGATAATGGGTGGGTATGGGTACATACATACACAATATATATGCTGTGCTTGCAAACTACTGTGAGTCAAGGGAGTATTCTGAAATACAACCTTGAATCAAAAACCTTGAAAAAAAACAGTCCTTGTTTCTCTTCCCAGCGATTTTTTCATTTATCATTGCATTGCTCTTCTAGCATTATATTTTTTTAATTCTATTCTTATTCTATTCTCCTTGGCTTTGCTACTCTGGCATGGTTTATTCTTCTTTTACATTGTCTTCATCCAGTGACAGTCTCCACCTATGCTATGATAATTGAATACCATCCATTCAAAGTAAACATGGCTATCATTCTTCTTAATCTCTCAACGAACCTTTCACCAACAACATACATTTGTAAATTTTTTTAAATTACCACCCATGCGTCCTTTCTTCCTTGCCTTTGTGTTTGACCCATGAAACACCCCGGAGGATTCTTCCTATCACCCATACAGTTTCACCCACCCAGGCAGGCATCCTTTCTTTCACCTTTCAACCATCCTTCAACCACCCATGCATCCGATTCCTATCAGCCACCTATGCTTCCCACGCATCCTTGTCTGCCAGTCATATATTACATGTCATCCGTCCTTCCTCCTTCCATCCTTCTTTCCCTTTTCGTTCAACCCATCCATCAAGGTCGTCTGACTCTTAGTCTTCTTCATAAAACTTTCCCAGCTAAGTTGAAGTCAGATAGAAGAGGCCATTAGTTACTCAACTCCCGCCGCTAATGCTATTGCTAATGCTAAGTACAGGGTGTCTTCTTCAACCGTTGTTCACAACAACTTAGGGGCCGATTCCGATTCAGGCCGGAAATCACTCCGACCGAGCCGGACCCGGAGAGATTTCCGACCGAATCGGACTCTAGCAGCCCGACCGAACGAGTACGATGCGTACGCATGCAATCGGACTCGATTCGGTCGGACTCCCATTGAAGTCAATGGGAGCCGGTCGTACAACGTGTACGCGGGCTCCCATTGACTCAATGGGTGCGAGGTGAACAAGGGCCCCCCTACAGCGGGTATGCGTCGATGCAACTCGCGCCGTACATGCACAGGTAGGGGGGACCCATGCGACTCGCGCGGCTACGCGTACAGGTGGGTCCGACACGGACCCCCAAAGTCCGGCTCCGACTGACCTTCGGAGCCGGACGGCGCGAGTCGGTCGGACTGCTCGAGGCGCGCATCGTACTTGCCCGGCCGGGGAACGTCTCCATTGCGCGGTGCGAGTCGTGTCCGTGCGAGTCGGTCGGAGCGGGTCAGACCCGCGAACGAGTCAGTCGGCGATTTCGCGTGCGCTCGCATCATACTCGCTCGCCCGGACGCACGTTCGAATCGGTCGGGAAAGAGGGCTCCGAATCGGATCCGGTTAAGCCGAATCCGATTCGGTGCCCTACCGGCCGAGATCGGAATCGGCCCCTTAGTCTCTCTCAACAGTACAGTGTACACCCTTGCAGCGAGTGTGTAACTATTGTCAATAAGTAAGGAATATAATATATAAGTATAACTTACCACCGCCCGCCACTGCTGCTGGCTCACCCACCGCTGCAGCAGCTGACGCTTCTGCTCCCTCTGCGTTGCCTGCCCCGGCGCTGGCCCCGGCAATGGTGGTCAGTACGCCTAGAAAAAACATTACACATTTTTTAGATGCCATATACGCCTCCCCCTATTTATTTATTTTCACTAGCAAGATTGAAAATACAATACATACATACACCACATACATCACTAGTACAAATTGGGTACTAGAGTAGAGTAGACAGTAGTATGTCCTATCCTATCAAAAATAGTAAAATATCTGGTTGGGCATTTTGTTGGTGGCAATTGTCGAAAAGCCTCTCAAGATTAAGAGGACAACCCAAAGGACTGGACTCAATGGCTAGAGCTATTGGTGAATCTGAGTTTTAAAACTTTTTAAAAATAAAGAGTGGCCAACTGGGCAAGCTACAGACAGACTAATAGTAGTACAGAGTCAGAGGCAGTTAGATTGATGTAAAAAAAAAAACAGACACTAGAAAATATAACTAAGTAGGTAGGTAATGCAGGGATAACAAGAATTTAGAAACAGACAGATCGAAGAAGATTTGGTAAAAATAGAATTAGGAAACGGAAATAATAGTTAAAAAAAAATAAGGTGCAGTAAAATTTAGGGAAATATAATTATTAATATTAACAACAGGAGGACTTACTGGGCCAGCAGCAGAGCCCTTGGTAGAGGATCGATCCTGGCCCTGGGAGGCATCTCCAGCTCCCACCTCAGACCCTGTCGTCTTCTTGCCCCTGGATGCTGATCATGTAAGATATACTAAAGAGACAAAAATTGATTGGTGTGAAACCAATCAAATATTTTTTTAAACGCTCCAAAAACATTTTTTGACAGGAAACAACAATTGCAATAAAATTGACCTATCTAATCTGATCGACTAGTAGTATCGCGGACTGTCTAGTTATTATTTATTAATCCAGTGTTCCATTCCAATTCCAGAATCCTAAACCTAAGTACCATCTAGCCCGCCTATTCCAAAGACATTGGAAAGGAATTGCCAAAAGTTATATTTGTTTCTTCTTTTAAGTTTCGATCTCATTCGAAATCATCAATGAATCAACCCCATTTGACGGGCCAATTGTTCACTAAGTCTGCATTTCCATTTATTTTAGTCCTCAAAAATGCATAGATGTATGCATGCATATTGCATACATCAAATTGTTGGTTGGTTGCTGCTGATGTGCTGAAGAGTTGCTATATTACTCACTCACTAACAAACTACAAAAGGTTCTACTAAGGACTGGAGTCAGCAACACGTGACGGAGGACGCGTCACATGGACCGCTAAAAAATTACCAACTAATACTAAGTAACTAACTATAATAGCTACCTACCTACCACCACTATCTTAGTGACAGGACAAAGGAAAGGAGTCTCTCTAGCATTATCTAACTTAAGTTCTCTAAACTCTCTTACATAATCAGCCCAAGCGAGCTCAAAGTTGCAAACAAGTAAGATTAGTAGCGCTAAGCACCTGTCTAGTGTCTAGATTCAGAATAACAATCACATAATATAAGATTTTTAAACGAAACTTACCTACATGTAAGCAGCAGCATTCTTGCTATTTGGGAAAAAAAAAATATTTGCAATAACACAGAACAGAACACACAATAGTACATTAATTAACTACTCACCAAGCCCAATGACCTCAACACCTAGCAGGTCCAGCAGGTCCTGCTCCCAGTCCAAGATGTCGGGCCACCGGTGAGTCAGCTGGTTGTGGGTGTGCCAGACCTCAGAGCAGCAAAACACTGCTCGGTGCACCCTCGCCCACCGGTGGTGACGCTCCTGGGTACCATAGCCAGAGCTAGGCCTGCCGCCTGCTGCCAAGGTTAAGGGAAGGTGGGGCTGTACAAAAAAGCCACCTCGGAGAACAGGGCCCGGGGCTGCACCCCTTCCGGGCGCCGTCTTCCGCATGGAAGCCGGCTCCTGGTCGCACTACCTTTGGCATTCTTACTAGCCTTAGCCATGGTTCTGGTGGGTGGGGGGGCGGAAAAGAAAATGTAGAAGTAAAAAATAAAGTCAGGAGAAGAAGTAGGAAAGTAAAAAAAAAAAGCAAGTAATAGAAAAACAGTACAAAAAACGCAGTAAAAGTAGAAATAAAACGCAAAATATACACTTAGGGAGAGAGAGGGATAGATAATAAATAAAACAGATCAGAAAAACAGTGTAAGAAACAAAGGATTGAAAAGATTGGATAGGGATGGAAAACAGGCCCAAGAACCATACAAAGAGTAGAAAAACAAGATGGCCGCACCCATTGGCGACCGCGTGAAGTTTGCGCGATATTTCCCCCCAAACACGCAATCCGCGTTGCTGAACGTCAGAAACGTCTCGCGAGTATGCGGAACAAGCAACTCTGCATGCTCACGGAACTCCGCGTAGCATTGCAGAGTTTTTTTACCGCTTTGCGTAGGTTTGCGTAGCACGGCTACGCGAACTCCGCCCAGGCTTAATGCTGAGTGAACCTTTACTAATGGCTCCCATGACAGCCACATGAGGCTCAGGAAGACATGTCTTTCATGCGCCTTTAGCGCACTCACAGTGCTAAATCTAACTCCTTCCAGTTTGTGGATGCAAGTTGGGGGGTGCCCAAGTATGCCACAAAGCCATTCCTCAAACTGAGCGAGCACATCTACCTTTGAAAATAAGGCAAACATGCTGGAAATTTTCCAAAGCTTTCTAAAGAGAACATCATAAACTATGAAGAACGGTAGAATGTGAAACACGGGTAGTCCGTGACAACGTAGCATATGTTCAATCCACCGTTATGTGCAGTAACTGTAATGCACTTATTATAAAGCAAACTGAACATCTACTAAGTTCTGATGGAGGATGAACATGGCAAGTAGGTCAAACATTGACCCATAAGTACTATAGTAAATTCTATGCGAGTGTGGCACCAATGGATTTGAATCCATGGGTGAAGATGAAGTCATGACGTATATCTGTACTACCTTTACTATCTGCCTTCTACCTATGTAATATTCCAGGGAAAGCACACCTACTGTAAGCTTTTCTTACCCGTACGTGTGTCTGTCCTCATCAGAGACCTGACTAATCCTTAATTTCTTCCATGCGATTTGAGAACCTTTAGATGCCCAGATAAAACTACTAATTTGGCCCTGCAGCTTTCCAAACCATTCTCCCTTAAAAGGTAAAGGTATTATATTGTTAATAAAGTGAGCTTCGGTAGAATAACTATTTTTACCAGAATAACTCTTCCAAAAATGGTTAACGGTAGATGTGCCCAGCTTGCCATCAGAATACACACATCTTTCCTTGCTCTGTTGAAATTTACTTCTGGTAGTTTCACGATGTCCTGTGTTACCCTAACTCCCAAGCACCTCATCTCCTTTTTAATCTTCTCATTTTCCCCTTCTGCATTCCAAACCATTATCTCAGTCTTCCCTCTATTTATCTCATAGCCTGATATCTTGCCAAAGTCTTTAGCCATTTTAACAACATGCACCATTGTGGCTTGCAGATCAGCTGTATAAATCATGAGGTCGTCAGCATACAGAGCTAGCTTTTTCTCCCATCCATTGCTTTTAAAGGTAGTGATCCCTGGCTCCCTTCTAATTCTTCTGGCCAACGGTTCAATATACAGATCAAACAATAATGGCGGCAAAGTACACCCTTGTCTTTTCCATCTAGTGATCTCAAAGGATGATGTCAGTATTCCATTCACAAGTACTTTTGCCCTTGGTGAGTTGTATATGCCATTACGGTCTGCAAAAATATCCAGTTTACCCGGTCAAATGCTTTCGTCGCATATAGAGCTATGCCTGCCAAAAGGGAATTATTAACAGTGGCCAGATCTACTGACCCCATAAGAGCATATGTGAGCTCATGTAATGAACTCCCTCGTATAAAACCCTTCTGGTCTTCATGAACAAGACAACCCACAACTAAGCCCGGGCGGGTAACTACGCTCTGCCAGCGTAGTTTACGTAGTTTTGCCTACTCCGCTTTCCGTTGCGAACGCAGAGTTTAGGCAAAACTACGACATATATATATATATATATATATATATATATATATATATATATATATATCTAGATACACACACACAAATCACTCTTGTTTATATATATATACCCATCGGCCACACCTCTTTGAGAGACCCCCGCAGTTTTTTTCATCCCACACAAGGCCCTGACAGAGAGAGATCGTGTGTGTGTATATATATATATATATATATATATATAAATATATATTCACTGAAAAAAACACAGGTTTCAGGGATGTTATAGTTAGGCTGACTATATCAGTGATGTAATTTGAGATGTCATGAGTGATGTCATCAGTGATGTCACTGACCATGTCATGAGTGATGTAATATGCGATGTCAGCATTGCAGGGGCGCGAGTAATAGTTAGCTCAACTAACTATAACGGCCGAATTTCTCTGGTTTTGTACGAGTGAAATGTCAGCCTAACTATAACATCCCTAAAACCTGTGGATTTTTCAGTGAATTTCAAAGGTTTTTCAAATGCTAATTTCTAACTATATCGTCCCTGAAACCTATTGTTTTTTCAGTGAATTTCTAAGGTTTTTTAAATTGTAATTCTACAGTATAAAATTATTTCTAACCTTACCTTTTTTACAATATTTGTAAGTGTTTTATTGAATTGCTTTTATTTAAAAATGATTGGAACTATATTTTTGATTTTTTTTTTTAAATATACTTAGTTTTTCTAAACTCTTCTTCAACAATTAAAATCACTCTTTTAAAATATATATATCATACACTACTAAAAATATACTCTGTTTTTTATATGTACAACTTACATTTATATTTTCTAGAAATAATGCTTTTAATACTGTGAACGTTGTTTTAATGTATTATTATGCTTTCTTTTTAAAAACAAAATGTTTACAAAGGAGTTGCGCACCCTACGCGAACCTACTCAATGGGTGCGTGGACTCAGGGTGCGCGAACCCTACTGGCGCGCATTTCTGGAGTCGCACTGGAGTCACGCTAGAGTCGCGCTGGAGTCGCAACTTCGTCGTAATTTCAAAAGCATGGAATATCATTGTAGAAATTATAAATATCAGTTTTGGTTAAAGACTTACACTAATATAATTTAGAAAACAAATTATAAACAGTATTTTTTACTTTACCATGAACTGTATGAAATTTCACAAGTGCGCGACGTATGCGCGTAGAGTGCGCGACCCTTCCAAGCACGTATTTCCGGGGTCGCGCAGGGATCGCAACTCCGGCGTAATTTTCAAAGTGTGAAATATCACTATACACTTTCACTAATATACTTTTTAAAATATTTTATAAACACCTATTTATACTTTATAATTATGTATACGAAATTTTACGGGTGCGTGACTTGTGCGCGATGGGTGCGCGCACCCTACGCAACACCATGTGACCTGAAACGAAAGCTTCTGATTGGTTTAAAACATTTTCATTCTGTAAGAGGGAGGATCCAACACCTTTTTTATTCCTCTTATTATTTCTCTGTCTTCCTGGCTAGACCTGCTTCTTGTATCTTCCTTCATTTTTCTATTTTAGTGTGTTTGTTGACTTTTTTTTCAAACAATGGCATCCAGTCATCCTGATCAAGACCCTCTGGAAGAGGAAGATAATATAGTGGAGCCAGTTAAAAAAAGAAAAGAAAGTGTGATTTGGGCCTTCTTCACTGTGGGAGAGAAGAAAGGTCAATGAAAGAAAAGTAACATGCAAGATCTGCAAAAGAGTACTCTCAAGAGGTTCAGACAAAAAGTACTCATGTGGAACGTCATCCATGCAAAAACATTTGGAGACAAAACACCCCTTGCATTTGGCGAAAGAAGTTTCTCAGAGGGAGAGATAATGAAGCGGCACAACAAGACCCAAATGCTCCATCAACTTCCTCACAAGGACTTCCACCTACACCGAGGCCACACATCATTCCAGAACTACTGGATGCCACAATTAGTTGCAAGAAATGTGATGCAAAACTCTGCCTTGGGGAGCAATGCATTGACGTCATTACCAATGCACTTAAAACACGTGTTAATTTTTTTTTTTTATCTGCTCCCAAATTTTCTTTTCCTTTTTTTTTCCAAACAGTTTTATTGGAGTCTTCAATTTTGTTTTGTTTGAAAAAAAGTCAAAAACAGCAAAAAAATGAAAAAATTGTTAGAAAATACAAAAAAAATTAAAATTCTTTTTTTTTTAAACGGTTATTACGGAACCACATATACTGGTTAAAAATAGAAAATTACCTAATTGATTGCATGAGTGCAAGGATACTGCCTGAGTGTTTGCAGGACTACTTGTATAGTGCCTGAGTGATTGCATGAGTGCATGGGTAATGCCTAGATGATTTTGTAGGTGCATGGGTATTGCCTGGGTGATTGTTGGAGTGCATGGATAGTGCCTGGATAATTTGAAGAGTGCAAGGGTAGTGCCTGGGTTATTGCACGAGTGCACGGGTAATGACTGGGTGATTGCATGAGTGCATGAGTAGTGCCTGGGTGATTGGAGGACTGCAAGGGTAGTGCCTGGGTTATTGCATGAGTGCAAAGGTAGTGCCTGGGTGATTGGAGGAGTGTATAAGTAGTACCTGGGGGATTGCATGAGTACTGGGGTAATGTGTGGGTGATTGGAGGAGTGCATGGGTACTGCCTGAGTGATTGAAGGAGTGCATGAGTAATGTCTGGGTGATTGCATGAGTGCATGGGTAGTGCCTGGGTGATTGGAGGAGTGCATGGATAGTACCTGGATGATTGGAGGACTGCAAGTGTAGTGCCTGGGTTATTGCAAGAGTGCATAGGTAGTGCCTGCGTGATTGGAGGAGTACATAAGTAGATCACTTAATAAACATAAACAAGAAATTCATGATTACATTGTTGATAATAAGCCGGATGCTCTATTCCTGACCGAAACATGCAGTGGCGGCTCACATAGGGCGTGCTGCGGGCGGTGAGGCGGGCGGGGAGGGGCAGGGTGGGGGGTAGTAAATCCGGACATACGACGGAATGGAGAAACGTAATAATTACTTTCCTCCGTTCCGTCGTATGTCTGCGTTTACTACCCCCCCACCCTGCCCCTCCCCCGCCCTGCCCACCGCCCGCAACATGCCCTATGCGAGCCGCCACTGGAAACATGGCTGAATGAGGACTCGGCCCCAGAGATACTCGAAGCCCTCCCGCAGAACTATGGTATCCTTAGACTGGACCGCCAAAACAAATGGGGGGGGAAATAGCTATCATCCATAAATTATCCTTACAATGCACATTGGAGATGGCTAACATCGCTGAAAGTGAAGCTGCCTTCTTCTCGCTCACGGCTGCCGTGAACTGCATTATAAAGGGTTTCCTGATCTATCGACCTCCAGGTCCTGCCACTCAGTTTGCGTCCAGCCTAGTGGAGCAGCTGACACAACCTGCACTGCGTTATAACAAACTGCTAGTCTTGGGGGATCTGAACTTACACTTCGATGATCTAACCAATAGTGAAGCTCAATCGCTCTGTCAGGAATTAGCCGCTCTCCAGCTAGTACTAATATCAACTCTCCTGACTCACGAACTTGGCCACATATTAGACCCGATTTTCACCAACTGGTCTGATCTGAAAACTGACCCTCCTATCGCAGTCCCTTGGTCGGACCACCATCTTATTCCCTTCCGTGTCCCCTTTGCTACCATTCCACCTACAGGGACCAAGGGATTAAGCAGGCCACATAGGAAATGGGCTAAATTCACACCTACAAGCTTCAGTCATGCCCTCCAGCTGAGCTGCCCTCTTATGGGTAATGATATCGAGGTGGCTTGTAGCACAGTGGACGAATGGTTTACGGAAGCACTGGATAAAGTAGCCTGTGGACCTCCAGTACTCCAAGCAGTTAAAATCTGCATCCTGGTTCAATGAAGAACTAAGAACAGCAAAAAAATCCTGTAAGCGCCTGGAATGATTATGGAGGAAAGATTTTTCAGAGCACAGGAAGGTCGAATACAAGATAGTTCTAAAACACTACCACTCCCTGATAAGGAGGACTCGTGCTACCTACTATAGGGACAGAATAGAGCAGGCTATGAGCTCCTCCAAAGAACTATTTACCATTTTTAAAGACATATCCTCACTTGCACGAACTGTGCCTCCTACTGCCAGCTCAGTGGAATCTTGTAACCAAATGGCGGATTTCTTTGCGGAGAAAGTAGCAAAAATCTATACTACCTTTCCGGATGAGGCACGCAATGGGATCTCCTGTCAGCCGGAGGGAACAATCATGGAGGAGGCAAACCGCCTCTCCAGATTTGATCCCCCCTCCTGTGAAGACCTCAGAGGCATAGCCTTGAGTATTAAATCCGGCTCTCCCAGAGACCCCACGACTCCTAAAATTATGAGCGATGGCATGGAGATCCTAATACCCTACATCAGGCAGCTCCTTGAAATTTCCTTCGCTACTGGCATGGTCCCAAAGCGGTGGAAACAAGCAGTTGTCCTCCCCATAAAAAAGAAGCCGGGTGACAACTCGAATCAGCTGGAGAACTTCCGCCCTGTCTCACTCTTGCCCTATTTTGCCAAAATAGCCGAAAAAGTGGTTAATACTCAACTAACTGCCCATATTAACCAACGTTGCCTACTTCACCCCTCACAATCGGGCTTTAGGGCTACGTACTCCACAGAGTCTGCGCTGCTCTTGACAACAGAGACAATACGCAGACTTGCAGATGATGGCCAAACGATAGCACTGATCCTTTTGGACCTCAGTGCGGCCTTTGAGTCAAGGGGTGGGCGGAATTTGCGTAGTCGCGCTACGCAAAGCTCCGCGAAACGGTAAAAAATCTCCGCGAGCACGCAAAGTTCCGCGAACACGCGGAATTGCTTGTTACGCCCGTTCGCAATGCTTTTTTCCTGTTCTCAAACGCTGTTTGCGTGCTCGGGGGGAAATATCTCGCGAACACGAATTTTGAAAGTGCGAACAAGCAAACAATTCCGCAAAGCGCGGAATTTTTGGCAATTCCGTGTTCTCCGCGGAACGCGAAACTACCAAATTCCGCAAATTCCGCGAGCGGAACGGAATTTACCGCCCAGGCCTACCTTTGACACTGTGTCTCATAAGCTGCTTTTACAGCGTCTCAGGGAAGGCGGGTTGGACAAAATGGCACTAAACTGGATGGCTGCCTTCCTGCAGGACCGGAGCTTTCAGGTGGCCCAACGACCACATTACTCCAAAAGTATTGCGCTATCCCAAGGGGTCCCTCAAGGCTCCATATTGAGCCCCACTCTTTTTAATCTATACATTGCCCCATTAGCAGAGATTATAGAAAGGCACAGTATCACCGTCGCGTCATATGCAGATGACTCGCAATTGGTGGTCTCACTGTCACAATCCTCCGAGGCAGCAGCCTCAAATTTCGCTACGTGCCTACAGGACCTATCCTTTGGGATGACAAACAATTACCTAAAATTAAATGGCAGCAAAACAGAGATTATAGTGGTGGGAAAATCTCCCTCTATCTGGTCATTGGCGTGGTGGCCACAATTATTGGGCCCCACCCCCGCCCCAAGTAATCAAGTTAAAAACTTAGGCGTATGGCTAGACTCCAATCTCTCCTTTGAAGCTCACACCAAAAAGCTGGCGGGGAAGTGCTTCGGAGTGTTGAGAGTACTACGGAAAACTCTGGATGTGCTCCCCATCTCAGCGAGGAAAACCCTAGTCCATGCGTTAGTTACATCCCGCCTGGACTACGGAAATGCTCTATACCTAGGAGCAACTAACAAATGCCTGCACAGGCTTCAATGCATTCAGGACGCAGCTGCTCGCCTTGTTCTGATGCTTCCCAGGAGAGCCTCCACCAGGAAAGCTCTCTTGGCCCTACATTGGCTACCACTTAAGGAGAGAATACTCTTCAAAACCTTGTGTATTAGCCACCGCATCTTGCAGGGGAAAGGCCCTAGTTACTTACACAATCTACTCACCCCCTACACTCCTACTCGTCACCTGTGATCAACTGGGACCTACTTGGTCAAGATCCCTAAAGTTAAAAGAGCGAGAATGGGAGCCCGCTCCTTCAGATATCTGGCCGCTAAGCACTGGAATACACTCCCTCTCTTCCTACGTGCTGAACCATCGGAGTCACTCTTCCGGAGGCAACTGAAAACCTTGGCTCTTCCGTGTATAAGGCCCACTTACCTGGGTCCTGCCCTTGGACACTTGACGAGTCTGTGCCGCAGCGCGGGGACACACCAGTGGGTGTAACCAGGCGCTTTACAAGCTTGCTTATTATTATTATTATTTACCTGAGTGATTGCATTGGTGCACGGGTAGTGCCTGGATGATAAGAAGACTGCATGGGTAGTGCTTCTATGATTGCATGAGTGCAGCAGAAGTGCCTTAGTGCACATATGAGTGCATGGGTACTGCCTGCGTAATTGCATGAGTGCATAGGTAGTGCCTGGGTGATTGGAGGAGTGCATGAGTAGTACCTGGGTGATTGCATGAATGCACGGGTAGTGCCTGGATGATAGGAAGACTGCATGGGTAGTGCTTCTATAATTGCATGAGTGCAGCAGAAGTGCCTCAATGCATGTATGAGTGCATGGGTAGTGCCTGAGTAAATGCATGAGTGCATGGGTAGTGCCTGGGTGATTGGAGGAGTGCATACCTAGTGACTGGGTGATTTTATAAGTGCATGAGGAGTGGCTGGGTGATTGAAGGACTGCATGGGTAATGCCTGGGTGATTGTACGAGTGCAGGGAGAATGTCTGGGTGATTGGAGGAGTGCATACGTACTACCTGAGTGATTGGAGGAGTGCATGGATAATGCCTGGGTGATTGCATGAGTGCAGGAGTAATGGCTGGGTGATTGGAGGAGTGCATGGGTACTGCCTGAGTGATTGCATGAGTGTAGGGGTAATGTCTGGGTGATTGGAGGAGTGCATAGGTACTGCCTGAATGATTGAAGGAGTGCATGGGTAATGCCTGGGTGATTTCATGAGTGCATGAGTAGTGCCTGGGTGACTGGAGGAGCACATGGATATTGCCTGGATGATTGCATGAGTGCACGGGTACTGCATGGATGATAGGAAGTACCTCAGTGCATGTATGAGTGCATGTGTAGTACCTGAGTAATTGCATGAGTGCATGGGTAGTGCCTGGGTGATTGGAGGAGTGCATGGATAGTGCCTGGGTGATTGCATGAGTGCAAGGGTAGTGCCTGGGTTATTGCATGAGTGCATAGGTAGTGCCTGGGTGGTTGTATGAGTGCAGTGGTAGTGCTTGGGTGATTGCATAAGTGGATAGGTAGTGCCTGGGTGATTTTATAGGTGCATGGGTACTGGCTGAGTGATTGTAGGAGTGCATAGATACTGCCTGAGTTATTGAATGACTGCATGGGTAGTGCCTGGGTGATTGCATGAGTGCATGGGTAGTGCCTGGGTGATTGTAGGAATGCATCCATAGTGCCTGGATAATTTGAAGAGTGCAAGGGTAGTGCCTGGGTTATTGCACAAGTGCACGGGTAATGACTGGGTGATTGCATGAGTGCATGAGTACTACCTGGGTGATTGCATGAGTGCTGGGGTAATGTCTGGGTGATTGGAGGAGTGCATGGGTACTGCCTGAGTGATTGAAGGAGTGCATGAGTAATGTCTGGGTGATTGCATGTGTGCAGGGGTAATATATGGGTGATTGGAGGAGTGCATGGATACTGCCTGGGTGATTGGAGGAGTGCAAGGGTAGTGGCTGGGTGATTGGAGGAGTGCATGGCTAATGTATGGGTGATTGCATTAGTGCAGGGGTAATGTGTGGGTGATTGGAGGAGTGTTTAGCTAATGATTGGGTGATTGCATGACTGCAGGGCAGTAGCGGCCCATGGTGGGAGTGCTGCCGGGTGCTGACGTGGGGCGGGGGAGGGGCAGGGTGGGGGTAGTAAACTACGGATTACGGCCGATTAGAGGTAAGTAAACATATAAATAAATAAAACGAATTTCGTTGCGCGCACTGCATCGCATTTGGCGATGCAGCACATTTGGCGATGCAACATATTTATTTATATGTTTACTTACCTCTAATCGGCCGTAATCCGTAGTTTACTACCCCCCACCCTGCCCCTCCCCCGCCCCACGTCAGCGCCCGGCAGCACTCCCACCATGGGCCGCTACTGCTGCAGGGGTAATGTCTGTGTAATTGGAGGAGTGCAAGGATAGTGCTTGGGTGATTGGAGGAGTGCAAGGGTACTGCCTGGGTTATTGCATGACTGCATAGGTAGTGCCTGGGTGATTGCATGAGTACAAGAGTAGTGCCTGGGTGATTGGAGGAGTGCAAGGGTAGTGCCTGCTTGATTATATAAGTGCAGGAGTAGTGCCTGGGTGGTTAGAGGAGTGCATAGGTAGTGTCTGGATGATTTTATAAGTGCATGGGTACTGCCTGAGTGATTGAAGGAGTGCATGGGTAATACCTAGGTGATTGCATGAGTGCAGGGGTAATGTCTGGGGGATTGGAGAAGTGCATAGGTAATACCTGGGTGATTGCAAGAGTGTACGGGTAATGTCTGGGTAATTGGAGGAGTGCATGAGTAATGTCTGGGTGATTGCATGAGTGCAGGAGTAATGTCTGGGTGGTTGCATGAGTGTAGTAGTAGTGCCTGGGTGATTGAAGGAGTGCATAAGTAGTGCCTGGGTGATTTTATAATTGCATGGGTACTGGCTGGGTGATTGGAGGAGTGCCTGGATAGTGCCTGGATGATTTTATAAGTGCATGGGTAGTGGCTGGGTGATTGATTAATTTACTAACTTTTCACTTCTATTTAAGTATCGATTTCACATTTCAAGTCCACAGTTAAGTTTCAACCCTTCCCCTATTCTACTTAATGCCAGTTTCCATAGTAACAGTTCATGGAACATTCAACTGTACTGGCAGGTCACAAGTTCACCATAGTTTCAAGTTCAGCACACAAGCTTATTAATGCAAACAGCAGGTGTGGTTGACTTTTGCAAAATATTACCTTATGGTATCTACTGTACCTTTCAAACATTTTCTAATAACGAATCACAAACATGATACCTCAGCAAAGTAACATGCATCCTATTTTTGAGTGCACCATCTTGATGAACAGCCAATCACTTATCAACTTTTTAAAAAACAACATGTTCTCCACCATTTTAGATACCTCTCATTCTACCAACTGACTGCCTCAGCTACAGATATCTTTTCATACCTTCCAGACATCCCTTCAAGATGCTCACGGTGTGGATTGTAGGGCACAGCTATGTTTTCTGGTGCAAAAGGTATGCTGAACGCAGAGGTATTGTCAAAGACCTAGGTTTGGAAAATGTGGACATTTAATGGATTGCACAGAGAGGATTAAAGTGGCACCAATTGTTGCCTTTGGTTAAAACCTTTTTGCATCTCCAACCCCCTGACCTCATGATTGTGCACTGTGGTGGCAATGACCTAGGCACATTGACTGGGGTAGATCTGGAAATGCTAATGAAGGACACCTTTGCACAACTGATGTTGCTTTTGCCTCAAACTGTCTTTGTATACTCTAATATATGCCAAAGACAGAAATGGATCTGGTCAAATCAATTCTGTCCACAGTTTGAGAAAGCTAGGAAGAATGTCAATAAAGCTGTTTCTGCATACCTCAGAGATCATAGAATGGGGTCCATCTACAACAACAATCTACGTTTTGATAAGGACGACATCTACAGAAGTGATGGAGTGCACTTTACAGATCAAGGAAACAGAGTCTTCCTCATCAACCTAAAGCTGTGCATCCGCACTTACATGTAGCTACAACAAACTCATAGTGAAAACAAGGGCTCTTTTTAGAGCCACCCTATAACCCAACAGTTAATCTTACTATGTAAAAAAAAACATACATACTCTTTTTTTAATTTTGCCTGAAGTCGCGAACCCATCGCGGTTACACGGGGGGCCGCACTGAGCGCCGCGATGGAGTCGCGACTCCAAACACGCGAGAAAAAAAAAATGCCCCCCATTCGTATAACTCAAACTCTGCCTCGGGGACCCCATCCCCCGAGGCCCAGCCATTTTATATATTAACAAAAAAACAATTACCCCCCCAAGGGCTTTTTTTTTGCCCGGGGGACCCCATCCCCAGGGCATGCCCTCACGTTGGGGACCGCGGGGGGAGCCCCAATGCCCCCACAGTCCCAGCTGGCTCCCCGCCTCCTGCGGGAGCCAGCATTGCTTTTGGACAAGGGGAGCTGCTGACATGCAGCTCCCCTTGTCCAAAAGCATTACGGCTTTGCTTCATGGAAGCGAGAGTAGGTTTCCTGCTCTCACTTCTATGAAGCAAAGCAGAAGTTTGCAATGACAGGGCGGGAGCAGTGCTCCCGCCCTGTATTGCAAACTCCAATGTCCCGGGAATGGGTACCCCGGGATATTGCCGGAGCCGGCCCTGGGGGGGTGGCGGTCCCCAGGGCCATGAAGGCCACGCGACCCCCTCCCAACAAGTTTAAAGCCCAGGGGAAGTGGTGGTCCCCGGGGCTGGGGGTCCGCAATGGACCCCCGCATTAATATAATTAGTGCCCTGGGGAGATGGTGGTCCCGGGGCAGCCCCGACACTTACTTATTAAAATAGCCCCGGGAGGTGGTGGTCCCCGGGGCTTGGGGGCCCGCGAGGCCCCCACAAAATTGAGTATAGCCCCGGGGAGGTGGTGGTCCCCAGGGCTGTGGGGGGGCCGTGTGCCCCCTGCACATAATTAATAAAGCCCCGGGGAGGTGGTGGTCCCCGGGGCTTGGGGGGGCCCGCGAGCCCCACGCCTATAGTTATAAAAAGCCCCGGGGAGGTGGCGGTCCCCGGGGCTGTGGGGGCCCATGCGGCACCCACATATATTTTACATATTGCTCCCGGGACCTGGCCCACCCGGGGGCTCATTAAAAAGAAGCGTGACATACGGCGCTTCGTTTTTTTAAAACCATTTTTGGCGGGATTCACGTACCCTGCGTTAATTCCGTCAAAAAATTTAAAAAATAATAATAATTTGGGTCCTGGGGGTTCTTATGGCACCCCCTGACCAGGCCTAGGGGGTCAGGGTGTTTCTACCCTGCCCCCTTTTCTTTTTATTCAACTTTCTATTCCCTTTTTTAATCTGACTCAGTTTTACCGAGTCACAAAATGGCTGCCAACACTTCTTGGTTTGGAGTGTTGACAGCCATTCAGAATGAAGCTCGTGTTCGGGAGGGTTCGTGAATCCACCGCGGTCACCAGATATCGATATTTTTGATTTTTAAATTTCTCTGGAACTACTGAACGGATTTACACCATTTAAAGCAAAGAGTGCACTCTGAAACAACAGCTACCTCTCTGCCAAATTTGGTGTAATTCCGTTCAGCAGTTCGGGCTGTAGCCGCGACAAAAGTTCCTATGGAAATTAACATGGAGAAAACGCGTTTTGGGACCCCCCTTCTTTCTTGGCCCCCCCTTGACGAATCACCCTGAAACTTTTTAGACAGGAGCTGACCGGAGCGGACCATTAGTTTTGAAAATTTCGCAAGGATTCGTCAAACAGTGCCAAAGATATTGGCAAATCAAAAACGCTTTTCCTATGGAAACTAGGTCCTAACTATAACTACCTACTGGCGACCACCAGTCGGTTATATATATATATATATATATATATATATATATATATATATATATATATATATATATATATATATATATATATATATATATATATCTCAAAAGAAAGAAGTTGCCCTCGAACGACGATGCACCCACAGGTAGGTTTTTCCACTTTTAATGCAGACTAAAACAGGCCAGCAACTGACATCCCATCTCTTTATAAAGAAGGCCTAACGCGTTTCGGGCTGCCTCGCCCTTGCTCACAGGCCATGAAAGAGCAGGTAACAAACTGATTGCAACCACATGATACACTCAAATAAAGTTTCCGCCCACAGTGGGCCTTGCTGTAAGTTCCAATGCATCCTGGTATTCGTGGTACAATACTCCATTTTAACCCCGGTGGGCTTGTTACTCACTCTCAACATGAATAAAAGTTCACATCCCCAGTGGGTAGATTCAAAAGTCACTATACCAAACTGCTTCACATAACAAGTCACGCATTTTGGGTCTGCCGTTCTGTTGATGACTTGATAGCACGTCACCGCAGATCCGCTGCTTCTCGCGGCGGTGCATCCTCACGGCTGGACTGGCCGTTAAATATCAAAAGAAAGTAGTTGCCCTCGAACGACGATGAACCCACAGGTAGGTTTTTCCACTTTTAATGCAGACTAAAACAGGCCAGCAACTGACATCCCATCTCTTTAAAAAGAAGGCCTAACGTGTTTCGGGCTGCCTCGCCCTTGCTCACTGGCCATGAAAGAGCAGGCCATTGAATATCAAATGGAGTATTGTACCACGAATACCAGGATGCATTGGAACTTACAGCAAGGCCCACTGTGGGCGGAAACTTTATTTGAATGTATCATGTGGTTGCAATCAGTTTGTTACCTGCTCTTTCATGGCCTGTGAGCAAGGGTGAGGCAGCCCGAAACGCGTTAGGCCTTCTGTTCGAGGGCAACTTCTTTCTTTTGATATGTATATATATATATTCACTGAAAAAACCATAGGTTTCAGGGACGTTATAGTTAGAAATTCGCATTTAAAAAACCTTAGAAATTCACTGAAAAAACCACAGGTTTCAGGGACGTTATAGTTAGTTGGACATTTCACTCGTACAAAACCAGAGAAATTCAATCGTTATAGTTAGTGGAGATAACTATAACTCGCGCCCCCGCAATGCACTGCTGATGACGTCACATATTACATCATTCATGACATGGTCAGTGACATCACTGATGACATTACAGATAGAAGAATCGGAAGAAGAAATTGCGAAAGATCTACAGCGTGTACACAGAGATCCTTTCAGATTAAATACCAACAGGACTAAGCCTAGAAAGATTTTGCTCAATTTTTTAACCTTTTCTTTAAAGGAGAAGATTTTGTCAAAAGCCTTGAGTATAAAAAGGATAGAGGATGACGGCGCTAAATATGAGTTCAGATCTGATGTTTCGAATGCTACTTCAATTAGGCAATGGGAGTTGGGGCAAAGGATGGATCTACTTAAAAGTTTGGGCGCGGTGGTTCAGTTGAGGTTCCCAGCGTATTTGAAGGTGATGCACAACAATAAAATGCTCATTTTCCACTCCAGCGATAAGGCAGATGAATTTATTAAAGACCTACAAGCAGGAGGTCCGAAACCTTAAACGACCCAGAGTATGTGGGATCAAATCTAAAAGTGAAAAGAATAAAGACAATAAAATAAAAACCACTGTGGTGAAAAGCGAGATTACTCTTAGAGTTCTTTTAAATGTTTCAATCTAAGTAGTTTAAAATAATGCTAATCTCACTCAGATACAAAAATATTACTTAGAGAAAATACGCTCTGAGGGGGAACCCATATGGCTTTCAGCCATGTAGAGTTAGGGAAGGGTTTTCCATGGGGGGGCAGTGGGATAAAAGAAAAAAAAAATAGTTCCTCTGAAGCCTCTTTAATCTCTAACGGGTGGTTATCCCTCTTAGTTGATATTAGGGATGGGTGAAAAGAAAGAGAATGTCATCAAAATTCTCTCATGGAACCTGAATGGCCTCAGAGTACGTGGAAGGCGGGCAAGAATACTACAATATTTAAGGGACTGCCCAGCCCAGATTATTATAATACAGGAGACACATCTCACGGAGAAGGAAGGCATGGAACTTTTTAAGGCAAAGAAATGGATTGCCCAGGTGGCATGTACGGCTCAATCAGCCATAACAAAGGGGGTAGCAATACTAATTAAACGAGGGGCGCAAGTTAGCCTAGAGTCTTAAGTTTCTGATAAAGCCGGAAGGTGGCTAGTGGCCAAAGTAAAGATCCTGGCCCGTACTTTCACCCTTGCAGGTTACTATGGCCCTAACCAGGATGATGTAAATCCTCTAGGTGAATTGATGGCTGAGCTTTTAAATTCCCCTGACCCAATTATTCTGGCAGGAGATTTCAATGTAGTTTTAAATTACTCCCTAGATAGATCTTCGCACAGCAGGGCATTTGTAAATCCTAAAATGTCTGGGTTGATAAAACTAATGATGGAGCAACTGGGTTTGTGCGACATATGGCGTCAAAGGGTAGGTCCACAAAAAGGCTTTACCTTTTACAACAAAAAATATAGACATCAGTCGAGGATAGACTATTTCCTCATCGATTGCAATATAAAAGACGACGTTCAACGAATCGATCATGTGGGAGTTCATCTGTCTGACCACTCGGCAGTGACTCTCCAACTAAAGATTAACGAGGGGGTTATCCAGTCTAGATGGACCTTAGATCGCACGATTCTGCAGGATGAGGGAGTCATAGAAATACTCAATAGATAGACTGAAGAGTTTTTTAAGTATAACTGTGGTTCTACTGCCACGGGTGTGACCTGGGATGCTTATAAGGCCTTTTTAAGGGGCAGACTAGGGGCGTTGGCTGCGGAGAAAAGAAGAAGTTACTACAAAGAGGTGTCAATACAGGAGGAGTTGATCCGCTCCATAGAAAGGGAATTAATCGACCCAAGGATAGAAGAGGGGGTTAAGACTGGGTTGTTACAGAAAATGATACAAGCAAAATCCAACCTAGCAACAATTTTACAAGAGAGAGCAAGGAAAAGGTGGGAGGCCAGCCGGTTAGCTCATTTTGAGTATAGTGAAGGCTGTAGCAAATTGCTGGCTTGGAAGGCAAAAAAGGAGCAAGTAAGAAACAAACTAGATCAGGTTATTTGTGACCAGACGGGGGCCCTAATTGGAGACACTAGAGGGATTGAGCGAACTTTCCACAGTTATTTTAGTGTAGTTTACCGGGAAGACCTAAAGCCAACGGAAGATGAATTGAAAGCATGGTTAGGACAAGATCCCGTTAATCCCCTTCCATCAGAAAAGACTGGGCAGTTGAATAGAGAAATTGACATCAGCGAAGTAGAGTTGGTAATTAGACAGCTTAAGAAGGGGAAGGCCCCCGGGCCCGATGGTCTGCCTCAAGAGGTTTATAAGGTTTTGGGAGGCACATTAACTCCCATTTTAGTGAAGATCTTCAATTACCTTTTTATCGGAGGGTCTGGTATGCCAGCCTCTTGGAAGGAAGCCACTATCTCACTAATCCTAAAGCCAGGCAAATGCCCTAAAAACTGCGACTCCTATCGGCCAATCTCGCTATTAAATAGCGATTATAAGATCTATGCTAAAATCTTGGCCGATAGGTTAAATGGGTTAATGGCTGAGATGGTGCATGATGACCAGAAGGGCTTTATACGGGGAAGGTCCTTGAAAGATCTGACTTATGCACTAATTGGCTCAATAGACCTGGCAACCTCTTACAGGCTAGCTTTGGCCGTAGTGGCCCTGGATGCCACAAAGGCATTCGACCGGGTAAACTGGGCCTATTTAAAAGCCGTGGCAAAATCTTTGAACCTGGGGTTAAATTTCTGCAAGGCCCTGGAAGGTTTCTATGAAGCTCCAGAAGCTAGAGTGCTGGTTAACGGTTCCCTAACTGACCCCATACGTATCTCCAGGGGCACGAGGCAGGGTTGTCCTCTGTCGCAGCTTCTTTTTAACCTTTATATAGAGCCCTTAGCCAGGAAAATCAGGGAGGTTTCTGAAATTCTACCCTTTAAATACAGCGATTGGATTAAAAAACTGGGCCTATATGCGGACGACATACTTATTTATACTACAAATCTACAAGACACTCTGTCTCGCATCATGATTTTGACGACCGACTTTGAAAAGATCTCGGGTTACGAAATTAATAAGGGTAAGACGGAGATCATGACCTGGAACACTGAGGCAGAAGGCGCATTAAGTAAAGGAGAAATGAGATATTTGGGAGTTATGATATCACAAGACATCAATAAAATAACTAAAGTTAACTTTGAGAAAACTAAGAGGGAGGTATGTAGACTCCTGAAGTTGTGGTCCCATCTTCAACTATCTCTTCTCGGTCGAGTTAATTTAGTTAAAATGATAGTCCTCCCAAAGCTCACTTTTCTATTTGATACTATACCCCTGCCTTTCGAGAAGGAATGGCTAAAGAAGATACAAAGTGAGATCAGCACTTTTATTTGGTCAAGTAAAGGCCCAAGAATAGCATGGAAAAAATTGAGAAGGAGGGTGGAGAAAGGAGGCCTAGCACTACCAGACCTACTTTTCTACTCTTGGGCTTTTCTACTGAAGAACGGGAGGACTTTGTTTAGCACACCAAGGCAAACTGAGATGGGGGGCATGTGGGCTACGATGTCAAGTCTGGAGTCAGGAGGCAAACAGGGTTTTCTGTTCAAATATGCGGACCCAAAGTACTTTAAAAAAGTTAGGTTAAAGATACTGAAGGGGCTAGCTGAGATGTGGTATAGGATCAGAATTTTTTTGAAAATCCCATACTATAGCCTAATGGCTCCTATCTGGGACTCACCGGGTTCTCCGGAATGGACGAAAGATGCCCTTGCAAGACCACTATTAAAGGCGGGTTTTATACGATGGGAGCACATAATCACAGACGGTAAACTTATTACATGGGTAATGTGTAACCAACAAGTTGACCACCCGTTATCCAGATTCAAATATCTTCAAATGTGGAGCTGGTATCAAGACCCTGAAATAAGAATTGGGGAACAAAATTATCTGGAAGCCCGTCTGATGCAAGAGACAGTACACAAGAAGGAGCTGGCGGCTATCTACTGGCTGATGATCGATCTGGAAGAAGGTAGTTTTACCTTGCCAACGGAACTGTGGGGAAAATACTTGCCTGAGGCATCGCTGGAACATCAATGGCAAGTATCTATGACTATGCTATTTAAAGTAGTTAAGCCAGCATACCTGAGAAGAAATCATCTCTTTTCCATCCACAGAGCTTACTGGTCCCCCCAGAGATTATCAAAGTTTGGGAGAGGAGGTGAAGTCGCCTGCCCGAAGTGTGGTAGTATGAAAGAGGATGATGTTCATATGTTTGTGGCTTGCCCAGAAATACAGATATTCTGGAAAGATGTGAGTAAGTATTTGTCTGAAATGCTGAAGACCAATATCGAGGTAAGCGTTATGCTTGTTATTTTTGGACTTGTGGAATCTTTGGTTAAAATTACAAAAAATCAGGCAAGGTTGATCTTTTATTGTGTGCTATTGGCACGTAGAGAGATATGCAAACAGTGGGTGGCAGTAGCCCCTCCCAGTTTTGACGACTGGGTGCGCTCTGTTAAGTATACAGCCGCTCTGGATATGAAGGGTTTTAGAAACCACGATTTTTGGCTCCCGATGCTTGAATGGTGTGACATATAAGTGCTAGTAAACAAAATCAGGGGTCCGATGATTAAGCCTTTCAGCCTCAACTGATATCTTTGTCTCTCTGCTGGAAAGTGAGAGGGCAGAGAGAGACAAAAAGTAAAATATGGAAGATGGAGGCCAAACCCGAGGGTGGTACAGAATGTGATCTCCAATTCTTTCCTTCCTGCTACCTGTACATGAGGTCAGGTCACCCCTCCCATCCAAATGTGCAGATGTGCAAGAGGAAGAGCAATATTTCTTCCTATTAAAGAGGCGAATGAGGACAAAAAAAAAAAAGACAAACTTGAGAAGACAAAAAGTCAAAAAAGACGAAATTGAGCTGAGCATTGAACAAATACCGGATTTGAAAAACATGTTTGATCTAATGTATAATCTTGATGATAAGGAAATGTCAGAAGAACAAATTTTAAAAGAATTGTCAATAGAGACTGATCAACATACCTCTAGTGGGCTAAAAAGAAAATCAAAATATTGTCCAGTCCTATCGCCCGGGAATACATTTGATCTCTTTTCAGAAGCAATAATGGAGAATTGGAGAGTATGCCTAAAACAAGACATCTAGAAAAGAATGAGAATTTAACCTTGAAAGAATGGAAAGCACAAAAAAATCTGACGGAAAATCAAGAAACAATCATCAAAACCACAGACAAGGGTGGAAACATCGTTCTAATGAATAAAAGGGACAACATTAAAAAGGCATACGTACAACTCAATGACACTACCAAATATATCAAACTTCAAAGTACTCCTATCAATCAAATGACAATGGACCTAACTCAAAAACTACGTGATTGGCACAAGTTGAACCTAATAAATGATGAGAAACTTCAATTCTTAACTAAAGATTTTCCAACTATTCCCACAATCTATTTTTTACCAAAAATTCACAAGACGCTCGAGAACCCTCCTGGTAGACCTATTGTGTCTTCTTGTGATTCCCTGTACGAAAACATATCAAAATATGTAGACCAATATTTGGCACCCATTGCACAAAGTCTGAGTTCATATATAAGAGATACAGGAGACTTCTTCAGAACACTAACAGGAACCTGTTGGAACACTAGCTATATGATCGTTACCATAGATGCAATCTCACTGTAGATGTCAATAAAGCATGAAATCGGATTACAGGCATGTACATATTTTTTTAAACAAAGACGAATAACGGAACTACAACATTGACAAATGCTTTTGTCAATGCTAGAAATATGTCTGACTAATAACATCTTTCTTTTCAATCATGATCTATTTCGCCAGGAATGTGGCACTGCCATGGGCATTTCTTTTTCACCAAACTATGCAAACATCACAATGTAATGGTGGGAAAAGAATATTGCATGGGGCACAGAGAATCAGAAAGAACTGTAAAAAGTAATACTGTGGATAAGATACATTGATGACTTGTTCATAATTTGGAATGGAACGGAGGAGGATTTCATGAAATACTTTCACAAACTGAACAGCAACGATGCAGGCCTATCTTTCACATGTACAACCAGCAAAACAAAATTTGCCTTCCTAGACACGCTAATATACATAGAGGAAGGACAGACAAACTCCACCCTGTTTAGGAAAGAAACGGCAACAAATAGCATACTTCATGGAACTAGTTTCCATCCAAAACCGTTACTAAAAAGCATTCCATATGGGGAGCTCATTAGAATGAAACGAAACTGCTCAAAAGATAAAGATGCAGTGTATAAGATTGCCAAAACAACATTGAGACTTTAAAATAGAGGATACAAATACATGGATCTCAAGAAGAGCAGGGACAAAATTCAGAAAAAATCTTTTGCAGAAACTTTAATAACCATAAAAGGGAAACAAGTGGCAATAAATCAAAATCCAGAAACTCCGAGACTAATAATTGCATGCAGTAAAGAAAGTGGGAGAATAATTAATACAATGCAAAAATACTGGCACCTGATCTCAAACAATCCTGACATAGGGGCCCTGTTGGGATCGAGACAATTGGTAGCATACAAAAAAACAAAGTCACTAAAAGATATGTTGGTGCAAAGCCACTTCCAAGAGAAACCAAAAAAGAACTGGCTATGGGGAGAGCAAAATGGCTTTTCAAAATGCAATACTTGCAAAGCAAGCAAATTTGGAGTAAATAGAAAAAACATAAGAGATAAAGACGAAAAGATAATTGAAATAAAACAAAAGATCACTTGTAGCACAAAATTTGTAATATTTGTAATCCAATGTAATTGTGGACTACAATATATAGGAAGTACAATCTTCACATTAAAGAAAAGAGTTCTTGAACATGTAAGAGCGGTGAAGAACAAAGACATGACTTATGCCACAGCAAAACATATGGCACAATGCCAAGAGAACAATTGGAAGGCAATGCAATTTTTGGGTCTACATGCAATAACAAACAACGAATGTGGTGGTGATAGAATAAGAAAACTACGGCAACTGGACTCTCGCTACATCATAAGACGAAAACTAAGGCCCCATCGGGATTGAATAATGATAAAGAGCTATATGTACATCTATGATAAAATGAAGATCATATAAAATAAGACTTTGCAATATAACTGAGATACCATGCCGTAATGACAGCAAATGACTGGGCACATCGTAATTGAGAATGAAAAAAGAGTAGTGTCAACAAATAGGCATCAACCATAAAAATCAAAAGTGGAGAACACTAAACACCAGGACAACAGGGGTTCTACACCCCGTAGTAATCACAAAATCATGGCCAAACATCTCTACAGGAGTAGATCATATGAGATTTGAATGTGTGTTCACTAAAACAATAGTTCACCAATTAAAATAATATTTGGACTCAGATGTTGAAGCCCCATGGTCGGTACTATAACTCTTGATATACAAGACAGTATTATTCTGCTGTTGACTTGACTGCAATGTGATCTAATGCTGTAACATTCAAGTACTATACAAGTAAATGTATTATCATGCTGTTAAAATAGCAAATTAATTACAAAATATGTGTAGGCAAAATAACATTCGTTTTGTATATCAAAAAGAAAATTCAATGCTTAATAATCATTATAAACTACTACTCCCACAATGCTGCATTAAAGGCTAATGTGAAAGTAGTATAAAAAGTAAAAAATGAAGAAAGACTTACCTACTGTGAGAAAGGCCCCGTGAGGCTGAAACGCGTTGGTAAAGCATTACAAGTTCTGAGATAATAAATCTGGGACAATTGTTGATTATTTGAGTGCAGCGTCTTTTGTTTTACGAATTGAATTGGGCTTGGATTCGGCCCCACGCTTGCACCCGCTGCCGTGTGCACCGAAATATGAATCACATTGGTTTGAATATATATATATATATATTCACTGAAAAAAACATAGGTTTCAGGGGCGTTATAGTTAGTTGGACATTTCACTCGTACAAAACCATAGAAATTCCCCCGTTATAGTTAGTTCAGCTAACTAATACTCGCGCGCCCGCAATGCACTGCTGATGACGTCACATATTACATCACTCATGACATGGTCAGTGACATCACTCATGACATCACTCATGACATCTCAAATGACATCACTGATGACATCATCCTTGTGATAGAGTGGCAGACCTCCTCTCACCCTAATATAACCTTTGATACACACACTCAAAAATACAAACTAACATTTTCAAAACAATGGACATACCAATACCAGTTACAACACACCTATTCAGTAATTCCAAGATCTACACACACATCCACTCATTCACCAACAGTCCCTATACAGTCACTCATACATGTACTCACTCATCATATGTACTCATACACCTATACATCCTGTTACACACCGCCACTCATCCATAGAGTTACTCACACACATAGTCACACATGCAA
This sequence comes from Calotriton arnoldi, assembly GCA_963921515.1. Taxonomy (NCBI): domain Eukaryota; kingdom Metazoa; phylum Chordata; class Amphibia; order Caudata; family Salamandridae; genus Calotriton; species Calotriton arnoldi. Next base: position 675,017 of record CAWUFW010001160.1, read on the forward strand.
ACAAAGTATCAAACATCCATTTACTTGCATATACAGTTATACACACACTACCACACTTACTTCTACAGAAACTTACACATACTTACTCTCTTAAACAATCACTTATAGAAACACCTACTTATTTGTACAGGAACTCTTCCAATCTCTCACTCTCACATATACTCACTTATATACACCAATACTCACATATACTAGTTTAAAACATATGTAGTTACTCATAAAGACACCATTGAGACAGTCATTCACTCACTAACACACCCATACACATCCACCTATACAGTCCTGCACACATGCTGTCTTCAACACATACAAACAGTGAGTCACTCATTCATGCATCTATGCACTAAGTAATACCCCCACCGAACCATACAGACACTCAGACACTCATACTGATACTCAAAAAACCAACTAATAACCCATATAGACACTCATGTAGCTACTCACCAACCCATGCAGCCACTTATACACAAAGTGAGAGACTGATACAGATATTTTCATATTTAAACATTACTCACTAACCCATGTATTCACTAAGATACACTTAGTCAGTTATACAATCAATTTTACAAAAACAAATCATCCATTTAGACACTTATATACCCATTTATTCTTCCATCGACCTTGAGATATACATATATAAAACATATTTAATTTTCAGAAAAACACACATTCACTGGATGATGTCATCAGTGATGTCATCAGTGATGTCATTTGAGATGTCATCAGTGATGTCATGAGTGATGCCACTGACCATGTCATGAGTGATGTAATATGTGACGTCATCAGCAGTGCATTGCGGGCGCGCGAGTTATAGTTAGCTGAACTAAATAACGGGGGAATTTCTATGGTTTTGTACGAGTGAAATGTCCAACTAACTATAACACCCCTGAAACCTATGGTTTTTTCAGTGAATTGTTAAGGTTTTTTAAATGCTAATTTCTAACTATAACATGCCTGAAACCTATGGTTTTTTCAGTGAATTTCTAAGGTTTTTTAAATGCCAATTTCTAACTATAACGTGATTGAAACCTATGGTTTTTTCAGTGAATATATATATATTTATTATACTATGTATACATGTGAAAATGTCTCGGTCCCCTGTTTGCCTCGGTGGCACGGAAAAAATGGGTGGAACTGGCGTCAGCACGCCGACGAGGTCCTCTTATGGCTCCGATGACGTCATACGGTGTCGTGAGCGGAGCCGTGCTCGTTGACGTGGGAGAGCTAGGAAAGAATTTCCGTGGAATGCTGGTGCAGGGGATATTCACCTAAGTGTTCAGGCTAGTCCTTTGGGAGCAACTGTTTATGCTGCCACTCCAGAAACCAAAACCAGTGATCCGAGGGCAGAGGCCCTGCAGATGGCACACGAGGTGGGGTGCCCAGTCGTGTGCACCAGCGGGGCAACGAAGTGACAAGCACCACAACCCACAAAAAAGGTAACGAAGGCACTGAATAACACAGGATCTTCTCTTTGTATCTGGCAGGAACAAGGAAGTTAAAATGCCCTAGTACCAAAATGTAGAATTAGTGCTACAACGTTCTTCAAGAGGACATGCAATGCCACTTCTGCCTCCCGTACCCTGGAGGCGGCACATGGGTCACGCGGTACGGTCATACTGCGGTGGGACGCACACTCGTTGACCTCTCATGGCACTGCTTCACACTTCAGGGAGGACGCTTTCCATTAGCTATGTTTTCTGATGACATGTCGCGCCGGCCCCGTCCAACAACAGAACTCCTTTAGATCCAAACAGACTCTTCCACTCTCTCACCGGAAGTGAAACCAGGCCACGCGGACACTTTCACAATACAACAGCCGGGAATGCACTTTTCGGTAAAAAAACCACATTCCTTCCTCCTAATTAATCAAATAAACGTCTCACTGAAGAACAGGGGCCAGCTTCGATCGGTAAACAGCCATTACAACGACTTTTTTACTTTGCGATACCATTACAACGCATGCATTACCACGCATGCGTTGTACATCACGAAGTCATTACTACGCATTTTTTTAGAACGCATGGTCATTTACCACGCATGCCTTCACAACGAATTTTGTTGTAAAGGTATGTATGGTAAATGACCATGCATTCTAAAAAACATGTAGATGATCCATGTCGTTGTAAGGAAACATAGGCTGTTCCGTTTCCTCACAACGACGTGCACCGCCCCTCAGAAATGACGTGAAGCAGGAACCACGAGGAGAGAGGAACCATGAGGAGTGAGAGGTAAGGGGGAATGGGCATGGGGTGGGGGTTTCTTTTCTAGGGTTTAGGGTAGTGCAGTGGTGTTTGGGTGGTGTAGGGGGTCGTGCTGGGGGTAGTGTTTTAGGGTTTAGGGTAGTGCAGTGGTGTTTGGGTAGTGTAGGGGGTCGTGCTGGGGGTAGTGTTTTAGGGTTTAGGGTAGTGCAGTAGTGTAGGGGGTCGTGCTGAGGATAGTGTTTTAGGGTTTAGGGTAGTGCAGTGGTGTATGGGTAGTGTAGGGGGTCGTGCTGGGGTATTGTTTTAGGGTTTAGGGTAGTGCAGTGGTGTTTGAGTAGTGTAGGGGGTCATGCTGGTGGTAGTGTTTTAGGGTTTAGGGTAGTGCAGTGGTGTTTGTGTAGTGTAGGGGGTCATGCTGGGGGTAGTGTTTTATGGTTTAGGGTAGTGCAGTGGTGTTTGGGTAGTGTAGGGGGTCGTGCTGGGGGTAGATTTAGGGTTTAGGGTATTGCAGTGGTGTTTGTGTAGTGTAGGGTCGTGTGCTGGGGGTAGTGTTTTAGGGTTTAGGGTAGTGCAGTGGTGTTTGTGTAGTGTAGGGGGTTGTGCTGGGGGTAGTGTTTTAGGGTTTATGTTAGTGCAGTGGTGTTTGGGTAGTGTAGGGGGTAGTGCAGGGGTAGTGTTTTAGGGTTTAGGGCAGTGCAGTGGTGTTTGTGTAGTGAATGGGTCATGCTGTGGGTAGTGTTTTAGGGTTTAGGGTAGTGCAGTCGTGTTTGTGTAAGGTAGGGGTTCGTGTTTTAGGGTATAGGGTAGTGCAGTGGTGTTTGGGTAGTGTAGGGGGTCATGCTGGGGTTACTGTTTTAGGGTTTAGGGTAGTGCAGTGGTGTTTGGGTAGTGTAGGGGGTCATGCTGGGGGTAGTGTTTTAGGGTTTAGGGTAGTGCAGTGGTGTTTGTGTAGTGTGGGAGGTCATGCTGGGGGTATATTTAGGGTTTAGTGTAGTGCAGTGGTGTTTGGGTAGTGTAGGGAGTCGTGCTGGGGGTAGTGTTTTAGGGTTTAGGGTAGTGCAGTGGTGTTTGGGTAGTGTAGGGAGTCGTGCTGGTGGTAGTGTTTTAGGGTTTAGGGTAGTGCAGTTATGTTTGGGTAGTGTAGGGTGTCGTGCTGGGGGTAGTGTTTTAGGGTTTAGGGTAGTGCAGTGGTGTTTGGGTAGTGGAGGGGGTAGTGTTTTAGGGTTTAGGGTAGTGCGCCCAACCAGCCACAATATCCGTGGACAAAGGGGATCCTGACTCTTTGGAACGCTCCGTCAATTGAATAATTTGGGTCAAGGGCCCTACCACGTCCAAGACCTATCAATTCCTTTCTTGGGATCCCTCATATACTTGGAGAAAAAGGTACATAGTTTCTCATCAATTACAGGCGTGTGTGCCACCTTCCTCTTCAGTGAGGGCCTGGGGCATTCTCCCCTCATCCTATTCCTGACCTCCCTTTCAAGAGGTTGATGGATTTTCCCCACCACATACTCTGCCACTTTGGCGTCAGGTGTCCACTCTGCCGACCTAGGATGGTAAATTTGGGTAGGCTCGAACATGTCCGAGTGGACCCCGTCCCCAACCGGGGACTGAGAGGAGTGGCACTCTGGACGCCAGGGACGCCCTGAGTCCTTATCCTCATCGGAGGAGAAATCATCCTCCGATACACCCTCTCCCTCTAAGGGAAACCCGCAGTCGGGGTCTACAATAGTGGTGACAGTGTCGCAATTTTCTCCGGGCCCCTCCTCCTCCCGGCAGGGTGCATGTTTTAGCGTTCGCGCACTCTTGAGGAAGGTCTCCGTAAGTTTATCAAATCCTTCCAAGTGCCCCGCGTTATGCTTAACGGCCCTTTTATTCCCCATCTGGGAGCTACTTGGACCCGCCACCACCAGATCTGGGTCACTGAACACCCCAGGGATGCTTTTCGCCAGCTTATCAACTTGATCCCTAAGAGGAGCCAGCGCCCTAGAAATAGCCAGAGAGAGGGCTTGGTCCACTGCTGGAGGGAGAAGTTGGGGGCCATTCCTCCTCCACTTCCTGGTAGGAGGAGTAAAAATGGTCTTCTGGAGAAGACATGATAGCAGAGGGTGTGAGCACAGAACAAATGCCCTTAAAATCCTTAAGACAGCCCCCTCGCCGGTGCTCCAACAGCTGGGCTTTCCCCGAAGCTGTTATAAGAATAGACTGAGGCGCAATACCAATTACCACCACCAGGTGGCGCTGGTCACTAACGTGGCCGTGTGGGGAAATCACCGCGTAGCGGTGTCAAAATTAGGCGAGGGTTGGTCGGGAATCAAGCGGACACTAAAGGAGTGACCGGATTCACAAATGCGCGTAAAGACCAGCGGGAGCGCTCGACGGAGCTGCCTCGCTCGGACCAGACGCGCCTGACAGGATCTCACCGCGCGCAGAGCACACAGCGGGAGAAACTGCGAGGGGGAGAACGCGCTCGGGCAAGAGCCTGCTGCGCAGGGAATATGAAACAATACCAAGGCAATAAGCTAATAACGTGCACAAGAAACCGCTATACAAACAGCAACAACGTCAGATTAAGCCAAGAATGTAAGGAATGCACTTAACTGACGAGCAGTGAAGAAAGAGGAAGCGGAAGGGACGTCACGATATTATATACGATGGACTGTGATATGATTGGACTATAGTTGCCTTGGAGACTACCCCCCTTATTGTTCATGGGTTGTGTAGTCTTTTGTTTAATGATTGTTGTGTTACGTTTTCTTTGAACTGCTATGCAAATAAAGTGAGGAAAGATTTGCATAATCCTAGCCTCCGTCCTGCCATAGAATTCATTAAACTTTATTTGATCTGATTTAGAAACATAGATCATAAAAGTGTACATAAAAACAGTAAATCCTCTTTCCTAATACAATACAGTGAGAATTAATTAAAACCAGTAGGTAAAAACAGGTGTTACAAAGCCCGGTTCAGAGCAACTTCAGGTTAACAGAATCGTAAAGTTCAATGTTTCGCAAGATCAATCTCATGTACTTCGTGCAAAATACGCAATAAGGGGTCCAAGTAAGATGTAACGCTCCAATACCTGACCAGTTTGCACTATATAAAACTGCACAAAAACTAAAGATAAAAAGTGTTTTGCACACTTCTGTCATTGGGCTATATGTGGGCTACATCTGGGTGATATTTGTGCTACATTTGGGCTCTTTTTCTCTGGTGGCCATCTTGGGAGACTTATTTGTTATGAAGTTTCCTAATTTCGTCATTTACTGCAGTCTCCTCAGTAGGAAATGCTTTCAGTTTTTACTTTGATTCCATCAAGAAGGCATTCAGATGTGTCACACATTTGCCATGAATTCAGAATGTTAGCACTCTAGTTGTTCATTAGATCACTGTAGTAAAGCTACTGCTCACCAGGGAATTAACTGGAAGTCTACTGCTGGTATTGAAAGTGATTGTTTCAGTCTGCATGTCAGAATTTTCTAATGAAATAGAAGAGGATTTGAGATCTCACTTAAAACATGCCCTAAATTTTCTTTCTTCAGCACTAACCATAATTTCTATGGCAAAATGAACCCCCTCATTTTGTTCCTTTTTAAATTAAATGTTTTAAGTGTTACCAGTTTATTCCAATCAAGATGGCTTCAGGTGTGCCATACTTTTGTCATAAGTAAGACTGTTAGCACTCTAGTTGTTCTTTAGAACACTCTGGGAAGCTGCAGTAGAACACAAAGGCATCAACTGACAGGCTGCTCCTGTTGAAATATAACAGGAAGATATTTGAGATCTCACTTAAAACATGTCCTAATTTTTCTTTCTACAGCACTAACCATAATTTCTATGCCAAAATGAACCCCTCATTTTGTTCCTTTTTAAATTAAATGTTTTAAGAGTTACCAGTTTATTCCAATCAAGATGGCTTCAGGTGTGCCATAATTTTGTCATAAGTAAGACTGTTAGCGCTCTAGTTGTTCTTTAGAACCCTCTGGGAAGCTGCAGTAGAACACAAAGGCATCAACTGACAGGCTGCTCCTGTTGAAATATAACAGGAAGATATTTGAGATCACACTTGAAACATGTCCTAATTTTTCTTTCTACAGCACTAACCATAATTTCTATGACAAAATGAACCCCATCATTTTGTTCCTTTTTAAATTAAATGTTTTAAGTGTTACCTGTTTATTCCAATCAAGATAGCTTCAGGTGTGCCATACTTTTGTCATAAGTAAGGCTGTTAGCACTCTAGTTGTTCTTTAGAACACTCTGGGAAGCTGCAGTAGAACACAAAGGCATCAACTGACAGGCTGCTCCTGTTGAAATATAACAGGAAGATATTTGAGATCTCACTTAAAACATGTCCTAATTTTTCTTTCTACAGCACTAACCATAATTTCTATGACAAAATGAACCCCCTCATTTTGTTCCTTTTTAAATTAAATGTTTTAAGAGCTACCAGTTTATTCCAATCAAGATGGCCTCAGGTGTGCCATAATTTTGTCATAAGTAAGACTGTTAGCGCTCTAGTTGTTCTTTAGAACACTCTGGGAAGCTGCAGTAGAACACAAAGGCATCAACTGACAGGCTGCTCCTGTTGAAATATAACAGGAAGATATTTGAGATCACACTTGAAACATGTCCTAATTTTTCTTTCTACAGCACTAACCATAATTTCTATGACAAAATTAACCCCATCATTTTGTTCCTTTTTAAATTAAATGTTTTAAGTGTTACCAGTTTATTCCAATCAAGATGGCTTCAGGTGTGCCATACTTTTGTCATAAGTAAGGCTGTTAGCACTCTAGTTGTTCTTTAGAACACTCTGGGAAGCTGCAGTAGAACACAAAGGAATCAACTGACAGTCTCTGCCCTTGTTGGATGTACATGTTTTACTGAGAATGTCAGACTTCATTCTCACATGACTGAGAAAGATAATGTGAGTTTACAGAAAATATGCTCTCATTTTAGCTTCTGGAGCACCTTCCAAAACTGTATGGGACAAGCATGTGAAAATAGTTTTCTCTCAAACATGATTCATGATATCCCAGCAGAAGGTTTTTCACAGGGTAAAATCACCTTAGAACACACACAATTCCTGAAATTAGTATGGTACCATCAACAAATGAATTCTAATGTAACTAAAGTCTGTTATCACCCTTTATAGTTCTCCTTTTGGTAACCCTCAAAATCTTCGATTCACTACAATGCATTTCAATGGGGTACTATCATTTATATTGGTCCCAAGATGGCTGCCAGCAATTCCAGGATGAAGTGCTGACAGCCAATCAGATCTCACGATGACATGTGTGGTTAGGCTCCACCCAGATATATATGTGTTTTTTTTTTCAAATTTCTCAGGAACTACTGAACGGATTTACACCATTTAACCAAAAGGCACGACTCTGAACCAAGGGCTACCTTTTTGCCAAATTTAGTGTAATTCCGTTCAGCAGTTCGGGCTGTAGCTGCGATGAAAGGTTCCTATGGAAAATTGCATGGGGAAAACATGTTTTGGGACCCCCCTTTTTTCTTGGCCCCCGCTTGCCGAATCACCCCGAAACTTTTAGGATAGGAGCGGACCGGAGCGGGCCATAAGTTTTGAAAATTTCGCGAAGATTCGTCAACCGGCGCCAAAGTTATTTCAAATAGAATGTTGTGGATTTCCTATGGAAAATAGGTCTTAACTATAACTATCTACTGGCGACCGCCAGTAGACAATATATATATATATATATATATTGTTGCGGGGATTCTGCACATATACAGAACTATGCGCAGGAAAACAGGACCTCGGTGTATAGTGGTGTACCAACCATCCACCTTAGTGCCCAAAATCCCAATCCGACTAGCTTTAGTGTCTCATTCGTTCTCCGTACTACAGCGAAGCTACCAATGATTAGACATCCCAGAACACAGACTCTTTCAGGAATCGCGGGAGCAAGCACTCTCTTTCATTACTCATTCATACTTGTCCACAACGTGCGTATAAAGAGACACCGTATAGTTTTAAAATGTTTATTTCAACTATTGTGCTCTAAGACACAGTACCCGTGCCAGTACTAGCAGCATAATGCATAAAGACAAAACAGTAAGCATTGTTACAATTCCATAGAATACAAACGGGGACAGCATTTTATAAAGACAGTGGATGAAGGACTATAATGCCTTGTCACCCTCCCCGTGCTAGAAACTAGTTTATTATAAAAATAGAAGACCTCTGGGCTTTGTCAGGGGGACCCCCATACCTCAAGAACTAGATGCAAGGTTTACATCATCGGACAAGCACAGCTCTTCTCCCTGGAAAGGTTTTTCTCCAAGTGCCTCCAACAGGAGATCACAATATTAAAAGCACACGAATTTCTCCAGTGCAGCTGTATTTCATGTTATGTCTACGTGCGAGGGGCTGACCAGAACAGCAACAACAAGGGACGTTGTTTTTCAACCTTGTACATTGTGTGCAGACGAAAACCACAGAGAACATCAGAAAAGGTGAAAGGCAGAAATGCAGACAGTTCTAATGTGAACGGTCACAAGCAGAGTCTGGAAAAACAAAGTCACTGAGTAACGTGTGCAAAGGAGGCATCATGGCAGCTAGGCCTAACCTAACTTAGCAATGTCGACCATGAGGCCACAATCCACACTACAATATAGATAGATAGATAGATAGATAGATAGATAGATAGATAGATAGATAGATAGATAGATAGATAGTTATAGATAGATATAGATATATATGTATATAGATTATACTGGGTTTTTGGTTCTCTGGCTTGCAACCTGATCGCCGGTGGTGCTAGGTAGAGGTGAATACCACACACGCCTCTTTACAACTGCAAAAACTACTTTCTCCTCATCAAGAGAAAGCCTACACTCTAATCCTTTAGGAAATTCCATTTTATTGATAAACAGCACTTGCAACTTAGGAACACGTTTCGGCTGTATAAACAGCCTTTGTCAACCTAAAAAGGGCGCCATTTCTCTCCATATTTAAACCTTCCCAACAGGTGATACCAATTGCATGAGCATAAACAAGTTACTTATGTTTCAGTGTTTCTTTTGTTATGTTTTTGTAATATTTTCGTTTTGCTTACACTTGTTGAAATGAAAATAAAGGTAAAATAATTTGCACTGTGGAACGTCCTTGCAGCTTCTATATTCACAGTGTGAAGATTGTTAAAGTTAATTTCATAGTAGCGTGAGCGTTCCTTCTTTCTTGCTTTGAATAACTTTCATATTGTCACGGTTCGTTCAGCCCTTCACACTTGGCTGCTTCTGAGAGCTGGTAGCATTATTGTGTTACCTCTCCGTTTCCACACATTCTCAAAATCTCTCTCCACTCTCCATTAGTTCGCCTGCTGCCTGCCACCTTTCTGTTCTCAAAGGGACAGTGATGAAATTCTCACCACAGCGCTCACTGTTCACAATTATTACATTTCCTATACCCACCATATAGGGGTCATTGTTTAAGATCTCATCATACTGTGTGCAACGCGCTTTCAGTTAATTGGCCATTGGCCAACGCAAGCACCAAAAGGGTTAAACATTTTGGAATATTAATAAATAATAATAAAAATATATTATTTTTAAATAGTGATTTGCAAGTTTTTTTTATATTTTAATGTTTTATTTTAAATATATAGGTTTTTAGTTTGGGTTATTGTGTCTTCTAAGTACTTTTTATTTTATTTTATATATAAAACAATGTGTGACTATGGAGTATTGATTGTGTATATAAACTTTTTAGTGTGCAACACCTTCACTAAAATGGTTTAGATTGGCACGGGAATAGTAAATGTTGCCCCTTTAGTGTTCAACACATTCCCCAAAATGGTTTAGATTTGAGTGAGAATAGTAACCGTCACCCCGTTAGTGCCCAACACCTTCTCCAAATGGCTTCGTTTGGAGTGGGAATAGTAAATGCCACCTCTTTAGTGTCCCATATTTTCCCTAAAATGGTTTGGATTGGAGTGGGAATAGTACATTTTATCCCTTTAGTGTCCAACACCTTCCCCAAAACGGTTTAGATTGGAGTTGAAATAGTAAATGTCACTCATTTAGTGTCTAACACTTCCTCCAAAATAGGTTACGTTGGGGTGGAAATATTTAGTTTAACCCTTTTAGTGTTAAATTCCTTTGTTAAAATGAATTTCTATGTAGTAGGAGTAGTTTATGTCATGTAATTAGTATTGCTGATGTTTAGAAAGATAATGAACATAGTAGTTGGTTGTATATTTGTAATAAATAACATTAATTTTTACATATTCTCATAGAATAAATATATGAAACACATTTTTCAATGTTCTTTATTTTTCAAAGCTTAATGTATATTTTTAATTTTTTTAACATATATTGTAGTTCTACAAAATATTTACATATTGATAAATAAAAAAATTAATTTGTATCACTAAAGAAACAATGTAAATTATATTTCAATAGTATTGTACGTTGTACATTTTTCAGATTTTTTTCTAATATTTTGTAACATTAATTCAGTTGTTTCATATATATGTTCTTAACATAATTTTTACATGAGTTTTTTTCAGTATATATTAAATTGTAATTTGTTTATACTATAATATAATTGATACTTTAACAATTTTTTTACATATTTTAACAACATTTTTAATGTTTTACATGTTTAATAATTTTTTACAATTACTTTCTTTTGGCGCCCTTTTTATTTCCATTACCTTCCATTTTGTAGTCTATTTTTCTAATATTCAGGGGCCGATTACGATGCGACCCGGAAAGGCTCTGACCGTCGGTTGGAGCCTCTCCGGGCCGCATCTTGGTTTAATTTCCGACTGCCGCATTACAATGCTGGCGGTCTGAAATTAAACCGGCCTGTTATTCCGGCAGGCTTCCGATGGACCAGTTGGAGGCTGGCCCGTAATAACAAAGGGCGGCCTTTCTGCCCTTGGGATTATGATACTCGGTATGCAGCAGGCTTTCCATGTCAGGCTTTCCATGTCAGGAAAGGCTGTGGGAGAGCGAGTATGGAGGCCCCTAGCAGAGCCCCCTTGCCTCTGCGGCCTTCAGTTGGGGGCCTGTTCATCCCCGCACTGTGTGGCAGGCACCCTGAGGTGCCAGCCACACGGTGCAGGGATGAGCACAGACTCCCATTCCTCTATGGGAGCCTGTGTTATGGGCGGTTTACGGCTGTAACTGAGCTCCCATGGAAGAATGGGAGTATGCAACCGAACAGTGTTCGGTCGCATCACAATGAGGTGGTCGGGACCGCCGACCGGAGGTCGGTCAGTCCCGTTTCTGAGACGGTGTTGGGCGGACGTAAGTCCGCCTGACATCGTAACAGGCCCCTCAGTCTATTTTCCAGGATCCAGGTGGGGGAAGGTGCTGCTACTCGTCAGAACAGGTAAGTCATTTTTAAAGGTTTTTTGGGGGGTTTTGAGGATGGGAGAGTTCTAGTGGTTAGTTATAATGTTGCCTGTGGGTTTTAGTACATTTAGTTGTAGTAATTGTAGTGTTTTCCACTAGTGTGTTGGTTTACATTTAGTTGTAGTAATTGTAGTGTTTTCCACTAGTGTGTTGGTTTAGGTTCTTGTACAGTGTTCTAATAATGTATCGATATGTCATGTTATATTGTGTTATGTTACTTGTTTTTTGATAATTAAGTGTAATTTATATGTAATTTTTAATGCACTGTTTTTACAGGTGTGTATTCTGTTTTACTTTACAGGCTTTTCTTTCCCAACGTGTCTTATGGACATTTGGATTTAGGGCATGATTATGAGTTTGGCAGTGTGGGAGCGGGGCGGCACACCTCCGCCCTACTCCCACATCGCCAAACTTCACCGCCGCCCTCCCGCTGGATTGCAAGTTGTAATCCGAGCGGGTGGTCCTGTGGTGGCTGGCCCACAGCACTGCCTTTCAAAGGCTCATAGGAGAGCCTTAGAAAGGCAGCGCCGTGGCACCGCCACACCGCGTTCTACCATGGCATGGACTGTAAAGTCCATTCTGTGGTGAAACAGGGGGTGAATGCACACAGGGGGGCACAATATGTGCCGCCCTGCAGGCACCTCATGGCCTTGAGGCAACAGGAGGCCATGAAAACACCGCCATGAAAACTGTGGCGGTGAGGAAATTCCACATATGCAATGCCAAGCATTTTGGAGCCTCTAACCGCCATGCCACTGCCAGGGATCGCGGTCCCTAGCAGTTGTGGCGGGCTTGTGGAGGTAGGACCTCTGTACTCAAATTGTGGCAGTCGGACTGCCAGTGCGGCGGTTAATCAGGCCCTTAGGGGCAGATTTACAAGCCCCTTGCGCCACTTTTGCGTCACTTTTCCCATGTTAAAAATGATGCAAAAGTGGAGCAAGGGGCTTGTAAATCTGCCCCTTGTGTTTACTTTTTTTTTTTTTTTTAAAGGAAATCTGTTTTGGTTTCTTATAAACAAATATTTTTTACTTTGATTTCCTTTTTCAGGTTTCCAAGAGCATTTCTTTTTAAACACTTTTTTAGATTTTTTTATGGTTCCTGGATACTTTGGATTGTTTTCAATGGACCTCTTTTGGATTGTTTTTTTGCATTTTCTTGGAGTTGTTGGAAAATATTTTTCCAGTTTTTGGTGGATTATACATTTTGACGACATGGATACAGAAGAAGATCTGCAGCTACTGAAAAGTAAGTCATATTTAAGTTGGCAGAAAAAAAAGCATAACATTTCATTTTAAATGTTTATTTGTTGGTAGTTTGTAGATGTTGAGGTTGTTAGGTTTCTGTTTTATAATAATTTACTCTTACTTACTTTATTATGTCTTTTTTCTAGTTTGTGTTTGGTATTGTTTTTTGGTAGCTTAACACTTTCTCAATATTGTAGTATTTTCTTTAGTAAGCACATGTAAAGAGATAGAAGTAGAGTATTTTATTAATTATTTTACATTTTTAATTTTAATTAAAAGTAAATTTTTCATTTAAATGTTTTACTTCGCACAGAATTCCTGATATTTGCCAAGAACAACACACAAGTATTGGACCTGACCCTCTCTGCATTGTTACAACCAAACATTTTGCCTTCACCTCTCATGTTTTCTGAAATCGTTTTTGCAGGCATTAGCGCTTTGTGCACTTTACCAATGCTAATCAGTGCTAAAGTGCTTGTGCTCTCTCTCTCAAACATGGTAAAACTTGCCTACACCTTATTGGCACATTTAATTTACTTATAAGTGCCTCGTATATGGCACTACATGTACCCACATCCTGTAAATCAAATGGTTCTTGTAGGCCTGCAGCACCCATTGTGCAACGCACTAAAGTAGCCCTTTAAAGCATGTCTCAGGCCTGCCATCGAAGCCTGTAGTACAGTTTTAAACTGCCAGTTTGACCTGGCAAATTAGACTTTTTGCCAGGCGTAAACCTTCCTTTTTATTACATATAAGTCACCCCTAAGTTAGGTCATAATGGTCCCTAAGGCAGTGTCATGGTTGCGATAGGTTCCGTGAAATCACGAGCAACAAATGTATCGTGCTCCATGTTTCGCGGAACAGACTTGCCTCACTTCCGCCCTACAAAGGTCCGTGGTCTAGTCCTGGGCACCGGAAGCCACTGCTACGCCACTCAGCACTTCCGGTAAGAGCCGCTTAAAACCTCTGCGGTTCCGCCAGGTCAGCGCTTCGTATTCAAAGCCCAAACCGCCATCGGACGCCAGCCTTTCCCGGACGCCAATTCCAGACTCTCGGAACACCTCTCTGGAAGCTACCGAGCCACAGGTAATGGACCGCGCTGATGCGCCTTGCTGATTTTGCCTGTTTAATTTTGGTTTCTGTCTCCCGCGCTGGAGCGCCTTGCCTCTTGTTGTCTGTTTTGTTGTGCCTTATTCCGCGCTGGAGCGCCTTGCTGATTTTGCCTTCTGTTCTGTTTTGTGCCTGAAACCGCGCTGGAGCGCCTTGCTGATTTTGCCTTCTGTTTGTTTGTGCCTTAAACCGCGCTGGAGCGCCTTGCTGATTTTGCTTTCTGTTTGTTAGTGCCTTAAACCGCGCTGGAGCGCCTTGCTGATTTTGCTTTCTGTTTGTTTGTGCCATAAACCGCGCTGGAGCGCCTTGATGATTTTTGCTTTCTGTTTTGTGCCTGAAACCACGCTGGAGCACCTTGCTGATTTTTGTCTTCAGTGTGTAACTCACCCGCGCTAGAGCGCCTTGCTGATACTTCCCTTCTGGTGTACCGGAGTTCAAACTAGTTCCTGGCCGGTGTTACTTTCTACCTAATTGGAGGTGTATGTATACAAGGTGATCTATTGTACCTCAAAAACTGCTGTACTAAGGAATGGGGTTTTGCGTGTGCCCATGTAATGGGGTTTCCCTTATCTCCCTTCATTAGACGGTACACCCGGCCATCTTACTGAACCACGGATGATATCCTCTTTGTCATCTGGACACCAACTCCATCACCTCTAGCCTCCTTCCCCGTTCCCAACGCCATCCTAGCTAGATTACGCGTTCTACTGGGATAAGGTGGGTACGGTGGCGGTGGGTCATGTCGTCTCTGCAAGACCGCTTCACAAGCATAAGGTAAGTCTTGTGGGGTGTCTGACAGAATACGAAGCCTAAGCATAAACGTCTTGCCCGGACGACATGAGCAACCCCGAGATCACCCTGCAAGATATAGCGGCCATGCTCACCAGTATACAGGCCGAAAACCTCAGCCTGCGCCAGGACATGACAACCTTACAAGGCCAAATGGCTACTGGTATGACGGGACCCTGGGGTCAAACACCCACATCTAGAGCGAGGCAGGAAGGGCTATTGTGGCCACCGACGTTTACCTTTGGGGGTCCTTCTTCCTCCCAGGACACCTCCATACAAGTAATAGCTCCACACACCGTGCAACTGGCACCTCCTGAACGCTTTTATGGCGAAAGTGCCAAATATAGCGTCTTCTTGCATCAGTGCCATCTACATTTCATGGCTCGAGCAACTGCCTTCCCGGATGATGCAGCCAAGGTCGCCTTTATCCTTTCCTACATGGGGGGCGATGCCGCCCAATGGTCCATTTCGTTAGTAGAAAACGATGATCCGATGTTGTACAACTTGTCGGTATTCAAGGAGACCATGAGAAGGATGTTCGCCCGCCACACTTTTGTCCAAGCCGCTGACAATGAATTACTCAGTCTGAAACAAGGCAGCGATGACCTACTCCATTACATCACCACATTCAACAGACTCGTCATCGAAGCTCGCTGGCCAGAAACCAAGAAGATATCCGTGTTCTACAGGGGTTTACGTGACGAGCTGAAAGACCTGGTGTCACAGATGCCCGAACCTCCAGAAGAAATAGGGCCGTTCATTGATTTAGTAGTCAAAATGAACTACCGGATACAGGAGCGAAGAACCGAGAAAACCAAGACGGGCGACAGCCGGTTCTTGGCCTTCAGGGACAAAACAAAAAACGAACCAGACCAGTCTAGCGAAGCATCGGAACCAATGCAAATAGGCAGCACCCGGGGCCCTCTTACCAAAGAAGAAAGGGAGAGAAGACGGAGTCAGAATCAATGTTTGTACTGTGGCAAGAACGGCCACTTCGTTAGGGACTGCCCAGTAAAACCTACCCGTACTAGAGGGAAAAAACAGTTTGCCTTTTCTGTTTCCAAAGGAAACAAGTCGGGAAATGAAGAAACCCAGTAGATAGTGGGGTCCAGCTACTGGGTTCGTCGTTCAACAAGAGAATGACCCCTGCCTGTGTTGGTAACACTCAACACTTAGGAGTGGCAGTATCCTTACAAGCACGGACAGGCCAGACATGGCAGATATCTGCCCTGCTCGATTCCGGGGCCACAGGCAACTTCATAGACACCCAGTATCTGGTGAACCTGGGTATGGCCACCATACCAAAGGCTAAACCAGAAACCGTAAAAGCCGTGGATGGTACAGACCTTACCTCCGGTCTTATTCGCTTCCAAACCGAGGACATGGAGATGACTTTCGACAACAATCACACTGAAACCATCGCCTTCGATGTCATCGATGCACCCCAGTTCCGGGTGATATTGGGTCTCCCATGGCTAGTGCGTCACAATCCACGGATAGACTGGGCATCCAGACTGATGGTCCTGGATTCGGTCGGTTGTACCGCTTCCTGTTATCCTCAGACGGCCATTTCCGGTGTCAAGGCCGTGCAAGTCCTCACCCTACCCTTGACAGGAACTGGTGTGACTACACAAAGTGCGGTGCCAGAAGCATATCGGGACCTCGTCGCAGTGTTTGACAAAAAGGGCGCCAATACACTGCCTCCTCATCGTCCCTTTGACTGCAGAATAGACCTGATCCCTGGTTCAACGCTTCCCTGTAGCCGGGTCTATTCCCTCACAGAAAAGAGAACGACCACCTCCGCTCTTATCTGGATGAGTTCTTGCGCAACGGGTTCATCCGCCACTCCAGGTCTCCAGTGTCATCGCCTCTTTTCTTTGTGGCCAAAAAAGAAGGGGACCTTAGGACCTGCATCGACTACAGGGCAATAAACGCCATCACCATAAAGAACAGATACCCCCTTCCTTTAATATCAAACCTGTTGGACCAGGTCAAGGACGCCTCCATATATACCAAGCTGGACCTGCGGGGGGCCTATCATCTCGTCAGAGTCCGGAAGGGCAACGAGTGGAAGACCGCATTTCGGACCAGGTTTGGTCTCTTTGAATACCTGGTCATGCCTTTTGGACTCTGTAACGCTCCCGCGGCCTTTCAGTTCTTCATCGATGAAGTATTGAGGGAATTCATCGACCTCTTCTGTATTGTGTATATTGACGATATACTGATCTTCTCACAAACCCCTGCAGAACACGTCCGACATGTACGAATCGTCCTGCAACGACTGGAACAAAACGGTTTGTACGTCAAACTAGAGAAAAGCGTTTTCCACACCACAACTGTCGAGTTCCTGGGTCATCTCCTTTCCCCTGCGGGTGTCGAAATGGACAAAAAGAAAGTGGAAGCCATACTACACTGGCCATCTCCGAACTCCGTGAAACACGTCCAGAGGTTCTTAGGGTTCGCAAATTACTACCGGCGTTTTATCACAGGTTTTTCCGGGTTAGCCACCCCCATCACCAAACTGCTGCGCAAAGGTGCCTTGTTCCGCTGGGATTCTGTGGCTGAACACGCCTTCCAGGAATTGAAGAAAAAGTTCGTCACGGCCCCCATCCTGATACACCCCAACTCAGAGCGGCCTTTTATAGTGGAAGCTGACGCCTCACAAGATGCTCTAGGAGGTGTGCTGTCACAAAGAGATGTTGACACAGGTCTGTTGCACCCCGTGGCCTTCTATTCCCGTAAACTGCAACCTGCCGAACGCAATTACGCCATATCGGACCGTGAACTGCTCGCTATCAAGGCCACGTTCGAGGAATGGCGCCATTACTTGAAGGACGCCAAACATCCTGTGACCATCTACACGGATCACCGGAATCTGCAATTCCTCCGCTCAGCTCGTGCCCTTACGTCTAGACAATTGCGTTGGACTCTGTTCTTTAACGAGTACGATTTTCGCATCACGTACCGACCCGGCAGAGAAAATGCCAAGGCCGACGCATTATCACGCCTAGAAGGAACAGAGGACACCGTAACCACAGCTGAGCCGGTGTCTATCCTACCTGAACGTTGTTTCCAGGGAGTGGTTCTTTCCTCCGCCTTTTTGACCCAACTACAAGACGACGTCAACCAGATCGACCAGGTTGCCTTGATAAAGAACCATAAAGGGGTTTCATCACAGAACGGATTCATGTACAAAGAGGGCAGGTATGTCCTACCCTTGGTGGCTCGCCAACAACAGGCATTGTACATGTGTCACGACCACGTACTGTCCGGACACCCTGGATATCATAAAACCATGGACCTGTTACAACGACGTTTCTGGTGGCCTACGCTGGCGGCAGACGCACACACATACGTAGCTCGCTGTGCGGTCTGTGCTCGAGGAAAGAATATGCCGGGATCCACGGTGGGTTTATTGCATCCTATTCCGATTCCTCCCTATCCTTGGCACACCATCTCCATGGATTTCGTTGTGGACTTGCCCGCCACCAGAGCGGGATACACCACCATTCTTACCATCGTGGACCACCTCTCCAAAATGGCTCATTTTGTGCCACTGAAAAAACTACCCTCAGCAGCGGAGCTGACAGTTATCTTCCTGCAACACGTAGTACGCCTTCATGGCATTCCTTCTGTGGTGATAACCGATCGAGGGTCCCAGTTCGTGTCCAAATTCTGGAGTGAAGTGTGCGCAGCCATGGATCTGGATGTACGCTTATCGTCTGCTTATCATCCCCAGACTGACGGGCAGGCGGAGAGGACGAATCATACCATGGAACAATACCTTCGCTGCTTATTGATAACGGTGGAGAAGGAATGGGCGGATGTGTTATGGATGGTGGAATACGCCTATAACAACAACCAACACTCAGCCATTGGTATGTCTCCTTTTTTTGCCTCCAGGGTCGGCATCCACGGACGGAGGCCTGGGAGGAACAACGGGACAGTCCCTTGCCCACGGTTCAGGAATATCACACCATGCTTCGTGATCTTTGGCAGCGGGCCCGGTTCGAACTGGCCAAGGCTAAAGAAACCTATAAACAGTACGCTGACGAGCACAGGGTCATCGAACCCGCCTACAAAAAAGGGGATAGAGTATGGCTCTCCATACGGAACCTTAATGTACACGGCCCTAAGAAACTGCTGCCTCGCTTCGTGGGTCCCTACATCATTGACAAAGTGATCAACCGCGTTTCCATGAGACTTGCTCTGCCCCCGCGGATGAAAGTACACCCTGTGTTCCATGTGTCCCTTCTTCGTCCTGTTCATCCTGAGAGTTCTGTCTCATCTCCTCCTTCTCCGGTCCTTATTGACGATCATGTGGAATATGAGGTCAGGGCTATTCTTCAATCCCGTCGTACCCGGGGTCGGCTCTTCTACCTGGTGGACTGGAAGGGGTATGGTCCGGAGGACAGGTCCTGGGAGCCCTTGTCTCATGTCCGTCATGCTCCCCGATTGGTACGTGCCTTCCACGTCGGTCACCCTCTCAGCCCTCGTCCTGCCACCCCTGTGTGAGCTGATGGATGTTGGCTGGGAGGGGGCTCTGTTTTGGTTGGGGGTGCTGTCATGGTTGCGATAGGTTCCGTGAAATCACGAGCAACAAATGTATCGTGCTCCATGTTTCGCGGAACAGACTTGCCTCACTTCCGCCCTACAAAGGTCCGTGGTCTAGTCCTGGGCACCGGAAGCCACTGCTACGCCACTCAGCACTTCCGGTAAGAGCCGCTTAAAACCTCTGCGGTTCCGCCAGGTCAGCGCTTCGTATTCAAAGCCCAAACCGCCATCGGACGCCAGCCTTTCCCGGACGCCAATTCCAGACTCTCGGAACACCTCTCTGGAAGCTAACGAGCCGCAGGTAATGGACCGCGCTGATGCGCCTTGCTGATTTTGCCTGTTTAATTTTGGTTTCTGTCTCCCACGCTGGAGCGCCTTGCCTCTTGTTGTCTGTTTTGTTGTGCCTTATTCCGCGCTGGAGCGCCTTGCTGATTTTGCCTTCTGTTCTGTTTTGTGCCTGAAACCGCGCTGGAGCGCCTTGCTGATTTTGCCTTTTGTTTGTTTGTGCCTTAAACCGCGCTGGAGCGCCTTGCTGATTTTGCTTTCTGTTTGTTAGTGCCTTAAACCGCGCTGGAGCGCCTTGCTGATTTTGCTTTCTGTTTGTGTGTGCCATAAACCGCGCTGGAGCGCCTTGATGATTTTTGCTTTCTGTTTTGTGCCTGAAACCACGCTGGAGCACCTTGCTGATTTTTGTCTTCAGTGTGTAACTCACCCGCGCTAGAGCGCCTTGCTGATACTTCCCTTCTGGTGTACCGGAGTTCAAACTAGTTCCTGGCCGGTGTTACTTTCTACCTAATTGGAGGTGTATGTATACAAGGTGATCTATTGTACCTCAAAAACTGCTGTACTAAGGAATGGGGGTTTTGCGTGTGCCCATGTAATGGGGTTTCCCTTATCTCCCTTCATTAGACGGTACACCCGGCCATCTTACTGAACCACGGATGATATCCTCTTTGTCGTCTGGACACCAACTCCATCACCTCTAGCCTCCTTCCCCGTTCCCAACGCCATCCTAGCTAGATTACGCGTTCTACTGGGATAAGGTGGGTACGGTGGCGGTGGGTCATGTCGTCTCTGCAAGACCGCTTCACAAGCATAAGGTAAGTCTTGTGGGGTGTCTGACAGGCAGGGTGCATTTTATTTAGAACGTACAACATGTTGGTTTAAGTTTTACATGTTCTGGTGGTGAAAAACTCCTAAATTCATTTTTCACTACTATAAGGTCTCGACCCCCATTGGATAACATTGGGTTACTTTATTGCGCTTAATAAGTACTAACCTTTGATTAGGAGCAGGTAGGGATATCATGTTTGGACTCAAATGAATTGTCATTTAAAATCTCTTTAATGGTAGAGTTGGATTTTAAGTCATAATTTTGAAAATTACACATTTAGAAAGTTGGTATTTTCCTATCCTAACCATTTGGTGACTGCTGCCAGTGTCCTGGGTCAAATGATTGTGAATGGCTTTGATATTGGGGTTTGTGTAGTCCTACCAGACTGTGACAACAAAATGGAGTGGGTGTGAGCAGGATGGTCATCCTGCCAGGATGACTGGGGGCAGAGTTGTTTTGTGCCCCACTTACACTTCAAAGGGGCTTGCCTTCAGCACCACACACTAGTCTTTTGTCATCCTAGACTCCTTGGAGCCTTGGCAGGGGAAATGAAGAACTTTCCAGAGCCAGATGTGAGGGTAGTATTAGGGACTTCAAAGGCTGGACCAGGTATACATATTGGACCCTCAGAAAACCTCTTCAGTACACTTCTGGACCTGTGGAAGACTTTGGAAGGACTGCCGGGACACCCAAAGGACTGCCCGGTTGCTACCAGAAGACTGTCCTGTTGTTTGAAGCCTGTCTTGCAGCTTGAAGGAGAACTGGACCAACTATTTGAACCCAGGACCACCAGAAGTGACTTCAAGGTTAGTTGGCTGGCCTCCTGTGTAAGTTACAGCAACATAATAAGCTTCAGAGACCTTGAACGCTACACCTTGGCTATGCTGGAGTGAGTCCTAATCTCCCAAGTGGTGCCCCCCGATCCTGGACTCTTGGAAGTGGTATTAGAGGTTCTGCTTCTGCCTAACCCCAAAACCTGGGACTTTAAAACTTTTTCACCCAAAAATGCCTGGAGAACCAACAGAAGACCAGGACCTACCTGCCAGCCGATTTGCCCAAGGTACATCTGCAGTCTGTCTGACTCCACAGTAGCTCCCGCTACATTAGTCTCCTCCCGCTACATTAGTCTCCTCGGCAGCAAATCCTGTTCATAGTGACCTCTCAGTGATGGTGTCCGGCCTCATGAAGCCCTCTTCAGCTACAGCTTGCAGCTTCATGCCGCTGGCGGTTCTCAACTTCCAAAATGTTGTTTAAGTCTGAAGTCAGGAAATCCAGCTTTTCATGCTCTGAGCTTTTACCCACCATCGTCAACGACTTCACCAAGATTTCATCCAGCAGCTCCCCGGCGATGATGGTGACTCCTCAGACACAGCCTGCTGCCTTACCCCACTAAACTCTACCTTCTCCTGGACCTTTCTTCAAGAATTTTTCTAGGTCCAGAGGTAAGCCGAGACCCTGTCCAATCCACCCCTTGTACCTGACCTGTGCCCCATCGCTGTCGGCCTTACATTTTGACTTTGCCCTGGTATCGTGGGATCAGATGCCCGTGGTTGTCAATTTTATCTTTTAGGTGCTAGATTTCAGTAAAAATTCATAAATGCAGTTCTACAGATTGGATTTAATTTGTTATGGTGTCATTTTATTTTGGTTTCCCTTTTTTAAATTGATTCAGGATTTTTCTTATGTTGTGTTTTCACTTTATCAGTGTTTGTTTGCTGCATACATACTTTACACAGAGCCTTTAAGTTAAGCCTGGCTGCTTTTGTACCAAGCCACCAGAGCATTAACTACAGGTTAATTCAGTGACTTTTGTGGTTCACCCTGACCAGGATTGTGGTTGTTGCTTGAGTTGGGCTTTCACCCCCCTCTACTAATAACCCAATTTCTTACAACAAGATACAGTACAAACCTTGGTCAATAACATGCATCATGACTGGTTTGAACTCCAAATTTCACTGAATGCCACGTCCCTTGGATTCTCCCAGGACACCAACCTCACCCTCAAGGAACACATTGCACAAAAAAAAGTGCACTGGTACCCACTCTCACTTCTAAAGAAAGGCAAACCATTTCTTCCAGAAAGCAGCTTCAGAAGTGCTGTCCAAGGTCTTGAACTCGTGCATTTGGATGGTGGTAATGACCTGCTCCATGGCCTCCCAGACTCCAAACTAGCACCCTTTAGGGATATCCTACAAGCTGCAGCAGGTCTCATCCAGGGCCGGAAGAAATATGATCACTTTTCTCTCATCCTGATGAAAATCCATAGCCTCCCCTTGTCAGCCCGATCCATCTTCAAAACCAGCATCATTTACAAATCTATCACCACCAGCACCACCACTTATCTTGCGGACAAGTTCACCATCTCTGGTGCAACTCAGCACATCCTCAGCCAGGACACCATCAGACTGCAGAGTAAAAAGTGCAATAAAGCGAAAACAAGACAGCAGGCCTTTTCCATCAAAGTACCCAGTAACTGGACAACAAACCTGTATCCATCACGACAATCCCAATGCTGCTCCAATTTAGGAAAGAGTTGCCTCTATCAAGAGCACTACATCACAATAAGAATACAAAAGCCAGCTGTCTTTCCTCTTACTCGTTGACTTTATGCTTGCATTTTCCCATGTACAGTGCTCTACAGCCTTTTTGCTAGGTTTGCGGAATAGATATACCTTATACATACAAACAAATGTCCATTTGAAGTGCTTTGTTGCTTTTTGCAAAGAGACATTGACGTTGACCATTGTTCACAAGGTGCTCCACAGTTATGGCCCTGAATTTCTGTCATAGCTTTTCTACCTTACCTTTCAGCCTGGAACCTGATGCCCACCTTCCAGGACTTACCCACGTAGATAAAGAAGATATTGTTGCTGGGGCTTGCACATTTAAAGCTTCACGTTTTTGAATGACCACTGAATAAATCTTAGACTAGAAGGGGAGCTGCTAAACAACAAAACATAAGCCAAATATGCGTGAGGTGACAACGGTGATAATGTTGTAAAAAAGTAATATTGCATCCAGCAATGCACCAATGTCTCGCCATTAAGTAAACTTTTGGACCCATATTTGGCAGAGGGCGTCCCCCTATATATAAATACATTTTACATTTCATAACTTTCATTTCTGAAAAAGTGATTTGCTTTCCATACAAACTCAATTTCTCAACTGCAATTTAAGTTCATTTTAGTTTGGTCTGATCCTACATATACACAGTAGCCAATTGGCTCTGAAAAATAATATCTTTCACTCAGTGCCTTAGTCTTTTTCAGGTGCATGCTGTATGATTGGGTGAGCAGGTTTCTTCAATTATTCTTTTAAAGAAAGCTCCCAAAAGACTTATCCTGGCTTATGAACATCAGGCCTCTGATTCTTCATGTAATGTGTTCCATCGGTCGGCTGAACGTTTCTGGGAAAGTTCTAATTTGACATTTCTGCAAAGACATATTAAGTAGGCCTTTGCAGTTCGATCTCTTCTTGCAGCACTTTTATAGCATTAAAACCCACAGTGGAGCAGCCAAGTGCTCTTGGCAAAGAGCACAGGAATCAGTGCTCAGCTGTGAAGTAAAGAGTGACATAGATTACGCAAGCAGAATAAAGGCAGACTGAAATGAAGGATTTGCAATAAGCAAGCTGTGTGGAAGTAGAGCCCAAACAAGGAAGTTAGAAATAGATTAGGCAAGCGGCCAAGGAGCAGTGGATAGACACGAAGGAGAGATGTACACTGCACGAGCAGCGTGGAAGCGGCTCTTTGCAACAAAGGCAGGTTCCATGCACATTGCACAACCCGGATAGAGGCAGCCGACAGCAATTAAGCAAGAAGGCATATCCTTAGATAAGCTATGCAAACCATGTGAAAACAGCGCACATCCTAGAATTGGAAATTATGCATAACAACAGGTATCAGTCAGTGAGAAGCTCTTTGACTCCACAGATGCTCGAACCTGCAGCTCACGTACCTTTATGGGGTCACAGAACACCAATATGACGTGCAATGTCCTTTATATGTATAGTTGGGTGGACTGCATTACTTATAATATGTACACTCACACCCCTCATTTTCTAAAACCTTATTAGTTTGGATCTGTCGAGTTTCTTTGGCAAGCAGTGCACTCAAGTGCCCCTTCACTTCCTTTCGTAATAATGTTTTGCTTCCCTTTCAGTTTAGATGTCCTGCACATCTAACCTGGGCTTCTATTGGAATTCCATAACGCATATTAGCAAGCCCATTATCGCCGTTTTAGCGGCAGTTTCCTGCCGCTAAAACGGCGATAATTTTAACGTGGGTCTTGCTAATATGCCCCTTAGTTTTTTGTGTTTCCCTCAATCTCAGCTTCCATTCAAAACTTTCTCCCATGCCTTCCTTTCATCATGGCCGTTCTTCCTAACCCTCTCTTCCATCAATCAGTCAATCAATCAGTAGATTTGTAGAGCGTTTCTTATCACCTGTTGGGGTATCCAGGCGCTGGCAGGATCCAGTTGATTAGCTGAATAGCCAGGTCTTAAGGGACTTTAGGAAATCTGAAAGAGTGGGGAGGTACTTTGATGAAAGGGTAGATCGTTCCATGTCTTTACTGCTAGGTAGGAAAAAGAGTGACCTCTGCACTTGCTATGTCGGATACGGGGGTGAGGGTTAGAGTAATGGACGCAGAGGTGGCTGGTAGGCTTGTGGACGTTCAGGCAGTGGTTCAAATAAGCAGGTCCTCATTCATGTATCAGGAGTTTTAACTGGCATCTTTTCTGTACAGGGAACCAGTGGAGTTACCTGAGGTAGGGAGTGATTGGGTTCGTCTAGGGAGATCCAGGACGAGTCTATCTGTGGCATTCTGTATGGTCTGTAGTTGTCGGAGGAAGTGATCTGTGATCCCTGCGTAGAGGGGGTTGCCATAGTCCAGTCCGCTGGAGGTGAGGGCCTGGGTGATGGTGCGTCTTGAGCTTTGGGGTAGCCATTTGAACATCTTACGAAGCATGCGATGAAGAAGCAGGAGATGGAGTTGACTTGAGTCATCATGTTTAGCTTGTTGTCCAGAATGATGATTAGGTTTCTAGCACGGTCAGTGGTGGTAGGAGTTGGTCCGAGTTCTGAGGGCCATCAGGATGTGTCCCATGGGGAGCTTTTGTTTACGAAAATCAGTACCTCTGTCTTGTCCGAGTTGAGCTTCAAGCAGTTGTCCTTCATCCAGTTGGCAATGTCTGTCATGCAGTTATGGAAGTTGGTCTTGGTGTTGGTGGTGTCTTCGGAGAGAGAGAGGATGAGCTGTGTGTCATGGGCATAGGATATGATGTTGAGTCCGTGGGTTTTGGCGATGCTGGCCAGAGGTGTCATATAAGTGTTGAAGAGAGTGGGGCTGAGCGAGGAACTTTGAGGTACTCCACAGATGATTTCGTTGAGTTCGGAGGTGAAGGCAGACTTTTTGCATTCTCCCGGTGAGGAAAAAGGCAATACATCTGAGAGCAGCTCCTTGGATGCCTATATTGTTCAGCCTTGTGATGAGTGTATGGTGGGAGACCGTATCGAAGGCTGCAAAGAGGTCTAGGAGAATCCGAGCCGCAGTCTCTCCTCCGTTGAGTAGGGCTTGCATGTCGTTGGTAGCCACGATGAGGGCTGTCTCGGTGCTGTGGCGGAGGTTCGTGAACTTGTGATGTTGAAGTGGACGATGGAGTGGTCGGTCCATGTGAGTTCTGTGGTGTGGCTGTACCTGATGCGGTCGCTGGAGGTGAAGATGGGGTCTAGCATGTGGCCTGCAGTGGGCGTGGGGTCGTGGACGAGTTGGGTGAGTCTGATGTTGTTCATGCTGTTGAGGAGGTTGGTAGTGTTGATGTCATTGTGGTCATCGAGATAGAAGTTGGAGGTCGCCGAGGAAAATGTAGTTGTTGGAGTCTATGGCAAGAGGGGCAATGAATTTGGTGATGAAGTTGCAGAAGGCTGGACATGGTCAGCAAGGGTGCCCCTGATGCTGTCTATTTGGAGTCAGAATTTGAGGTGTTCCATGGCTGGGGTGATGTCGTCATTTGTGGTGGTGCATTGGATAGATTCCTTGTGTATGATGGCGATCCCTCCACCAGGCTTGTTGATGCCTAACGGTGGGGGATCTTGTATCCTTCGGGTATTGCGATGGCGATGTCGGGCATGGAAGTGGAGTTGAGCCAGGACTCAATGAGGAAGACGACGTTGGGTGTGAGGGCAGAGATGAGGTCCCAAATCTTGGTGGTGTATTTGTATAGTGAGCGTGTGTTGAGAAGGGCGCATTTGAGTTGGTGTTTTTGTTCAGGTGGTGTGTGTGGTGTGTTCGGGGTAGGGTTGGTCAGTGGGCTGGTGTGTGTGCTGTGGTAGGTGAAGTGGGAGTAGGTGCAGGTGAAAGGTCCTACTGTGAAGCGTGGGTCGGGTGTCGAGGGTGTAGAACTCAGCAATGGTGTATCTGCAGTAGCAGGAGGACCAGGAGTATTGTCGCTGGGTGCAGTCCAGGTGTGGCTCTCCAGAAGCGCAATCGCTCTATGGCCTGCATTAAGTAGGTCCTGGGGTCGGAAGGGCGACGCTGCAAGCAATTTTGCTGCACTGAGCTGCGTCATTTCAAAAACATGGGGATGCGGCGTATTTACAAAAATAGGGCACACCCCTGCGCCGGCACATGAACAGTAGCCGCGTGCCAATGCAGGCACCCTTGCACCTTTGTGCAAGGGTATCTGCGTTACAGGGATGATTGTGTTTGTGCAGGAATGGGCACCTTCCTGCACAAAAACAATAATTAATGCCATTTTGCTCCTGCTAAGTGTGCTGCAGAATGCAGCACCCATAGAAAGAGCAAAAAACGGGAGAAATGAAAGTATTTCTCCTTGTTTCACCACTTTGATGCCTCCCCTGGAAAGGCATTAGTGTTTGGCGCTGCCTCAGATTTACGAATCCTTGTAAATCTGGGGCAGTGTCAAAAAGCCATGGGTGTTGCGTGGGAGCACCCACAGCAACACCCATGACACTCCCTTTTGACGCAGAGTACTGCGTCAAAGAGGGCCATATTTACAAGGCTGTGTAAAGCCATGCAAAGTGGCTTTGCGTGGCCTTGGAAATATGGGCCAGCACACAGTGCCACCAGAGCGTCAAAAAAAGTGATACTCCGGTGGCGCTAGGGGCTTGTAAATATGTCCCCAGGTTTTTAGATGACACTTTAACCATGGTAGAAATGTTCATTTTATTCTTGTTGTTCGTTTTATGTATTTGTGCTGTTTTAATCGTATTCTGCGTGATTATTTTAGATGTGCTGAGCAACGGGGTGCACCTGTTGAAATAAACAATTCTTTTAGCTAAGTTGTCTTTTTCTTAGCGCAGTTTGTGTGTGTGGTATTGAGAAGAATGAAAAAGGTTTGTTTCTAATCACCACAGGTTTTCTGGATCCCTGTTTAGGGACTGTTAGTAACCCAAAAACATTGACACCACTTCAACTTCGGAATGTTTCGGTTTCCATTTGGGGGTGTCTCCACACCAATCACTGGCCGGCATTCTAATATACACACCCCCGGGCCCTGCTGGAAGGTTTTTAGCCTCCATTGGTGAGGCTATTTCACCCTTTGTTATAAAACATAAACATTGTTTGGTATTAGGTGATTTTAATATGCACATGGATAAACTGGAGGACTTAGACTCTACCAGACTACTAGAGTCGTTGGAGATGTTAGAATTGGCCCCTTATGTACATTTTCCCACTCACGAAAAGGGCCATACTTTAGACCAGATCTTCTCCACTGTTAAAATAGGAATGAGCCAACCGCTTCCCCTTGTGTGGTCTGACCATTTTCTTCTGGATTTTACAATTAGAAAGGAATCAAATCCTCCCAAGGCCTCTGGAAGGTCCCAGATTAGTAATTTTAGACCTTTTCACTTAATCACATCTGATGCATTGAGTACTGCCATCAGTAAGCATCCGATCTCTTTTAGCGGAGATTTAGAGGTGGATGCTGCAGGCCTGGATAACTGGCTCAAGCTCCGGGTAGGGGAACTTGCACCCCCTGTTCTACATCCTGAGAAGACTGTCCGGTCCTCTGCTCCTTGGTTCACGACTGCCCTTAAAGAAAGTAAGAGGATTTGCAAACACCTAGAAAGGACCTGGCGGAAGCACTTCGACCCTAATGATAAAATGATTTATAAACAGGCGCTGAAGGCTTACTACAAACAAGTTCTTGAGGAGAAAAAACTTTTTCTCCCCACTAAAATTGAACTTGCAACGAACAAAAATAAGGACATTTTTAGAATAGTTAGCAAATGTTCCCCTCCTGCAGCGGCAGCCAAACCATTCATTCCTACTGAGGCATGGACTGGCCATATGGCCTCCTACTTTCATGACAAGATTAAAAATATTCAGGAGACCCTCCCGACGACATTTCCGGTGCACAGTGATAGTTGTGAGTCCGACTCCTTCTTAACCCAAGTTAGAGAACCTTCTCTGGAACAGTTTCCATTGGTCTCCTTGGATAACTCCTTAGAAATCATGAAAGGCCTCAAATCGGGCTCTCCCTCCGACCCATGCCCTGCCACCATTTTGGCATCAATAGCGGAGATTATTAATCCAGCGGTTAATCGGATCCTTAACCTCTCTCTGCAGATGGGCCGGGTCCCCGACAGGTGGAAAAGGGCGAAAATTTTGCCCTTATTAAAAAAAAAAAAACATTGGACCCAGAGTTAGCCTCTAATTACAGGCCTATATCTCAGCTTCCTTTCTTTTCTAAGGCCCTGGAAAAAGTTGTGAATCATGTCACCACCGCATTTGTCGAAACTAATTCAATACTCCACCAGAGTCAGTCTGGATTCAGGGCAAATTTCAGCACTGAGACGGCGCTGCTGGAAGTGTCTGAAGCCATAAAGGACGTTTTGGATAAGGGTGGCAAGGCCGTACTGATATTACTGGACTTATCTGCTGCCTTTGATACCGTCCCCCAGGACCGACTCCTGTTGAGACTTCGGGAGTGCGGTTTCGGGGGTACGGTACTCAATTGGTTTGCCTCCTTTTTAAAGGATCGCCAGCAAACAGTTTGGTCCCCGCCCTTTGCTGCCCCTATCCCTCCTTTGGAGGTGGGTGTTCCTCAGGGCTCAATTTTGAGCCCCACCCTTTTTAATATATATATGGCACCCTTAGCGACTCTGGTCGAGGGCCATGGAGCAAAAATAGTATTGTATGCAGACGATACGCAGTTGCTCTTCACCTGCGATAAAGACTCAGATTTTAAAGAAGACATGATTAACTGCTGCCTAACTGAAGTGTTCTCCTGGCTCCAGTTTAATCAGCTTAAATGCAATCCGGAAAAGTCGGAGATCATTTTCTTCGGCCACCCCCCCAGTAACGTCTGGCGTAACTGGTGGCCAGCTGAAATGTCCCCCCCTACAACTTCCGTAAAAATAGTGAAAAATTTAGGGGTGAAGTTGGATGAGAATCTCTCCATGCAGGCACAGATCCAGGCAGTGGTTGGATCCTGCTTTGGCATGTTGAAGATGCTAAAGCAGTTTCTGCCTCTCCTGTCTATCACCCACAGGAAAACGGTGGTCCAAGCACTGATAGTCTCCAGGTTGGACTACGTGAATGTACTGTACCTAGGGTTGCCGGAGTACTTATTGGCAAGGCTGAAGGTGGCCCAGAATGCAGCAGCCAGGGCAATACTTATGCTTGGCCCAAGAGCACGGTTGTCCACACAGTTGAAATCTCTGCATTGGCTCCCAGTCCGCAAGAGGATCCATTTTAAGGCCATGGTTCTGGCTTTTAAGGCTCTCCACCGCATAGGTGCCCGGTACATCATGAAGAGAGTCCAATTTTATTGCCCTCACCATACATTAAGGTCCTCATCACTTCAGTTGGCACGTACCCCCAAATACCACCGAGTGCGGATAGGGGGACGCTCCGTCCAGGTACAAGCGGCGCAATTGTGGAACAATCTGCCGGTGGAACTAAGACTGATGCAGGATCTTCTTGCATTCAGGAAATCACTGAAAACCTGGTTATTCCAGCTATAACACTCAACCGGGTGGTCATAGCGTACAGTTAATGTCATCATCACACCTCAGCGCCCGGACACTCAATTGAGTAGCTGCACGCTTTACAAATATCCATTTAACATAACATAACTATGTAATGGGTGGGGTTCTGCGGGGTTACAAAACCTGTCTTTCACATTCAAGCCTTGGTGCATTGAGCTAAGCTCACTCATGTCACCTGTGGGTGTGAAAACAAATCTTGTAGAGCTGAGTCAAAGAATCAGTTTATGCAACCGTATAAAGATCTATAGCCAAAAATCTAATACAGACATGATGGTGGCCCTTTGTCATCTGAACAGATGCTGAGTGCATTCGCATAGATCCTAGCAACCTACCAGAACATGAGGCCACTGTTGTGAAGAGGATAACAGCCAAACAGTGGGGAAAAATAGGACTGCAGGAGTGCCTAGGTCTCTGACACTGCAACATTATGAGTTACCAAAGATAGCCCAGGAAACTACCCGCACTCAAAATTCTTGTCATGGGCACCAGCTGTCATTTACAGTGTCTCAGTCCACAGAACGAGCTGTGGCATCAACCCAACAACAGCAGTCTGCATTTTGGCAATTTACGGGCAACATGCGGGGACAGATAGCACTGATACCAGAACATGATGCGCTACCTCCTCAGCTAGTGAATTTGGGTAGTTGGAGAGGACATGTTATGACTGTAGCAAGAGCAGCACAGATCAATGTATGTGTTAGGTCAAAGGGTAATTTAAATACAAATGTCAAAATGGATTAGAGACCCAGGCATGCAGTGTGTGCCAGGTGTGTCAGTCAGTCACCGCACTGTGGGGGGCTGTACAGACAGATTTGGTGGCATACAGGCATCACCAATGTCAGATCGACAGCTGCCTACAAATTTCTGGTAGATCTACTGATGGAATGGCCACTACTACATCAAACCTGTGCAGAGGCACATATTGCGTTCCTGCACTATAAAGGAGATGAGTACAGGTCGCAACTGTATTTGAGGAACTCCAGGCATCCAATGATGACAACAGTGATGAGGTCTCAAGCTTTGGTAGTACTTATGTGGATGAGGGAGCAACAGTAACATGACAGAAGTTAGGATGGGGAAGTTCCAAGCATTAACACATGTTACCAAAGTGGGAGATTAAGAGTTGTCAGAGGGGGGAGAAGAGAGGCAGAACCTATAATTAAGATTGGTTAAGAAACTGGTTTCATGGTGTTGTATTTATTGTGCCGGTAGTACTCTCAGAATAGTTTCATCACTGAGTGCAGTTCACACATTGCCTGTGTTCATATTTCTTTTGCACCTGTAAATAAAAAGGGACATGTGTTTAGCTATGGAATACATTGTCCACTTGCAGTTCATTTTGAATGGTGCTTACCTAAGAAGTAATTGTTGGTGATGTCTGTTGTAACTGCCTTGCATGCTGGGGCTCCCACTATATTCAGTATAAAGAACATGGAATGAGGATGGGGCAGGAGCAGGTTCCTCCTCATCAGAGTTTTCATTTTTCTAGTAGAGGTAACCGACCCTTCCTTGTTGTGATATTATGCAGCACTGCACATGTGGTGAGGATTTTGAAACATGTCTCTGGGTTGTACAAAAGTGCCCCAGAGTTCTAATATTCATATATTTTCTATTCTAGACATCCCCCTTTTTGGATTAGATATGTACATGTGTTTAGGTGTATGTTTGAAATATGAATGTACAATTATTAATATTGTAATTCATTGCAACATGATAATTCAGCTTGAATATATTCATGTTTATTTCTGCACAGTTTCTGTTATTGTTTTTAAATAATGAGCAAGACTTCAGAGAAATTGACATCTTGAATTCTCAGTTATTCTTTTTAAAAAAATAAGCAATGTTTTACAGAATATAAGTAGATGAAAGGCTAGAGGGCTTTATCTCTGACATTTTATTTAAAAAATGTTCTAAACTGGAACAAAGCATTGTTAGATACAAAGGATCTTCATTCCGGGGATACGAGACTGAGAATAATCCAGTAGCAGTAAACACCTTTCCTTGCTGAATGCTATGAGGAAGACACATTGAGACTGCCGCTCGGCTTATCTTCCGACTTGAGAACATAGCCACTGAGAGACAGACAAGAACAGCAGCTGCTCTTTCTTTACTGAACATTTCTTCCATTGTTCAGAAAAGGTATGCAAGTCTGAACCTTCTATGAAACTCGGAGTAAGCCTCTTTTGGTGCTAAGTTTCACTTAGGGAAAGAAAGAATTCAGGATAATGATGTACAGAACCCTTAGAATATCATCATAATCATAATCACTCTAGGTAAGAGGCCGCCATCCTGACACAGCGTCCTCTTAGCTGATCTTAATCGCATCTAAACTTTTAAAAACTTTTAACTCCTTGTATGAATTTGAATTTGTGTATCTTGCCTGATATTGTATTTTTACCGCTGATAGCGTAGCGCGCCCCAGCATCTTCCTGCCTCCTCCCCGGTGTCCGATCACGTGGGCCAGAGGAGGGGTTAAGGCATTCAGCTGACATAAATGCCGGCTGCAACGCGGGAGCGGGCACTCTAGGTAAGAGGCCGCCATCCTGACCCAGCGTCCTCTTAGCTGATCTTAATCGCATCTAAACTTTTAAAAACTTTTAACTCCTTGTATGAATTTGAATTTGTGTATCTTGCCTGATATTGTATTTTTACCGCTGATAGCGTAGCGCGCCCCAGCATCTTCCTGCCTCCTCCCCGGTGTCCGATCACGTGGGCCAGAGGAGGGGTTAAGGCATTCAGCTGACATAAATGCCGGCTGCAACGCGGGAGCGGGCACTCTAGGTAAGAGGCCGCCATCCTGACACAGCGTCCTCTTAGCTGATCTTAATCGCATCTAAACTTTTAAAAACTTTTAACTCCTTGTATGAATTTGAATTTGTGTATCTTGCCTGATATTGTATTTTTACCGCTGATAGCGTAGCGCGCCCCAGCATCTTCCTGCCTCCTCCCCGGTGTCCGATCACGTGGGCCAGAGGAGGGGTTAAGGCATTCAGCTGACATAAATGCCGGCTGCAACGCGGGAGCGGGCACTCTAGGTAAGAGGCCGCCATCCTGACACAGCGTCCTCTTAGCTGATCTTAATCGCATCTAAACTTTTAAAAACTTTTAACTCCTTGTATGAATTTGAATTTGTGTATCTTGCCTGATATTGTATTTTTACCGCTGATAGCGTAGCGCGCCCCAGCATCTTCCTGCCTCCTCCCCGGTGTCCGATCACGTGGGCCAGAGGAGGGGTTAAGGCATTCAGCTGACATAAATGCCGGCTGCAACACGGGAGCGCAGCGGACGTGCGCAGCGGGCGCGCCGACAGCGCGCCTAAGGCAAGCCCGTCTGCGCCCGTCCGCGCCCATACGAGCCCAGGACCCAGTCACCTTGCCCAATTCTATAAATACACATCCCAAGAACTTAAAACGTTCCAATCTATTGCACCTTCACCTGATTCTAATACTATAGTATGTTTGCTATACAACAGCATACATCAGAAGCGAGGCTCGTTCCCCGAGCTTAAACTACCCACTCCCCATTTTCACTCGCAAAAAGGAAAAACTCTGGAGCCTAAAGCTTTAGCAATAACCTATCTTAATACTCGCTCCCTAGTTAAACATCAACTAGAAATATTTACCCTCTTAGACTCAGACAAACCTGATATCCTCCTGCTCACTGAAACCTGGCTTACTTCCGAATCCTCGCCCGATATCTTAGCCGCCTTACCCTATGATTACTACATCCTGCAAACAAACCGTCCTCTTGGCAAGATGGGAGGCGGAGTGGCGGCTATTATTCATAAGAGCCTGACTTTTACGGCCCTTATCCCACTTTGCCTCCCCGCAGCAGATAATATTGTTATCAAATTTGAGTCCGAATCGGCACCACTGATCTGCGTATTACTTTATAGGCCTCCTCAACATATGCCCCTATTCCCCCAATCGTTGGGAGAACAAATCGCACACCTTGTCACAAATCATACTAGAATTCTTCTGATTGGCGATTTCAACTATTGGGCTAACGATCCTCAAGGAGGGCCTCACTCCAATGAGTTGACTGAATCGTTGGAAAACATGAACTTCATTCAGCAGATCTCTTCTGCCACCCACATAAAAGGTCACACCTTGGACCAACTGTGGACCACCAATCTGGCGGTATCCGATCTATCCGTCACTCCGTGCATTTGGTCTGATCACCTCTTGATTAAATTCACTCTATTACATCTGACCACCAGTAAAATCCCTACTAGTAAGGGGGGTATGGCGAGGAATTGGAAGGCCATCGATAATGCTGTATTCATCACAACACTGGTCAACACAGCTCCTCACCCTACGCCTGACGTCAACCTCCATGTGGAGAATATCTCGGCCTGGCTTCTAGCAGCTAGCAATGAACATGCCCCATTTAAACAAATCAGACTGACCCGTCACCATGAGGCGCAAAAGTGGTTTTCCCCAGACTTAAAACAACAGAAACTCTTCCTCCGCCAATCTGAAAGAAAGTGGAGGCTGGACTATTCGCTGGCCCAAAAAACTATCTATTTACTGGCCCTGAAGGAATACAAAAAGGCAATCTCCTTAGCTAAGGCAGCCCATTTTTCCTCGAGAATCCTATCTGCTAACAATAAATCTAAAGAAATTTTTACTATCGTAGACGAATTATCCAATCCTGAGAGAACTCTTAGTAAACCCATTCCATCACAGGATCTTTGCGATTCCCTGAACAAATTTTTTATTGATAAAATCGCCGATATTAAAGCCAGTATCCCCTCCCATACGTCACCTCAGGTAATCCCCCTTGCCTAGAAACCCCCACTCCCTTAACTGTTTTCCATCAATTGACACAGCTATCCTGGGTGACCTTCTAGTAAAAGTTAGATCTGGCTCCCCTATGGACCAATGTCCCCCTCATATTTTAAAAACAGCTTTCTCCACCGTTTCGGCCCCAGTCCTTGCACTACTCAACAATTCACTGTCCCAGGGCGTTGTACCTAACTCATTTAAGGAGGCTATATTGGTCCCTCTCCTTAAAAAACCTAGTGCAGACCCCAAGATGCTGGGTAACTACCGTCCAATCTCTTTGCTCCCCTATCTGGCCAAATTACTTGAAGCCCACGTTGCTAAATGCATGTCCAACTTTTGGAACAATCCGAGTTCCTTGACCCACGCCAAGCGGGCTTTCGTCCAGCCCATTCCACAGAAACTGTCATATTGGCAGTCCTGGACTCCCTAAGAGGAAAGGCGGATAAAGGTTCTCCTCAGGCCCTGGTACTGTTAGATCTCTCGGCCGCATTTGACACGGTCGACCATATTATACTGGTAGACCGTGTCAGAGAGGCAGGCATTCAGGGCCTTGCCCTTAAATGGATGATCTCTTTCCTGGAAAACCGCTCTCAGGCCGTCCGTACTGGCCAGTTCACTGCCTCTAAACTTAAAACCACTTGCGGGGTTCCTCAGGGCTCTGCGCTCTCTCCGCACCTATTCAATCTCTACCTTCTTCCTCTGATTAGATGTCTGAAGGAAAGAAGGGTGGACACCTTTAATTATGCCGACGACCTCCAACTTGTGTTTACTATTGACAACTCTTCCCAGTCAATCTCTGATTTTCAATCCACTATGACATTCATCCGTCATTGGATGGATCACAACCATTTAAAATTAAATCCAGGAAAAACCGAACTGGTCCTGACAGGTGGTGCCCATAACCACTGGGGCCCACAGTACTGGCCCAATGAATTAGGTCCTCTCCCAGTCCCCTCATCCTCAGTGAAAAGTCTAGGAGTCACCATTGGTAATGACCTCTCCTTAAAATCGCATGTAGGCACCGTTATTTCCACTTGTTTCCTTCAGTTACGCAAAATTAGGAAGATAAGTAGGCTTTTGACTCAGGCAGCTCTGGTTCAGGTGCTGATGGCGTTGGTAATATCACGCTTAGACTATGCCAATGCAACTTACCTCGGTCTTCCACTTGGCCTTACGAAACGGTTGCAAATGGTTCAGAACCAAGCAGCCAGACTGATTTATAAACAACCCAGATGGCAACATGCATCCCCCTTCTTAGGAAACTGCATTGGCTCCCCATTCCCCAGCGTTGCATGTTTAAAGTGGGATGTCTGGTGTTCAAATCTCTGAACGGCCAGAGCCCTAAATTCATAAATAATCTTATTTCCCGTTACACCCCTTCACGCAATCTACGTTCGGCACAGCTCCAACTGCTGACGGTCCCTACCTTTAAACGAAAGCGCCAAGGGGGTTGCAGGTTCGCAACTCTTGCCCCCCGTCTATGGAACTCCATCCCCCTGGAAATCAGGTCAAGCGCTAGCTTGCTGAGTTTCAGGAAAAGCCTCAAAACCTGGCTCTTTATTCAAGCTTATGAATGATCTGTCTCCGGGTTGGCCAATCTCCTAGCAATCAGCGCCAAGAAACCAATCGGTGTACGTGCGCTCTATAAATACTTGATAAGATAAGATAAGAATGTTACAATATATTCTATAGTTCTGCCTTCTGATGCATCATTGCCACTGTCTTGTTTATTTTTATAATAGTTAATATTCATATTGTGTGCATTAGGATAGGATTTTGATTTTAATATCTTGAAAATATTTTCCTCATTTCTAAATGTGCTTAAGTGTGCATATTCATGATGAAAGAGGGCTTGGGTTCCACTAACTATTCCTATGAAATCTAACAGGATTGATTGTTACCTAAAACACACCCTACTCAAGTGATGCTCAGTGGATTGAGGGGTAGTTGCAGTCCATTGGGCTCTCTGTCTCAGGTTAGCACTCTGACTAAGGGCCTGATTTAGGTTTCGGCAGATGGGTTACTCTGTCACAACAGTGATGGATATACTGTCCGCCGAAATATAAATCCCATAGGATATTATGGGGTTTATATTTTGGCGGACGGATATCCGTCTCGGTTGTGACGGAGTAACCCGTCTGCCGAAATCTAAATCAGGCCTTTAGTCTTTAGTGCCAGAGGTTCTAGAAAACCTGTTTCTGGGCCTTGTTCTGAAGAGAAATCCAGACAGCTTATCACTATTGCACATCTCTTTCATATAGGAAGCAAAATTTATCTTTTAGTATTCCAAAGCATGCTCCACAGCAGATCTGGTCATTGTATCTCCATTCCTTCTGAGTTAATGAATTCAAAGAACGTCATGATCCATGGTGGTCCTGCATATGCAATGTTGCCTTATACACGAATAAAACGGGTTAAACAATGGCAAACTTGCAAGGCACAGAGTGGTTTCTCATTTATTAACCACCCATCTCCTAGCTCTCTTCTCACAAGCTGGTCATATAGTACACAGTGGCAGTACATTTATGAGTCATGATTCCTGCTTGGATAATGTGGCCCAATGTCAGTAGCAAAACACTCTGCATCGTGCACCACTTGGATAACCAGGGTGTGCTGGTTCTTTTTGTTTCTGTAGATATATCTCATCTCTGAAAGGTGAAAAATCAATGTGCGTTCAATCAATTCAATCTATGACATGAGGTAAGTATTAATTCTTTAAAATTCCACCATGTGGTCCTGCAGTTCACTTGGGGTGATGTTTATGTGGATTCTGGACAACAGAACACCCAAAACCTTCCTAAATGCTCTCAATAGGGCATTCCCCAGAGATGGCAAAAACCACATCAATAGTGCATTGATAGCTTCCACATGCTAGTAGGTGTAGTGCACAGAGGTCCTGAACATGTGTGGGCAATGATTGGGTCTGTGAAGGACTGGATGTAATTCTTTTAGAATGCCTCACCTGAAAATCCAGTAGCTGCGAAAAACATCTTCCTCTGTTTGGCCAAAGTGTGGGCTCATAGAATCCACATGCAGCTCACCATGCCAAAGAGGGCTGCCATTTTGAATGTTCATTTTGCATTTTAAGGGTTATTTTGTCATTTTCACCTGCTTACCCCCTGCTTCCACTTGATGGTATTTTGTGAGTACAATTTGCTGATTTTGCAATTGCTCACTATTTGTGAATATTTCATACATACATTTAGTACATTGCTATTTAGAAATTATTTGATAGTTTATAAGCATTGCCAAAAAAGTTGATTGTTTTATTGTAACTGTGGAATGATGCATTGTCATAAATCTCTCAAGAAAACAGTGGGTCCTCATTTGTGGGTTGGCTGAGCATACAAAATAGGAATGGACCAAAACTCTAATCATGTGAAGACCACTTTGACACTACATTGACTTTGCATGTTCCTGGATTTGACCATTTCCTCTTTGATATAATAGGCCCACCCACAAATGTGAGGTACTATTTTCATTAGGAGAAGTGTGGCAATGCAGAAATGAATTACTTATTGCTGTTGTCTGCAAAAACTTGAATTTTCAGTTGCATAAATATGAGGAAATTTATTTTTCCTCTCAGGCATTCTTGGTAAGAAAAAGTGGTGAGATCCAAACAAGCCACAACACCCCAGACTCACATACTGAAGTTTTCAGAAATGTCTGGGTTTGGTAGGTTTCCCTTCCAAACCCAGCTCCAAATAGCCCAGCTATGCACGTTTGCTGAATGATTTCATTTCATAAGAAAAATGTTGATGTTTCTATCTTTCATTTTGAGGCCGTTCCTGTTGCAGGCAATAGGCCCTACCACACAAGTGTGGGAAGGAAAAATAATAGCACACTTGCTATGTACTGAATTTCTCTACATTTGTGGCTTCAAAATTTAAGTCAGTGTGCACAACTTGTAAAACTCTCTCAGAATCACCTGATACTATGGACAAGCTCAAATTCAGAGTGGCACAAATAACTCATATTCTTAAATTCAAGTTATTTGGCATATTTAGAAAATGGATATCTTTTATTCATTAGATGTTATCTTATCAATTGGTGCGAGGTTGAAAAATTGTGAAAAATCGTTTTTGGACAACTAAGTCGTAGTATTGACCGCGTGGAGCTACTCTCATGCTCTGTGGCTGATGATTGCTTCCGGGTTTTGGTGAAGGCCTTCTGGCTGGTGATGGTGCAAGTCACTGAGTGTGGCTCTTTTTGAAAAATGAGTTGCTGTGTTTGATCTGCTGTCAAACCCTTGGCGGATGATGAAAGAAGCGTGGATGTTTCTTGAAGCTGGTCTCCCTTGAGTTGAGCATGGCATGGCATGGCAGCAGTGAGTGGCGAGGTGCCTAAGTGCTAAGAAGCGAGGCGAAGTGGGAACATAGAGCCAATTCAACTAGAG
The DNA here is from genome assembly GCA_963921515.1 of Calotriton arnoldi. Lineage (NCBI taxonomy): Eukaryota > Metazoa > Chordata > Amphibia > Caudata > Salamandridae > Calotriton > Calotriton arnoldi. The sequence goes on from CAWUFW010001160.1 coordinate 714,614, forward strand.
CAGTAAATGTGCTTTGCAGTGGTGATAGTACACAATGGACAGTGCGGAATGGATGCCACAGATGGGAGGTGAATGGCGGATGGTCTTTTGGGGTGAGCTAGCTAGTGCGGCTATCGATTGTCCATGTGCAAGCAAACAATGAATTATGGACCCGCTCGCGGGGATGCTATTAACTCTTCTTTGAAACAGCAAGAAGTAAGCTAAAAGGAGAAGGAAGTAGAGTCCCTTAGAGTGGTGTATTAGACCCCATTTCTTAGGGCAGGTGTTTCCTGGAGGGGGGCTGCCGAAGAGGCCTATCTAGTGGTGGGTGCAGTTTGTGGCTTCCTAGGTGTCCCTGCATGCTCCCTTGATTTTCTCCTGTAGACCCATCCATTTGCAGATACGGTAGTGAACCATTTGAGGGGGAAAGATTAAGAGCTGGGCAAGGGTTGATGAAAGGTGTACTGTAGAGACTGAGGTGGCAATAAGCAATTTATCCCCATGAAGTGATATCTCTTCGTGAAGTACCAGCTAAGAATAGACCTCCAGTAAAGACTTTCATGGGTCAAAAGCATCCTTTGACAACAGCGAGAACAGGCAAAGCGATTGCAAACTTAGAGCCCTCAATTATGTTCTCTGGACAAACCCACGAACCATTCAATGCGGACTGTTTTGAGACAAGCACTGGTGCCCAGACTCAGACATCAGTCGTCAACCCAAACCTGTAGGAAAGTGCCCTCTTTTTGCATGGTTGCCCCCACTTTTTGCCTAATGTTGATGTACTTTGACTGAGTGTGCCCTGGGTTCCTGCCAACCAGGTACCCAGGGCCTATGTTCTTTCCCTAAAATTGTACTGTTGCAAAACTCAATTGGCAACTCTCTGGCCACATGTAAGCCCCTTGTAAAAGGTACCCTGATCGGGGAAGGCTTCTCAGAGTGGCACCACTTATGGTGCCACCCTTTGAGGCCCTGTACATTTTACCCACACTCCCTTTGCAGGCTGTGTGTTTTGGTGCAGAACAAAGTGAAGAGTCGACATGGCACCCCTCCCTGAGTGCCATGCCTACAACCCACTGCCCTAGCATGGCTAAGCCACCCCTCTATATGGGTGTACTATACCAGAGGTGAGGGTACAGGTGCAGGAGCCTTGTACCCCTACTGTGTCTAAGTCAATTCTTAGACAGTGTAAGTGCAGTAATGCCATCAAGAGTATATAATATGGAAGGTTGTCATTACGAACTCCACAGCACTATAATGGCTTTACTAAAAAACCAAGAAGTTTTGTATCAACCTTCTCAGCACATTAAACCCACACTGATGCCAGTGTGGGATTTAATGAAAAATGCACTCAGAAGGCATCTTAGGGATGCCCCCTGAAAAACGACCTAACTCTAGTGTTCTGGCTGAGTGGCTGCTCGCCAGCTGCCACCACCAGACATGTTTCTGGACCCCTGGGTCGAGAGTCTGCTGCTCTCCGGTCCTGAAACAAAGCACATCATGAGACAAGGTGCCAAGCCTCCTCCCCTAGGATGAACAGGGTCCACGAAGGGGAAGCTTCAAAGGCCTGCCGCCTTTGTGGGCTACCCCAGCCATTTGCTGCTCCCAGCAACTGGCCCCCACCGGTTCTGACCCCCACTTTGGGTGGGAGCATCAGAGGGAAAACCAAGTTAGGAAGGGAGGTGTACACACCTTGGCCAACCCCACCCCCCAGGTGGGGGAGGCGAGATGAAGCACAACTCTCAGTCCCCGCCATCTTGCAGATGGGGGGACCCAGACAAGCAGAGTGAGGCTTATGCTCCCCTCCCACTGGAGGGCGGCATAATAGGGGGTGTACTCACCCCATTGAAGGGACTTATTGGTCCTGACCTGTACCTACCTGTAACGCCCCTAAATTTAGTATTTAGGGGCAACCCTAAACCTTGCCTCCTCAGACCAGAGCCAGAAAGAAGAAGCAAGAAGAAGAAGGACCGAACAGCAGTACGGAGAGAAGAAGAGGAGGACACCAACTGACTTGGCCCAGTACTACTGCCTGTCTTGACATTAGACTCCTCCCACAGAACCTCTGTGTGTCCTGCAGCCAGCAGTCCTCTAAAACCCGGAGAACCTGCCCTGCCTTTGTGGCTAAAAAGTACTCCTGTGAGCACCGGACTTGCTCAAAACCAACCAACTCTGACTCCGACCGACTCCGTAAGTCTCCCCCACTCCACTCACGGCGCCACGAGCCCGAGTGAACCAACACCCTAAGGAGGTCCCCCCAGCGATCCTAGCCTGGATCACAGTGGCCCCTGAATCTCAACAAGCTCCCAAACCAAACCTGCAGCCAACAACTAGAAGGTCCCCTCAACCGCGACCGAAGACGACACCGTAACCATCTCCATAACCGAACCGGTCCAGAAAGAGCAACCGCAACCGTCCAACCAACTCCGTCACCGACCGCTTGTGGAAACATGAGGACAACTCCCAAAGACCCCATTCACCTCAGCAGCAGCTGACCGACTCCCAGGGAACCGTGACCGAATCTACAGCATCAGCCAAGGCTGCATCCTAAACCCGGCTGCCCCTGTGCTGCTGGTGTTGTAGTTCTAGTGTTGGCCATTGGGTCCTACAGTGCTGACCTCGACCCCAGGAGCTTTTGTTCCCCAATATGGTGGCCTGATTGCTGCAGTCCCCAAGCCCACGACCGTGCTTAGCCCGTTGGCTAACGTATGGTCCCTGCACTCTGCACCCGGCCGCCTCTGTGCCGCTGGCAGTGTGACTCGAGTGCCCATTTGACAGAATCTTGCCCACAGACCTGTAAAACTCAGTTCTGCCTTCTCAGGACTAAATGTGGCTTGTGAGTAGTACTGTAAACCTGTATTAAGTTTGCAAAATGCATTGTCTCATTTTTCTTTCCCTCAGGAAATGCACCAGCCTTGTATCTAGAGATACCTGACTGTGGAAGAAAAGTAATTGCAAAGTAAATCTGACTATCTGCAAAGGCAAAGTAATTCTACTGTAACTAATTCACTGCATTTGAACTGTATTCAAACTGCATATACTTGCAAAGTTTTCCTATAATTACCTGTACCAGGCCTGGCTTGGTTTTAGAAAATAAATATAACTAAATAATATTTTTATACAAACCAATTGGTCAGAGTTCAGTCCTTGAGTGTGTGAAGTCATTTCTTGCCTGAGTTGTACAATAAATGCTTAGCACTACCTTCTGATAAGGCCTTCCTGCTCGCCCACACTACCATAAATAGAGAGTAAGGTACTGTCTACTTTAACCTCTGCCTCCCTTTGGGGATCCACTCGACTCTGTGCACACTATACCTTACTTTGGTATAGTATATACAGAGCAAGTTTCCTACAGAACTCGATTGAGATACCTACTGCTTCGTTACAGGTTTCTGCAGCATAAACAACTGAGACAATTGAAGATCTGAACTCTCAGGGCTGGCATTAATGGCTGATAGTTGTTCAGTTGGTCTGTGTTTGGCTACACTGAGAGAGTCGTTACCTCAAATCTCATCTGCAACAGTTCCCATGGTTTTGCAGATAAATCATCAAGCCATAGTGCCCAGCCAAGCACCATCTGCGCCGCCTCCTAAAGCATCTTAGCCAATCTTTTTATGGAATAACCCTTTTTATTTGTGTACATCAAAGCACAATATCGAGAGAAAAAAGATCTTATTTCAAGACATTGTCAGTAGCCAACAGTGTAGGCACAGGTCTTGTGGAATTGACACAGCTGTAAGCTAACAACCCGGAGGCAGGCAGCGTGGGCTAAGGGCTAGAGTAGGCTACTCATCAAGAGTTTGCTTTATAATCTCAGACCTCTCGAGCTTTACTTGGGCTATGCGATAGCGAAGGTCGTCGCTTACTCAGACATAGGAACTGGCAACGAGCCTTTGAGAGAAGAGAGGAGAGAAGAAAGAAAAGCGAGAAAGAAACAATACCCCCCTCCCACACCTTCCCAGTCTCCTCTGCACCCTGTGTCAGCCCCGCGTGGAAATCTCGTAGGCTCTCCTGCCTATTATTCAGCATGTCTTATGAAGCTGGTCTGTGTCGACGAGGCGTAAAACCTGTGGGAGCTTAGGGCAGGTTACTTCTCTGAACTCCTTACTGAGGATATATCTAAAAGGAGCCCAGAGTTCCTGAAAAACGTCTGCTTTGTTGTCTGCCACCAACAATAACCGTTCCATGCCCAACACCGCCCACAATCGTCTAAGCCAGGCAGAGTGGTCCGGGACGTTCTCGGATCCCCAGTGAGCTAATAACTCTAGACGCGCAGTGTTCAGGGCTATGGCTATCTGTCTCCCTCTCAAGGAGCGCAAAGTGAAGGTCCAGGGTTGGGGAGGCCTAGCAGTGTGTACGCGGGGAAGCGCGGAATGTCCGTGTCGAAGGCATCATTGATGTCTTGTAATATTAGGTCCCAGTATCGCACTAGCTTGGGGCAATGCCATAGAAGATGCACTAGGGACCCAGTCTGACCACAGCCCTGCCAGCAGTATGCCGGGCTATCTTTATTCCAGTGATAGAGTCGAGCCGGAGTTAAATACCAATACGCGGCCACCTTATATGCCGCCTCCGTACCTGAAATGTCATGTGGTGTGCTCTGTAGAAGATGTCCTGCCACTCTTTGCTTGTGAGGTGCCTGCCTAATTCTTCCTCCCACCTTAACTGTCCCTTGGTCTTTGCGAGAGAGGTGCCCGAGGAGAGGAATGCGTAGAGTTCCGATATAAGGCGCTTGTTATCTTCTTTAGTAACAAGCCACTTTTCAAATGGTGTTAACCATCGTGAGGCCCCGGGTCTCACTTCTGAAGATGTTACCCAGTGTCGCACTTGTTGGTACATATAGCAGTCCGCCGCTGGGATTGCCTCGTCCGCCTGAAGCAGAACAAAAGGGATAAGTCCCCTCTGATGCAAGAGGGAGCCCACCCATTTACAGCCCATCTCACGCCAGCGCTGGAAGGATTCGGATTTACACCCCGGCAGGAAATCCGGGTTGTCAATCAGCAGAGTCATCGGGGAGGGGAAAGTGGTAAGACCATGCCGGATCGCTGTTGCATCCCATACCTTTAGAGTTGTCACCGTGACAGGAGAGGAGTACAGACCCCATGCCCTGTGCTTACATGGAAGCCAGACTTCACACCAGATATTTCTACCCGCTATGGTTTGATCCATGAACGTCCAGTGTTTCTCTGTTAGAGGACGGTTCAACCCCATGATGAAGCGCAACTGAGAAGCTTGGAAGTAACGCGATACCACTGGGACTACCATCCCCCCGTCGGGTTTCTTATTTGCAATTTGCGCAAAGCTGAGACGCGGCTGCTTCCCACCCCAGATAAAGCGATTTATAGCTCGTTGGAGGCTCTGCAAAGTGGCCGGGGGGAGGGCGTTAAGGGAATAGTTTGAAAGACATAAAGTATGCACGGCATGATCGTCATCTTGACTGCGGCAATACGGCCTGCCCAGGAGAGACCCGAGCGTGTCCATGTTGCCAGTGTCTTGATAGTCTGTTCTAGGAGTGGGGTATAATTAGCTGTTAGAGTTTTGGCAGGGGTACGCGCCAGGTGAATTCTTAGTTATGGTATGTGATGGTTGGCCCGGGAGAATGGGAATTGCTAAGCCAGGGCCTCCTCAGTGGCCGGGGGCGTGGACAGGTTTAGGATTTGGGACTTGTGTAGGTTCACGTTAAATTCTGAGACTGCGCTAAAGCAAGAGAACTCGTCAACTAGTGCCGCTAGTGAGGTCGCCGGGTTCGTCAGAGACAGAATCACATCATCGTGTATAAACTGATAGTGTGTGTGTCTGCCCCGAGGCGAATTCCGGAGATTCTTAGGTTGTCCCTGACCCTCTGAGCCATCGGTTCCATATACAGGGCAAACAGTAAAGGGGAAAGAGGGCACCCCTGTCGGGTTCCCCTGCATATTCGAAAGTGCCCCGAGGAGAACCCATTGACCCTGACCGATGCTCTAGGTGTTTTGTATATGCATCTTAGCCAGCCAAGAAATCTGTCCCCAAAACCAAATCGGCGAAGTGTCTCCATTAAAAATGGCCAATGGACCCTATCGAAGGCCTTTTCTGCATCGGCCTCCCGTCCAGAGCGAGCAATGAGATCCGTGAGATGGATAAGGCGCTTCGTGTTGTCCCCGTATTGTCTAGTCGGGATGAACCCGGCCTGGTCTGGGTCGATGAGGCCTGACATGTACGGGTTAATGCGCGCGGCGAAGATACCGGTGAAAATTTGGCGTCCACGTTAAACAGTGAGATTGGTCGATAGGATGCACATTCTAGGGGATCTTTGGAGGGTTTTAAGATTACCGATACTGAGGCCTCCGTGAACGAGTCGGGAAGTGCTCCAGTATCAATAAAAGAATTCAAAAGCAGTGTTAAGACAGGGGCAAGGACCTGACAGAATTTCTTATAGAACAGGGAGGTGAATCCATCTGGGCCCGGAGACTTAGCTATTTTGAGGCGGGCTATTGCAGCAATTACTTCATCTGTTTGAATAGGGCGATCAATGTGGGTGGCCGTGTCCACCGGCAGCGTGGTCAGTTGCACTCCCTGAAAGTAAGTGGCTATATCTCCGCTGGGGGAGTTGCCCTCTGAGTAGCGTTTGGAATAATATGTACTGAAGGCCTCCGCGATCTCCGAATCCGTATGGACCACTGCCCCGGATGGAGTTTTAACAGCCGCGATCGACCCCGATACCTCTCTTTGCCTTAGTTTGTGGGCAAGCATGCGGCCTGAGCAATTGCCACTAAGGAAAAATTTGTGCCGTAGGCGTAGCAAGGTGTAGCAAGGCGTACTCCGCTCTGTAGAGGTCCAACCTGCGGAGAAGGAGCCGTTTGCGCTCCAGTTCTCGCCACACCCGGGGGGGCGCCGGTGCGCTTGTGTATAGATTCTAACTCTGCTACCGCTGTCTCCACCTCCTTTCTATGTTCCTTCCTAAGCTTATTATCTCCTGCCGATATAGCTATTAGTTCTCCTCGTATGACCAGTTTGAGTGCTTCCCATAGAGAGGCTGGGCGCACACCCTCGCCGTCATTATCTGTGAGGTAGTCTCTAAGTGTTTTCAGAATTGCCTTTGTTATGTGGTCTGAATGTAGCAGTGCATCCTGGAGACGCCAACGAGACTGGCAGGGCTGGGCGGCGCCCAGGTTCAGCGATAGCGTGATCAGTGCATGGTCGGAAAGAGAGCGAGGCTCTATCGTTGCCTCAGCCACGCATCCCAGCAGGGCATCTGTGATTAGGAAGTGATCAATTCGGGCATAGGTCTTGTGAGCTGCCGAGAAGTATGTGTAGTCTCTGGTAGAGGGGTGCGTCTGCCTCCATTTGTCATTAAGTGTATTATTTGCAAGCCAATGACGTCCCGTCTGTGAGAGTGTCCCTGCTTGAGTTGTGCGCTGACCAGAGCGGTCTAATTCCAGATTCATAACTAAGTTCAGGTCCCTCCCTATCACTACTTCCCTGTCGGGTGTGGCCAACACCCTCGGAAGATAGTTGAGAAGGAAGCGCTCCTGGTGCTCGTTCGGGGCGTAAAATGACGCTACCGTAAACTGTGTGCTACCTAATTGTATTCTCAGCCCTAATGCTCTACCTTTTTGTTCAGCGGTAGTCTCGATCACCTTTCCCTGGAATCTCTGGGCAATTAGTATGGCTACCCCATTCTTCTTGGACTGGTCTGAGGACCAATATTGCCTAGGGAACTTCGGGGAGCGCATGCGGTGGGTGTCCCTAGTGAGCAAATGTGTTTCTTGCAATAGGCAGATGTCCCCCTCAGTGTGTTCTAAGTAGGATGAAATCGCCTTGCGCTTGACTGGACTGTTGAGGCCTCGAACATTGAGGCTGACTATGCGAATGTTATGCATCCTATTTGTAACATCTGTACTCCTGCTCCTTGTTCATGTGCCCGTTGTAACAAGTGGTCCACCCCCCCCAGCGCGGTCTATTGAGAGGATTCCGGATGATTTGCTGCCTGATATTAAGCTAGGTTGGTGCAGAGGAGAAGAAGTAAAAGAAGACAGAAAGACCCCTATGAATAACGTGAAGGATACTGTGAACCAAGAGAAGGACAACAACTGTGTATCTGAGTTCATTAACTCCGACGAGTCGGTATGAGGCGTATTCGGCCAAGATGGAACCTGTGGAGGGTGAGTCATTAAGTCAAACAAAAGATCCACCACTCCTCCGCCACCTCACTTGGGTCCTCACCAGGCTCGCCCCAACCCCCAGGGGCATGACCTTTGCTGAGTCACGGAGTAGTTGGGGTGGCGGCCTCGGAAGAAAGAGCCTGCAGCACCACCCGTCTCTCCTTGCTAATGGTGTCAGGGTCAGGTCTAGGCCCACGGCATCCACCTATCACTTTCTGCCAGGGCGGTCGTTGATGCTTGGGGGACACCGGCTAACCCTCAGAGACATCCGGGGCGTCAAGGTGTAGGAGAGCGCAGGCCTCCATGAGAGATCGGAGCTGGTGCAGCACCCCTTCATACCTGAAGGTGATGCGAAAAGGGTGACCCCAGGCATAAGGAATCTTGGCCTTCCGCAGATGCTCTGTGACGGGGCGGAAGTCTCTGCGTTTCTGCAGAGTGATTCGGGAGAGATCCTGAAAAAATGTCCGGGAGTGGCCTTTAAAATGAACTGGATGCGAGTCTCTGGCCTTCTTGAGGATGTCTTCTTTGACCTGGAAATTGTGGACGCACACCAGGATGTTGTCAGGGGGTCCTTTGCCTGATCGTTCAGGGCCCACCCTATGGACCTGGTCCAGCTGCAGGGGGGACGTCTCTGGGAGGCCCGAGACATGGCGCAGGAGGTCCGTTACATACTCACGAAGGTTGAGGCCCTCTGCTATAGATGGTACTCCCCTTATTCTTATGTTATTCCTCCTCGACCTATTCTCGAGGTCTTCATTGTGCGCTTGAAGGTCTAGTTGCTGGTCTTTTAGCCTTAGCACTTCTTGCTGGAGTCAGTCTACCTCCTCCACCCGACTCGACTCTCTACCTTCAAGCTCGGCTACTCTTTCTCCCACTTCATCCACATCGTGACGTACGTCTCGGAGGTCGGAAGCAATTTCTGTTTTCATCGCCTGTAGGTCTGCTCGGAGAGAGGAGAACAGCGATTCCATATAGGTTTTAGTGATCGGGCCCTCTCCCACCTCCATCCGGGATTCCATTTTTTGTGATAGGGGTGCGTCTTCCGACCCTGAGATGGATGCTTTCATGAACATTCCTTGAGGGGTCATTCCTTCTTCGTTCGTGCTCTGGCCATACTGCTCAGGCTGCTCCCCTGGGGTTTGCTTGGCGTAGCGTTTCAGGACACTCGCTAGGTCCAGGTGGTGGGCCGCCGGTCCTGTCCCACGTGTTAGCGCTGTCCCTTTTGTGTTCTCCAATGCAGGCCGGGGGCTGGTGGGAGGGGGGAATGTGCCTCAGAGCTTTCAGAGCTAAGCGCTGTTGCGGGAGCTGCTGAAAATCCCACAGATGGTCTTTATTCTGACCAGAAGAGCGGAGGGCCACCGCTCTTCCTCAGGCCTCCCGGTTCTCCCGTGCTCCGTCTCCTTCAGTCTCGAGGTCGTCGCGCGTCCCACCGCTGCGTACACCCATTATTTGTCCCGAGAGGCCTGACCTGGAGGGGATAGTGCAGAAGGCCTACTCCTACATCGCCGTCCCTTCACTCCCGGCTTCCTTGCTGGTCGTCACACCTCCAGCTATCATCCAGTGAGGTTATCCTGTGCACGTGTGGGAGCAGAGGGCCACTCATAACATCGCACGGTGGGTGCTCACTGAGGAGGGAGGCAACCCCCCCAGCGCCCCCTGGTTTGGCCACAATGTCTCTCTGCGCCTCCCTTTGGAGCAAGGGTCTTCAGCGGCTGAAGGCCTGCCACGTGGAGAAGGCCGCACTCCCGGCCTGGCTTGTGACCAAGGCCCACCACAGACCCTAGAGCCTCAAATCTCGGTATCCCAGGTGCCTCAAGACCGGCACCATCCCCAGTCTCGATGCCTCAGGAGGGCTTGGTGAGTGAGTCTGTTAAACAGGATGGGCCGCCTCGGCCCCCTGGCTCCCCCACTCCCGGCGGAGTCCCACAGTGCGTCGCAGTCTGTCAAGGGCCAAAGCGGGGGGCAATGCAGGGGTGCTGGTCACTCACCGTTGTCGTGAGCAGGCTGGCTGCGGCACTCTCCCGCAGGGCCGAGCTCCGCCTCCAACCGGGGCCCAGCAGAGCAGACCCGTACAGCTCAGCAGGGGCAGACCGCAGACAGCAGGCCACAGCCGTGCCCCACCACCTCCAAGCGCCGCGCCTGAGCACGCCTCCTCTCTGCCGGAGCCGGTCCTCGTTCCTGGGGGGGTGCTTGTGTCCCGCTCCTTCCGCTCCTCGTCTCTGTTCTCTTTAGGGCCCAGACGTGGCCCACAGAGCCCACTGCACAATCCAACGGTGCTCCCCGGGCGTTTGTGTCGGGGGCCCAGACTCCGTCTCTCGGGCCCGTCTGGGATCGCCTTCCTCCGGAATCACTTCGCCGTGCCCGGGGGGCTGCCAGTATCCAGTGCACTGCGTGCGGCTCCTCAGGCCCGTGAGAAACTAGGCCACAGTCCACATCTGCCGATTTCCCCCCCTCCGTCCGGAATGGCCCCAGGCACTTCGATTTGAGCCTCCGCCGCTCGGCCGCACCCTGGCCAGGTTGCGTCCCACACTGCCCGGTTGTGTACTAGCCCCCAGGGGTCTCCAGGAGCAAGCCGTCGGGCGCTACAATATTCTTTGTAGGGCGGCGGGACAAAGCAGTCGGAAAGCGCATCCTACCCACCGCCATCTTGGCCACGCCCGCCAATCTTTTTATATCCTCCTACCCCCAAGTCCATCCACCTCCAATCAAACTACATTGCCGCTTACTATGGCTCATAATAATCCAGTCCTCAGAAACTTACCACAGGAGGAGATACCGCCACCTGTATGCTTTGTGGGCATACTGGAAGGGTGGGAGAAGGATCAAAATATTGACAAATTCCTGAATCTTTCACTCAAGACCGTGACTTCACAATTATGCATGCCTATTGAGTTCCTGGCCATGTGTCTCCCCACACAAGATGCCCTCGAACGATGCTGGTCAACTTTAGGGATTACAGTATAAAAGAACAGATACTTACTAAAGCATTGCAGTCCAAAAGCTTCCAAACAGCAGACAACTATTTGTTTTCTTTTCTGATTTGTCATTATCTACCGCCCACAGGCATAAGGAATATAAGTCCGGGATTGACCAGTTCAGGAAAGATGGAGTGCAAGCAGGTCTAGTCCAGCAGATGAGGCTGAAGTTTATCCATATTTTCTCTTCAGTTCGCAAGCTGAAGACGTTCTTAATTCTTCTAAGAACTAAGATATGTAGCAGAAATTCTTTTTTTTTTTTGCTTGTACTGTATGTTTTTTATTACTGTATTACTATGAATCATGAAAATGTTTCATGGACATTTATACAAGGATTTTCGATGATGTAATGCAACGTAATTGCTTCATTGAAGTTGAGGTCTGCTCTCATTGGATGAGCGGTTATCCTTCCATCTCTTTCTCATACTCCTTGTGGGGGCAGCCAAGTTTCCTTGTTGTATTGCACATGCATTTCAGAATATCAAGAGCATTCAACATGAGTATTTCAAGAAAGTAATGTAATTGTCTTGCGGTGGCAGGGATTAGCCCCCACATGGTCACACGTGAGGATATGAGTAGCCTACAGCCAGACACCCATACCGCCCGAGATAGCACTCCATCACCAAGGCACTTATTCCTAGGGAGGGCCAATGGGGGCATGGTATGGGAGGCCATCTCTGGGTGGGGAGTGAGGGAGGGATGGGATCCTCAGAAATCATGACAGGTGGGGCCCAGGGAGGACCCATTGGGGAGGGTGGGTAGGTTGGGTGGGGGGAAGAGGGCAAACTTCATCAAAAAGAGGGAAAAAAGTAGAAAAGTCACAGTAGAATATTAAAAAAAGATAGCGACTAGATGTCGACAAGTGGGATTTTACTCAATACAATTGAGTAGTTCCCGTAAAGAAGAGAGCACTACAGTTTATGATGCTGTAGGGTTCCCGACCATTAAATTAAAAAGCCAAGATAAGCATGGTACCTAATCTTATAAAGGTGGCCTCCTGTAATGTCAATAATAAGATTAAGGGGCCGATTCCGATCTCAGCCGGTAGGGCTCCGAATCGGATTCGGCTTAACCGGATCCGATTCGGAGCCCTATTTCCCGACCGATTCGTACGCGCGTCCGGGCGAGCGAGTATGATGCGAATTCGCCGACCGACTCGTCCGGGCGTCCCGACCGCTCCGACCGACTCGTTCCCGGCTCGAACCGCACCGACCGACTCGCTCGGACTCGACTCGCACCGCGCAATGGAGACGTTCCCCGGCTGGGTAAGTACGATGCGCGCCGCGAGCAGTCCGACCGAGCCGCGCACTCCGGCTCGAAAGAGCAGTCGGAGCCGTACTTTGGGGGTCCGTGTCGGACCCCCCTGTACGCGTAGCCGTGCGAGTCGCACACAGGGGGGACCCATGGGTCCCCCCTACCTGTGCGTGTACGGCGCGAATCGCTCGCCGCGTACACGCTGTAGGGGGCGCCCTTGTCCGCCTCGCACCCATTGAGTCAATGGGAGCCCGCGTACGCGTTGTACGACCGGCTCCCATTGACTTCAATGGGAGTCCGATCGACTCGAGTCCGATGGCATACGTGCGCATCGTACTCGTTCGGTCGGGCTGCCAGAGTCCGATTCAGTCGGAAATCTCTCCGAGTCCGGCTCGGTCGGAGAGATTTCCGGCCCGAATCGGAATTGGCCCCTAAGTATCATCCAATATTGGCTTGGTTGAGAGCATCTAATGTGAATGTTATCCTTCTACAGGAAACTCACCTTAAATCTACATCTCTCCAGCCAAGTATTCTGCACTTCATTACCCATGTGTGTTTTTGCTTCGGCCAAAGCAGCAGTAAGAGGGGCGGCCATACTGATTTTCAGAGAGCTTCAGTGTTAAGTGTTCAAGGTGATAAGGGATCCGGGGGAGAGATGGATTTGAGTTCAAGTTTCGATACAACAACTCTTTGTTAATTTTATAAGTTATTATAGCTTTATAGAAGATAACATTACCGCTTCACAAGAAATATATGATTTTGCCATGGGATCAAAGGGGCCATTGTACTTAGGGGAGATTTTAGTATCATTCAAAATGTGAAACTTAACTACTCTCGAATTCATAAAAAACAAAATAAGACTAAAGTAGTTTGCTTTCTGACAAGGATGAAACAAGGACTCGCCTTAATAAATCTGTGGTGAGCGGAGTATCCTCAGGGCAAATCTTACATCTGCTTTTCAGAGCACTTCAACTCGGCTTTGTGCATTGATTTTGTTTTCAGTACTGCACTCTCTGCCCAAAAGTAAGGTGCAGTGGCGGCTCCTCTGCTAGTGCGAGAAGCAAAAACATAAAATGGTAAGTCATTTTATGTATCCTTTGCGGGCGGGGCTGCTCTGCTAACAGAGCAGGGGAGGAGTGGTTTGCCCACTCCTAAGTGCGCCATGACTGTTTGGTCAGCCATCGCGGGCCGCCCAAACTAGTCATGCGCACTTTCCCCTTCTCCATGCAGGCTATATTACAGCCTGCATGGAGAACATGCCCACCCCTCCAGCCCCTGGTTGAGTGCCATGTCACGGCATTCAGACCAATCACAACGCTGCATTACAGCATTGTGATTGGCTTAGGGGAGGGAGCCTGCCCGCTTCCTGTTTCTGGAGCGGAGAGCATGAGCAGAGACGCGGGACCCGGCGGAAAGGTAAGCTATTATTTATTTATTTTCACCATGCTCCCTCCCGCACGACCCCCACCCCACACGTCCCCTTCACACCCCCCCTGTGACTCCCCCGCGCCTGCACCACCACCCACATGCCATGCCAGCCGCAACTGGTAAGGTGGATATTCTAGCCAGTGCTTTTTCCGATCACTCTGTTTCCATTATCGAACTGATAATAGAACATCCTAGTAGAATCAACTCTAGATGGAGTTTTGGCAAATCTTTGCTTACTAATGGGATATGGGTGTAAATTTGAATTACGCTTTAGATGACTTTTTGGAAAGAACATTGGTACCGCTTCCTCCTTTTCTATATGGGGCGCTTCGAAAGCTTTCATTTGTGGAAAAACTTTGTCTTTCAAAGCACAGACTATTAAACAAAATAAAGCGAAAGCTATCCAATTATAATCTAATCTGCTTTAGATTTCTTAACTCTAGCCTTTATTATGTCAAATACACAAGCAGCCAGAGTAAAGTTAAGCCAAGTGCAGCAAAATGTAAAAGATAACTTCATAGCTGCGGAAATAGTGTATCAAAATATCTGTTTCTAAAAAAGCTATGAGGAAAGTGAACATGTAAGTCATTACCTAGCCTAGTCAGTAAGGAAAAAAAGAACGGTAGCATTATCAAATCAATTTTTGACGCTACTCAAATCAAAATAGTTACTTGGTCAGACTTAATTGGTCCAACCTTTCTCAAACACTATTCAGATGTCTCTGTAAATGAAGAACCTACACTAGAAAGTATCAATAATTTTTTGAAAACCACACTGATGCCCGTTTTATCGAACGATTTACAAAAAGAAGTCGTTGGAGCCATTACATTGGCTGAAGTGAAAAAACGCGATTAAAACGTCTTCGAATGCGAAAACATGCAGGAGTGAGGGTCTACCCGCAGAAGTGTACAAACGATTTACACAGCAATTAAGTAAGTATTTGGTTATTCTTTTTAATGAGATCCTTGAGCCTAAAGGCCCCTCCCCCAGCTCTTTCACTGAGGCAGTCATTGTAATTTTCTTCAAAAAGGGACAGCCATTGGAAAGTCCAGACTCATATCGTCCTATTAACCTTCCTAATTGTGATTAGAAAATCTTCACAAAAATAATAACAAGCAGATTGGCTCCACTAGCACAGATTTTGGTCCATCAAGACCAAAACAGCTTTCTTCCTACAAGATTGTTATCAACTAATACCAACTATTAACAACATGCTTAGTGCAAACCATTGACTATTATTCTGTTAATAAGACCAAGGCAGTCATTATTATGCTTGATGCAGAAAAAGCATTACCTTTAGTGCAATGGAGGTGCTATCTGCAATTTTGGTCAAGTTTGGGTTTTCACTAAGATTTGTCGACGTGCTGAGCAGTCTATATAAAAAGGCCTAAGCTAAAATCGTGATCAACTCTAAAGTAGTGGTCACATTACTACTAGATGTGGGATGAGGCAGGGTTGCCCTATGTCCCATGTTCTTTTCACGTTATTTATTGAGCCTTTTGCCTGTGCAAGATCCCAGGATTCTACCCCTGATTGATGGTTTGGCAAAGCTGAAATTGTTTGCAGATGACATGATAGTATATCTGGCTGCAGAAGAAAGTAACTCCAAAAGGCACTTGCCAGAATTGAGGAATTCACACGTATTAGAGGCTATCATAGAGTAAATCCTTCAAAATAGGAAGCCCTATTAGTTAATAGCTCCTCATCCATTTTGCTAATTGAAATGCGGGCACACTATTCCATGGCCCATTCTAAAGGTATTTGGGGATTTATGTTACAACGAATCTAATTTATCTATTTCGATTAAACTATACCTCAACTTTGATTAAAGTTCGTTAGCTACTGAATCTGTGGCAATCATTAGCCCTTTCTAGCATTGGTCGGGTCACTTTAATTAAAATGGTTATTCTTCCTTTATTTTCTATTTATTTTATCCATTGTTATGATCAAAGTCCAGCAGGTTCTTTTTGACAAATGTGATCAACTGATATGTTATTTCTTATGGCAGGGAAAAAACCAGGCACCAACTTAAAGACACTACAATTAGACATTGAAGAGGAAGGGTTGGCTCTTCCAAGAATCAAAATGTGCTACCTTGCTCGATTGGGGAACTCGAGCTACTACTCTCAGTATATTTTCCAACTACATTTATCTGAGCATGATGCTAAGAGAGGTTGGCGTTGAGCTCTTTATGTTTTTAAAAATACAGAGGCTGCCGAAGAGTACCAGGTACAAGACACCCCCATATTCTAGCTAATAGATTTGAGAAAGTTTGGCTGCAGTTTAAAGTGCCCTGGGCTCATTTATCTTTATAATTAAAGGACTGCTGCCAGCTAGGTCTACAGCTACACAAATCTGTCATATCCAACTGAGAAAGGACCAGATGTCCTCAGCTGGCAAGTTTAATAAAAGCGACATCAGTAATATCCTGGAACCCGATAGTTAATAATCATCGAGAAATAGCTTCTAACTTATGGTTGTTACATACAAATACAAAACTTTTTCAATGAGAGCAAAAAATAACTTTCCCAATTAGCTCAAAGTATAAGCAAAGCTTATTTAGTATCCCATCTCAAAGGTAAAGGGAATTAATATCGATTATTACATCTGAAACTGGGGGAAGAAGTAATACCTCCCTTGCTAAATCGTATTGCAACCCTTACAAATTGTAAGTTTGATCAGAACCGTTGGGGAATTTACAATCAAAGCTATTCGTCCTGCAAATTATAGTGGAATGTCTTTGTTCAGTAAGTGGATGCTGTATTGTACTCCGCATCTTATCCACAAGATGTACCCCGCAGCCTCAGCAGCTTGTTTTAGATGCACAAATACTGATTGGCTTCTTATATATGCTTCACTTGTCCCCGTCGTTATCACTTTTGGCATCAGGTGTTTGGATTTATCAATCGAAGGCTCCTGCCGGAGGCAGGAGAACAGAAGCAGGAGCCAAGAAAGCGCGGGACCCGGCCGGCGAAGGTAAATTAACTTTTTTTATTTTAATTTTAAATTAAACCACCCCCCCGCGTGACCATCCCCACCTCCCTGACCCTCCGCCCGCAAGTCATTTCGGCCGCGACTGTGTATAGTGTGACAGGGGGAGACAGTAGGAGGAAACTGCAACAATAGGAAATGTTGATCACCACTTTAAAAAAAAGTTGTCAGCCTGTTCCTGAAAGCTGAAGATTCCTGCAAGCTGGGAAGAAGGTGATCTTAGCTCAGCAAACCTTTTTCTGATGCCATTCTTATAAAAACTACATCTCCCGCCCCTCTCCATCGCTGGATCCACACCTCCCAGGGGACTACCATATGTCAAGTATTCCTCCTGAAAGTCATTCAATATTGTATCCCAGTAAGTTGCAATGGGGAATTTCTGGAGGCATAAGGTCTCATCTTTGTGCAGGGTGATGCTCTCAGCCTTGGCCCATACCAGTAGTGAACAATGCCAGGCTAGCTGAGGAGGCGGGTCTGGGGCTCTCTACCGTCTCGTGATCAGCGCTTGGCCACCAGCAGCCCTAAGGCTAAAAATCGTGTAGTCACCCTATGCCATTTACTTCTAGGAAAGAGGTGCAATACGCACTCCTCCAAGTTGTGCGCCATGGTGCGCTCAGTGCAATAAGCCAGGGAGGGACTGATGAATCGCCAACACGATGTAAGGCAGAGCAAGGACCACATCATGTGCAGCAATTCTGCACTCACAGCATGACATCTAGGGCAGGCCACATCAGTGCGGTGGAAATATCGGTTAATCTTTTCTGGGGAAAGGTATGCTCTTTGCATAACGTAATACTGGATTAAGCAAAAACGGGCATTTTGGGGAACCCTTGCAGGGCTTTCTAAAATTGCAGCCCATTCTTTTTCCGGGCATGGGCGGATCAGATCTGTCTCCCAACGTTGTCTTAAAGGGACGAGTGACACCACTGCGTGCTGATGCAGCAAAGTCGCGAACCATTTTGTAAGATGCCTACCTGTTCCCATCACATGCAAGTACTGAACAGTAAGATGGGTCTGGTGCTCGCACGACATGTCCCCCCATCAGCGTCCCAGAGCAGCGAGCGTGGAGGTATATAATACAAACTGCCCTGGGTGCAGCTCGTCTTCCTCCGTCAATGTATCGAAGGGTATCAGGACTCCTTCACGGTAGAGATCACCCAGTGTGTGGAGGCCAGCTTCCCTCCACAGGGACAGTTCAGCAGCCAAAGTGACACTCAGACTATGGGGAGTACCCATAAAGGTAGCGCTGGTGCTGACAGAGTTGTCAGTCGAGTAAGGTACAAACTTCTGCGGTACGAATGGTAAGCGACTCCAAGCAGTAGAGAGTCCGGCAGACGGCCGCGAGTGCAAGGATGGAACAGCGCAAGCAGCCTCTTGAGTGTCCAAGATGGGTAGTGCGTGGCTGTCTTTTCAAGATGCGATCCCGCCAGCCACCTATTGCAATTGGGAGGCAAGATAATATTGTTCCATGTTAATAACAGCCAGACCTCCCTGATCAGTGGGCAGATTCAATTTGGCCAATATAATGGATATCGTGCGTGCACAGCTAGAATTATCTGAAAAAGGTTACCAAATGTTACAGTGCTCCCTGGGTATCACTCTCTGAACCAGAGTGTATCGATAAATAAACTGAGTTGCATCCCCATGAACGTGGGGTATGTCCCCTGGGCACTGGCCAACAGTCCTCGTATGAGGCTCCAAATGTTCAATGAAAACAATAATCCAAGCGTTTCAAATCAGTATCAAGTTGTATTGTTCCTTCACAACACAATGACTTCACAGAGAAAATTAAACTCCATTTCCCAGAATGCATCAATCGTAAATCACAAATCGTAAACTTCACATATCCCAATGCATTTCGGCCGGCGTGGCCTTCATCTGGGGACAATCTGAAAAATGTAGAAGGACGCATTTCAATATACAAGAACCACGGGGTTTTAGTGGTAGTGTGCCTGTGAAAGGTGAATGGTGAAATGCAACAAGTAAACAAACGTGAGCTGAAAAGGACATGTACACCACATGAAATCTGAGTGAATAAAACAACCGGGGCTGTGAAAACTCATCATTGATAAGTAACACGATAACATTGGCGTACTTAGAAGGTGGAGTGAACAGAACGGAAACCGGTCATGGTACATGTTAGTAGACGAAAATTCCCTTAAGGGGCTGTGATGGTCAAATGAAAAGTCACGAGTGAACACGATAAGCCCGATAAAGTAAATGGATAAATGCAATAAACAAATAAACAACGCCTCAAGTGGCAATCGAATCATGCTCGGATAACATGGTCACTTACTCGTGAAGCTGAATACATGTGAGTGAAGGTCATAGCGCGAGTAGCGCGTTCGCTGAGTAAATCAGAAGTGCTCAGTGCTTCGGTTTAAATGCTATGAACGGCGACTCATGGAGGTGAAAATAGGACCAAAATGTGCGCGGGAGTTATCAAAAGTAACGACGGACTAATTGTGTTTAAGCAGTGAAATTAGTGGAAATCCCGATAGAAAAGGACGGCCATATTGTCCCTATGATGTTGAAGTGCATAATCAAATGAACACGGTGAAAAAGGATAAGAATCATACAACTAAAACTGCAAACAATGATGATAGATGATAAGAAATGTGAGGATATTGGGAGTAAACATGAAAAAGGAAAACAGGAAACAATATATATACAGTAATGAACTCTGAGGTCAGAAAATAATAAATAACATAAGAATACATAGGAAGGGGCGTGGCCAAGACCCGAACCGAGATGGCCGCCTAAAGAGGGAGCTCCGTCGTAGCTGATCTCCCCACGACTATCCGCCACACAAATCCGAAACCCGAAGGTCGGGAATTGCACCGGAACGATAGCGGAAGACATTGTGCCGGGCGCGAGGGCCGAGCTCCGCCTGAAATAGACACTGCGACCCTCGTGAGAGAGGGGCCTGTGAAGCCGGGGGCTCGATTTTCGAGACAGGCCGCCGGAGCGCACCACAGCCTTGGCCTCTACCACCTGGGGCTGACGGATCGGCGCGGTGCCATATGCGGACCGGGCGAGCGGCTGAGACCTGCGGGGGCGCTGGCTGTGATTGAACCAGGAGGCGGATACAGCCTGAACGGAGAGGTGAGGTGGCAGGAGACCCCATTAGCGAAAGCACGGGACGTGAGGGAGGCGACTGACCATCATTTGGGTCAAAGAATATAGTCACACTGCAACGAGGGCCCACAGACAATCTAAAGCCGGGGGCTCGATTTCCGTGACAAACCGCTGCACTCTAGTGCGCCCTCGTCTCTCTATATCCGTGCATGCTGGGACCAGTGCGGCGCCGGGGACTGTTTGTGACGGTGCGGGGATCCAGCGGAAGCGCCGTGGACAGTGGTGTCCCTGGCACGAGAGTTGCCGGAAGATTGGTGCAGACTGGAACACCGGGTTCATCACCCTCTGAATTTTTCGCATCCCGTTGCGGGGGCGATTAACTGCCCTCCCCCATTGATCCGTGATACGAGGGGGAGACGGGGATCTACTGGAGCTGTGTGAAACCCTGGATGGTGGCCTTGAAAGCAACAGCCTGCCTGCACGCCCTTGTCGCGGATGGACGGCGCCCAGCTGGGAATGAGGCAGCGGCTTTGCGGCCCGTGCTGCGGTCGCAGGACATCGGACTGAAATTCCGGACGCCCGGGGCCCGGGGCATGGTGAACGTGACGTCTCCCTCTCCCTGGCTTGGGTGCCGCTGATTTCGGTGAGACAGGCGGTGAAGGGCGCCGGTGTCAGTGACCGGGCCACGGCTCAAGAGAGAGCCAAACTTGGACATCTCCAGGGACACAGTGAGTGTCACTAAGCAGACATGGAGAAGGGCAAGGCGGCAAGTGCCAGGGGCTCTAAGGCGGTGCAGTCCAACAAATTGGATCGCTACACCCTCCCTAAAGACGTGATCCAACGCCGTCAATCCAGAGACAGCCCCGCGAGTGAACAAGGTGGGGAAGACCAGGAGCTGTCCCTGAGGGATGTCATGGATGCCATCTCCAGTGTAAAAACCTCTCTGGAACACAAAATGGACACAATCGCCATAGAGGTTAACTTAATCCGAGCAGACCTGTCTAAACTCAGCGACAAAGTCAAACAGGTTGAGATTACCACCTCTAGCTTGGTGGGAGACGTGGCACAGATCCAAGAGGAAATGCAGGAGATGCGGACATTCCGTGTGGCGACTGAGGTAAAGCTGGATGACTATGAAGGGCGGCTGCGTCGCAATAACCTACGGATCCTAGGAGTGCCGGAAAAAGCGGAAGGGCAGTCCCCAGACCTCTTTGTGGAGGACCTTATCCTGCACCAACTGCAGCCCAAGGGTCTCAGCAAGTTCTTCGTCATCGAGCGGGCCCACAGGGTTCCCGGAGGCCGCCCAGGCCGGGGGCTCCGCCTCGCCCGTTGTTAGCTAGAGTGCTAAATTTCCGCGATCGAGATATAATCCTCCAGAACGCCAGGGCCCGACCTGGCCTCCGCTACGAGAATGCAGACATTTCTTTCTTCCCGGACTTCACACAGCGAGTGCAGAGACAAAGGAGGTCCTTCCTCCCTGTTAAACGAACACTGAGAGACCAAGGTTTCAAGTACGCCATGCTATTCCCGGCACGTCTCCGGGTGGAGGCGGGGGGAAGGGCCTGGTTCTTTGAGCGGCCGGAGGAAGCGGCGGAGTGGCTGGACTCACACTCGAATAGGGGGAAGGACGGCAGCGGAGCTGCGGAGGTGGAGGCCTCTCAACAGCGTGAGCAAAAGGACTAAGAGAAATATAAGCTCTCCGTGGAGCGGACGCTCTCCTCTGAAGCCCTGAGACAGGTAACGGGCGGGGTGAGGGCCGAACTCCATCACAGTGGCCCCCCGGCCCTCGGTCTCTACCCAGATTTGTGGTGCATGACTCTCTGAGGGACTTTCATACTTATTGACTGGGGAAGGTCAGCTAACTGGTATGGCATGCCCCCACGTTTACTACTTTTAGTGTTCGTTCAGGGCGACAGGCACTCTGCAGAGTTTTTATGGGCAGTTCTCCGCTCACAGTGCAGGGAAGCAGGGTGGGGGTAGTTGGGAGGGGGTTTCATATTTTTATGTTTGTATTGTTCTTGAATTGTTATTTCAATTTTATTTTGCAACAGAGGAGCCTGTAATTTTGAACTAATTAATGGGTGCACAAGGGGGAGACATTAAGATATTGAGTTGGAATGTTAACGGACTGGGAGACAAGATCAAGCGTAGTGTAGTCCTCCAGTATATCAAACGCCACGCCCGGATGTCGTCCTACTACAGGAAACACATCTCATTGGTAACAAATGCAAGGCAATGCACAGATGGGGATACAAAATGGTGGCCCATGCAGGATTCACCTCGAGTTCAAGGGGGTGGGCGTCATGATGAAAAACTCCTTTCCCCTGACTGTGAGCGCCACGTGGGTGGACGACCGAGGCAGATATGTGGGGGTGTCGGGCATGTGGGAGGGGCGAACCATCACATTTATGTCAATCTACGTCCCACCGGGACTACAGAACACAACATTTATAGACCTGAGCTCTATCCTACTCACTATCCCAGAGGGCCACTTGATTGTAGGGGGTGACTTTAATGCAGTAGTCTCTGGCACATTGGACCGTTATCCCCGCGAGACATGGGGCCTTCTGGTCAATGGTTACCCGACTTCCTCAATTCCATGGGACTGGTAGACGGGTGGAGAACATATCATCCAGAACAGCAGCAATATACCTTCCACTCCGGTGCGCACAATAGTCTCTCCCGGTTGGATTACTGCCTAGTTCCGGCAACACAGGCCCACTGCATACAGGACATCAAACACTTAGCTAGAGGCATTTCGGACCACTCGCCAATATGGACACATATAGCCCTTAGTCGTTCCACGGTGGGCAGGATCGCTCCCATTAACCCCTGGTATCTAAAAAACCCCAAAACTCGAAACGAATTAGTGAAAGCTATGGACACCTATTTCTTGGATAATGAGGGTTCTGTTTCCTCACCTCAGATACTGTGGGAAGCATTCAAGACGGTACTCCGAGGCCAGGCACTGTCATTGATCTCCGGAGTTAAGAAAGACAATCGTAAAGAAGTGATCGACATTGAGTCCGAAATCAGTGCCCTGGAGGGAGACCCTGAACTCGGAGCCACGCCAGAAAAGCTCCACCTGTTGAGCCTAAAACAACATGAATACAAGGCCTTAGTGACAGACAGGGCGAGGGCAATGAGCAGGGAGCAGCTAGGCAGGGTCTATGACCTTGGAGATAAAGCAGGGAAACTTATAGCGTGGCTCGACAAAAAGAGCACGCGAATAGGCTGGTGCCGGAACTTAGGGTTGAGGGAGAGGGGCCCATCACGGAGCCACAAACCATAGCGGACAGATTTGCTACTCACTTCTCCGCGGTATACAAAACTGTAACCCCACATTCCGAAGAAGACTCACAGGAACTACTGCGTGACATTAAGCTCCCCCGACTCACTTTAGAAGACCGTCAGTATATGGACAGCGACCTGACAATAGATGAGATTGGGCAAGCAATTCGCGCTTTGAAGTCAGGGAAGGCACTCGGTCCTAATGGAATTCCTATTGAGCTATACAAACTTCGGCCAGATAAGCTGGCACCATACCTGAAGGCCATGTTCGAGGAGGCCAGAGAGGGCGGGGTGCTGCCTAGGGAGCAAAGGCTCGCGACCATAGTGACAATCCACAAAGAGGGCAAGGCCAAAACCGAATGCGCATCATACAGACCCATCTCCCTTCTGAACGCCGAACCCAAAATATTGGCCAAATTATTGGCCACGCGCTTAGCCAAAATAATCAGCGGCCTGGTTCATCCGGACCAATCTGGATTTATGCCGCATAGGAACACGGCACTAAACCTGCGCAGATTGCATGGAGTGGTGAGTAGAGCACACACTATTCAAGAACCAGCGGTGGTTGTGTCCTTAGACGCCACCATGGCATTTGATACTATGGAGTGGCCCTATTTGTGGGCAGTCTTGGCCAAACTGGGCTTTGGGCCTAACTTTATCCAATGGGTACGTCTTCTGTACAGTGACCCCTAGCCCAAGTGGTAGTCAATAACAAACTTTCTGCAGCCTTCCCACTTAGCAGGGGAACCCGCCAGGGATGTCCGCTCTCGCCCCTCCTCTTTGCCCTGGCCCTTGAACCTTTTGCTGCATGGATCCGAGGTGACCCAAGGATAAGAGGACTGAAATGGTCCCCGGACTGGGAGGACCGCATTTCCTTATATGCGGACGACATCCTCCTTTATTTAGCCTCGCCGAAGCACTCCCTGGTGGTGATACTGGATATACTGGAGGTCTTTGGCAGATTTTCTGGCTTCACCGTAAACTGGAATAAGTCCCTGTTATATGCCCTTAGTGGTGACCCACCTCTTCCCCCAGGAACTGTCCAATACAGATAAACACAATCGGGTTTAAATACCTAGGCATATTTGTTTCCCTAGATGCCGCACTTCGATACGAGCGGAATCTCCTTCCACCCCTTCGCAGACTCCAGAAGGATATTGCTAGTTGGAAAACACTCCCCTTTCGCTTTTGGGTAGAGCAGCCCTTTTAAAATGATGTCCCTCCCTAGGTTTCTATATATCCTACAGAACACGTTGGACCCTGTCCCAGCTCACTACTTCAAAGAGATTGAGAACCTCCAGCGCACTCTGCTGTGGGAAGGAAAACCTCGCATTGCTTTAACTAAACTCACCCTATCGTGGTATGAAGGAGGCATTAGCCTTCCCGACATTAAAAAATACTATTGGGCAGCACATCTTGCTGCCGTTAACCACGGCACCTACGGTCGCCCAGATGACCCTGGCTATGCTATGGACAGATGGCTCCTCCCGGGAGGGACGTATGGTAGAGCACTATACTCAAGGCCTGGACGGCTTGCCCTAACTGGACCCACTGCGCACACCGTTCAAGTTTGGCACAGCGCAACTACCTCACTGGGGTGGGGCAATACATTGACACTAGCCACTCCACTGTGGGACTCAGAGAAGCTAGGTAGTCTGTGGAAGACGAAAGGGTTTGACAGGTGGGACCTAATAGGAATCTCACACATCAAAGATATGTTGGGAACCAGCGGGATCAAACTCTTTGTAGACCTCCAAAATGAATATAAGCTGGCAGACACTGAACACTTCCGCTATGTACAAATCGTGCACTCACTACGTATGCACCTGACACGATACTCCGTCCCTCCCGACGCTTCACCACTGGAAGATAGAATACTAGACGGGTCACTACCCGAGAAAACCATTTCTCTCATATATAAGAAGTTAATCAACAATGGGGAAGACCAGCTCCAAACACTGCGGGAGAAGTGGACACGGGACGGGATTGAATTGGATGAGGAGGATTGGCAGGAGGCGATATCCTCTCCCAGGGTGGTAGCCATATCAGCGCGTCTCAGATTAGTCCAGCTTAAAATCCTACACAGGATTTACATGACTGGGCCTCAACTAGTACACATGGGAAGGGAGATAAGTGGGGAGTGTAGGAGGAACTGTGGGCACACAGGAACATTTCTACATATTCTTTGGGAGTGTCCAGTCATCAGCACATTCTGGCGCAGGGTTCAGGGTGTCATCAACTCGGTACTCTCGATCTCGCTTCGCCCTGAGGTGAGACGCTGCCTCCTGAATATCTGGGAACCTACTGACTTGAATACAGCCCAGACACAATGGTCCACACTGGGATTCATGATAGCAAAGAGGAACATTGCGCAGCGATGGGGAGTAGAGCAATCTCCCACAATAGAAGCCTGGGAGAGGGATCTAGACTGGTGCATGTATAGGGAAAAAACGGTGTACATGGCCAGGGGTTGCCCGAAAAAGTGGTCCCGTGTATGGGGCTCTTGGAATATATATCGAGGAGACATATGCTCACCGCCTCGCTGTATTGATATTACAGACCCGCCCTCACCGTAGCATTCCTCATTTCCTGTAATTATGTACAATGATTTTCCTCCCCCAGGATACCTCATGCCCTTAAGTGATTGACTCCTCTGTAATGTATTATTGTATTTATGTTTGTTTAATAAAAAGAAATATAAAAAAAAAAGAATACATAGGAAACTAATGAAAGGATGAGTGGATAAATTAAATGAAATGAAAAATAAACAGGAGAATAGAAAAAATCTTAAGGAATGAAAATGAAGTTACAGAAATGACATGAGGTTACAAAGCTTGAAAGAGTAAAAATGACATAAGTCCAATGAGAGATTAATCATAGATAACATTGAAACTCCATGCGTTCATTCATCCCGTAGGGTTTCAAAGAGTTCAGGAGACGGATCCAATGGTTCTCAAGATGTAATAGATAATTGTGATTATCTCTTCCTTTGCAATGGTTTCTAACACACAAAATTTAAGTTGGCTGATATTATGCCCAGCTTCTAAAAAGTGACAAGCTACTGTGGACTTCAATTGTTTGGTTCTAATGTTACTTTTGTGTTCATTTATACGTATTTTTATCTTTCTTTCGGTTTGCCCTACATAAGTTTTTCCACAAGAGCATTTCAATAGATACACCACATTCGACGTGTAACATGTAGCTGTCACTTTTAATTTGATTCTGTGTCCCTTCATGGGATGCGTGATTTGGGACCCGGTTATAATGTTGTGACAATTATTGCAGTTCCAACATGCAACTGTTCCTTTGTGGGTGATTTGATTCAATTGACTAATGGGATTTTTGATGATCTCTCCCAAATTCTTTCCCCTGGTGTAAGCAAAAATATGTTCCTGCTCAAAGATGTGGTTGAAATCTGGTTCTAACTGTAATATCGACCAACCAGTGTTTTTTAATGATCCTTTTGAAGGGACCACTCAACAAAATCAGTCAAATCTCTATTAATGAAGATGAAACAGTTGTATTGTGCACCGTTGATGTAAAATCATTATACACATCCATCCCACACCAATTGGGCATAGAGGCCATAGAACATGCTTTGTTACACACTGATTATGATGATGGCGTGAAAATATTCCTCATGGAATTGTTACAATTCACTCTATTACACAGCTATTTTAAATGGAAAAGCGACTGGTTTTTACAGAAGACCGGAACTTCAATGGGTAATTGTGCGGCCCCATCATATGCTAATATCTTTATGAGCTGCTTTGAAGAGAAATACTTTTTGTCAGTACCTAAATGGAAAGCACATCTCAAGACATTCGTGAGGTTCATCGATGATATTTTCATCCTATGGAATGGCTCAGCCACAGAACTCACTGAGCAACTTGTCAAACTCAATCAGTTAGATGGAAGGATTCAATTCACCCACGAGATTCAGGAAAAGTCAATCAACTTCTTGGACGTGAGAATTACTAAGACCGCTACAGGTTTTGAAACAGATCTCTAAAGAAAGGAAACGGATAGAAACAACACCCTCCTATATGAAAGTTTTCATCAACAGTCACTGAAACATCATATGCCTTATACACAGCTATTAAGGGTGAAAAGAATTGTATCAAATCCAGAGACTGGTGTTGAACGCATTAACAGCATGTTACAACGATTCAAGGAACGTGGTTATCCGGAACACATATTGATGCAAGCTCAAACCCGCTGTGCACTCAAAACTAGGAATGAATTGTTAATACCAAAAGGGAAACCTGCACAAAACTGCATGACTGTGGTTTCCAAATTTTCGACGATGAGTGGTCCCTTCAAAAGGATCATTAAAAAACACTGGTCGATATTACAGTTAGAACCAGATTTCAACCACATCTTTGAACAGGAACCTATTTTTGCTTACACCAGGGGAAAGAATTTGGGAGAGATCATCAAAAATCCCATTAGTCAATTGAATCAAATCACCCACAAAGGATCAGTTGCATGTTGGAACTGCAATAATTGTCACAACATTATAACCGGGTCCCAAATCACGCATCCCATGAAGGGACACAGAATCAAATTAAAAGTGACAGCTACATGTGACACGTCGAATGTGGTGTATCTATTGAAATGCCCTTGTGGAAAAACTTATGTAGGGCAAACCGAAAGAAAGATAAAAATACGTATAAATGAACACAAAAGTAACATTAGAACCAAACAATTGAAGTCCACAGTAGCTTGCCACTTTTTAGAAGCTGGCCATAATATCAGCCAACTTAAATTTTGTGTGTTAGAAACCATTGTCAGATGCGAAGGAAGAGATAATCTCAATTATCTATTACATCGTGAGAACCATTGGATCCGTCTCCTGAACTCTTTGAAACCCTACGGGATGAATGAACGCATGGAGTTTCAATGTTATCTATGATTTATCTCTCATTGGACTTATGTCATTTTTACTCTTTCAAGCTTTGTAACCTCATGTCATTTCTGTAACTTCATTTTCATTCCTAAAGATTTTTTCTATTCTCCTGTTTATTTTTCATTTCATTTCATTTATCCACTCATCCTTTCATTAGTTTCCTATGTATTCTTATGTTATTTATTATTTTCTGACCTCAGAGTTCATTACCGTATATATATTGTTTCCTGTTTTCCTTTTTCATGTTTACTCCCAATATCCTCACATTTCTTATCATCTATCATCATTGTTTGCAGTTTTAGTTGTATGATTCTTATCCTTTTTCACCGTGTTCATTTGATTGTGCACTTCAACATCATAGGGACAATATGGCCATCCTTTTCTCTCGGGATTTCCACTAATTTCACTGCTTAAACACAATTAGTCTGTTGTTACTTTTGATAACTCCCGCGCACATTTTGGTCCTATTTTCACCTCCATGAGTTGCCGTTCATAGCATTTAAACCGAAGCACTGAGCACTTCTGATTTACTCAGCGGACGCGCTACTCGCGCTATGACCTTCACTCACATGTATTCAGCTTTACGAGTAAGTGACCATGTCATCCGAGCATGATTCGATTGCCACTTGAGGCGTTGTTTATTTGTTTATTGCATTTATCCATTTTCTTTATTGGGCTTATCGTGTTCACTCGTGACTTTTCAT
Source organism: Calotriton arnoldi (assembly GCA_963921515.1). Lineage (NCBI taxonomy): Eukaryota > Metazoa > Chordata > Amphibia > Caudata > Salamandridae > Calotriton > Calotriton arnoldi. The sequence continues at coordinate 743,361 of CAWUFW010001160.1, forward strand.
TTGACCATCACAGCCCCTTTAGGGAATTTTCGTCTACTAACATGTACCATGACCGGTTTCCGTTCTGTTCACTCCACCTTCTAAGTACTCCAATGTTATCGTGTTACTTATCAATGATGAGTTTTCACAGCCCCGGTTGTTTTATTCACTCAGATTTCACGTGGTGTACATGTCCTTTTCAGCTCACGTTTGTTTACTTGTTGCATTTCACCATTCACCTTTCACGGGCACACTACCACTAAAACCCCGTGGTTCTTGTATATTGAAATGCGTCCTTCTACATTTTTCAGATTGTCCCCAGATGAAGGCCACGCCAGCCGAAATGCATTGGGATATGTGAAGTTTACGATTTGTGATTTACGATTGATGCATTCTGGGAAATGGAGTTTAATTTTCTCTGTGAAGTCATTGTGTTGTGAAGGAACAATACAACTTGATACTGATTTGAAACGCTTGGATTATTGTTTTCATTGAACATTTGGAGCCTCATACGAGGACTGTTGGCCAGTGCCCAGGGGACATACCCCACGTTCATGGGGATGCAACACAATTTGGCCAATACCACTTGACATCGGGAGCCATTCCAAATAAACTCCCTCATGGCGCGCTTGAACTGCATGAAAGAAGGGGGTTGCGATATAATGTGGCAAGTTAGTGAAATAATATAACAGTCACAGCAGAACCACCATCTTCAACATGTTATCTGACCCATGACTGACAGGGGAAGAGTGCGCCAAAAGGCCATCTGGGATCAAATAGCGGTCATAGCCCTGCCAGGGTTACCATCAAGCAGATCAGTGGGTTTGTGATACATTCTGATCCCAAGATATCAGAAGGAGCTGGCTTGCCACACGATGGGAGCTCCGCAGAGCGTCAGGACAGGATCAGGGCATGTAGACATGAATGGGCACAAACAGGACTTTGCCCAGTTCACTTTCAGGCCTGAGATAGCAGCGAAGTCGGCAAATGTGTGGGCCAGGGCAGCAGTAGTCAACCTCAGGTTTCAGAGGCAAAGAAGAAGGTTGTCTGCGTAGAGGGATATAATGTGCGTATTGTCTCCCAGGGCAATGCCCCAGTCAGCACCCCGTGCACGAAGAACAGCTACCAGCGGTTCTATGGCCAGGGAAAAAGCAGAGGGAATAGTGGGCATCCTTGATGGGTGCTGCGACATACTGGAATGGGGTCTGATATGTAGGAGCCCGTCTTCACCCTGGCCACGGGTGCAGTGTAAAGCAAGCGCACCAACTGAATGAACCGGGGTCTGAGTCTGCAATGAAGCAAGGCGGCAAAGATGAAATCCCATCCCAGGGAGTCAAAGGCCTTCTCCAGGTCAAGCACAAGACAGGTCGAAGAAGGCGAGTGATCTGTGGAGTATGCAGCAACGATAACCTGGGACCGACACGGCCCCCGGGTTTTGAAATCTAAACACAGTTAGGGGAGAGGAACAATCCCTTTCCGTTGCACAGCTCCCCTTCGCCACACACAGATCACCAATACGACATCCGGGCAGCACCCGCCTCAGCACGATAGGGAGACTGGCCCACTGTGCTGTTCTCTCTGCAGCAGCAGGCAGGGGCCCCGGCCGGCGCATTATTTGTGTGGCAAAAGGGCCCCAAGCCCGTTTCAGAGGTGGCGGCAGGTGAAGCGACCCCAAGTCCGATAATAGGCACATCTGCCAGGCCCAAGCAAGCTATGCGGCCTGCCCAACAGCCGTCAGACACCAGGGCCTCGCTAGGGCAGGGTTTTACAGGCCTACTGCCTGCTGCAACCCACATAAACCATCATGCATGTCGCCACGAGCAGGGGTCCTGGGCCCGACCCCACCCTCGTGCTTCCGCTCACTCATCAGGCAGTAAGTCGCATGGGTCCAATCCCGCATGCAGCTTGGCAACTCCCAGCTCCGGCCAACATCAGAAGAGAGCCCTTCACGCTGCACGGGGCACCGTCACCTCTGTCTCCCGCTCAACATAAACCTGGGCCCGACATGGCCCAAGGTCTCCAAGGCAATGTGCAGCCAGGGGAAAGGAATGATACCCTCCACCATGAAGCTCCCCCCAGCTGCACACAGACCACCGTAGTCAGGTCTGGGCCACGCCCGCCTCAGCCCAACAGGGAATCTGGTGCACTATGCTGCTCCTCCTAGCAGCAGCAGGTGGGGCCCCAGCCGGTGCAGCACTCGAATGTCCAAAGGGCCCCCAAGCCCAGCTCAATGACGGTGACAGGCGATGCAGTTCGAATCCTAGAGTTAGGCAAGACCATCCGGCTTGCTCCCCCACCGGCCACGCCACCTCGTAGTAGGCCGGGCCGCGCCGCTCCCCTACCTCCTATTATCGCAGCAGGGGAGCCAGCAATGCAGAGGCAGGAGGGAACACCATCGGGGCAATGCAGGAGCCAAATGGGACAAACCAGACCTGTTGATGCAGTCGCCAGCCAAGGATCAGTGGCGGATAACGGGGCAGGCAGTCAGAGCCTCGCTAGATCACGCCCGTCATCTTGGCTCACTAGCCACACCCCCAACCTGATGGTTAGTTCTTATTCTCTCATTTACCTAAATTGACTTCCACTTGTAATTTAGTTATGACTTCCAAGGTCTAAGACAGGGCAGTGCCCTAATCCATTGCTCAGGGTGCATGATAACTTGGGCCAAGTAATGTATCAGGCTTCACTAACTTTGGAACGAAGAATCTACTTGGAGTGAAACTCTTTTACATGTCTCCCCACCCTCCACCAATGACCACATGCACAAGGATATAAAGACAAGAGGTAGAAGCAGAGAGCAGGGAACGGGATATGAAAGGAAACAGAGACACGGGACTCCAAACTCTTCCTCATCACTTCAGGGCGTGAAGGTCATCTGAAGATGATAGTTGATCTCACCAAGATAAAGATATCTTAAATAAACTGTCATTTAGAACATGAAGCCTATCTGATTGTAAATGGACATACCTTAGCTATAGCTTTTTAACCAACTCTCTGTACTTTGACATGAAAAACTGGTAATTCCTGAAATCTCAAGCTTCGTCACTATGCACACACTTTTGTGGATGATGAGCATACTTTCTACTTGACATGTGTAGAATCTGTATATGACATTTGTTTTACATATGTGTGTATATATATATATATATATATATATATATGTATATATATGCAAAGAACAGGAGTCACCGCCGCCGCTCCACATGCCCCGGGTGCCTTCTCGAGCGGTGGTGAGCCGCTAATGATTTGAAGCACAACAGCGAACCAATGATGTGTCAGCCGACACAAACGAGAGCACTCTCGAGAATTTGTGCGAATATTTTCTTTATTGGTGCAAAACCTCCCCAGCACTGACAGCCGCGTTTCGCCACTCCGGCTTTTTCGATGTCAGTTAGTTTTTTACAACAACCACCATTTTAAAGTGAAAAAAAGTGCTTGTCAATCAAAAAAATGGTAAACACAGAAGATGGCTTCATTAAATTCATACATGAAAGTATCTGTTTTGTGGCGGCCATCTTGAAACCTATCGCGACAAAAATTAAAACTATGAAATCACATTAGGTAAAGTCCTCATAGTTGTAACAAAAGACTGTATAAAATGTATAATATATATATATATACACATGTATGCATATATGTGTGTATATATGTACCTTTGGTGCCGTTAGACGAATCTTCACAACATTTTTAAAACTAGCTTGCCCTTCACTTCAAAGTTTCGGGGTGATTTATTAAGCGGGGGCCAAGAAGAAGGGGGGGTCCCAAAACACGTTTTTCCCATGCAAGTTTCCATAGTGATTTTAGACACGACTACAGCCCGAACCACTGGACGAATTTACACCACATTTGGCAGAAAGGTAGATCCTGGTCCAGAAAGAGCCCTTTTCATAATTTGGTGTTAATCTGTTTAGTATTTTTGGAGATATTAATGATAAAAGATTTATGTATATCTAGGGAAGCGACTGCTCCCTGGAGCCGACAGATCTCATGATGAGATCTGATTGACTGCCACCACTTCAACCAGGAAGTGGTGGCGGCCACCTTGGAACTCAGATTGAGCTGAGTCCAAAGAAAAAATTCAAAAAAAATAAGCATAAGGGGGTAGGGTAGGAATACCCTTACCACGTAGGCCTGGTGGTGGGGTCCCACTGGGACCATGCCTGGGGCCAAAAATGTTTTTTTTTTAAATTTGCTGCAAATATACAGAGGATACACGCATATGTGTTTTTTCATGCTCCCCAGATAGGCCAGGTCCCGGGGGAGGGTGGGAATTTATAGATTTTGGGGAGGGGGTGCGCATGACCCCCTCCCCGGGCCCATTTTAGCCCGGGGACCCCATCCCCCAGACCCAGCCTTTGAAATATATTGGGAGGGAGGCACTTGGCCCACCTTCCTAGGCCGATTTTGGCCCCAGGAACCCCATTCCCTGGTGCAAGTTGTCCCTTCTCGCACAAAAACAATCACCCCTACAAAGCAGACACCCTTGCACCATGGCACAAGGGTGCCTGCGTTGGCGCATGGCAGCCCATTGTGCGCCAGCACAGGGGAAAAGGACAGGCATGTGCCCTATCTCATAGATACGGCGGATTCCTGCCCTTTTCGTTTGACGCAGGGCAGCGCAGCAAGATTCTTTGTGCTGCTGCCCTGCGCCAAAACCTCATAAATGATGCCCTCTGTTCAAGAGATGACTTTGCAGCACTACAATAGAAAGTGCCACGGATATTCAGTATTCCAAACGTGATGTGACCAAAATAGGACAATGCATGGTGATCCTGGAAGATAAAAGTGGCGTTAAAGATGAAGAACTGGATCACCAGAGGTGTGAACATTTAGCGCTCCAGGAACCAAATCTTGAACTACCCTAAGCCTGGGCGTAGTTCGCGGAGTTTTGCTACGCAGAACTCCGCGAAGTTGCAAAAAAGCTCAGCGAAGTTCGGCAAGTGGCGGAGTGTAGTGCAAACTGCTGTTCGCGCTGGTCTTCCTGCCGCTCGGGTAGAAATTCTACCCGAGCCGGCAGCTCGCGCTCGCGAACTTACCGTTTGCGAGCGCGAGCGGTAATAAAAACTCCGCTGCAGTACGCGAAGCGGAGATTTCTGCACTCTGCGAGCTCCGCGGAGCGCGGACTGCAGAAAACACCGCAAACTCTGGGAATGGAGTGGAGTTCACCGCCCAGGCCTAAACTACACACACAGCTAGAAGATCTGGAGAACAGATCTCACCGCTCAAACATTAGAATTAAGAGGGTCCCTTTCAACGCAGAGAAAAATTATATGAAAGGATACACAATTCGTCCCTTTAAACAGCTGCTTGCAAACCTGGCAGAGAAGGACATACTCCTTGACAAAACACATAAAGTGGGACTCTGAACTCCTCGGGCAGCCAACCAGGATGTTCGGACCTGTCTGCACTACTTCAAGCAGAAGGAAAAAAGAATGGCCGTGGCATGAAATTACGACCCAATCACCTTCAAGGGCACCAAAATGTGGCTATATCAAGACTTCTCCCCCATCATGCTACAGCGACGGTGCACTCTTAACGAACCCACTACCTTTCTGCGTGAAAAAGATGTCAAATGGGGATACCCTTTCACACTCAGCTTTGTCTGGGAACAAGAAGTGTGCAATGTGCACACACTGGATGAAGTCCGGTCAATTTTGGGCCTACCGACTCCACAGAAGACCGCTGACCGACCCCCAAAGGCCCACAGATCTCCCCTGTGTAAGATGGCTGGCCCCTGTCTGAGACGCACCTCTAGGAGGCAGGCACAAAAATCTGCTACATCAACTTCAGAGGCAGGACTTAACGTGAGGAACAGGCAGGGGTGGAAGACCAATGAAGCAAGGCATAGCCACACTCTTCAATCCCCTGCCTGCTGGGGAATTGTACACTTATGCCAAGGGCTGAGACAATCACCAAACAATAGCCACAACCTGATGTCAGACCACTACAGAGAGCAGATGCCACACCTGGAACGAGTACTACTACCATGCCTGACGACACCAACCCCACCAAACTAACACATGGCACAATTGAGGTAAATGAGGTACATGGTGGAGTGGAACCGGGCCCTGATGGAAAACACTGGGGCATATTTACAAGCCCCCATCGCCACCACAACGTCACTTTTACGGACGTTGTGGTGGCGATAGGGGCTGCGCCTTATGTACAAGGCAGCGTTAAGCCACTTAATGTGGCTTAACGCTGCCTTGTACATAAGGCCCCCTTTTACGCTATGGTTAGCGTGAAAGGGGCGTGCAGTGGGTGTTGTGGTGGGCGTTCCACCGCAACACCCATTGTATTTGACGCTGCCCCCTATGTACAAGGGTGGCGTACATAGGAGGCAGCACCAAAATTAAGACCAGGAAAACCCTGGTCTTAAATTGGCGAAACGAGGAGAAATACATTATTTCTCCTAGTTTTTGCTTTTTCCATTTGTGCTGCACACATGGAAAAAGCAAAATGCCATGGTTTGTTTATGTACAGGAAGGTGTCCCTTCCTGTACATAAACAAACCTTTAAAAAAAAACGGCATCGCAGGGGGAAACGCAAGGCTGCACCACATTCTTGTAAATATGGTGCAGCCTTGCGTTTCAGAAATGGCGGAGCGTGTCGTTAAGCCAAGGAGGCTAACGACACCCTTCGCAACATCCTTGTACATATCCCCTACTGGTGTTTTATAGATCAGACCATAACCGGGATTCATATCTGGAAAATCCTTTGGATTCCGTAAAAACACCGCCCCAGTTGTTTACATTTTCCAGGTGGTGAGGGCAACAATGGAGGACTGGGATAAAACAGTGTCCCGTAAAGGAGTCACTTCTGAGCCCTCTCCGCTTACACTCATAATAAGCAACCCCGCTTTCCCATCAGAATGAACTATTACTTATGACTATGACTATTACTCATGGCAAACAGCTAACTGCAAAAGAATGGGAGACCTTTTTGACCACAGGGGCCTTATGCCTTTTACACAGTTACAAACCCACCATAACCTTCCCAACCAAGAGAAATGGTGCTACAGCAATATCAACCACTGGGTCTTACAGAGCACTAGGTTTACAGGTCCACATAAAGCCACAAGAGAGCAGATAACTCATAACCTTCAAGAAATGGCCGTTCACTCGTAGAGATGACAAACGACTCCTGTCAGATATATATGGTTTCCTGCCCTGAGCAACCAACATTGATAAATCTCCAGTGCAAAAGAGATGGAAACAGAACTAGGGCGCCCATTTTCCCCCAAAGAATGGTCAGACATACTGCGCAGGACCTGTACCATGGCCCTTAGTGTGTCAGGAAAAGAAGGCATGATCAAAATCATTCATTACTGGTACTATACCCCAGCTAGTGTAGCTCATTGAAAACCAAATACTCCCGACAAATGCTAGCACAACTGTTGGGGGGCTGGCACACTGATCCATCTTCTATGGCATTGCCCGAAATTAATAAAAAATATATTGGGATGACGTATTCAAAGATATTGACGAAATCTTTGACACCCAACTTCCATGTTTCCCCAGCTATACCTTGCTGGGAGTCCCTTTTGCTTTGACCTAAACCCTTACCTCCCTACAAAGGGAAAGCTATCACCCTGACCCCTGACCCTCTGTGCAGCTAAGCAGGTGATCACAGCCAGATGGGGAATAGACACCAATCCAGAACACGGCGAGTGGCTGCAAAAACTGGGGGTTCTAGTGGTGATGGAAAAATTTACAGTATCTTTAGAAAACAAACTTCTATTTGATAAAATGTGGGGGGAATGCCTGTGCATTTTCTTGCAAGAATTCAGAGAATTTATGTGTCCGGATTATCTGCGAGTACTGCGGCTTACTGCCAACTGAGAGACTACCAGCTAACTAACTGGGCAAACCTGTGATTCCCATGGACCCCGAACTTTATGCAACTTAGTACATCAAAGTGGACTAGTTTCCAATGGTGACTTCCTCTGAGATGGACACCTATCACCCAACCAGCCCCTCCAAGTTCGACCTTCTTTCTGGTACCCTACCTCTCCCATCTGACCCTACCACCTCTCAACCCTCTCGATTCCATCATATTGCCCACCTTGTTCCTCACCAGTCAGTGGATGTAGGTGAGAGTATATGTTCCTTGTTTTAAAACCAAAATAAAAAGATTTGAACCATAAAATACACCCTTGTTCCTCTTTGTACATGTTGTGACTGACTGCATTCCCATGAAACGCACATCTTTGTTCGTCAGTCTTTGATAGCTCATCCTTCACAGAACAGTGTCAATGAATAGCTGTGGGATAATCCATAAAATGCCAAATTAGAATTTCTGCATAGTAAACAAATCTTTTCACTCCACAGAAACTCAGGCCTCTGGGGAAATTCACTCGGGTGTCCTTGGATGAGAAGTTTGTAGCATACACGTCGCTGAAGGATACACGCTTGCAGCCTGAGTGTCCAGACTTGCACCCTAGTTGTAGACTGAATGAACTGGAATGGCAGTTGACTTCTTGTAATTGATATGCATACCTATTAGGCAACAAATCTCTAAACCATATGAAATGATTTAGGACTTCCTCTGATGTTGCAGCATCAGTAAACCAAGTCTCTAGATAGGGAGATACGAAGATCTTCTGTTTTCTTAGATATGCCAAGGCTACTACCAGACATTTGGACAATGTTCTTGGTAACAACTTTAGTGCTAATGGAGAAATTTACAACTGGAAATTCTAGAACAATATGTTATTTACCTTTTTTAAACCTATTTTTTGGTATGATGTTAAAGTTGATTTAATGAGCTAAGCAACAGATCCATCATTACAGAGAATGGCGCCGCGCAGGTAAAATGGGTTGAGCATGTTATCACACTATACACCGAAGCAGGCACACAAGGCCACAAAAATAGTGATTTTAGATACCGAATATCAGAATCAGAACTTGATGCGTATCCAAGTGAGCATTTCAAAAAGACATCTGTGTGAAAAGTCATCAAATCCATCCGAATAAGTGTGGCTGCCTGATAATTGCCTACCAGTCTCCCTCTTCAAATCAGATGTTGATTTTTGGGCGGACCTACTAACACCCCTATACGCGGCTTGCTTTAAATCATCAGAAGTTCCTTACTAGTGGAAAGGGTCAATCCTTCACCCTATATACAAACAAGCATTGGCATAGCCAATAGGTCTCGCCTTTGGGGCCTTATAAGTGTTTAGGTAGAGCTATTGACTTTGCCAATGTGTTTAAGCTGTGCTGTAGAGAAGTGTGGCTGCTGTGCAGCATGCTGAAAAGTTGTAATAAAAAAGTGCCAGAAGCATTTTTGTTACCTTATATATGACCAAGAAGGCCAAGAGTCTGTGAGAGAGAGTCTGTGAGAGAGAGTCTGTGAGAGAGAGTCTATGAGAGTCTGAGAGAGTGTCTGTGATAGAGTGTCTGTGAGAGTCTGTGAGAGAGTGTCTGTGAGTCTGTAAGAGAGTGTCTGTGAGAGTCTGTGAGAGAGAGTCTGTGAGAGTGTGAGAGTCTGTGAGAGAGTGTCTGTGAGAGTGTGAGAGTCTGTAAGAGAGTGTCTGTGAGAGTGTGAGAGTCTGTAAGAGAGTGTCTGTGAGAGTGTGAGAGTCTGTGAGAGTGTCTGTGAGAGAGTGAGAGAGTGTCTGTGAGAGAGTGTGAGAGTGTCTGTGAGAGAGTGTCTGTGAGAGAGTGTCTGTGAGAGAGTCTGTGAGAGTGTCTGTGAGAGTGTCTGTGAGAGTGTCTGTGAGAGAGTGTCTGTGAGAGAGTGTCTGTGAGAGTCTGTGAGAGAGTGTCTGTGAGAGAGTGTCTGTGAGAGTCTGTGAGAGAGTGTCTGTGAGAGTCTGGGAGAGAGTGTCTGTGAGAGAGTGTCTGTAAAAGAGTGTCTATTAGAGAGTGTCTGTGTGTCTGTGAGAGAGTGTCTGAGAGTGTCTGTGAGAGAATCTCTGTGAGAGAGTGTCTGTGAGAGAGTGTCTGTGAGAGTCTGTGAGAGAGTGTCTGTGATAGAGTGTCTGTGAGTCTGTGAGAGAGTGTCTGTGAGTCTGTAAGAGAGTGTCTGTGAGAGTCTGTGAGAGAGTGTCTGTGAGAGTGTGAGAGTCTGTGAGAGAGTGTCTGTGAGAGAGGGTCTGTGAGTCCAGCTCTACCAGTAAAACAGAAGCGCGAGACGGTGTGCAGTCAGCTGAGTTTTCTCCATCTTATAATCCACTATTGTTTTCGTATCCATCTGTTGAAAATGTCATAATTTGGTTTATAAGGCTGGCTAGTTTTTCAATATTGCATAGCCTAATATAAACGCTGAAAGGAAAAATAAACAGTTTCGACTAAGCGTCATTTGGCAAACACAGCATCATGTGTTTTTAAAATAAAGCAGTCTAGCCGCTTTCAGTCACTAATTTACATTTAAACAATGTCCTTAAAAAGAACACATGATTATTGGAATGTTATGTATTTTACACAGCGCTTTGTATCTTGCATCTGTCACTGTGAGCTTCACAAAACTGCAGATTGTGGGTCACTGTCATCCAATATACTCCTTTTATAGTCCTTGAAATTATTTTGCATTTTAAACTGGTGATAAAACGCCGATGTTTGCTGCAAGATCTTATACCGCTCGCCAGAAACAGCGCCTTAAAAGCAGGCACTGAGTCACGGCGCTGTGAATCTTTCTGCCAACAGTTTTACTATGTGTCATTTTGTTTCTAGAGAGAGTTTGTCGCTGTTCTCCAACTACATATAATGTAGTCAGCTCCTGTCTGTATTCTGACGAGACACTCTATGAAAATTAGGAGTTCCTTAGCCATGAGGCAACTGACAGAAAACATGTCTTAATGTGCTGAGTCTCATTGTAAATTGCAAGTGCAAAGATCACCACAGTTTCTTTTAACAATCTGCCTGCAGATTAACACAACTAACAGAAGCGGAAGCAACCACATTTAGTGGATAACGTGTGTCAATTATATAAACAACCCATGCGTTCAACAGTGTTAACAAATAAGTTAAAAGCGTCGTGGTCTCACATGATCTATTTATTTTTCAGTTCTACCGCACCCACGAACCTTTTTAGGTCTCGCCTACGCAGCGCGCATGCGCTGCATAGGCAAAAAGACCTTTTGCCATCGATTCGGCTTTTCAGCCTAAAACGTGCACGCTGTTCCATTGCCTTCAATGGCAACGCGTGCACGTTTGGCGATTCACTTGCGGGAGCGAGCGGCGCCATATGGTAGCAATTATCGCTCCTGGCGCCCGCCGCTCCCGCAAGTGAATTGTGCAGGCTCCCTCCTCTCCCCCTCCCCTGCTGCCGTGCGAGGCGCGCGCGTTGTTTTTAATGGTATTTGATGTGCCCCGTTGCTGTTCTCACCCAAAATGTGGTGTTGACATGGTTGCTTTAACTGCATTTTTGCTGCCTTGGCACTTGTGTTATACATCATGCCACACAGTGATCTTTCAAGCGGTCCCTGCGATTGATGTCCACAAAGGTAAATAATCTTGGCATCTGGTGATGCTGAACCAGTCCCTCTACTTGTGAGTTTCTGCCAATCAGGTTGTGGTACACTGCTGCACAACCCATGTTTGTTGCATCTGGTGCCAGCAAACCTCTGCTGTGCTGCCTGGCAGTAGAAGCCCTGAGGCTCGTCTAGTTTAGGACTTTAACTCAATCTAGTGATGTGCACACCCTTGGTAATTTGAAAGCTTGTTAACATAAATCGCCAAGAGGACATGTCATTCTATTGAGCTGTAGTGTTGCAGAAGGTGGTTGGCAATTTATTTTTGCCAAATGAACGATTTCCTGTTAAGGGTTCCTAATAAATGTAAACTACGACTTAAAGAGACGAATAACTTACCCACATAAGTGTGTTCTGAGAGTTCAACCCCAAGACTTCTGTCTTCATAAAGCCACAGGTCTTTAATTTTCCACTTTGCACACGCTGTGGTAATCAGTTCGTTGCTCACATTAGTGTTGGGCGCCATGAAAGGAAGGCAGACTGAGTGACGTCGGAAGCGTTGCCCACTTTTTATTTTGTAAATGAAATCTTGTGCTTATATTTTAAAAAGCGTGGCCAGGCTAGAGCATTTGCTGCCACTCACTCGGGACTCTGCTTGATAAGTCTTCGGCCTTTTCAGGAAGTGAGACTGAACCCACTGGAACAGGTTTATGGCAGAAATTGCTTGTAACTTTGTTAAGAATCAGTTGGTTTATAAAATGAACTAGTTTCCGCTTGTTACCTAATTTGTATGGTGATGTGTGACATGCATGTGCTCGGACTGCATCTTCATTGAGAAGCTTGCGGGCAGACCATGCTGTAGAAACAAATACTCCCTTCTCTGCATGCCACAGTCCTCGTACTGTTACTTGCAGCACTGTAGGAAATGTTATGCCGCGGTAGATATGCGTATCTATTACCGTGACCTCACCCCTTGGCCCTACAGCTTAGAACCCCCCACCCCGTAATCCTACATGAGGCCAAAGTGCGTCATTTCCAGTGAAGCGATTTTACTGCAACACACTGCCGATTGATGTTTTCCCCCTCTTGATTTGCATGTAATATGCTGTTTGAGTCACATTTCTGAGCAGGAATTTTGATTTTGTAATTCTTTCTTGTTTTTTTGCGTCTAGGTTTTGACAGAGTTGTCAAATAGGCCTGGTATCTTACTGTATACATTGGGCTTTGGACCGTCTGCCCCTTTAAACCATTGGCTTTCGTTCAGCCAGCCTCTTTCAGCCATCGGCTTGAGACTTTGTAAATCATGTATTGATTTAGCAGAGTGGAGTATTCAACTCTCACCTAAAGCTATTGGCTGGCTGTGGAGTATCCTACCGCCCGCACTTACTTTAAACTGCATGAGGACGACTTTACAACTTTAGTCCTCTGTCTACTCATACTGGCGCGTTGTCATGTCTCACTCTACGGTGCTAACGCTGCATGAGTTAGCGCATTAATCCCAGACGTTTGGGCTGTGCATTGCTTCTTTTGTTAAGACAATTTTTTTACTGCGTGTGATTCATAGTGCTATCACGGCAGGGCCTCTCTATCTATGCCTAGTCTGTTCGAGACCGTAGTATTTTATGTTCGTTAGATAAATTTAGCGACCACGTAGTGTCATCCTGTCCTGTTTCTTCCCCCTTAGCAAACATGTTTGAGTGAGTGCAAAAATCTTACTCCCGCTAGATTATACAGTTCAGTAAATATTCTGGGGGTGCAGGGACGTTAGTTTACAGAAATCATGACTATAAAAGTGGCAGAGGCCCACATTATTTAGTTTGCATCCGTTAAATAGCATAGTGCCTGGAAACGAGACCGTATATTGCAGAAGACTTAATCCTCACTTTAATTCTACAGATTTCCTGCCTGCTCACGATTGACTTCCTGTCACTGTGTTAATTGATCCTGTAAAAATGTTGTGCACGTGTCTAATGCTACCAGAACTCAAAGTTTTGCTTGCCTACATTGTGTTTTCCTTAATTGCCTATTTTGCCGTGGTGACAGAACGCACGATGGAGAGAAATGTAACGCACGTCTTGTTGTTTTTGCAGAGCCGAGCTCCAATATCTGCTAAACTGGTTGCCAACATGCTGTCGTTTGCTGGGGCTGACCACATTATCACCATGGACCTGCATGCTTCCCAGATACAGGTAAGCCTGGCTCCTGCCTGCACTTTGTACCGCGCCTTCTGTTTGCTGGCGTCATTGCTGTCTTTTTCGGCCCGCCATTGTCTTCAGCTAATCTGCTGCAGAGATAGAACAGTGTAACTAACCCCCAGTGCTGTAGCTCCTTTGTCTCCCCCTCCAATCCTTGACTGCTTTTCTTTTTGTGAATCTTCCCTTGTATTCTCCTCTTTACAGGTAGGTTGCAGGACTCCTTACGTGGTGGTATAGAGCAGATAACTTATACGGCCACCTTTGATAGTTCAGTTGAAAGATTTAGCTTTGTCGAGTGTATATCTACTTTTTAGGGCCATGATCTAAATCTAAAAATCTAAATCCGTATTTGTAAAGCGCGAACTACTCACCCTTACGGGTCTCAAGGCGCTGGGGGCCGTCGTGGAAATTAAGTGAGCTATTGCCCAGAGTCACATGGTGCTGAGCTGAGCTGCCGCCGGAGTCGGGGATCGAACCGTGAGCCCTGTGCTCCGAAGTCAGCTGCCCTGGCCGCTGCACCACACCTCTCCACTTGCATTCATTGTCATATTTTCCTTCAGTTTTTATCTTTATCATATTCTGTGACGAAATGCCACCATACCAGTTTCTTAAAGTTCAATAGTAACTAACATTTTGCTATAGTAAAATATGCTGTTTTAGAACTCTATTCGACAAGTGCTAATTGAGCACGTGACCGTTTGCTTGCGTTCTGGAGTTGAAGTACCGTTGTAAGATTCATATAGCGCTTGGTAAAGTTCTTCTAAACAAAAAAAAGTAAATTTCAAAGGCAAACGTGAGTGAAAGCAGGCTTGTTAGTATGAATTGTGGTGCAACCTCTAATATTGAGAGTTCACTACATCAATTTAGTACAGTTAAACAGAATGTGCTGCTTGGCTAAACACTTACAAAGTCCCAAAGGCGAGACCTATTGGCTATGCCAATGCTTGTTTCTTTTTATTAGAAGTTGACATTGGAGGTGACAGAAAAAGCAGCTCGTAAGATTTTCAAATGAAATAGGCGCCACAGACTGAAAGTGAGTGAAGTCAATGCCTGTCCATAAAATTATAAGGGCAGGAGCAGACGAAAGAAATAAGCAACAGCTCTGGGAGGGGGAAGAACAGAGGCAAGAAGCAACAGAGGGGAGGGGGAGGGTCGAGGGATAGATAAACAAGCACCAGAAAATGTCTACTGTCTGAGGCGGCATTGGCTTAGTCGGAAGTGAATTGCTCCTTGAAGAATTCACATCAGATGCTTCCGAAGTTAAGAATAACAAGCTAACGAGGAGGGAGGGGAGAAGGGAGGGGTTGAAGGGAGGGGGGTAGTGAGAGCAGACAGCAAGGTGGTGGAGGAGCATGATTCACGCGCCGGAAGGCTTAATGAGCCATGACAGAAGCGCGTGCTGTGCGCGTAACCGCACACTGTATGCCACGGAAAAAGCTGTGGTCGCACTTTTAAAACCCCACAACTAAATGTCTCGCCAGACCAGCGCAAGCGCTGGATCAGGGCGAGACCTAAAAAGGGGACCCCTGATCCCAAGCAATTATTGCTTGATCGCACTATTGGATATGGAGGCCAAAGCCTATGCTAAAATTCTACTAATGGAGTTGCAGGCATGTGCACTCAGGGCTAAGGTTATCCCCTTCTATCAAACAGGATTCAGAAAACACTTGTCCATGTTAGACAACACAGTAGCCTTGTCTTACATGGTTGACCACACCCTTTGACCGTCCAGGCCTCCCCTATTTGCATGTTTTGCTGATTATTTAGTGGCCTTTGATGGTGTTGATCGAAATAAACTATGGTCAAAATTAGTAGATTGGGGAATTTCTTCCATCCTACAAAGAGCAATTATCTCGCTCTATACAAATCCATGGGTCTGCATCAAAACTGGAAGGGAGAACTCAACAAGACGCCGAATCACAATCAATTGGGGCTTAAAACAAGATTGTGCCCTAGCACCTATGTTGTTTAACCTGTACACTGCTGATTTAGGATGCTCGCTTGATAAGGCTATGACTTTTCCACCAAGGATTGGCTCAAATACACTCCCAATAGCTCAATATGCGTATGACTTGCTGATTCTCGACTGTACTAAAGTAGGCATGCTACGTGCTATTGACACATTAAACAAATGCAACAATGATAAATAGCTGCTTGTCAATGTTAGTAAAACTAAGGGAATGACCTTTGAGAGGTATACAAATAAAGCAAAGCTCTGATGGAAGTTAGGAAATCTAACCATCGAGCAGACAACAAGCTATAACTACCTAGCGTGGTTTTAAGATACTGGCAAACCCAGCCTTCAGATAAAACATACAGGGGGATATTCTCAAGAACGTGTGATAATCTTCGCCAAAATATGTTAACGCAATTTTTCACATCGCCGTCTATCGCGGGAAAATAACTCTGTGTTAACGTTGTATTCCCAACACGGCGGTAACATGCGATAGTCTCCAGACAACGTGTCAAATGTCCGCGATAAAATTACCTGGACGGCGATAAAAATCTAAACCCGAACGTGAAAAAAGTTGCGATGTGCCCAACTGCGATAAAAAATTCCGCGATAAGCAGCGTCAGGCCTGCAAGTCACACAAGTCAGGCGGGAAAACCACTATAAAAGCGGCAAACAAAAACACAACCAAGACACAAACAACCGCGAAGCACCATGGAGGTAGCCGGAGCAAGTACAGAGGACAACCAGAACCCCACAAGCCCCACGGAGGACCAGCCTGGGACCATCATTGGGGAGACGGTGGCAGGATTTGGGGACCGGACACTGCACAACATGACCTGACCCAACAGCAACAGGGTGAGTAACGACCAGGGACTGGGGGACGGGGGAGATGGGCACAGTGGCACACATGCACAATTAAGTATAGCACATCTGCGGACAAACCATGCCCAAGAGTCACAACTCCGAACAAGAGACCAATTTACCCAAGTCCGCAACATCTCAGCACTGTATAAGCCCAGAAGTGAAAGGCACTCTGCCTGAAAAGGATAAGGGTCAGCCAAATCAGAGCTGAAGTGGCAACTCACCCACAATGCAGCACACACACATAAGAATCAGAGCACCTCAACATTGACAACAATGTGGTACAAACTGCAACATTCACACAACAGAACAGAGGACACAACTGCTGCTGCTTGTGTGTAGAAAATGGCCATTCACATGTGGCATAGCATGAAACTGTGAGATGATAATATACAAGTACACTCTCACATCCCTGATGGTGCAGAAATGTCAACTGTCCCGCATCAAATTGGCATCTCCTCACAAACAGTCACAATGTACATTGTCATGCAGTCTGTATGTAAACTTGTACAATGCGTGAACATACATGTGAACACAATGTCAATCTGCATCTCCCCTTCATATTGTAGAGGGAGAATCAACACCTCCTGCAGAGCAGACCCAACAACACAGCACTGATGATGAAGAGGACCGCACCAACATCTACACCGACGCCCTCCAACAGCTCAAGGACAGCTCCGGCACCCCACCTACAGCAGCAGGGCAGCCCAGCTGCATCGATGAGACCCCACCCCCTGCACAGACCACACAGCAGGAAGCACCCACCACCACGGCTGTCTCCCAGAACACCCACGACCAACACATGGCATTCCAACGCCGTGTGTTCGGGTGCCAGGAGAAGATAGCTGACCAGCTGCGGGTGGGGTCCGAACTCATGTCAGCCAAACTAGATGCCATACGTGGGTGTCTAAGTCCCATCAGGGATGACTTACAGTCCCACTGTCCGCTCCATGCTCTCCAACAATCCATGGCTGACATCGCTGGAGTCATGACTCTGAGCCAAGAACAACTGTCTAGTCAGAGTGGCTCCAGCAATGTCAGCCGGGAGTTGGGACACATAAGGAGAATGATGGAGAGCTTGGAGCGGATGCAGGCGGAAAGAATGTTTGCCACGGCTGCACACCAGTCACATGTAGCTGTGATCCTCCATGCCCTGCAGATCCTCGTCATGGCATTGCCACCACAAGGCCTGGCACGGATGAATGCTGCTGCTACTACTCCATCCACATCTCCGCCCCCTGAAGTGTCAGTGCCACACACTGCGGCAGACATTCCACCTCCGGCCCCTGATGTGTCACTGCCACACAGTGATGCAGACAAAACACCACCACCCGCATGTGAGGCACCGGACACATCAGAGGACGGAGATGATGATAAATCGGGCTTTGTGGCAAGAATGAAATGGTAGCATTCATCTCCGCCATATGGCCTGTTTCAGCTTGGTTCTGCCCTCTGCATCATGCCCTGGAATAACACCTTCCACTGTCCCCCGATACACTCAGCGACACTCACCTTGGACCTCGGCATGGACTGCCATATTTGGTTTGGTTACCAATGACACAGCAAGCACACTGCGGACTGGAAGTCTTCCACTCCCGATGAACTTGTCAATCCCTAAAGGACTCGGCTGGCCCTCCACAGGGCAACATTGCAAAGTGGGGTTTGCATGGCCCTGTACTGGTCCAGCTTCAACACTCCACTGAATGTGAATAAAACATTCTAATTCACGCAGATGTGTCATGGCTATGCTCAATCAAGTATGAAAGTATGGATAAATGTAGGGACAGTGATTCCACAAAAGGTACTCCTGGGTAATGCTATCAGTGCGCATGTATGGCCGTGACCCAGATAGGCAGTGAGACACACATTGTCATTCAAACCAACACTCATCACAGTTGAATACAAGTGAATGTGCTTAGACTTTATTAGCATATGCATGTCAGTACGGGCAAGATCAGTGCCACAACATGCAGACCAATGCAGCAGTATGTCAGAATGAGGAACGTTGCCAAGCGCCGCTGACCACTCCGGGGGTGTGCCTCACCTTTCACAGGTGTGTGTTGTTCTGCGTTGTTGTCCGTTCATGTATTCGGAGTCCAGGCGAATGCAGCCATGTCCACTGTTGTCGTGGGATATGTGACCAGATCTCCAAGATGCAACAAGGTGTTGGGACATGTGCAATGGGTTCCAATCTGTTGTGGCTGCAGGTACGTAGTTACTCGTCCATAAAAGCGATTGCAGCTTCGTAGGCTATCATTTCCAACATGAGCTCGTTGTCGACTTCATCAAACAGGACGGCGAGGCCATCCATTAGCAGGTCCGGACAGATGTGCTGCGTCCACCCCCTTTCACCAATTAGCACCACAGCCCAATGGGGGAGCGGTTCAATGTGGGCACTGCACACGAGGAGTTGTGCAATCTTCCAGGTCCAGCTACCAGCATGTATGGCAAGAATCAAGGCATCCCCTAAACGGGTATCACGGTGACACTCCTGGTCGTGGGCCAACAGGGGGCGCACACACATGTCAAAATCCAGTTCAGCTACCATCCTGTTGGATAGGCAGACATCCATGGACCACTCGAATATGCACGATCGACAATGCAACACAGGCTGAATGCAGGTGACGTTGGCAAGGCGGAAGCTTAGCCGGTAACTGATCCACTGCACTGCCAATGGCAGTACCCCCAGTAAATGCAGCATACGCACAAGTTACTAACTTGTGTAACGATATATCTGTAAGAGACAGTAGTTAGTGACAAATTCCTTACCTTAGAATATCCCCAGGCGTCAGGCTGGATCCGGAAAGTTTTTTGCGTAGCAGTACCCTTGCGCGTCGGTAGGCGGCGTCGTGCGGCTCCGCGTCCGTCGTCGGCGTCGTGATTGCCGGGATGACGTCGCGGGCAGTACTTAGACGCCGCCCCTGCGCGCTGACATCAGTTCTGTACACGACTTTCCGCGCCAGGAACGCAGAGCCATGCAAGAAGCTGACATAGGTGTCTGAAAAATACTAGGGCCCTGAAAGGGATGTCCTTAACT
The DNA here is from genome assembly GCA_963921515.1 of Calotriton arnoldi. NCBI lineage: Eukaryota > Metazoa > Chordata > Amphibia > Caudata > Salamandridae > Calotriton > Calotriton arnoldi. The sequence continues at coordinate 762,800 of CAWUFW010001160.1, forward strand.
CTAGAAATCAGTTCGCAGAACGGGAGGATGGGTGGGCGGTAGGAATCTGTCACTAACTACTGTCTCTTACAGATATATCGTTACACAAGCTAGTAACTTGTGCATCTGAAAGAGACACGTTAGTGACAGATTCCTTACCTTAGAATAGATACCCCAGCAATACCAACCCCGGTGGTGGGTCTGCGAACAAAGATCAGACAAGGAAGTCCCGGAGGACAGAACGGCCAAAAAGCCGTCCCTCCGGACCTGACTGTCAAGGCAGTAATGCTTTGTAAACGTGTGCAGCGAGGCCCACGTAGCTGCCTGACAGATATCCTGCAGCGGAACACCGCGGCCCAAAGCCGTGGTAGCAGCCGTTGCCCTGGTGGAATGGGCACGCAGCCCAACAGGAGGCTCCTTCTTAGCCAAAGAATAGCAGGCCTTGATGCACAAGGTAACCCAGCGGGAGATGGTTCGCTTGTGCACCGCCCGACCTTTTGGCGCCCACGTAGCCAACAAAGAGCTGGTCATCCACCCGGAAGTGTTTGGTGCGATCGATATAGAAGGAGAGCGCACGTTTTGGGTCCAGACGGTGGAGCCTCTCTTCCTCTCTGGAAGGATGCGGAGGCGGAAAGAAGGTAGGCAAAGTGATGGTCTGCCCAATGTGGAAGGCAGTAACCACCTTTGGCAAGAAGGACGGACGCGTCCTAAGAACAACCTTGTCTGGATGGACAGACAGAAAGGGAGGTTTGCATGATAGAGCCTGGAGCTCACTCACCCGCCGAGCGGAGGTGATGGCCACCAGAAAGGCTGTCTTCAGAGTCAGAAGACGAAGAGGACAGTTATGTAGAGGCTCAAAGGGAGCGCACATTAAAAGGTAAGAACCAAGTTCAAGTCCCACTGAGGCATCACAAACGGAACAGGAGGGAAGAGGTGTGTAATGCCTTTTAAGAACCTGTTAACAACAGGGGACTTGAAAAGGAGGGCTGATCAGGGAGCCTGAGGAAGGCCGAGATAGCACAGAGATAACCCTTGATGGTACCCAGGGCAGAACCCTGTTGGGCCAGAGAAAGAAGGAACAGAAGGACCTCAGAAAGAGGGGCAGAAAGGGGGTTCACAGTCTTTGCTGTGCACCATGCCACAAATTTGTTCCACCTGCAGGCGTATACCACCTTAGTGGAGGGACGCCTGGCTGCCAGAATCACATCACAAACTTCGGGAGGCAAGTCGAAAGGAATCAACTGCCGCCGCTCAATCTCCACGCAAGCAGGTGGAGGCTGGACAGGTTCGGGTGGAGGACCGTCCCCTGCTGCTGCGACAGAAGATCCTCCCGAAGAGGCAGACGGATCGGGGGATCTACGCTCATACTGAGTAGCTCGGGATACCAAACTCTTCGAGCCCAGTCCGGAGCCACAAGAATGACTAGGGCCCGGTCGTGCCGAATCTTCTTCAACACTCTGGGTAGAAGTGGTATAGGCGGAAAGGCGTACAATAGACCGCAACTCCACTCGCGACGAAAAGCGTCGCCGAGCGAGTGCCGCCTTGGAAATTCCAACGCGCAGAACTGATGACATTGCGCGTTCTCTTCGGTGGCGAATAGATCTAACCAAGGCTCTCCCCACTGTAGAAAGAGTCCTTGCGCCACTTCCGAGTGAAGACGCCATTCGTGATCCATCATGCACCTGCGGCTGAGTTCGTCCGCCCTGGCGTTCAGAGAACCTGCCAGGTGTTGAACCATCAGGAACATGCCCTGATGTTCCAGCCATGTCCAGAGGCGCAGAGCCTCCTGACAAAGGGTCCACGACCCCACCCCGCCTTGTTTGTTGCAGTACCACATGGCGGTGGTGTTGTCTGTGAACACCTGCACTACCTTCCCTTTGACAGAGGGAAGGAATGCCTTGAGTGCAAGTCGGATCGCCCGGAGCTCCAGAAGGTTGATATGGAGCCGGGACTCCGCCCGGAGACCAGAGGCCTCTGATCTCCGCCTCTCCCATGTGACCGCCCCATCCCAGAAGGGACGCGTCCGTCACAACTGTGTGCTCTGGCTGGGGAAGGGAGAGGGATCTGCCCATGACCCATTGCCGGTTCGAGAGCCACCACTGCAACTGTTTTGCAGTCCCCACCGAGATCTGGACGTGATCGGACAGGTTGCCCTGGTGCTGCGCCCACTGGAACTTCAGGTCCCACTGCAGAGCCCGCATATGCCATCTGGCATGATCGACCAGCAGGATGCAGGAGGCCATGAGGCCCAGCAGCCTCAGGGTCATCTGTACCGAAACCCAGGATAAAGGCTGAAAGATCGTAATCATAGCCTGAATATCCCGGACTCGCCGTTCGGGAGGATAGGCCCGAAACTGCGTCGTGTCCAGAACTGCTCCGATGAAAAGGAGCTGTGGAGAAGGAACCAGATGCGACTTCGGAACATTGATGGAGAACCCCAGCGAGTGCAGGAGTTCGGCCGTAGTCTGGAGGTGGGAGACGACTGCCTGGGACGAGCCCGCCTTCAGCAGCCAGTCGTCGAGGTAGGGGAAGACTGAAACCCCTCCCCGGCGCAGATGAGATGCGACCACCGCCATCACTTTCGTGAACACCCATGGGGCACTGGTAAGGCCAAAGGGGAGCACGGTGAACTGAAAGTGCTCGAGGCCTACCGTGAACCGTAGGTAACGCCGGTGGGCCGGCAGGACGGGGATGTGGAAATAAGCGTCCTGCAAGTCCAACGCTACCAGCCAGTCTCCAGGGTCGAGGGCAGTCAAGACCTGAGCTAGGGTGAGCATCTTGAACTTCTCCTTCCGGAGGAAGCGATTGACGTTCCGGAGGTCCAAGATAGGACGCATGTCCTCCTTGTCCTTTTGGGCACCAGAAAGTAGTGGGAGTAGCAACCACGCCCTACTTCTGGGGTCGGAACATGCTCGATGGCCCTCTTGGCCAAGAGGGCCGTGACTTCCTTCTGTAGAAGCACCAAGTGATCCCCTGACATGCGGTGGAATTGAGGTGGCATGGCTGGGGGTGGTCTCGAAGGGGAGGGAGTAGCCCCTTCGGACAATGTCCAAGACCCACCTGTCCGAGGTGATGGGACGCCAGTGGTGAAGGTGATGTCGGACCCTGCCCCCTACTGGCGTGCTGTGCACCTGAAAGGAGGGACTAGGAGGGCTTGGAGGCCGCGGACGGGTTGGAGGTGGTGGCCTGACCCGCACGCTGGTTGCCCGAACCGCCACGGCGGTATCCACGCCCTCGGCCACGCGAAGGCGCTTGCTGCGCGGGCCGTTGGCCGGGCTGTTGACGTGACTGGGCGCCCCTCCCGTGGCCACGAAAGGGGCGAAAAGCAGACGTGAGCGGAGGGCGCACAACAGCAAGGCCCAGGGACTTAGCAGTAGCCTGCGAGTCCTTGAAACGCTCCAGCGCATGGTCTGCCTTTGAACCAAAAAGACCGACTCCATCAAAGGGCATGTCCATGAGTGTATTCTGGACATCCCCTGAAAAACCAGTGGTCCTCAGCCAGGCGTGGCGACTCAGCGCCACCGTCGTTGCAAGCGATCTGCCCAGCGAGTCGGCGGTATCAAGGCCACAGCGGATGGTGTATTTAGCCGCATCACGCCCTTCCGCAATGGCGCGGGTAAGCAGTGTCTGGACCTCCTCAGAACACTGCGGCAAAACAGTCGCCACCGAATCCCACAGGGAGTGGGTATATCGGCCCAAGAGGCAAGCGGTGTTGACAGACCGTAAGCCAGCACTGGAGGAAGAGAAAGCCTTCTTCCCAAAGTGGTCCAGGCGCTTGGATTCCCTATCCGGAGGGGCGGTAGGGAAGGCGGTTTGGGAGGCAGAGGCTTGGACAACCAAGCTCTCAGGGGTGGGGTGTTGGGAGAGAAACAGGGGGTCGCCCGGAGCAGGGCGATGGCGTCGGGCCACGTTCCTATCCACAGGAGCCCCTGTGGTGGGCTTGGACCAGGCACCCAAAAGAACGTCAGTGAGGGCATCATTGAACGGCAACACAGTCTCCGAAGAGGAGGCCGCCGGCTGAAGCACCTCAGTCAGGAGGTTAGTCCTGACGGCCACAGTAGGCAACTGGAGATTCAAGGCTCCAGCAGCTCTACGCAACACCGTTGCAAAATTAGCCCCCTCCTCCGTAGCCACGGGAGGAGACAGCATGCCAGAGTCAGGGAGGTGTCCAGACCACTGGCATCCCCAAGTTCCTCAACCCAGTCCGGGTCAAACTCGCACTGTTGTGTGAGAGGGTCCTCAGACCCCTCCCAGCTCTCCTGGTCCTCCTCAGGTTCATAATATGGAGGAGGAGGGACATTAGGGACCCAAGGTCTCATCGGGCGCCGGAACCGGCGTCGGGCGACGCCGGTCCGGCTCCATGTCCGGAGCCGGAGAGAGCCGGGAACGACGCCGTCCGGAGCCCCGGACGGCGTCAGGAACGGCACCGGGGACATCGGCGTCGGCGGAGGCGTGGTTAGGTCAACCGGCGTCGATGGGGGTTGCGGCACCACCGGAGCCGGGATCGAGGCCGGGGCCGGAGCCGAGGCCGGGATGAAGGCTGGTGGGACAGGCGACGCCGGGACCGGAGTCGACGGCGACGCCGGAGCAACCCCATCAGGGCCCGCGGGGCCCGAAGATGCACCGGAGGGACCTTGAGGCCCGAAGAGGCGGGCCATGGCCGACAGGAACTCCTGTACTTGGGCCGGAGTCACCCCCGAACCCGGGAAGGACGGGTAATGCGGGGGTGACTCGACAGGCACGTCCGGGGCCGCGGGGCGGGAACGGTGCCGACAGGGGCCTCAGCCGAGTCGCGAGACCGGCGAGGCGAAGTCTTAGAGCGATGACGCCGCTTAGACTTCTTGTGCTTCGACTTACCGGAGGAGCGCGAAGACTTGGATTCCGACGAACGATGGGGGCTCCGCGACCGGCCCCTCGACCTCTCCCGTGACCGGGGCTTGGTGCGGCGCGGAGCCGACTGCCAGACCTCGAGCAGCTTTCGAGACCGCTCTCGCAAAGCCTTCGGATGAAGTTTCCGGCAGTCAGGGCACGACTTCGTGTTGTGGTCTCGGCCGAGACAGAAGAGACACTCGAGGTGCGGGTCTGTGATGGACATCATACGGGCACAGACCTCGCAGGGCTTAAAGCCGGGCATCCCTACGACACCTTAGGAGTCGTGAAGACTCGTAGAAGAAAACCGTGAAAAATTCACAAAAAAAGGTAGTCAAAAAGTGACTAGGGCACTGCTCTTCCCGGATCTGCGCTTACTGGCGCGGAAAAAGAAGAACTGACGTCAGCGCGCAGGGGCGGCATCTAAGTACTGCCCGCGATGTCATCCCGGCGATCACGGCGCCGACGACGGACGCGGAGCCGCACGACGCCGCCTACCGACGCGCAAGGGTACTGCTACGCAAAAAACTTTCCGGATCCAGCCTGATGCCTGGGGATATTCTAAGGTAAGGAATCTGTCACTAACGTGTCTCTTTCAGATGTGCACGGTACAGTTCCACGTGACAGGGGTTGTGCATGTGTCCGGGATGTTCTGCCATTGCGTTAGTGGCTCTGGTTGAAGCTGCACTGTTCTGACCTGCGCCAGTTCTGTGGATGAAATGCCACAGCTCGGATCAATGAGTTGTTTTAGTGTGCAACGGTTGTATGCCTGGGATGGTGTGGGAGTAAGTGTGAAGGCCATTCCATGCAAGCTGACTTCGAGCAAGGACTTCTGTGTGTGGGGTGTGTATATGTTGGTCTTTCGTCGGGCTGTGCGTAGTGTGGGAGTCAACATCAGCTGCTATAGTATCTGTCAGGGGGTGCCGGGCACATGCAATTCCGAGGTCGGAGGTGCAGAAGTGCTTCCGCCTGATAGTTCAGACAAAGGAGCTTTCATCCCTTATGTTAGTTTCTCATCTGCTTGCATTCAGGAAATGTGAAGTGGCTTGTTGGGGGTGGGGTGGGATGTGTGCGACTTTTAAATTCATGTTTGACATGTCTTGCATGTGGCAAATGTGCGGCATCACTGTGTGTTACGTTGCCTCACAGCTGCTCCTTCCTCCCCCGAGCCTCTTTACTTGTGTGCGCAGTGCGGTTGCATCACTTGCACTCCTACGGCACACCATTGTCATGCCTGTCTGCGCATGTCCAAAAGCCTGACAACCACACTGTGATGTTGTCCGTTGAAGGTGGGCGGCCATGTGAGTGTAGACCTATGGTAAGGATAGGGCGGACACAGATGTAGAGTCCATTCGTGGCTGAACTCGCGCTGCGAGTAGGTCTAGGCATTTGGCTCTTGCTGCGGCATTCCAGATACACACAACACTTGGCATGTATGAGCCAAGACCCCGAGCGGTCTTGCGCTCCTTCATTTCTCCGTTCGTGTGAGCCCGCCCTCAGGGTGCATGCTACAATGCAACATTGTCGATTGCGGGCAGGGTGGCGCCGACACTACAACAGAGACACACGCATTAGTTACTTCCTTGTCCAGGCCAGAACCAAACCACGCCCAGAGCCCCGGGAAAATCCTTCACACCCCTATACTGGCCTGGTGTACGCCGGCCCAGCCCACTCCGCTTACGCTTACAGGGGGGGACGACAGAGCTACGTGTCCAAGGTCTTAGACACTGCCTGAGGTGACATGGTTGCATCCGCAGTCCACAGCACAAGGTAAGGTGGTAAGGCCCTGGCCCATCATGCATACATAATGACCACAAGGACACACTTAGATAGCTAGTGGAACTGGCTACGAGCATGTGCGCCCGGCCACTTTTTATTGCCAGGGTCACATGTCCAGTGACTCCTGTGCTGGATGGGTGTGGGGTGAGTGTAAGCCAGCACTCAGGGAGTGGTTGGTGCTGGCAACAACTAGTGATCTTCGTATTACACACACAGATTCAATCATAAAGGGTCCATGACTTGCAGTGCACTGAGGTAGGGGCACCAGATCTGGAATAACACACAAAAGATTCAAACATAAAGGGTCCATGACTTGTGGTGCACTGAGGTAGGGGCACCAGAGATGAGCGTGCTAATGTGAAGTGATTGTTAATCATTGTGTCCCTTCGGGATATTCCCGCTGCAGCTGCAGTGGGGTGTGGTACACCTGCCTCATCTTCATCATCATCGTCCCAAGTCTTCCACACTGCCTGAGGCGACATTGTTGCGTCAGCTGTCCACAACACAAAACTCAATCATAAAGGGTACATGTGTTGTGGTGCACTGAGTTGGTGGCACCTGAAGCGCTCAGCGGGTGCGCAGCCTGCGATGATGCATCGTACGGGCGGGCCGCACTGATAGCAATGTCTGTTGCCTACTGGACTGCGCCATTAATAAATCAAGTCTCAATTTGAATTGTGAGCCCTGCTGACTGCAGTGTAGGCCGGAGGCAGCGGTCAGAAAGGGCCCACAGCCACGTGGCGATGACTTGTGGTGCACTGAGTTGGTGGCACCTGAAGCGCTCAGCGGGTGTGCAGCCAGAGATGATGGCGTGTCCTCGCAGGTCAGGATTGGATTTGAGAGCCCTGCTGACCGCAGTGTAGGCCGCAGACAGTAGTCAGCACACACATAACTCTGCGGTGCTGTGCCGCTGGGTGCGCTGGGGGCCTGTGTCGCGGACGCCAGCAATCGGCTGAGGAGGCTGGTGGTAATGGCGGCGGACTTGTGGCAGGGTGAGGGGCGCCTCCCTGGCAGACGCGTTGGCCATCTGGGAAGTGAACCACGCCCAGAGCCACGGCCTATTTATTCACACGCCTATGCTGGCCTGGTGTACGCCGGCCCAGCCCACTCCGCTTACGCTTACAGGGGGGGACGACACGGATACATGACCGGGGTCTTCCCCACTGCCTGAGGTAACATGGTTGCGTCCACTGTCCACAACACTACAAACACCAGCAGTATATGTCCACATGGACATGTCTGTGCTCTGCATACTGTAGTCTGTCCAGCACATCACCGCCACACTTGGCATTGTGTACATTCTTATTCATGGGTGACTTGCCTCCTTCACACATACTTGGTTCCCACCTCTCCCCACAGTCTGCAATTGTGTGGCTGAGGGGCCATGCCGTTTTGGGAAGGTCAGCTGTCTTGTTCGGCGCTGCCTCGGTGGTAGTCCGGGGGGGGGAAGGGGTCCTGGGGGTGGTGGCGGTGGCTGTTGTGGCCCTCTTGGGTCTCCGAGCTGCATGGTCAGTAGCTCCATGACATGTGTTGGTCTTCAGATGTGGCTCTGGGCTGGGCTCCCTTTCATGCTGCAGGTTGTCGTCCTGCTTTACACCAGTAAAAGGCAGGTGCTGCATCGCGGATCTGGCTGGTCGTTGAGAATATCGCGAAGTGGTGTTTTTGTGTGTTTTTGCACGGGAACGCCTACTCTGCATATCATTAGTGTTAGTTGTCGCTCTCATCCGTGGCGATGTTTTTTGCGGAGGATATCGCTGGGAAACTGGCGATATCGGCAGTTTGCACCAGCTTGAGAATAGGGCGATAAGTCTATTGCCACTTTTGCGGCGCTAAAGTGCCGGTAAGTCGGCGATAAGTCCTTGAGAATATGCCCCACAGTGAGGAAATTGGCTGGGGTCACATTCGCCATATCTAAACTAAACTCTCATCTTTTTGCACTTTCATCTGAGAGACTGGCATAGTATATGGTGCTCACTTATGTAAGTATAGACAACCTTAGAAAGCTCTCCAAACCTACCACTTTGGGAGCTTTCTAAGGATGTCTAAAACCACTAAAATCACCATAAGGGTTGCCTGGATTAGTGCAGGGTGCTAAACTTACATAAGTGAGCACCAAATACTAAGCCGGCCTCTCACACTATCACTCGAGTTACAGGGGCCAAGCTAATACCGACGCTCTCATAGGGCCAACAAGGTTATCTAACGAAGCTCGCTTCCATTTTAGATTGATCACAATGCTTTGCTTACAGGATATTATTCCAAATCCCAAAAAACACCCGCTGCTCATTACTCCGTCTGGCCTAACTAAGTAAAACCTCAAATTCAAGGCGTCCTTTCTTAAATATTATTATTCGGTACAGCAAGCCAAACCGGGCACTCTGAAGACTTCCTTGCTAGAGGTCTTCTCCAAGTCAGACAATACTTGGGCACAGTACCTAAAGCAAGCAATCGCAGACTTAGGACCTCATTTATGAGGCCCCTTGCAGCACTTTTGTGCCGCCGAATGTCACTTTTTTGGCATTCCAGTGATGCAGCATATTTACAAGGCCACGTAAAGCCACTTTGCGTGGCTTTTCATAGCCTTGTAAATATGTGCCCTTTCACGCAAAACACTGCATGAAAGGGGCGGTCCATGGGTAATGCTGTTGGTGTTCCCACGCAACACCCATGGAATCTGAAGGATTCCCAGATTTACGAGAAATCGTAAACCTGGGAATGCGGCAGAATCTAATGACACGCCAGGGGGGGCGTTAGGGAGGCGTAACAAGGAGAAATGTTTTCAGAAAATTGCCTGAATTGATTGATTTTCTGAAGGAAGGTGCCCCTTCCTGCACAAAATCAATCAGCACCGCAATGCAGGCACCCTTGCACCGTGGCGCAAGGGTGCCTGGGTTTGGCGCATGGCAGCCTATTCTGCGCCAGCGCAGGGGAAAAGGACAGGAATGCACCGCATCTCACAGATATGACGCATTCCTGCTCTTTTGTTTTGCCGTAGGGCAGCACAGCAAGATTCCCTGCGGTGCTCCCTGTACCAAAACCTCATAAATGAGGCCCCTAGAGTGGAGGCAGATACCTTAGCCGCTGCTTTAACACCACGTTCAGGTGTAAAAACCATCCTGACGAAACAGGCCCGATCTCTCTTGAGGCAAGCAGACCTCAACTCGGTCCAAGCTTGCAGCCATGCTGCGTGAATCGCAAAATCCTAAGAAGGAATGGTAATGCATTCCTACTTGAAAGTTGCATTCAGCAGGGGAATGAAACTCAAAATATTCCAGGCAAGACTGATGGTCTTACCAATCAACGAATTTTGCTCCATATCATATTATAAGATTGGTCTTTGTAGATTTTGCAACTACAAGAGAGAGACTATGCTTCATCTACTTTACAGCTGACTGGAATTTCTTCATGCACAACGCACTTTACTGAAGCCAATATTCTTAAAATCTGGGATTTCCACCTGTAAGGATGCTTGGAACTTTTGCCTGACAACTGACATTCCAATGAATTGGCCTGCTTTGGCAAGATTATGGATTTAATTGCCATTTCCATCATTCAGCGAGCACAGGCCTTAGGCACATCTTGAGCAAGGTCACAGCCATTCTAAGTATCATATGCTTCTTTTATGGTTTTACTTGCTTTTAAACTACACATGCTGGCACTGTGTGAAATTCAGGGAATTCCACTATATGTTTTATTAAGGTGTTGATTATTAAGGTATTGATTGCCTTGTGCAATGAGCTTGTTTGTTGTTGATTTTACGATTCTTTTATATATATGTACCAATTTTAACTAACTGAGACATTAAAGATTTATTGTCATTGTCATTGCCAAGAATTTGGTTTAGTGGGACTTCACACCCACAGAGTGTGATAAAAAATGGAATAAATGAAGGTTTAGCATCTCAAGGGCAATTGAGTAAGGAATTGAGTAAGGACTAGCTAACATTGACTCAGTATAATTGCACACCCTCTACGGTATGCTGATATGTGTTCTATAATGCAACTTTCATGCTAGAGGGTATGTATTATGTCCAAATGTCCCATGTTGTACCTTTCTTTTACAACTTGGCATTTCACATCTCTTCCCAGGCTGGGAGTTGATGGAGAGTTAATGCACATTAGCCCCTAGAAACTTCAGGCAGGGAAAAGATAACTTTTTAAGACATACTTTTCCTTAATATTGATGACAAAATCTGACTTTGCCATTGAAATTGATTTAATAACTGTTAAAAATAGTTGTTTCATTATTTTTCTAGTTGGTTTACCTGTTGAAAAGAGTTATTTTGATGAGTCGCATTGCAGGTTTTACACTGCAGCAGTTAGGCTACACAGGGTAGGCCTATAGCAGATGACACAGCAGGTGCTGCAGTCCGAACTAGCAAGTGGCATTTCGCTTCCAGGCCCTGGATGCACTTTCTACACCAATTACTATGAACTTACAGATAAGTTTAATATGCCAATAAGGAACATGTCAATTGAACCACGTTTAAAGGGGATCAAAAGCAGTTTTTCCTGATTAGAAGGGTTAACATGCACAGAGTTCTAAAAATCCAGCAAAAGGCAAAAATCTGGGGTGACCATACAGAAAAGGTAAATTTCACAAGTGCAAGTAACAGCAATAAATCACCATTCCTTTTTGGTGATAAGGTACTACCTGCAAAACTTCTTTCTCCAGCAATATAAGGACATCCTTTTGGAGATGCTCTCAATTGTATAGTGAGGTTCTGTGAAGATCTTCTTGGTGGAACACATGGAGGAAGAGACTTCAATCTCAGTATTTATTTTGAAAAATATTCAGAACGTATTTGTCTCTGCAATTCTTTGCCACTCTTCCAGGCAAATGTTTTATTAATTAGTATGCTTCCCCAACCAGAGTGACTAATGGGGGGAGACAATGCTTTGGTGGTAATTTCCATGGTGGCCTCAGATGGTTGCTGACCACCTCTTCCTTTAGAAGACTTATGCCATTGAAAGTTAATGTCTTCATTCCAGTCTTCCTTTTGTCCATCACATCATCCACGTGAGAGCCAAATGGAGAGTTTCCTGAGACAGGATGTTTTAGGTCCAGTTAAGAGGACGCAAGAACTACACCTCATGCAAAGTACATGGCAATATGCGTGTGCTGTGAGATCTGATGAATCTACCACACTTATTACCCAATTACCAGATGATCATGCCTTCTTGGAACACCTCTTGGAAGTCTTGTCTCTCTTTTAATGGTAATTTCTTCGTGAAGCGCTGGAGGGGATTCCATAGATTCCTGCCATAGTGCCCTAATAAGGCAGTAGCGCCAGCCATCTTCATGGCTATAGCCGAGGTCTCACATATTTTTCTTCCCATATAGTCTAAAAGTTTATACTCTTTATCCGGAGGGACAGTGGAGGTAGTTGCCATGGCATGTGACTTCCTGGCTGCTGGGGCAGTCACTGAATCAGGTTGTGGATCAGCTCTAAGGAACAAGGGCTCCTGATTAGGTGATCTGTATTGTTTTCAAAAGTCTAGGTGAAGCATACTTGCCAGATGCACAAGTGAGAAAAAGCTGCATAGTCCATTCCAAAAGATCTGAAACCAAAGGTAGAAGTGGTGTAGAGACTTGTCGATGGTGAATGGTCTCAAACATAACCAATGTGGTCGCAGGTGATCAGGCATTAGTATGTTGAACTAAGCTGCTCTTCTGACGAGAATATCATTAAATGTTGATAAGTCATCTAATATAGCCTATATCCACAAACAAGATGTGAATCCAGTCTCACAGGGGAACAAGCCTGAAGAGATGAATAGGAAAATTATGTAGATGTCCTAAGAGTGTGAGCTCACAGAATAGATTGGCTTATTCTTCTAGACTGTCACAAGTGTCTAGAAAAAGACAGTCCCACACAATTTTTGGAAGGTGGTCTATGCCTTTTATGTTATGATGTTGGCTGGTCACATGTGACAACTGGTGTTGGGCAACTGTGGAATAACTGGTGTTACTGTAGGTAATAATTTATTAGGTGGAAGCTGACGGTATCTGAGAGAAGCAGGGAAACAGACCTCCTTGTGACAAGAGTAACCGAAAGCTGGACAAAGGGTTACTTTGTGTGTAGGAAAGTAAGCCCTATAGTACTCTGGGGTCCAAGCGTGTTCAGGAGCTTCTTCTTCTTCAAATGCTTCACCCACTGCAATGCCCATGCAATGCTTCCAGAGCACAGAGTAAGGCAACGCAATGATTTGCGGTGCCTTGCCTTACTCCAAATCTATGAGGCCATTCAAAGCCACGCATAGTGGCTTTGCGTGGTCTCATAGATATGATTTTGTGATTTGGGCCACCGGAGCGTCACAAAACATGACGATCCGGCGGCACAAGGGGCTCGTAAATATGACTGTTGGTTTCCCAAATTCCAATTACAAAATTAGAGCCCAACAAGGCAGTCCGCATGGTAACACTGAGAGGGTTACATTATGTTTTCTAGTTCAAGTAACTCTATCGCATTGCAACTTGTATTATCAACATATGAGCGCATACTGCATGAACTCCTCCCTAGCACCATACATCAACAGACATAGTAATGAACGGAAAGAGCAAACACATTTCACTTCAAAAAGGATTTCCAAGGCAGGCTTCTGATTAATTCATGGAAAAGGGATTGAGAGGCTGTTAGCCAAGAGAAATTAGTGCGAAAGGTTTGATTTCTGTCAAATTTATGGACACTATTCTGAATTACTTTTAATGTTCAAAACAAGTCTTGTGCATACAATAAGTTGGTGTTTAAATTACTTCTGTCATATATAGCTGTTTGTTAAGAGTGTGTGATAACCGTGCAGTATTTGCAGGGAGCCTGACAACATGTGATCCCTGTGAAATGCTCAAGTATGGTGCTGTGTCCCCCACGTGTCAAAAAAGAAACCTTGCAGAATGTGAATGCAGATCTAATTCCATCTTTCTTTGCTAACGTAATAAGTTACAGCCTTTTCAAATCCTTATTTGCCCTTCTTTGCAATGGATCATATTTATGTTTGTCATCTGCATATCTGTTTGTGGCATTTTGATACTACTTGATAGGTCCTCGCACCAGCTCCCCCGGCCGCCTTGTGCAGATCTCCCCGCCTCCTGCCTCTCCCGCTCTGCACCCATGCATGTAAGCTACCTCAGCCCATTGTCTTCTAAGGTCAACTTCCTTATCGCAGCTACCCACTCTACAACCTGTGGTGTGTTTGCTGCGTGCACAAGGTTGCATTAATTTTTGTTTGTTTCTCTGTATATGTTGTGTTAGTCAGTTTTTCGTTTGCTGTATTATTTTATCTCCCCTATTCCTGCATAATCGTTGTGCTTAGCCAGACTTTTATTTCCTGTATTATTTTATTTTAGCTCCCATTAGTCCTGTGTAATTGTTTATATTAGTCAGCTTTCATTTCCTGTATTGCTTTTTATCTCCTTTACTTTGTGTAACGTTGTGTTTGTCAGCCTTTTTCCCTGTATGTCAGCCCCTCGCGCCCCTTCCTGCAGTTTTTTGCTGCCGTTTGATGACCCTGCATCCCGCCACCCAGCGCACCTTCCTCCCCCGGGACCTACTTGATGAAGGCTTCAGCACGGCCGCGCTGCAGGCGTGCCAAAGGCAAGCCCGCCTGCGCCTGTCCTCGCCTTGACCACGCCCAGCGCCAGGAACCCTGGCCCTCCAGCCATCCATCACTACACCACCACCGAGATCCTGGCACTGGCTCTCAGAAGCCGCAACATTTCCTCTCTACGGTCCACAGAAGTACCTTTCGCCTGCCACCGCTACTGTTTCAGCTGCAACATCGATACCCTCGCCTCCCCCACAAAACCAATCTACGACCACTTGGAACAGCTCCAGTACATGCTGTTCAACACCCGAGCCCTCTGCAAACACGCCACAGACATCTGGGACACCATCACCACCTCCACTCCTGACGTGATATTAATCACCAATACCTAGCTCACTCTGTCTTCAGCCTTCGACATCGCGACCGCAATGCCACGCGGGTACAAGATGATACACAGATACCGCACTAACAAGCATGGAGGAGGCATCGCCATCATCCACAAGGAGTCCCTCCATTGTACCGCCACCGAAGACGACAGCTCACCAATCATGGAACTCCTCAATTTCCAAATCTGAACCGATGCCAAGGCTACCAACAGAGGGACACTCGCCTAAAGACCCCCGGGACCCCGCCCAGCTTCTTCAATGCTATTGCCGAATTCATATCCCCCTGGCTAATGACTCTAAGCATTACATCTTCCTCGGTGACCTCAACTTGCACCTCGCCGACCTCAACGTTACCAACTCCGCCAGCCTCCTGGAAAGCATGACCAACATCATCCTCATGCAACTAGTCATTAGCCCTAACCACAGCACAGTACCCACACTGGACCCAACCTTCACAGACAGCGACAAAATCAAGTTCAGCCATGTCTCCGAGCTACCCTGGACCAACCACAGCATTGTCCACTTCACCATCGCAGGCCCACCGGGACCCACCACTAAACCCCCATCTCCTCACACCACAGATGGAACAAAATCACCGAAACCCAATGGGCCACCCCCCTCAACACCCAAGGCCTGACACCTCCAGCAACCTCGAGATGGCCATCCAAAACGTCTCCGACTGGTTCCCCAACTGCACCTGCACACTTGCCCCCATGAAAACCGACAGCACCAGCAGATCCAGCAAATACATCAGCTGGTTCACCCCCAAACTTCGACCCTTCAAATGCGAATGCAAGTGACTAGAGAGATGATGGCACTCCAGCAGGAATCCCACAGACCTCACCACCCTCAAATCAGCCCTCATCGAATACTGCCCCAGCCTTAAAAAAGCTAAGAAGGACGCCCTAACCAACTGCATTGAGGCAAGCACCAATCACACAAAGAAACTCTTCAGCATCGTCAGAGAGTTCTCCTGCCCATCTGCCACTGAGAATACGATCCGCCCTTCCCAAGCCCTCTGCGACATCCTGGCAGACTACTTCCACAATAAGATATCAGACATCTACAGCAACTTCTATCCAGAGCCAACCGATCTCTGCAGCCTCCTGACACCCACCGACTGCACCCACCACCACCTGTTAACCACCTGGGAACTGCTCACCACGACAAGCACAACAGCCTTCATGACCTCAAATCACTCCGGAACACTGACAGACCCTTGCCTCAAACCACATCGTTAACCTGGTTTGGAAGGAAATCACCAGTGCACTCATCAACATCCTCAACTCATCCATCACCACAGCCACTGTCCCCGACGCATGGAATCACCCAGAGGTTAAACCCCTCCTGAAGAAGCCCTCAGCTGACCCAACAAACTCAAGAACTACCTGCTCTCTTTCCCCGCCAAGGTCCTGGAGAATCCCATCAATGGCCAGCTCACCCATCACCTGGAAGAGCACCACCTAATTGACGACTCCCAATCCAGCTTCCGTTCCAACCACAGCATTGAGACAGCCTTGATTGCCACAACCGACAACATTAGATCCCTCCTCGACCAAGGTGAATCTGCAGCGTTGATCCTCCTCGACCTCTCAACAGCTTTAAACACACCCTCATCAGCAGACTCCACCACATCGAATTCAGGGGAAAAGCCCTGAAGTAGATCACCTCCTTCCTCACAGGACACACGCAGAAAATCCACCTACCGCCCTTCACCTCTGAGCTAAAGAACATCCTCTGCGGCATTCCCCAAGGCTCCTCCCTCAGCCTCACACTCCTCCACACCTACATGACCCTGCTGGCCAACATTGTCCGCACCCACGGACTCAACATCATCTCATACGCCGACGACACCCAACTCATCCTCTCGCTCACAGATGACCCCACCACCACCAGATCCATTATATAACATGCCAACAAAGTATGATGTCAGCTATATGTTTCTACATGTGGTTACAAAAGCGTGTTTTTCAAAATATATTGACATGGCTATTGATAGTCTCTATGATCTATTTTGAAGGCTTCCTCTCACAAAATATAATAATATAAAAATATTTTTTTAAACCTGCAGGCTCATTCGTTTGGGAAAAATAGAGAAGTTGAGAGTGTGATTGATGTACTATATGGGTTAATAAAAAAGGAGCATGAACATATTTCCATGGTAAATCACAGCTGCATTAGAATTTATTCCTTTTACTTTTGTCATTCAGACTCAGAATATGACCTGTGAGTCGGAACACCCTGAGTTGTTTATACTGTAAGAGAGTTTTTGGATCTCCGCGTTTAAATTTTTCTATCACTGTTCATTTAAGATCATATTCATTGTACTGACTCTATTTGAAGTGTGTGATCAATCTGGGTGTAGGCTTCCCATGGCGGATATTGCTGCGGTGGTCAATAATTTGTGTTTAACTTTGAATGTTGTCATGCCAATACATCTACGTGAAACATGGTGTTATAATCTCCCCTTTCTTCCCTGTCCTTCTGTCCTGTTGGTACGTTCTAAAACCCCTCCCTCAGTTGGTACTGCCAGGTAGGGTGACAGGAGTGCACCTTAGAACGTTGGTGACTGTGGGCAGAGGAGCGCCAGGCTAGGCAGTTGGAGGAATTGTACCTAAATAAACCCACATGTTTCTTCACCATTCGCTTCGTGTGAGTTATTTCCAACAATTTGGCGACGATTGGAACTGGGTGCTGTGCAGGGGACAGCTGTAATTCCTCACCCCTGTTTTTCCGCCAGCCTGTTCAATTTTTGCGTCCTTTCCTGCCACTTCTGCTTTTGTCGTGGCTGCAAGTGTGTATATTTCCATTCGCGCTTGGTTTAAAAAAAAAAAAGCCTACCTTCGCTTCCAAGGTTTAGCGGAGCCGTCCAGTGCCTTCCGTGGGTCTTGATTGTTTCCCTTCGGGATCTTCAGTGGTTGCCTTTCATCGTCTCCATAGGTCAATTGGTGTGTTCACGGAGACGACGCGAACAGAGGAAGTTTTCGCCTTCAGCGCCGGGTTCCCTGTCGACGATGAGTGGAGTAGCGTCTCTCCACAACAGAACGTCGTCTCTTCACGAGAAAACGTCGGACGTGAGGTAGTGTTCCTCATCAGCGCATGGGAGATGCTTCAGCAAGGAAAAACTCAAGAAGCATTCTGGTCAACGCTGAATGGAGCACCGGTGCCTGCGCTGAGACGTCTCCTGTCAGCGTTTTCAGCTGCTCTTCGTTGAACGCCACAAGAAGTGTTCCCGCCTCAGCGTCTGCTCAGAGGGTTTCCATCAGCACCAAAGGGGGTCCAAGGGCTTTTCCGGCCACCGCGCTGTATTTCACAGCGTTTCACCGCAGCAAACAGTTGTATCCTGTGGTAAGTGACCCTCACCTCAAGTAAGTGGTCAAAAACTACACGCTGACAGGCACAGCTTGCCTGCAGTTTTTCTGTTCATGGGAGGTGCTTGCCTGCAGTTTTTCTGTTTCATGGGAAGTTATTGAGGCTGATAACTACACGCTGACAGGCACAGCTTGCCTGCAGTGTTCCAGTACTGTTTTCCTGGTGTGGACATCGCTGGCAGGCACAGCTCTATGCCTGCAGTTTTCCTTAACTCCTCCTGTTGAGTGGTTTTGTTTCCTTTTAATGGTAATCCTCGCCTCCGATCAGTTTTCATTCTGTTTCCCATTGTATCGCACATTTTTACCAACATAATGTCTGTTACCAACATGAATCAAGCGCCTCCGTTTCTAAATGATGAAGGGGAACCAGAAATTCCGTGGGATAGGTGGGTTAAAATGTTTCATTCATACCTAATTGCAATAGGAGGAGAAAAATTTTCTTCAGTGAGGAAACAACACATATTATTGCATAATTTGGGCACACAAGGTAGGAAGATATATGAAGATCTTGCTGATGGAGGGGAGGGTGAAGGTGAGGGGGATGTTGATGTTTTCACAACCACCCTGAGGAAACTAGGTGCCCATTTCAAGGACAAGGTTAATGTGGTTTTGGAGCGCCACAAGTTTTTTCAGATGGTTCAAGGAAAAAATGAAAAGGTAACTTCATACATAGCCACTTTGAGGGGACTCTCTGCTACGTGTGAATTTGGTGCACTTGCCGATTCTCTCATCAGAGATCAGTTGGTTCGTTGCACCAATGATCACAAGGTACAAGAGAGGTTGTTAACCCTTAGCCCAGGGTTAGAAGAGGCCGTGGCTATAGCAAAAAGTATTGAACACACTGCTTTTTGTGTTAAGGAAATGAAAAGTAACAAAGAGTCAGCATCAGAAGAGAAACATATTAATGAAATTAAAGAAGAAGATGCTATTTTAAAAGTAGAATACATGAGCAATGTGGTTAAACCTAAGCTTAAGAAAGAAAATTTCAGATGTTACAGATGTGGTAATGCAAATCATCTTGCTAATTTCCCTAAGTGTCCTGCCAGAGGAGTTCAGTGCAGGAAATGTAACAGAGTGGGACACTTTTCTAAAGCATGTAACTCCAAAGATGTAGACAAAAGTGTACATGTTGTCTATGATCAGGCCACGGAAGTTGGAGACAACAAATTTATATTTCAGGTGCACACTAAAGATGAGACAATTAGTTATCCTATCTGTGAAATACAGTTGAATGGGAAAAATGTCAAGGCTGTTGCAGATTCCTGTTCCCCGTACACCCTCATAGAGGAAAATACTTTTCAAAGAATGTTTAAAGAAGGTGAATACATGTTAGAAAACCCTGATGTACATCCAGGGGGGTATAACAAAGATCCCATTCCCTTAGTAGGGATGGTGAAGATGCGTATCACGTTTAAAGGCAGACATACTTATGGTAAGGTTTACATTACTGAGAAGGGGAGTAACTTACTGGGGTGGAAACACCAGAAAGAGTTAGGCATCAGGCTTGACCCCAATAATGTAGAACAAGTGTTGCTGGTTGATAGATCCTTGACAGGAAAAGAGATATGCAATGAATTTCCAGAAGTATTCACTGACAAGGTGGGGTTGTTAAAAATTACATGCATAAAATCAAACTCAAAGAAGACAATGTTCCAGTCACTCACAAGACTAGGTCCATTCCTTTGGTAATGCGGGAACCGTTAAAAAAGAACTGGAGAAACTAGAGGGGCTAGGTATAATTCAGGCAGTAGAAAGTTCTGAATGGTTGGCCCCCATTGTTATTACTTCCAAAAAGAGAGTAACGAGATCCGCATGTGTGTGGACCTCAGGAGTCTCAATGCTAACATTTGGATAGATAGGTACCCACTCCCAAAAATCAATGAGATGTTGTCTGTAATAAATAATGCTAAGTATTTTTCTGTACTAGACCTTACATCAGCTTACCATCAAGTTGCATTACATCCCGATTCCCAAATCCTCACGGCATTCACCACACCTTTTGGCACCTACAAATTTCTAAGGATGCCGTTTGGGTTGGCTTCGGCTGCAGCAGCATTTCAAAGAATAATGCAACATGTTCTGAGAGGTTTAGACAAATCCATCTGTTTCCAAGATGATATCCTCGTGTATGGATCAGATGAGGAAGAACACAATTGCAATTTAAGAAAAGTATGCACCAAGCTTAGTGAGGCAGGTTTCACCATTAAAAAGAACAAGTGCAAGATAGGTGTAGCATCCGTTGAATTTCTAGGACATACCTTGTCCAGTGAAGGCATGAAGCCTAAAATGGATCTCATTGAGGCTGTGGTAGAAGCTCCCATTCCTGTCAACAAAGAGGAAGTAAAATCTCTTTTAGGAAGGGCAGAATATATGTCCAAGTTTATTAAAAATTTCTCACATCTAGTGCAACCCATCAGAGACCTATTAAAAAAGGAGAATAAATTTGAATGGTTGCCCACCCACAACAGTGCATTCATGGAGCTCAAAAAGGCTATTGCTACGGCACCCTGCATAGGGAACTTTGACAGTACCAAAGACACGTTCCTCACCACAGATGCCAGCAATAGAGGCATTGGTGCCACTCTTTCCCAAATGCAAGGAGGAAAAGAGAAAATCATAGCTTTTGCCTCCAGGACACTCAAAGATGCAGAAATTAACTATTCCACAATTGAGAAGGAGGCATTATCCTGTTTTTGGGCCACGAATCATTTTAAATTTTTTCTATGGGGTATACCGTTTGTGCTCAGGACGGATCACAAACCTCTGGTGTCATTATTTTCCTCTAAGGACATTGAAAAAGCTACACCCCGCATTGGTAAATGGCTAGTGTCTCTACAAAATTTCAACTTCAAAATAGAGTACATTCCAGGCAACAAAAATCAAGTTGCTGACTGTCTCTCGCGGTTACCCTCGACAAACATGTTGAGGAAAGTACAGAAAAGTTTGATGTCCTGCAAGTAAACATTCCTGCCATTTTAGAAGAGGAATGGAACACTCTCATGTCCAGTGATGTCACCCTAAGAATGGTTAGAGAAAACATCATTAAGGGTTGGCCTAAGAAATGTAGTGACCTCCCGGCTGAGTTACAACCGTTTTGGAACGTCAGAGATGAACTGTCTCTTGCAGGGATCAATGTGTTCAAAGCAGACAAGGTAATTCCCCCGGAAGAACTCAGGGAGCGCATCTGTGAAATAGCTCATGAGGGTCATCTGGGTAGAAGCCTTACCAAAAGCAAACTCCGCTCAGGATATTGGTTTCCTGGTATGGACACTAGCATAGAGGAATTGGTTAAAGGGTGCCATGCTTGTGGTCTCAGCGATAAAACCAAAAGCACACGGAGAACACCTCTGGAACCTGTTCAGGTGCCTATTAAGGCATGGGAGAAATTAGGCATGGACATCATTGGCCCTCTTCAAATTCCAGGTCTACACGAGAGATTCATTATAGTGTTAGTAGATTATTTTTCCAAGTGGATCACTCTTAAATTTGTCAATAAGGTGGACACCAAAACGATCATACTTTTCTTATCCGACGTTTTTGCGAATGAAGGCATTCCTCATACGCTAATCACTGACAATGGGGTACAGTTGGTTTCCGAGGAAATGAAAGAATTTCTTATCAGTTTGGCAATAAAACACATTTGCACCCCATTATATTGTCCTCGTGCAAATGGGATGGTGGAACCCTGCAACAGAATGATCAAAGAGTCCCTACAATTGGCGATGGTTGCACGCAAACCCATTGTTCAGTCCATCAAAGACACTATCTGGTCATATCACACTACACCCAACAGTGTTACAGGGTTCTCACCTTTTTGTCTTCTAAGAGGACGTAAACCAGGATCCAAACTTACACCTAACTGGTTATTTGAAGACAATTCAATCGTAAGGGATGATACGTTAACCAAGGAAAGAATTGAGTGCCACCAGAATAAATACAAACAAGCATATGATCGTAGATGGGGAGCCAAGTCACATGAGTGGGAAGCAGGTCAACTAGTCCTAGTCAAAAGACCTCACGATGCGGCTAACAGGTACAATAAATACTATGGTCCTGCTAGAATAAAGGATGTCAAGAAAAATGTGGTTACCATGTCAGACGGTAGAATGTGGAGCATGGACAGATTAGCTCCATATCCAGAGCAGAGTAGTGGTAACAAGTTGGATGAAGGGTCCAAGGTGAGAACCAGCATTCCAGAAGTCATACGCAGTGACAGAAATGTGAGACCACCCAAGTGGCATGGGGATTATGTCATGAAATAAAATGTCATATGGTCATATCAGTCTCTTGTAAGTGGGATGGGTAAACAAAATGACTGTATTGTTATTTTCATGTGGCACGCTGCCAAAGTCATGTAAATCCTGTCAGGGATCCACAATTGTCCCCTGTTTCCCCCTCTTCTTTTTTTCCTTCTCTTTTCCCCTATGGCTTTCTTTCACCTGTGGGAAATGAGGTGTGTTATAATCTCCCCTTTCTTCCCTGTCCTTCTGTCCTGTTGGTACGTTCTAAAACCCCTCCCTCAGTTGGTACTGCCCAGGTAGGGTGACAGGAGTGCACCTTAGAACGTTGGTGACTGTGGGCAGAGGAGCGCCAGGCTAGGCAGTTGGAGGAATTGTACCTAAATAAACCCACATGTTTCTTCACCATTCGCTTCGTGTGAGTTATTTCCAACACATGGACATATGGTTCATATAGATAACAGACTCAGGGGGATATTAGCAACAACTTGCGATAATTATCGCAAACCGCGCTTATCGCGGTTTTTTTTTATCGCCGCGTATCGCTGGATTTTATCGCGGAGATAACACGCTATTAGCAACGTTTATCTCCAATGCGATAAAATATCCAGCGATAGTGGCGAAATGCGTGAATATCGCTGGAAATCCAGCGATATTCACGCATTAACGCCATGGGGGACTTAGCCTGACAATCCACCTCCCATTGAACAAACAGGTAAGTCATGTTTTTAGCAGGTGTTAAATTCTAGCGATAATCGCGCTTAGCGCAAGTTTTTTTATCGCTTCGCCTGCGTTGCTAATAGGGGGAAGTTGTGTTTTCAGTCGCTTTTAGTTGGGAACGCCTACCTTGCATGTCATTAGCGATAATTATCGCTGGCATGCAAGGCGATGGGAAAACCGTCCGCTATCGCCAGAAAGCTGTCGCTAACGCCTGTTAGCGACAGCTTGCTGATAGGGCGATAAAAAAATTGCCGCTTTAGCGGCAAAAAGTGCCGCTAAAGCAGCGATAAAGCCCTTGCTAATATGCCCCTCAGTGTAACAATTGTTGTGTAAGGTCCAATTCCATACTATCAGTGGTGACCATGCAGACTGTGCAGCTCCAACATGGGTGGCGTCCCAGTACTCTCGGTAATGACCGTAGAGTCATTTGGAAGGTAGTTCTAATTTTTGGGGCAACCAGGTTCTGGTACAAACAAGGTGATCCTGTAGCTGTAGCCGTTTTCCTCCTTCTATATGAGTACAAAGGTTTTTCTAGTGTTAGGCCCGCTACATTTACAATTCTCCAATGTTTAATTATGATCTTCTTCAACCCATTGAAAAGTGGGAAAGAGATAGTCACCCTGGCCAATTTATCAGATTTCTCTTTCGGGAAAGTTTCAAGAATGGTGTTTTTTTATGATATCCACCATTGATAAATTATCAAATAATGAGTTTTAATGGAAGTCATTGTATAATCTGCTGGAGTTCTGAACAATCTGCCATGGATCCAGCTCTCCTGGACATACGGTGGGCACCACTGGTACAAGGGACCAGACTACATATGTAAATGTATCCAAAGAGGCATATATACACTTTGATGTTGAGTAACAATGCTCCTCCATTTCAAGCCCATTCTTCCATTTTGGTAATTTTGGTTTGGAATATATGTCATAAACGGAGACATTGTTCATAGACTTTATGACATCATTTTATTCTACATAATACCTCCAGACAAAAGGAAATAGGAAGCCACCCACAGAACCGGTGGATTAACAGGCAATATAAAAGTGTGCCAACAAAATACTACGTACATACAGTATCCTCACACACAATCGGTGGATAGTTTTCTGCCTTTATAAGGTACTATTTGCTTAGTCCTTATAATTTCATATTAAATAAAACAGTACAAACAAAAAGGTATAAACGCATTAAGGTTGACAAAAATGTAACATTAAAAAATTGCATTCAGTCCAATCATTTGCAATCATCTGAAAAAATCAACGAAAACCAAAACATGAGTGCAGCTGCATTTTTACGCGCTGTTTAGTATCTCACAGATTCATAGGCAGACACTTCCACCTAAAGATCATTTACTGTCACATCAGTGCATTTATAGAAAAATAGGTAAGAAATTTCTGTAAGAAAGAATTAACGGATGGGGCTTTTCCTCAAACACAGCACAGAAAGAGAAACAAACACATGGTTAACATTTTTTATCTAAACTGGTCATACAAATTCTTGAGAAACGAGACAATGTTAAAGCATAAGACAACATTTTATAAAGCCTTTGTTCACTAACAACAAAGAACTGCTGGGCCTGGCCAGCAGAGGGTTAAAAATGGAATCATTTGTTTGCTGCTGGCAGTTAGCTGTAACAGTCAGGGCTCTCCCTTCAATGTGCACTTACTTATTCCACATGTTTATCCTTTCAGTCTTTACAGCCAATTCATACATAAAGACCAGCATGTCTATCAGCCAAGAAGCGCAACTAGCACACAGAAGATTAGAGTCGCTATGGGTAATGTTGGAACCCCATTAAATGTTGGGGTTCCATTGTCTGGCGCTGCTCCCTAGTAATTTCTTAGAATGTATAGGAAACACTGCAGCAGTTGGCGGAGCATGTCTATCATTTCTTCAGGCCAATAATCTCACGTTGATTCGGAAAGAATGGGCTCGTTGTAAGATTCGGCAAAGCCTTTATTCTGTACTTCACAAACTTGCGAAGTTCTGAACTTGTTTTCCAATCACGCGCCATACTAGAATTTCCAAGGATTAACTCTTTATAAGGCAAAACAGTTCCACGAACACTTGGTTTTTTCTATTTGCAGCAAACTACAAAACCCTGAGGATGTTTCACTTGATTTGCTGAAAAATAGGTTTGCAATTGTTGATTTTGCCTTTTTTCCTGATATTTTAAAATGAGCTTTGGCAAGCTCGGTAGGTCTGACTTTCACCAATTAACGATCGCAACCAGCATTGGTTCATGCCTGCATTTACATGTGTTAGCACATTAAAGACACCTGTTTTATGATAGCTCCTTAATGGCGAAGAGCATGCTCAGTGCTGTTATCTACCATATGAGCTAGTGTATAGAGAGACAGCTGTGTCTCAGCCTCACCATGCTTCACCAGCAGTGCCCTGCTGGGCATGGGCCATGGAAAGCCATGTCTAAGGAGAGGTGGGAATGGCTGCCTGCTAAGCTTTGTGTAATGCCATACATAGTCACCAAGCTTCAGGTTGAAGTGAGCAGATACATATGACTGTGTTCTTAACATCTCCTGACTCACACCCTCTTCTTCCGCACTTTGCATCAGTTACACAAGCAGCAATGTTGGAAATGGGATGGCATGATGCAAGTGGCAGTGTGAAACAATCATCAGGCAATGTGTTTAGATGAAGCTTCTCTCTTTAAACATCAGTGACAGACTGCCTTCGTCCTGTGCCGTGAATTCTCTAGAATTACTGAGATAACTGCAGTCACATTACTTTCATTGGAAAACCCCACTCGAAGATGGTCAAGCTCTATCTGCAGAGAACTGGCAATGCAAGTGTGCATGCAGTGGCGGAACAAGACTTGAGGCCTCCCCCCCTGCAAGGTACATGGAGGAGGCCCCTCCAGTCTTAATCAGGAGCTCTCAGGTCAGGATACTGTGCTGAGGGGACCCCTGGAGCTTGGGGGCCCCTGCACCACTGGAACTACGGGGTCCTTTGTTACGCCACTGGGTGCATGGGGATTGTGACTTGTCACCAGCAGCCACTCTTTGCTCCCCAGAAGCTCAACGTGGCAGCAGAGCACAGGTCTTGTAGCACCATTAGCTGCATGCTGGCTGAGTTAGCCAGGAACTGAGACAGAAGGCGCTAGTCTGCTGTGGTAACTTATGTTGTAGTAGACGACAGTAGAGGAGCATGGGTGGAGCAATACACTGGAACAGATGCCTTTGCTGTTCAGATCCCGGGTATGTAGGGGGTAGATTTGGGCTGGGGAAGGCAACGCTGCAATGAACCTCTTTAGCAGGATGCCCAACACATCTAGTAGCCAATATCTAACAGTGAAACTTAAATACTCCTCGGGCTGTATCCAAAATGTGAAAGGCACTTTCTTCAAGTAGAGCCTGAAGGAGGCTTACCCCAAACAAACAAATGAATATAGGATGCTGAAACAAAGCCCATCTGTACCTATGTCTTTGGTGTTGATGACACGTATTCTGGCAAACAGCTAACACTATCTATATCCACACCTAAAAAGGAGCATTTGCAACCTCTGTTTAGTTTCAGAAAGTTTTAAATGCTTCTCACATAAATTCAAAAAGTGTTCAGAAGCAAAGTCCCACAACTTCCTACAGCCCTACTTCAATGCAGACTTGTATTCAAAAATACTACTTCACCTGTGACTTGTGTTGGTAATTAAATTCCAACAACGAGACTTTGATTTTCATGTTTCAAAATGTGTCTGTCTGTTCTGAATACCTTTCCACAATCAATGCGCAACACCACTGGTATCAATTCTCTCTTTTCACTTACCAGACAAGATTGCAGCCGAATGACTATGCGATTAGAGATACTCAAACAATGCAAAGGGTGTAAAAATGCAATATTAATAACAAATAAATTAAAGTAAAAGTGTTTGTCATATGTGTTTGAATTCAAGAATCAATTGCAACAAAGTGTCCAATAAAAGCAGGATGTTTGATAATCTAAAAAGCAATCTGGTGACTCTACATTTGGTCCGCTAGGTAAAAAAGCACATAAACACTTGAAAGCAGTTGACTAAAATAAGTGGATCCATTTCCTCGCCTCTAGAAACACTAGTGCAGTTTGATCAAGTCAAGGATGGATGATGATTAATTAACAGTATTATGTCCTGTATTAAGGCCGAGTAGGAGCAAGCAGAATGACAAAATTCCAATGACCAGTAATCATTTACAACTGACCCCATAAAATAACTCCATAAACACACACTAACTTAGCTTTATTGCTTAACAACCAAAATCTAGAATTTCAGACAAACCTTCCGCGGATTACCTACCACATTATATACTAATCTGTAGATTGCATGCCAATTTCTGGTGGGCCAATATATATTCGGACCACTTAGAGCCAGAGAAGATTCTCATAAAATGAGTCAAGCCAGGTTCCTGGAGGTCAGAAAGACTAGTCATTCTGGTAATTATTAAATGATAATCCTAGTGATCATTAGAGAAAGTAATTCACATTATTAGTGAATTATTACTGTTTTACTATTTTTTAAACATAGCTGATATCTAAAAAATACACAGCTTTACAATGGCAACAAAACTATTCAGACCACATTTTGGGAGGCTTGAAGAGTATCATTCACAGTGTTGGCTTCCCTTGCTATGGTAATTTTGCTCTCTGAGTAGAAATATCATTGCCAAAGGTTATTTGTCATAGTATTATTAACAAAATATGCTCTGAAATACATTTTGAGGTTTAAACGATGTTTACAAAAATACTGCTCCAATAGGTGGAGATTCTTTATTATTAAACTCAAAGGGGTGATATTTTTGTAAACTTTAAGACACAATATTTTTGTCAAAGAATATTTAGGCCATGATAATCTGGTACCATAATTTGCTAAAAGCATGTGCAGAACCATAAGTAGATCTCATTTGGGGAAGCATGAAGCTTATCTGTTGGCTTGCTTTACTATAATAATTGATGGCTGCACCACTGGGTTTCAAACTGACTATTGCTGGACTTTATTTCCTGCCTCGAACAATAAGGTTCTGATAACTTGTAAAGCGTGATGTTTGCCTCATTAGTGTGTCCTTGGCTCTAAGTTTTGGACTGTATGTCGAATTAGATGTATTTGAACTCTGAGGGGTGGATTTACAAGCCCAGTGTGCTGCCGAAATGTCACTTTTTATGATGTTCCGGTGGCGCGCTGGGCTCACCCATATCTACGAGGCCATGTAAAGCCACCCTGCGTGGCTTTTCATGCCCTCGTAGATATGGTGTGAGGCAGCGCAGTGCAAGTTGCTGCGTTGCCTCACACTGCGTGGGGAGGCGTGCCATGGGCGTTACAGTGGGTGCTCCCACGTAACACCCATGGCATTTGACACCTTCCCAGATTTACAACATGCTGTAAACCTGGGACTGTGTCAAAAGCCTACGCCTCTCCAGGGGTGGTGTAAGGGTTGTTTTTGTGATGGAAGGTGTCCCTTCCCCCACAAAAACAATCTGATTTCAATGCAGACACCCTTGCACTATGGTGCATGGGTGCTTGCATTGGCACATGGCAGCCATTCGTGTGCTAACGCTGTGAAAGAGGACAGGAATGCGCCGTATCTCATAGATACAGCGCATTCCTCCCTTTTCTTTTGTCGTAGGGCAGCGCAGCAGAAAGGCTTGCGGCGCTGTCCTATGCCAAAATATTGTAAATGAGGGCCTAAATATTTGGCAAGTAGAATGGCATTCATAACATCTGGCACGGAGTAAGGGTATGCCATGCATATACTCTCACAGCGCAGGTTACATTATGGTATTTTAGTTGCTCTCCACGTCTTAAGAGGGCTTTAAGTATAGCAGACATAACCGGTGAGAAATGTTGTCTCAAACTCAGAGAGGGGCATAATAGCTTTACTTTAACCAACCTGCACCGGTTTGTGAAGAAAGTTTATTTGCCTAATAGTAAGGGCACGCTTTTGAAGACGTTATTTTCTCTTGTCCTAAAGAGCAGGGCTGCTTAATAATCGAAGATTAAAATTAGTTTCCCTATTGTTCTAGGCCTGACCTCTAAGGTATTAAAAATCCAAATTAATACATTAATTGTAATGTAAAGAGTGCAACAGTCAATCAGCCTATTTGGAATGCAGTCTGTAACTACCAACAAGTCCTCAGCTGGAGCCTCCTCACAACAGATGACTGAAAAAGATTCCAATTATGAGAGTTTATCCAGGGATGTTGGGGGCAACGTGGCTATTGAAGGGAGCCCACTGACTAATTAGAGAGGGAGTATGCTTGCAGGAACTGTTTCACAGTGCATAGCTGATCCAATTCTTCATGCTTCTGTGACGCAATCCCTGAATACATTAACAGCCTGTACAGAGAAGAACTCTAAACTGAATCCCTGCAGGGTATTTTCTGGTTTAAAAGAGTGGGCATGGACAGAATGCAGATGAAGTGAGTCATTATTAGATTTCTTTTCACAAAGGAGAGCTGGGGCACATGGCTGCAGTTCTTTCCCCCTTCAATGGGACTCAACAATGGATCCATGTGAATGAGTACAACCTAAGCACAGAGCTGTAGTAAACTTTCACGTCACGCAGCAAGTTGTTTTGCGTGACAAGGAGAAAGCAGAAAAGCACCTTATTTACAAAGCTAAGGCGCACTTATGCTCTCTTCTTGCACTGGTGCACTTGCGACAGCCTTGCACCAACACAGGCATCCTTGTCATGCCGAAGGGTTCATGCATTGTGGTCCGGATAGTTTTTGTGCAGGATGGCATACCTTCCTGCACAAAAACTATACTTAGAGGTGTATTCCTTTTTGTATTTGTGCTTCAGAATGCAGAACACATGCAAAGAGGAAGTGACAAGGAGAAATATAGATATTTTACCTAGTTACGCCAAGGTCGGGTAGGCGCACTATTTTGGCGCAAACCCAAGTTTACTGACTTCCGTTAATCTGAGTTTGCATCAAAATACATGTGTGGATTCATAGGAACGCCTGTGCTCCACCCATGTAATGCCTCCCTGACGCAGGGTAACATAAGGCAGAGCAAAGCGCTGCATTGAGTTCCTTTGGGGGTGGAAAGTGATGCAAGGCCATGCAAATGGAGACATAGCATAATGAGACAAACGGCGCGGGCTGGTTTGAGCATTTTTGCCAGGGCTACTTTTGGTTCCCTACTCCGCCCCTGTATGTGATAATCTAAACATACGTTTCATCTGTTTGCATGTAAGAGGCCTTAGGATCTAAAGTCTTATGAGGTCTTCTTTTCTACAAGCTGAGGGTTCTTTCCTCCTGAGGCCTCAGCGTTATATATTATGCATTCAGAAATACTTGTGCATTTGAGAAATCTGTGTGATGTAAGGATGGGTGAATGTTTAGCAATCAGTCACAGGTTTTTTCGGGCTACCACTGACCTCAATGTTATTACCTGGTGCCAAACTGTAATGAATTGTGTGCATCCTCCAATGTAAGACGACTCTAGCACATTGGCATGCATATGCACATTTTTACTTAGGAATACCAGTTTTCTTGCTTTAATCCTCCTTTTTGAAAATGTGTATCCTACAGAGCATAACACTTTATGCATGTTGTGCAAATTTAGTTAAAAATAAGCATCATCTCTCATTACAAGAGGTTGGGAGGAAAGGGCATAAGCTAAAGGTGTGCATGTGTTTGCCTGTCCCGCGTGGCAACTAAGCAGGAAGTACTGGCATCAGGGAGCGAGGGCACTTTGTTGTGAATGCAGGGGCAGGTGCTACAAGTCGTTTTCCACTGTTTAATATCACAGTAGCAGGAATTGTTTTTGTGAAGAAAGGGGCACCTTCCTGCACAAAAATAATCCTCAGAGGCATTTTCCTCTTTCTAAGTGTGCTGCATTCTGCAGTGCAATTAGAAAGAATTAAAAACGAGGAGAAATTAATATATATCTCCTCGTTGCACCTCTGGTGAGGAGGCATACAATTCTCACACATTCCCAAATCTACCAGTGTTGGTAAATCTGAGACTGTGTAAGAATGCATAGGTGAATGCGTGGGAACACCCATGCTCCACCGACGGAATGCCTCCCTGCCACAGAGTAACGCAATGCAGCAATGCAGCACTGCCTTCCATTACCCTAGATGTATAAAGCCATACAAGGCCACCTTGTGTGGCTTGATGCATCTCACCCTAGCATTTCCCTGCATGGGACAAGGGTGACGTAAAACCTTGATAATTATGGGCCATTATGTTTGCGATGCCAGATATTAGAAAGGCGGTGCTACGCTGCCTACACGTACGTCAGTGCAATGTGAACAACATTCAGGCATACGTCCTGAGATTTATGTACATTATTAGACCCTGGTTAACACCCACAAGAGTCTGAACATTGTCTTCACATTTTTTTGCTTGGTAATAGTTTGGTAGTAAAGGGGTTAATATTAGAGTGGGACGACTAAAGTTTCTGTTCATTCTACAGGCCGGTCGGATGAAAAAAACGAAGCCCAACTATTAACAGTAAGGCTTCGTAGTTGCCTGGGCTGTCTTTTGAGACAGAAACGAGGTGGCACCCTACTCCTTCATGTCAATAGGCGGGCTGAAAGCACGAGATCGAGTACTAAGCCTTGGTCACAAAGATTTCCTAAGGAGCTAACAGGAAGTTGCCATTAACAACTGATATTTACACCAGCTGTCGTATATGCCTTATATTTAAGGCTTCCAGTTTTCCATTTTTATTGACTTTTACAAATAAATACAGAGAGGAAACAGTCTAATTTCCTGTCTGTATGTATTTTTAAAGGCGGAAAAATACACGAAATTGTACTTCCTCTAAGTGTCTCTCCTGTTGTCCTTCATGAATTCCAGACCAACTGTTGAGCAGATAGGCATCATGGGGATTTAAAAACGGGGTCAGATTCCCTTAAATACGGGCATATGTTCACATATATTTGTATATAATGTTAATATTTATCTGTCGGTGTAGAGTTTCGTTATATTTGGCTGCTTAATTTGCTCAAACGCCACAGGCTTCAAAGTATGAATGCATCTTTATCAGTTAAATAAATGTGGAAATACACCATTTAACATTTCCATTTAGTCTCAAAACATAAAATAAATATGGATAGATACCAATAAAATGGCAAAAAATAAATATGGATAAATACAGACGGAAATGTTAAAAAAAAATACCATAAAACCGGGAGCCCTACTTATATTATTATACTTATAATCAGAAAAAGATGCACTGGAGGTGTCTGAAACATGGTTAGGATTCACCTGACCAAGTGTCGGTGAATTTCATTTGTGCATGACCACCTCAAAGAGAGAATTTGCATTCCAGATTTGCTCCAGTGCCCCTTTTTATGAACATGGAGTGCCAATGCAACTATAGCTTAGAGGGCTCTTATAATTTGCTGCAAAGGTACCCTTTGTGACTTGAGCCTAAGATGTGCATGTTCCTTTAGAAGTGCGCCAATTGGGCCAACTTCCTCTTTCGCCTTAGCACATTTGTGCATTTATTGCTGAATCAACACCACGTACAAACGCGCCTAACAGTTTTGCTATCTACAATTTAACGAGAAAAACAGAAAGCTCGTCATCCAATGAACAAGGTCATTCTAATTTGCTAATAATGAAAAAGAAGTCATAACCCTTCCATTTAAGTAATAAATGTACAAACATATTAGACCAGTAGTTTTGGGTGATGCACCTCAGGATTTCTATACTAACCAAACATTTGCAATCGGCAGTCAGGGGTTCCCATATTCAACTCCACCTGTGCCAGGTGCCTTCATTGGAGGAGGAAGGACAATTCACGCGAGAAGTTAATCACCTGATGAAAAAGGTCTAGTATGTAGTCATCTAATGGCATTTAAGCTGGAATGATCTACAAAATCTGTCAGTCAGTACAAAAATGTTTGAGAAACTGATCGGTGAATATGTTTTTGGTCACGCTTTTATTTTCTTGGCGGATTAGAAGAGTTATCAGAAGTGCTTTCAACAGGAGGTCATACAAGTTTTCAGAACTCCTTTAATAAAATACTTCATGGAAACGAGGGCAACAGTTTGGCCCCGATGAGTCCCTATGCACGAAAAAACATCAGAGGAGTTAAGAGTCAGAGCACTCAGTAAAGGGAATTTATTAATTTTCTGCAAGTGAATGTGCCTTACCCTCGTCTTAGGTCGAATTACCGAGAATGTTCAGGAGTAAGACCTACATACTCAGGTCCGTTAGTCGCAAAGCTTCTTTTTGGTAGAAAATACCCCTGGAAATTCACGAGTAAGTCACACCTCAGTCTGCAATAAGGCACATTTGCTCACAGAAAATGCTGTGTGAAGCTGGCCATTTATGTTTAAGTTATGCAGTCGATGCACTTTTTCTAAAACGACAGAACTGTGTTAATTAGATTTTCAGACCACTGTTCCTTGCCCACACATTTGTTAAATTATGCACGTGGGCTACATCTGTAAAGTTTAAACGTAGAGATAACTTTGTTTCGCTTTCACGTCAGGAACGGTATTTTACCTGTAGGCACATAACCAACTGCCCTCCTCGTAAAAAGCACTGAAATAAACATAGAGACACGATTAAAATGTGTAAGATTACACCAGACCTTCTATACAGGAAGAGCCCCTTGTTACAAACATCATGCCAGTAGCCTAAGCACAGGTTGCACAGTACAGTGGGTCACAGGAAAGGCGGCCATCTTGGCTGGCATTTTCAATAGTTTAAAGAAAAATAATCACTTTCATTTTTAATAAAATGCTCGATTACTACAAAAGAATATTTCGAACACGAATGCAAAATTATCCAAAGACTGAGGAGAATTCCTAGCTTGTCTGTCATCACAGATTAGTGTGTTCGAATCTGTAATATAAATTATTGGGACCACAGCTGAAGATGTTGCATAAAATGTCTGACATTCCATTGTCTGTTGTGCATTTTTTATCTGCGGAATGTTGAATCTGTTGCTTTTGAAGGCAGGTTCTTGTTGTTGGAGACTCCCACGGTAGACAGATGTGCACTCCCAATGAGCCTTGAATTCCACTGTTCTTCAAGATTCCAATAATGTGTGCCATCTGCATACCTGTTGTCCTTTTGACTCCTTCATTTCAGTCCAGTGGTTGAGCTCTTCATCTCCTGAGCTGTTGAGCCCTAGAGAAATCCAACCTATCATCTCTTTGCGCTTCATACTACGTTTATTGTACACAGACAGTATGAGAGTTACGTCTGATAGCTGAAACAGCGTCACTTGGAAAATGAAGGTCTCTTTGTATAATGGATTTGGTTGACCTCGGCGAAGGGATGTCTTACACTTGGACATCTCCTGACCCATGGAGTTCAGCAAGGTTAGCTTGACATAGGTATCTACAAAGTGAATAACAATGTTTAGAAGGTTGAGCCCAAATAAAGTTTATAGCAGCTGTGCAGCTTTGCGTTTGTTAAAATGCATTCACATGGAAGGATATGGCGTATACCAATGTTAATTGTATCGATTGACTAGAAGCAATTTTGACATTTACAGATCAAATATGTATTTTGAAGCATACAATTCAGCTCCGTGATCACAAGTTTGCTTTTCGGGTTGTAAATTTATACATGCTTTGTAAGAGATAATACTATGGTATACTACATAATCCTGCTGCAGACTAGATTTAGTTACACTGAGCCGAATTTTACAGCATTATTGACATTGAGCAAGCTTCAACTAGCCACAAGACTTAAAGCGGACCACTGAGTTCTCTGAAAAGAGAAACATATGAAGAGGCTGGAATGAGAACACCAAACGTAAGAGAAACAAAGAAAGTGCTATGGTAACATCAAGACAGGTTAGAATGGAACACATATTTAATATAGGAACTAAACAAATTCTCTGAATGGATCCGGTTGGTTATTTGCAGTGTGTATGTGTGTGTGTGTGTGTACATATTGTAAACTAAGTTTTGCATTTCTATTTCAGTGTGTTCATGTTGACAGCGTTGTGTGCACTTTACCTGAGTGAACATCAACAATCCTGAATAATTCTTTTTTAGAGAGTTTCTGTTCTTATTTCTATGGGCAAGTGATGTCTGTAGAACGTTTACAAAATGTATATATCTTTTCTTTCCAAACTATAAAACCATTTTATTTATATAATTTGCACACATATTACTTATAACTATCAATTTTGATCTATGTTTTGCACTACATGCCGTCTGTTGTGATGTTACAAGATATTTGTCTCTGACTGATCCGGTATTCATTCACTAGAACCTACACTTTTTTCTAAAATCATGGAAATCCTCACTGTTGTGTCAAAGAACATACATTGAAATCCTCACTTTTGTGTCAAAGAACATACATTGACTTCTTTAGGCATGGCATGCCTAAGCTATGTTCATGCATATAATTTACTTATGTCTTCTAGTGCTTTTTGCAAATGTTTTTCTTCAGTTCGTAACCTTTTTCTTAGAGAGAAATGCGGGACCTCACAGAAATTAATGTTAGGGATTGGGGAAATATAAGTAATTCGGTTAATAGTTACAACTCCCATTATTAGAATGGATATCCTAGTCTTGCTGCTCATAAACCACATTGCCACAATGACATTGCCTGGATCACCTATGGTTTTATCATATATTTCAAGTGTGCCAAACCCCTGGCAGTCTTACCTTTTGATACAATATTTGAGGATGGCCCCTGTAGATATTGAGAGCAAGACTTGAAAAAGAAATGTCTTTACAGTGTCAAGATACAAGATTTTACCTGGAGTATTGGAGTACTACTACTGTTTAATGCTATGTGGTCAATGGCCTCATCTCGGTTTTGCAACTCATCACAAACGTGATGGATGTGTCGTCTTCTATATCATACCTGCATTATAACCTATGGCACTTGTAATACACCGGTGGGAAAATCTGCCTCGTTTTGACAGAGTATCCCACTTGCCAACTTCTCAATAAAGCCATTTGATTAAGTATGTATGTTCATAGCACTTCTTTGTGCAAGTCTCCTCTTCATTCACCATTAATTTGCTTGTTTTTCTTGGAACTTTTATGGCAAGGTGGTGTGGTGACACCATTAAGAGATTTCGATTAAATATTTTAAAATTTGGTCCAAAAGCTCCTTTATATATGTCTGCTCCTACCTGCAACCTGCATTATGTAAAGAGGGTCCAGTAGAAAAAAGAGAGATTTATGCGAGTTAGACATTATTAGTGAGCTCATGATGGGGACTTCAAAAATAGATTAGGTTTTCTGTTCCCTAGTTGAGGCACTGAAGTCAGTACTTATTTATGTAGCTTTCCAGCTCCTTGTGTCGATGGATGGAGGTGGGATGTTTGATTATTTTGCAAAACTTTATTAAAACGTTTACTTCATACTGTAGATAAGAACAAAGACATACCCTCATAAAAAGAGTAGGAAGTTGAATTTAAGAGAATCTGTTTGGTTCCCACTTTACTTGTATTCACTCCCTTCCTAATTGACTCCACTTTCCCGGTCCATTGTAGATACATCCATTACATTGTAGATACAGGCAGGGAAAATGTACCTGTCTTTTTAGATGGAGAAAACAAACTCAAACTTTTTTTCAATACAAAAATGTTTGTAGAGCAGGTGCTTTAAACTTGGGGCCCACTCGGCAAACCTTCAGTACTGCAAAAGATGTCTCCCTGGTGAAACAAAAGAACGCTGACCAGGGTCTAAATGGCCCTATTGGTCTCCAGAAGAACAGGCAAATGTGTCAAATCAACATGCACTAGTTGGCATTAAATAAATACCCAATTATCTTATTGTCTGGTAGTGAAGTTCAAACACTTTATGTGATGCTAAGGATCTAATCAATGGCACTGAATAATGTATGGTCTTTCTGCCCTCTATGTTCTCAAACCCATCAAGGGCATCTTGAATTACAATGCCTACAGAAAAATAGGGCACAGACAACTTTCCTATGCATATCTTATCAGATGGTTAAAAACATAGATAACTTCATAATCAGGCACAACTATACAGTTGGTGACTTGGGTCAACTAGTTTCAGTACTAATCGAAGGCCAAAAGGTACTGCTCTTTTTTTCAGGACAAAAAAACATGTTTACTACTCAACGCCACTAGGTGGGAGCCATCTAGCCCTTCATCCTATGCATTCAAAACGGATACATGAAGATCCAGTCCCATCTTTTACTGTAGGTGCTAGATGGGTTCAAATAATATTGGTAAGGAATCTCTTATGGGTTGAAGTGAATGTCTTAACAACTCTCAAGTACGCATTCAAATGAGAACAAGCATTGGCAAAGCGAATAGTTTGCACCTTTGAAAGGCGTTAGCTGACCTTAAGGCTTTGCCAAAGCTTAAGAGCATCATTAAAAAAAAGGGTTGTTGCCAATGTGGAACAGCGTCGGCAAAACCAAAAAAATAAGAAAAGAAAGAATGATGTATACGTCTTATACATGTTTCTGCATCGCCACTCTTGCACAAGTATGTGTCATCACACTGGGATGGGCCTTTTTTTTACTTTTAATATACTGTTCTAAGTAAGTGGGCACCCATCTTGGATCAGTACATTAAAAAATAAATAAATATGCAACACTGCTTCATTGTCTGGAAAGTAGTGACCTGATAGCAAATTGCAGCTGCTGAGCCGGGGAAAAAGAAAAAGAGAAAAAAAGCTGGAGGGGGCGGGTACCGAACAGAGAGTGGGGTAGAAACTTAATGGAGCCAAATGGCTTGTAGAAGAGTGAGAAGGGAGGATCAGGTGAGCAACAGAGAAGCGGGGGAATAAAAAACAAAATAAAAAATAAGCAAATAGTGACGACGAGGAGTGGTAAGAACTAAGGAAAAGCTTGTGGGTAGCAACTTAAAGAGTGTGGGGATGTGGGAATGTGAAGGGGAAGCAACTTCACAAGGCAATGAGCAAGAAAACACATGCACCCTTATGGAGTGCTGAAAGCAAAAGAAAAAAAATAGTTCCCTAATGTCAATCACGGAAGGATAAAAGTCATCCAATCAAAAGGACAGTATATACAAGAAGAGGAAGGCAAGCCACCAAATAAGAAGCAAGCAATGACATGAATGTCAACCAATAATGAGCAAAACACTGACCCAAAGGCCACTGTAAGTACTTGTATTGCACACAGTAGGGTTTTCAACACAATAGGTCTTTCCCTAAAGCTGCCTGTAGCTGAGACCTTAAAAGGCCACCATTAAGAAATCGTTTTACAAGGGATAGCTTACCCATAGATATAACATGTTTCATTTTAGTATTCTCTGCCCAGATTCAGTATGTGTAAAATGTAACTTATAGCTTTCCAGCCTAAGGAGTCTTCTAAAACCTGCTGATAAGCAATTCGTCCAAAGAAAGGCTCCTCAACTCCCTCTCCCGACTCTTAATAACGAGATTGGGCACTTAAAACACAATTTACTGCTCTGACCTCAGTTTTGTTCTAATTACAAACTTAATACATTAAGCACGAATGTATTGGGGGCGTGGCTTAGCAGCAAGCAATGGTGGACGCGTGAGCAAGAGGCTCTGCGCCGACCACACATTTATCCACTGAAAAACTCTGTTCCTTACCACTGCGCACTCTCTTAGGTGCGACCGCTAGTTGTCTGGAGGCCCGCTGCCTCTGGAGGTGGGATTGTGTTGTGACATTTGTGTTCCAGGGGGGTCGCAATGGGTAAATCCAGAGTAAAATTGCAGGAGGCTGTCACGGAGCAGGAGGGGGACCAACGGGGGCCGACCCAGTCTACCCCTCAGAAACCACCCCTTGAAGACCCCATACAACAACAGTTGGCTCAGATCCTGGAGGCCATATCAGACACGAAAGAGACCTTACATCAGGACATAAGCACGGTGTCCGTGGGATTGGGACTACTGCGTGCTGAGCATCAGAAACTCAGTGACAGAGTGAAAGTGGTGGAGACCTCTCTGGAAGAGCTGACCCCGGCTCACCAGGCGACGCTTAAACAAATGGCAGACCTGAACGACAGGGTCAGAATACTGGAGCGCAGGGCAGAGGATAGTGAGGGGCGCAATAGGAGAAACATATCCGCATCCTAGGCATGCCGGAGGGGATTGAAAATGGTAATATGATATCCTACTTGGAACCATGGCTCCGCACAGTGGTTGCACCAGAAGGGTTGACGCAGTTCTACACTTTGGAGAGAGCACATCATGTCCCGGCGCAGCCACCAGCGCCAGGCCGTCCTCCTAGACCGGTGGTGGCCCGCCTCCTGCATTACCGGGACAGGGACATATTGTTGCAGAGAGCTCGCTCAGATGGCCCGTTTGTAGTGGGTAATAGTGAGGTCTCGATATTTCCGGACTATACCCTCAAAGTGCAGCGAAATCGCGCCTCCTACCTTGAGATTAAGAAGGCGCTGAGAGCAGAGGGCCTCCAGTACTACCTTATCTTCGCAGCTCGACTGCATATCATAGAGGACGATAAGACGCACTTGTGCGAGAATGCTGCGGCGGCCTGGGACTGGTTGAGGAATATAAGACTGGGGCCCCCCGAGTGTAGCGGGAGCAGGAACCGCCCCGCCAGAACCGACGGACTGGAAAGCGCACTAGGAGGCGACAGGCGAGGAGTGCCCCCAAAAAACCATGCCCCTCACAGACGGAGCGTGAAAGAGCTGCGGCACTGCTGGCGGTGGCTGAGATAATGCAAGAAGATCGGCAGCAGCCGGAGATAGGGTCGCGCTCGCCGAGGGGCTCAACGGGCTCGGAATCGGACTCCTCCAATGCGGACAGCTTAACTATGCCACGGATCACCCCGAAGACTGCGGACAAGATCATATAGAGGGGGCTGTAATGTAGAATGGACTTAGTTGCACATCCTGGTCCTCTGAAGCCAGCGGGACCACCCTGGAACACTGAGGTAAAATGGTTCAGGTTTGACTTTTGCGGTGGTCGGTGCCCAGCTCGGTTCCTGACACTCTGCATACGGGCACGAGACATTGAAATAAGCCACGACCCCCTGTAGGACCTCACCATAGTTGGTTTGGACCTTGATTTTCTATCACAGTTGTATGACGGGTTTGGGCAGGTGTCCGTAGCCACACTGCTCTGGGGACTGGGGAGTTGGTCCATGTTGGGATCTCTTTTTTTCTGTTTTGGTTTTGTTCTTCCCTTATATAAGCCCTGTCTGGTCTACGGTGTAGTGATCGAAATGTCTTTTTGTCTTGGGAGGGCCGGGGGGGTCGGGGGTGGTGGGAGATATAGAATACTTTGCTAATAATGGCAACACACTACCAGACATTAAAACTACTCACGTGGAACATTAAAGGGATGGGCTCCATGACTAAGCGCCACAACATACACAATTACCTTAGGAGAAGAGGAGTGCAGATAGCCTTTCTGCAGGAGACGCACCTGCTCCAAATAGAAGTGGACAGACTGCGTAGGTGGTGGAGGGGACAGGTATATGTTACGTCCTTTTCGGCATATGCCCGTGGGGCGTTAATTTGGATTAGAGCAGGAGTGCCCTTTGAACTAACAAGGTCTGTTATTGACAAAGAGGGCAGATATGTCTTCCTCCTGGGGAGGTTGTGGGGGCGGGAGGTTACACTGGGATGTGTGTATGCCCCTAACCAAGATCAGATGGCCTATATGGCTGATCTTTCCACTCAAGTAGCGGACATGATGGTGAGCTCAGTACTAATAGGGGGGGATTTTAACGGGGTACCGGACATGGACTTAGACTGCTCTCACTCTCCCCTGCCTGGGGCCCAGACCCGCCGAGTGGCAGCTGGACTCTGAGACTGGATGTCCCATTGGGGATTGCAAGATGTTTGGAGGATCCAACATGGGAATGCATCAGACTATTCCTTTTATTCCCCAATACACCAACTCCACACACGATTGGATGCTTTTTGGTGTTCCCCATTCCTTGGTGATTCTATTGAACATACGGAATACCTAGGACAGACTCGGTCTGACCATAGCCCACTGCTGTTGATTTATCGGCCACATGGAGCAAGACCCCCAATACCTACGTGGCGCCTTGACTCGATGTCCCTAGAAGACGAGCCATTTGCAGAGGCCCTGCACTCCCTTGTCAGTGACTATTTTACTGCTAACGACTGCTCTGCATCCTCTGTTCTGATAGAGTGGGAAGCGTTTAAGGTGGTGGTGCGGGGACATTGTATTGGGCGTAGTGTAGGGGTGCGTAGGGAACTCCACTGTGAGTTGCTGGCAACAGAGGGAGAACTACGAGTGCTGGACAACCTTCAGGCACGGGACGCGCAGGCTCATCTACGCCTTCTGGAAAAACGCACACAACACATTGACATCTTAGAGCAACTTAGGTCCTTCGATTATAGGACATATATGGACAGGGTTCAGGGGGAGGAGGGACGGGCTGGTCGTCTCCTAGCCTAGTTGATTCGGCCGGAAACGCACGGAGCTTCGATAATGCAGGTACGGACGACTGCCGGATTAATTCTGCATGATCCGGGGGAAA
Organism: Calotriton arnoldi; assembly: GCA_963921515.1. Taxonomy (NCBI): domain Eukaryota; kingdom Metazoa; phylum Chordata; class Amphibia; order Caudata; family Salamandridae; genus Calotriton; species Calotriton arnoldi. Next base: position 804,059 of record CAWUFW010001160.1, read on the forward strand.
TCAACGCCTTGTTCAGGGATTATTACAAGACCCTTTATGCAGCCCCCTCTAGGCCCCCTGACATTGCTGTTGATACCTTCTTGACTCTGTTGGGCCTCCGCACATTGGACGAGGAGGCACGTGAAGAGTTAGGTGGGCCAGTGACCTTGGAGGAAGTTTTTTTTATTTATTTTAAAAGTTTTGTAGAGCGCCTGAATCACCCCCGAAGGGGTATCTCTGCGCTAAGCGGACCAACGAGCGAGCAAAGACAGACTAAAATAGGGAAGCTTTAAGCAGTTTCCTGAAACGTAAATAGTCCGGGCATTGTCTAAGTTGTAAGGGGAGCTCATTCCAGTAAGAAGGGGCAAGGAGGGAAAAAGATTTCCCACCAAGTCTAGCTTTCCTTACCCTTGGAACCTGTAAAAGAAATTTACAGCTGGATCTCAGTGTCCTGTGCGGAGAATATGGCTTCAGTTTGCACGAGATGTAAGAAGGGCCCTTGTTATGGATGGCTCTATAGACTATGCAGCCGGTCTTAAACTTTATCCGCTTACGGACTGGTAGCCAGTGAAGTCTGCGAAGCAGCGGCAAAGAAGGGGTTCCAGGCAAGGAATTCGTGAGAAGCCGAGCCGCAGTATTCTGGACCACATGAAGTCTATCAAGGGAAGACTCGTTTGCGGAGAGCAGAAGAGCATTACAATAATCAAGGCGGCCCAAAATCATGGTCTGAATAAGAGGTTTCCGTGTATAATCCGGCAGAAAAGGGAAAACTCGGCGTAGCATGCCCAACACATGGAAGCAATTGCTAACAGTTCGGGAGACATGCTCCTTCAGAGTAAGAGTCTGATCAAGATGGATGCCCAGATTCTTAACAGAAGTTTTGGGAGTAGGGGGTGGCCCGAGAGCGGGTGGCCACCAATTCGGAGACCAGAGTAGAGGGCTTCTCCGAATAACATTACCTCGGTTTTCCCTGCATTCAATTGGAGGAAATTTTTCTCATCCAAACTGAAATGGCAGTCATTCCTTCGGCGAATGATGACAGGGCATATGTTGAGGTTTTATCAAAAGTGAAGAGAAGCTGAGTGTCATCTGCGTAAGAGATGGGCAAAAACCATGACTCCTGAGTAAGTGGGCCAAGGGGGCAATATAGATGTTAAAAAGCGTAGGGCTTAAACATGAGCCTTGTGGAACACCCTTGGTCAGTTCCGAGGTCTTAGAACGGAATGGGCCCAGGTTGACGGTCTGAGTTCGAGATGACAGAAAGCTAATCATCCACTGTAGGGCCCGAACCCTGGAGTCCGATCTCCCTCAGTCTCATGAGCATAATCTGGTGGGATATAGTGTCGAATGCCGCAGAGAGATCCAATAGCACAAGTATGGTGGACTGGCCACTATCCAGAGTCATTCTGATGTTATCCGTGACTTCCAGTAGGGCCAGTTCTGTGCTATGATTAGGCCTAAAACCAGATTGCGAAGAGTCCAGGCAATTATTGGTTTCGACAAAGGTAGAAAGATGTAAATTAATATATTTTTCCAAGACCTTGCTCATATGAGGCAAGAGGGAGATGGGCCGAAGATTAGACAAGTCAGTCATAGAGGCCTTGGAATTTTTCCGAATTGGAATGACCTGTGCCGCCTTCCAGGTTTGAGGGAGATAGCCCTCTATCAGGGAGAGATTAAGGATGGTACTGACATAAGGGGAAAGTACATTTGCCAGGAGAGCGGCTACTTTTGCGGGGATGACATCTAATGGGGAGCCTGATTTGACTGATCGAAGTAAATCAGCCACCGTTTCATTGGTCATAAGAGGAAATTACTTAACATTTGTGAATCTGATACTGGGGAAACCTCAGAAAAAAGGGGGGGAGAAGTAATGGGTATTTCCTCAGTGGGAGCCATTTTATCGTATATTAGATCAATTTTATTAGTGAAATGCAGAGCAATACTATCACATAAAGTGTGGGGAGTTATTGCTGCTATGGCTAATGGGAAAACACCAGGCCCTGACGGCATCCCAGGCAAGTTCTATAAGAAATATGGGGCTGACCTGTCTCCAAGACTGGTGACCATATATGCGGAGTCGCTTCAATTGGGCCAATTGCCGGATACCACACGAGATGCGCTGGTGATCCCAATCCCTAAGACTACATCCCCGGAGGCTGCAGTGACGGATTATAGACCCCTCTCCATGCTAAATACTGATTTTAAGATACCTAGCAAGGTACTGGCGCTCCGGTTGCTCCCGCACATGCAGGACCTAATCCACCCAGACCAGAATGGGTTTATCCCGTCCCGCAACACCTCATATAACCTCCGTCGGTTGTACTCCGTGTTGTACCATCCGGAGGCGCGGGCCTTTCGACAGGCTGCAAATCTCTCGATTGACCTAGAAAAGGCCTTCGACACCGTGGGGTGGGATTACCTGCTGGCCGTTAAGACGCACTTGGAAATGGGCGACAATTAGATTGTGTTAGACTTGGCATCTTTTGGCGTGTTTCCCCTGACTTTTTGCTTTCTGACCTCCTGGTTTTGACTCTGTTTTTGCTGGTGTAATGATTCTGCGCACTTTCCTCACTGCTGTCCAGTGGGAAAGTGCAAGTGCTCCTGTAGAAAATGTGTTATGGATTGGTGTTTCCATGATTGGCCTATTTTATTTATGTGTCATTCCCTAGTAAAGTGCACTGCGAGTGCCAGGGCCTATAAATCAAATGCTGTTGGTGGGCTGCAGCACTGGATTGTGCCACCCACGCAAACAGCCCGTAAAGTGTAACTCTGGCCTGCCATTGCAGAGCCTGTGTGTAGCCTGGGGCTGCCATGTCGACTTGGCAAGTGCACACACTTGCAAGTCCCTAAACCTTCCCTTTTCTACATTTTAGTCACCCCTAAGGTAGGCCCAAGGTACCCCTGTGGGCAGGGTGCATTGTATGTGAAAGGTAGGACATGCCCTGGTGTGTGTGGCATGTCCTGATAGTGAATTACAGCCTACTTCGTTTTTCACTATTGCAAGGCTACCTGTTCCCCATAGGCCAGAATGGGCAGTTTTGATTATTACATCCTATGATCCTAACTGACCCAGGGAACATGGTAGAAATTCGAGTTTAGTATGCCTGAACTCAGAATGATAAAATGCATCTTTTAGTGAAGTTGGTTTTAACATTCTGTGTTTGAAAATACCACTTTTAGAAAGTAGGTATTTTCTTGTCTAACCATCCAAGCCTGCCTCTGCTAGTTTGTGTATTACTTGTCTGGAGTGTGAGTGACAGGGGCTGGGGGATTCCAGGAGACAGGGTGAATCAACACAGGGCTGAATAGCAAGATCTACATGTAGATGGGTGGGAGGAGTTGCACCTGGGACCTGAATAGGGCTGTGCCTTCCCTCCACAATGCTGGCTCCACCTCCTGTGGAGCTTCTGATGTACCTGGCCTACACTGCAAAAGGAAAGAAGGAGTCTTGTCAACAAAGTGCTCCAGGACTGACCAGAACTGGTTTGGACTAGGCAAAGGCCTCTCTGCCTTCAGAGAACAAAGAGAAATTGAGGATAAAAAGGGGGACCCAAACCCCAGAACTTTAGAACTCTTTTGGATCAAGAAGACTGCCAAGAAGAAGAGCTGGAGAAGCTGTGAGGAGGAACTACCACTTTGCTGTGTGCTTTGCTGTGTTGGCCTGCAGTGGCTGCTTCTGTCTTGGGCAGTGAAAGGACTGGACTGAACTTTCTGCAATCTACTTTGTGAGTTTCTCCAAGGGCTTGAGGTAGAGCTTGCCCCCTGTTCAAGAAGTCTCAGGAACAGCAAAGACTTCAAGCCATACGCCGTCTACGACGCCGCTGCCGACTCCGTGTCCTGAAGGCACCGCAGAGGGCACCGCCGCAACGCAACCTTGGTCTCACCGACGATGCCTGTCGATGCCGCCACCGAGCCGCTGCTTGCACCGCGACCTGTGGGCCCCGCACTCTGCACCGCCTCGCTTCACGCCGAAGCTTTGGCACCGCAGAGAGCACCGCCGCAATGCCGCACCGCGACCCTGGTCTCACCGACGCCGCCTGCTGACGCCGCCACCGAGCCGCTGCTCGCACCGTGCTCCGCCCCGCCTCGCTTCACGACAACGCCTTGGTATCACCGACGACGCCGCCCCACGCCGGACTCAACGCCGCTGCTTGCACCGTGGTTCGAGGGCACCACTCGTACAGTTACACGACGCACCGCCCTCATACCGCACCGCAGCCTTGGCCTACCTACGCCGGTGCCATCGACTCAAGTTCGTCAGCCGACGACAGCGCTTCAGCAACGACGACGCCGCTGCTGCACCGTGACCTGCCAGCACCGTGACGAGCACCGCCTTCATCTCACACCGCAACCCTGGTCTCACCGACGACGCCATCTCACGCCGCCACCGAGCCGCTGCTCGCACCGCGACCTGAGGGCACCGCACGTCGCACCGCTGCACTTTGCACCGCAGCACCCGACGCCTGCCGACGCCAGCGCTCCTGACTTCAACAGAGAGGAGATCGATCTGCAACACGTGTGACTTCGAGGGCCCCGACGACGCCTGCACCGACCTCCGGAACCGATGCCTGCGGACACCGTGTTTTCGGAAGCTCACCGCGAGGTCATCAACGCCCTGCATTTCTGAAAGGTACTGTTTGCGGGTCTTCCCGACACCGTAGCTGACCCGTGACGCCGCTGTCAGCCAGAACTGTTTGGATTTGTTTGTTCACGATGCCGTGATAGCCCCGGACGGAGCTATCGACATCAAGGAACTGTTTTTAAGGACACTGTGATAACTGAAGATTTTGAAAGTACTGTACTGTGGATTTTTATCGTATTGGTCTTGTTTTAAGTATATAAAAATATTGGATATTTTTCTAAACTGGTGTGGTGTCCTTTTGTAGTGCTTACACTGTATTACTGTTGGTTACGTGCAAATGCTTTACACACTGCCTCTAAGATAAGCCTGACTGCTCGTGCCAAGCTACCAAGGGGGTGAGCAGGGGTTATTTTAGGAGTGTAACTCCCTTATCCTGACTAGGAAGAAGGGTCCCTTCTTGGACAAAGGTGCAAGCCCTTGCCAACTAGAGACCCCCATTTCTAACATTGGTGGCAGCGGTGGGATAGGACTTGTGTTTGCACTTGACTTACAGTGATTGGTGTGCACTACTACCATATCGCAGACCATTACGTACCACATACAGGTTCTTTTTCTTTTTTGGCCTATTTTTGATCTTGCCAGTTTAAACTTGCTACTTCAACATGCCTGAATCTATAGTATCATCAATTGCATCAGTAGAAATTGCCTTTGAGGAGGATCGATTGGAAGCCTACAATGTCAAGGAGTTAAAATCGATTTGCAAGAACCTGAAAGTCCAGGTCAGAGGCCTCACCAGGAAGGATGAGCTACAAAAGGCGCTGAGGGCCTGGGTAGCAGCCAGACATGCCAGTGAGCAATCTGGTGATCTCAGTGGAGAGCTGGAGGAGCCTGTTCCTAGGGTGGATGTGCTTTTGGGAGGGGGGAACCTTCCAGGCCAGGCAGCAGTAGCTTGTCCCCAGAGGAGCTGGAGGACAGGCGGGAAGTAAGGAGGTTTGAATTGGAGAAACTCAGAATAGAAAGTGAGAGGGAAGACAAGAGAATAGCCATGGAGGAAAGGAAGATGATGTTAGATCATGAGAGAATTATCAAGGAGCTGGAGCTAAAGAGTAGAACCGGCTCAGATGGTGGCAGCAACGCTTCAGCACACACAGACAGGATTGTACACATCCCCAAGAATGTAGGTAAAGAGTACAAAAAGGGTGATGACATACAAAGGTGGTTTCAAGGGTACGAATCGTCTATTCATATGAATGGGGTCCCTGAAAGGAACTGGGGGGCAGGGTTGTGGCCTCTCTTTCCAGAAGAAGCTAGGGATACCCTGATAGCTTTGGGTAAGGGGCAGGACCTCACCTATGCTGACATGAAAGATGCTCTCCTCACTAGGTATGGACTCACTCCTGAGAAGTACAGGGATCAGTTTAAGTCCAGTAAAAAGTCTGAGGCCAACACTTGGTTGGAATGTGTGGATATGTTCTGTAGGTCGCTGGATGGTTGGGTGAAGGGCAGTAATGTAACAGATTTTCAGGGGCTCTACAATTTGATTGCATGGGAGCACTTGTCTAGTCTATGTTTTGCAGATCTGCGCCAGCACCTAGTTGATAGTAAGCTAACTGTCCCCAGGAAGCTTGCTATGGAGGCGGACCGCTGGGTGAGTACCAGGGTCGAGGAAAATGAGAGGGACCCTTTAACGCCAAAGAAATAGGGTACAAAGTAACAGTATCACAAAGAGGATTTCCTTTGGACTACTACCTATAAGTCTCACACAACTGACGTTATCACTTGACACACTCTCCAATGAGAAAATGGTCACATTAATCATTCAAACTATTCACATTTCATTAACCGCATCCATACAATGAGAGTAGAAAGATAAACCCAACTTCAAATGCTCTAAAATATCAATAAATCAATTTATTCATTAACATAAAAAGGAAAAAACACATTTTTTATACAAACAAATTAAAAATGAATTAAAAACAATCTAAAATTAGCAATCCATTGTGTGATATTGGAATTTACATAAAGAGAGTACACACAAAATTAGACACTAAACTTTGTCATAAACAACACACATCTGTGATAAAACAATAAACACCAACTGAAACCCGAAATCGCGACAAATTAATTATCTGTGGTTCCAGAAAGTACACAGATTGTGTAAAAAAGGGGAGCATCGACACGTTTCGATGGATCAGAAATTATTACACCATCTTTATCAAGACCAAATTTTCTGCAACTCTCTTGATTCGTATTTATTGTAAAAGACTTTTTTCTCAACAAAACACCTGATATTTCATTGAAATCCAGAAAGATCTCCTAAAGTACACAGATTGTGCAAAAAGGGGAGTGTCGACGCGTTTCGATGGATCAGAAATTATTACACCATCTTTATCAAGACCAAATTTTCTGCAACTCTCTTGATTCGTATTTATTGAAAAAGACTTTTTCTCAACAAAACACCTGATATTTCATTGAAATCCAGAAAGATCTCCTACATGAATACGGCAACGTAGTTAATTATTTCGTTTGCCTAATGCGAAGATTCCAGTCTTTTGTATCCTAAAAATACCTTGTTTCGCAATGTTTCTGCTCTTTTTCTAAAATTGGAGAACCATGATGTCATTCCAACAGATTAATCTGGTTATTTATATTGTGATGAATCTTAAGTACAAGTCTTAGTATCTCTGGTACTTAGTTCTACTACACCATGGATACTGTAAATGGAATCTTGACCTTGACGATACCCTCACTATGGTCGGGTCTCGATAGTACGCCGTGCGTTACGTCTCTCCTTCGATCGGTTCGATAGTGGAACCGATCGAAGGAGAGATAAATATAAATAACCAGATTAATCTGTTGGAATGACATCATGGTTCTCCAATTTTAGAAAAAGAGCAGAAACATTGCGAAACAAGGTATTTTTAGAATACAAAAGACTGGAATCTTCGCATTAGGCAAACGAAATAATTAACTACGTTGCCGTATTCATGTAGGAGATCTTTCTGGATTTCAATGAAATATCAGGTGTTTTGTTGAGAAAAAAGTCTTTTACAATAAATACGAATCAAGAGAGTTGCAGAAAATTTGGTCTTGATAAAGATGGTGTAATAATTTCTGATCCATCGAAACGCGTCGACACTCCCCTTTTTTGCACAATCTGTGTACTTTCTGGAACCACAGATAATTAATTTGTCGCGATTTCGGACTTCAGTTGGTGTTTATTGTTTTATCACAGATGTGTGTTGTTTATGACAAAGTTTAGTGTCTAATTTTGTGTGTACTCTCTTTATGTAAATTCCAATATCACACAATGGATTGCTAATTTTAGATTGTTTTTAATTCATTTTTAATTTGTTTGTATAAAAAATTTGTTTTTTCCTTTTTATGTTAATGAATAAATTGATTTATTGATATTTTAGAGCATTTGAAGTTGGGTTTATCTTTCTACTCTCATTGTATGGATGCGGTTAATGAAATGTGAATAGTTTGAATGATTAATGTGACCATTTTCTCATTGGAGAGTGTGTCAAGTGATAACGTCAGTTGTGTGAGACTTATAGGTAGTAGTCCAAAGGAAATCCTCTTTGTGATACTAAGTACCAGGGTCCACAAGAAAGCGTTTGGGGGAGACTCAGCCAAAGGTGGGCAGGGTCCCCAGCAGAAAAGTGGGGGGGACAAGGGTAAAGCACAGGAGTTCTCTAAGGGCCCCAAACTAGTACCCAGGGTAAAGGTTCCCATCCCCCAGGTGATAAGAAGAAAGGGGTCCCTACAGGGAAGCCTGTGGAGACCGGCCCCCGCAAGTGTTATGCATGTGACCAGGTGGGTCACTTGAAGGGGGACCCCAAGTGCCCAAAGGGGACACAGCCACCCACCGGTGGACAGACCAAGGTATTGGCTAGTGTAGCGCTTGGGGAGGAGGGGTGCCCACAGGAGGGTGGGGATCCCGCAGAAATTACCCTCGTCTCACTAGGGGACAGTGAGATGGTCCCAGGAAACCAGGTGCCCCCTAACACAAAGAAATATAGCACCTGGGTGAGCGTCAATGGGAACAGGGTAGAGGCTCTCAGAGATACTGGAGCCAGTGTGACCTCAGTCCGATGTCACCTGGTCTCTGAGAAGCAGGTAGTCCCAGGGCCATTCCACCAAGTAGTTGCTGTAGACAACTCTGAGCGCCAGTGTATGGTGGCGCAGGTTCCCTTTGAATGGGGGGGGGTCTCAGGTCCCTTGAGGATAGTTGTGAGCCCTACCATGCCTGTAGATTGTCTGCTAGGTAACGACCTGGAGCAGTCCTTATGGAAGGATGTTGAGCTCAGGTCTCACTTGGAGATGCTTGGGTTGCCAGAGTGGGCATGCGTGTCTACTCGGTCAATGGCAGCCAGAAAGGGTGATCAAGAGGACTTGGAGCCTGGAACAATGGCCCAAGTCCCTGCCAAGAGGATGGGCAGGGGCGTGGGAAACCGGCCCCGAAGTTCCCACGGGCCGGGAGGAGGCGGACCTCGAGGGGACGCCCCGGTGCCTACAGGGGAGCAAGTAGCCGAACTGGGAGACATCTCTGAGCTGACCCATTGGCAGCAAGAAGGGGGTCCCACCAGGGAGGAGTTCTGCAGGGAGCAGAGCGAGTGCCCTACTCTGGAGGGTCTGCGGCGGCAGGCTGCAGACCAGGCAGCTGGTAATCAGTCCGGGTCACATCTGATCTACTGGGAGAATGGTCTCCTATACAGTGAGCCTAAGGTTGCTGAGCCTGGGTCAGCCCGTGTGCTGGTGGTACCCCAGCGCTTCAGGACCTTCCTACTGGGTCTGGCTCATGACGTGCCTTTGGCAGGACATTTGGGGCAGGACAAGACCTTTGACAGGCTTGTCACCCACTTCTTTTGGCCCCAAATGTGAAGGCAGTCAGATGCACACTGTAGGTCTTGCCAAACTTGCCAGGCAAGTGGTAAGAGTGGGAGGAAGGTCAAAGCTCCTCTCCAACCTTTTCCTGTTGCTGGAACACCCTTTGAAAGGGTGGGGATGGATATTGTGGGGCCACTGGATCCCAAGACAGCCATGGGCAACAGGTACAGCCTGGTCTTGGTGCACCATGCCACCCGGTACCCGGAGGCAATCCCTCTCAGGACAACGACGGCGCCAGTGGTGGGCCGGGCGTTAATGGGGATCTTTTCCCGCGTGGGCTTCGCCAGAGAAGTGGTTTCTGACAGGGGGACCAATTCCATATCCAAGTATATGACATCCCTGTGGAAGGAGTGTGGTGTAACCTACAAGTTCACCACTCCTTACCACTCACAAGGAAACGGTCTGGTGGAGAGATTCAACCAGACCTTGAAAGGCATGATCAAGGGTCTAACAGAACCCATGAGGCGTAAATGGGAGGTCCTCTTGCCATGCCTACTCTTTGCATACAGGGAGGTGCCTCAGAAGTCTCTTGGGTACAGCCCCTTTGAGCTCCTGTATGGTCACCCTGTCAGAGGACCTCTGCGTTTGGTAAAGGAAGGCTGGGAGGCAGCTCCCAGGAAAACTCCCCAGGATGTGTTTAGTTACATGCTGGCCTTTAGAAACCAAACTGCCCGCTTCAGGAAACTCGCTCAGGCGAACCTAGAAGCAAGCCAGGAAGAAATGAAGAGGTGGTATGACCAGAATGCCACTCTGGTCGAATTTCAACCTGGGCAAAAAGTGTGGGTCATGGCCCCAGTGGAACCTTGTGCCTTGCAGGACAAGTGGACTGGGCCATATGAGGTGGTGGAGCGCAAAAGTAACGTCACCTACCTGGTGGATTTGCAGACTCCAAGGAACCCTTTGAGGGTCCTTCACGTGAACCGCCTCAAGCCCCACTTCGAGAGGTCCGAAGTGAGTATGCTCTTGGCGACAGATGATGGGGTGGAAGAGGACAGTGAGCCTCTCCCTGACCTCCTGTCTACCAAGGAGCATGATGGGTCAGTGGAGGGCGTGATCCTCTCCCCTACACTGACTCAAGAGCAGCAGGGGGACTGTCGCCAGTTGTTGGGACAGTTCGCCCCACTGTTCTCTCTGACCCCCGGTGTTACTCACTGGTGTACCCATGACATGGACACTGGTGACAGCCCTCCTGTGAAGCACAAAATTTACAGGTTGACTGACCGGGTCAGGGCCAGCATCAAGGAGGAGGTCTCTAAGATGTTGGCATTAGGGGTGATTGAGCCCTCCAACAGTCCTTGGGCCAGCCCAGTGGTCTTGGTCCCAAAGGCTGCTGCACCCGGTGCCACTCCAGAACTCCGGTTTTGTTTGGACTACCGTGGGCTCAATGCCGTCACCAGGACTGACGCGCACCCCATCCCCAGAGCTGATGAGCTCATTGATCGGTTGGGAGCTGCCCGGTTCCTCAGCACGTTTGATTTAACGTCTGGGTACTGGCAGATTGCCTTAACCGATGGGTCCAGGAGAGGTCTGCATTCTCAACCCCAGAAGGTCATTACCAATTTCGGGTGATGCCCTTTGGGTTGAAGAATGCCCCTGCCACCTTTCAGATGTTGGTCAATCAGGTGTTGGCTGGACTGGAGGATTTCAGTGCCGCCTACCTGACATTGCTGTGTTCAGTTCCAGCTGGGAAGAACATTTACAGCACCTTGAGAAAGTGTTGAGGGCTCTGCAAGGTGCAGGCCTCACGATCAAGGCCAGTAAGTGCCAGATCGGGCAGGGTTCTGTGGTGTACTTGGGACACCAAGTAGGAAGCGGCCAGGTGGCGCCCCTACAACCCAAGATCGACACCATTCTGGCTTCGGAGCCCCTTAAGACCCAGACAGAGGTGAGAGCCTTCTTAGGTCTCACCGGCTACTATAGGAGATTTGTTAAGGGCTATGGCACCATCGTTGCCCCCATAACAGAGCTGACTTCGAAGAAGCAGCCCAGGAAGGTGATCTGGACTGAGTCCTGCCAGAAAGCTTTTGATGCCCTGAAGGCAGCCATGTGCACGGTTCGCGTGCTCAAGGCACCTGACTTCTCCAAAGAATTCGTTGTGCAGACTGACGCTTCAGAGCATGGTGTGGGAGGGGTGCTCTCACAACTGAACGAAGAGGGCCTGGATCAGCCTGTAGTCTTCCTTAGCAAGAGACTACTCTCCAGGGAACAGAGGTGGAGTGCCATAGAAAGGGAAGCTTTTGCTGTGGTCTGGGCGCTGAAGAAGCTGAGACCATACCTGTTTGGGACTCACTTCCGGGTTCAGACAGACCAAAGGCCCCTCAGATGGTTGATGCAAATGAGGGGTGAGAATCCAAAACTGCTGAGGTGGTCCATCTCCCTACAGGGAATGGACTTTACGGTGGAACACCGCCCTGGCACAGAACACGCCAACGCAGATGGTCTGTCCAGGGTCTTCCGCCTTAGTGAAGAGAACTCCCGGGAGGTTGGGTAGTTCACCCTACTTTCAGCTGGAGGGGACATGTGTTAGACTTGGCATCTTTTGGCGTGTTTCCCCTGACTTTTTGCTTTCTGACCTCCTGGTTTTGACTCTGTTTTTGCTGGTGTAATGATTCTGCGCACTTTCCTCACTGCTGTCCAGTGGGAAAGTGCAAGTGCTCCTGTTGAAAATGTGTTATGGATTGGTGTTTCCATGATTGGCCTATTTGATTTATGTGTCAGTCCCTAGTAAAGTGCACTGCGAGTGCCAGGGCCTATAAATCAAATGCTGTTGGTGGGCTGCAGCACTGGATTGTGCCACCCACGCAAACAGCCCGTAAAGTGTAACTCTGGCCTGCCATTGCAGAGCCTGTGTGCAGCCTGGGGCTGCCATGTCGACTTGGCAAGTGCACACACTTGCAAGTCCCTAAACCTTCCCTTTTCTACATGTTAGTCACCCCTAAGGTAGGCCCAAGGTACCCCTGTTGGCAGGGTGCATTGTATGTTAAAGGTAGGACATGCCCTGGTGTGTGTGGCATGTCCTGATAGTGAATTACAGCCTACTTCGTTTTTCACTATTGCAAGGCTACCTGTTCCCCATAGGCCAGAATGGGCAGTTTTGATTATTACATCCTAACTGACCCAGGGAACATGGTAGAAATTCGAGTTTAGTATGCCTGAACTCAGAATGATAAAATGCATCTTTTAGTGAAGTTGGTTTTAACATTCTGTGTTTGAAAATACCACTTTTAGAAAGTAGGTATTTTCTTGTCTAACCATCCAAGCCTGCCTCTGCTAGGTTGTGTATTCCTTGTCTGGAGTGTGAGTGACAGGGGCTGGGGCTGGGGGATTCCAGGAGACAGGGTGAGTCAGCACAGGACTGAATAGCAAGATCTACATGTAGATGGGTGGGAGGAGTTGCACCTGGGACCTGAATAGGGCTGTGCCTTCCCTCCACAATGCTGGCTCCACCTCCTTTGGTGCGTCTGATGTCCCTGGCCTACACTGCAAAAGGAAAGAAGGAGTCTTGTCAACAAAGTGATCCAGGACTGACCAGAACTGGTTTGGACTAGGCAAAGGCCTCTCTGCCTTCAGAGAACAAAGAGAAATTGAGGATAAAAGGGGGACCCAAACCCCAGAACTTTAGAACTCTTTTGGATCAAGAAGACTGCCAAGAAGAAGAGCTGGAGAAGCTGTGAGGAGGAACTACCACTTTGCTGTGTGCTTTGCTGTGTTGGCCTGCAGTGGCTGCTTCTGTCTTGGGCAGTGAAAGGACTGGACTGAACTTTCTGCAATCTACTTTGTGAGTTTCTCCAAGGGCTTGAGGTAGAGCTTGCCCCCTGTTCAAGAAGTCTCAGGAACAGCAAAGACTTCAAGCCATACGCCGTCTACGACGCCGCTGCCGACTCCGTGTCCTGAAGGCACCGCAGAGGGCACCGCCGCAACGCCGCACCGCAACCTTGGTCTCACCGATGACGCCTGTCGACGCCGCCATCGAGCCGCTGCTTGCACCGCGACCTGTGGGCCCCGCACTCCGCACCGCCTCGCTTCACGCCAAAGCTTTGGCACCGCAGAGAGCACCGCCGCAACGCCGCACCGTGACCCTGGTCTCACCGACGACGCCTGCTGACGCCGCCACCGAGCTGCTGCTCGCACCGCGACCTGTGGGCACCGCACTCCGCACCGCCTCGCGACGACGCCTTGGTATCCCCGACGACGCCGCCCCACGCCGGACTCGACGCCGCTGCTTGCACCGTGGTTCGAGGGCACCGCTCATACAGTTACACGACGCACCGCCCTCATCCCGCACCGCAGCCTTGGCCTACCGACGCTGGTACCATCAACTCCAGTTCGTCAGCCGACGACAGCGCTTCAGCAACGACGACGCCGCTGCTGCACCGTGACCTGCGAGCACCGTGACGAGCACCGCCTTCATCTCACACCGCAACCCTGGTCTCACCGACGACGCCATCTGACGCCGCCACCGAGCCGCTGCTCACACCGCGACCTGAGGGCACTGCACGCCGCACTGCTGCACTTCGCACCGCAGCACCCGACGCCTGCTGACGCCAGCGCTCCTGACTTCAACAGAGAGGAGATCGATCTGCAACGCGTGTGACTTCGAGGGCCCTGACGACGCCTGCACCGACCTCTGGAACTGACGCCTGCGGACGCCGTGTTTTCGGAAGCTCACCGCGAGGTCATTGACGCCCTGCATTCCTGAAAGGTACTGAGTGCGGGTCTTCCCGACACCGTAGCTGACCCGCGAAGCCGCGGTCAGCCAGAACTGTTTGGATTTGTTTGTTCACGACGCCGTGATAGCCCCGGACGGAGCTATCGACATCAAGGAACTGTTTTTAAGGACACTGTGATAACTGAAGATTTTTAAAGTACTGTACTGTGGATTTTTATCGTATTGGTCTTGTTTTAAGTATATAAAAATATTGGATATTTTTCTAAACTGGTGTGGTGTCCTTTTGTAGTGCTTACACTGTATTACTGTTGGTTACGTGCAAATGCTTTACACACTGCCTCTAAGATAAGCCTGACTGCTCGTGCCAAGCTACCAAGGGGGTGAGCAGGGGTTATTTTAGGAGTGTAACTCCCTTATCCTGACTAGGAAGAAGGGTCCCTACTTGGACAAAGGTGCAAGCCCTTGCCAACTAGAGACCCCCATTTCTAACAGATAGCATGGGTGCGACTGTTGTACATTCGCCCCACAGCGAGGGTCAAGACCGGCAGGACCATCTCCCCACAATATCCGGTTGCACGAGGTACCCAGCAGGGCTGCCCCTGTCGCCACTCCTCTTTGCATTGGCAATAGAACCATTGGCCGAGTTATTTCGACAGGGAGGGGAAGGCTTGGGGCTGACCATAGCAGGACGAATGCATATTATCTCTCTTTATGCTGATGATCTACTAGTCTACCTAAGTGACGCTGCTTGGGGAGTAGAAACGGCTTTGCAACGTTTGGATGCATTTGGGGTGCTGTCAGCTTTACGAGTTAAAATGCGCAAAACATATTTGTTCCCGGTGGCTGGACCACTGGCGCGCCCCCTGGATGTGCCCGCAGTTGTTAACTGGGCATCGGACACTTTTAAATACTTGGGTGTCCAGATCTTCCACTCGTTGGAGGATTAGAGGGAGGGAAACCTGGACAGGTCGCTGCGGTTGCTCCGGTCTAACATACAATTTTGGGGTACGCTACGCCACCTCATAATGGCCAGAATATCACTGGCGAAAATGGTTATGCTCCCCCGAGTATTATATTATTTTGCTAATATGCCTGTGTTGATGCCAGCGGCTTGGTTCAGCAATTTAAACTCCCTGGTGAGAGATTTAATCTGGGGAGAGGGTAGGCACAGAGTGTCGCTCCAGATATTGAGACGCTCTATAGATGCAGGAGGCTTGGGCACTCCTGATTTTGAACTGTACCAGCTCGCTGCCCAAATGCAATGGCTGGAGGGGGCGCACACTGATGGGACCTTCCTAATGGAACTGGACCAGAGCCCCAATCTGTTGCAGGCAAAGATCCTGGTACCCACAACCAAGGTTCCTTTTCACTTCAGTAATGCTGACCACAGCGTTGCAGTGTTGGCGGCGCAGCCTCAGGAGAATACCTGATACTCCCAAATACTCACCAGAGTTACCACTGGTGGGACTGCCCCATGGTGACCCACAACAGATCACCACTGCGGAACAATTGGCACCTTGGACGGCGTTAGGCCTTGAAAACGTGGGGGACTGCTATCATGAGAAACACCTGCTCCCCTTCTCGGAACTGGCGGAGGGCTGTGACTTGCCCCCGGGCCAGTTCCTAACCTATGAGGCACTGCAGTGCACGTTTGCGCAGCTCTGGGGACAGAATAGAGAGGAGCCAGAGACACATGGTGTGTTGCACTCGCTAATCACTCTGGGTACAGCAAGACACCAAATTAAAGGGTTTTATTCGTCCCTACGTGAGGCCTCTCTGACTCCCCTGCTACGATTGCGCGAGAAATGGGACAGAAACTTGGGACCGGCTCTCCCAGATGCAGAGTGGGGCAGAATCTTGGAATCCCCTAAGAAAGTATCACGGAGCACGCGATTGAAATACATTCAATTCAACTATGTGCACATGGCTTACTTGACACCCCATAGGATCTTTGTCTCCTTTGGAGGAGAGCCAAGGCGATGCCCGAGATGCAATCTAGAAGATGTAGATTTCTTGCATATGACTTGGGAGTGTAGGATCACACAAATATTTTGGCAGGAAGTCCTGTCCAAACGTAATAATACACTAGGGCGAACTCTTAACCACGTCGCGGACGTCTGCTTACTTGGACTCTTCCCTAGATCACTTAAACGTAAGGCAGGAAATAGGTTCATAGACCTGGCGCTGGTACTGGCTAGGAGTCATGAAGCAATCACATGGAAGGCACCCCTGGGGCCTCAAGCACATACCTGGCAGAGGTAGGTGACTACCTGGGCTGGCGCAGAAGAGAGAGCGCTGCGTAGGGAGGAGTTGAGAGGACTATGCCAACGACCTATGGAGGGACATTCTACACGCTTGGGAATACCCGCCTTCCTCAAGTAGCACAGATGGAGAAAGCGAACCCCCCTCACCCTAATATAGTGTATTGAAGTGCCCACGCCCCAGACCACTGGACCATACGACCGAGACTTTTTAACCCCCCCTATATAACAGGACGGGAACCTGAGGATCGGCTGGCAGAGGGATCTATGGCTTAGACGAGGCTAGGCGTTAACGGAGCCTTGCAACCGGTACGAAGAGTTGCCCTTTTTCTTTTCTTTACTTATTTCCTGTCCCCCCCCCCTGCCCCCATCGGTCCACTTACCCTCTTTGGCCCTCTCCTGGGTGCTCAACGACACGCGTGACATTTTATTCAAAAATAGAGCTTCACCGAGCCTAGACAGGCAGTTTGTTACCCTGTTTTATTACCCTGTTTGACAGCATTTCTGTAAATAAGATCCTGATGCGGCATAGACACCAAGTACCCAGATATAGTTAACCTAAGTGGCAGACATGTCAAGATATCCACTGAGGTCACATGGAATTGGGAGATGTTACCATGAAAACACAATATTGTAATGGTCAAACTGTGTACTGGTAACTAGCGCGGAATACGACTGCTGTGCCTCATCTTGCAGATACACTTAAGACATTGAGCGCTTAGTACTAAACTCTGTAATACTCCAATTGGAAGAGATTGTTAAGGATTTATGTCGGAACATACATGTGTATTGCTAACTGTATAACGAAATGCCAATAAAAATATGTTTTAAAAAAAAAGCACAAATGTATTTAGTCTCCCCCCCCCCCTCCTCACGCAAAGAGTTTTACCACTTCCTTTTGAAATGAGGATCAGTTGAAGTCTCACTAAATTGGCATCTGTCTAAGAGAAGTACGAAAATATAAAAACAGCAATTAAATTCTGAAAAGAGAAAACTAAAGGTGAAGGAAACAAATTCCCTTTGAGAAAATATGAGTGAAGATTCGTCTTTTGCCTTTACAAATCTGTACTACTTTTATGTCTATTTTTTATGTCTATGGCACTGAGGAAAACCAACATTTTGGTAATTTAAAGGTTGTAGGTAAGTTAAATTTTAGAGGTCTTTCCTATTTAGGTAGGAGGTATTAGTGATAATTCTATGAACTAATTCACATAATTGGCTCATTTTTATATGCATTTTCTAGGTCATTATTACAACAATAATTCTATCAGCGGTTTGACATGAAAATCAAGAACTGTTTAGATTTCGAAGTCTTTATAAATAAATATTAGGCAAATGCAATTGGTACCCACTGCTTTTATTATAGAAAAACGAAAGTCTCATGGTATTTCAATTGTAACTTGAGAACTAAACTGTTAAACTAAACCCATGCACACCAAGGCCCACTCTGAGCATGCCTGTATTTTCTGTCCACATTTCAGCAGTTACTGCCTGGTAGCATTGCAAGGGTAAAATTACAGGTGGGCGAATTTACTGCTCAACTCAGAAGTCCAGGATCTCTGCCGATCACGGAATTCGTGCAGCAGGCAAAATGAGGGCCATAATGGGGTAAATGGATTACTTTACCATCTACACGTTTTTCAGGGAAAAGCTATATTTAGTGTCTATCTGTGCTACTGCACCTATTTTTCTAGCAAATCTAATCAGCTCAGAGTGCTATGTGTTCAATTGTGTGTTGGGATTTTGAAAACCACCGTCCAATTCAGAGATTATCACACATTTGTATTTGAATATGACAGATAACATGTACATTTCCGGCAACAAACATTGTGGACAGCTTTGCTACTGGCAAATTTTCCTGTGTATGAAAAAGACAACATCCAAGTTAGCCTGAAGGGGAACTCACCTCGAATTATATAAACCTGTCCACCTATCAAGTGTTTAAGACAACAGAACAGTCCGTCTGACAACAGGGGGTGGAAAGCAGTAAAAGAAATAATGATCAGATGTCAATAAGTGGGGGAGACAGGGTTAAAGGTTAAAGTTTAAGAGGAAACACTTCACTGGAGTGAAAAAACAAGGCAACAAAGCAGATCAGTTCATAGAGGGCAGAACAAGAGGGTAACTGGGTAAACTGGAATGGAATGATAATTCTTTAACACCATTGTGCAATATGTACTCAAAAATAAAACTATCCTGATACTAGAGTATCTCGCTGATTTATTCACATAGTTAATCACGTAAACACTGGACAAAACATGCATTAATGTAACATGCTACGCAGCAGCGGCTGGAAATCAATGTGTCATTTTGTTTCAAAATTAGAATTAAGATTATTCATATACTCAATTTTCCCAAACAAAATATTAGAGAGCTGTCCAGTTGTCGCGTTTGATATTCTTCCTACCTTTATTTCCATTCACCTTCTAATTGGTTCAAAATTCCGGTTGAAGTTAACACTGCTTTAATCTGATTCCTAGTTAAGGAGAAAAGCTGAATCTTCAAGAGAGTTCTTGAAACTCTTGTGTAGATTGTCACACTTGCCTTTTGGGACCAATCAGAGGTTGTGATAGCACTCTGTCAGAGTCCAACCATGCAAGCCACTGGAAATGTAAACCTTTATCCCCCCAGGTCACCAATCAAGAATGGTGACATATATGTGCGTTGACGAAATTTATATCTAAAAGGCAAGTATATGTGGAGTTAAGAATAGTAAATCTATACTTACCTCTATATATTTACCTATGCTGTATTCTGGTTGACAATATGCTTGCTACAATATTCTTGTAGCAAGATATTTTTATAGTCGATATTCTGACATACAACCATTTTTTGCTTATTCCTGCTTTCAGGCTGGAAATGGGAAAACATCTGCCATAATCGGTGAAGCAGATTGTCTCTCAAGAAATATGACTAATAGCTAGTTATATGTCTACCTCTATATTAGTGGATCTTTCACCTGCCTCTAGCCTACTGATTATGGGGTGCAGCTTCAGCAAATTTGAAAACGAATGGAATGTGGCACCCACTTTACAGCCAGGCTACTTTTTAGTTCGAGCATTCGAGACCTCTTGTATATACTTTCGTGTATACTTATATGTGTATGTTCTTTGTGGGCTCCGGAGATCAGCTCTAGGACTTGTCTGCTTCCGCTTAGGGACTTTTTTTCTGTTCAACTGCCTCTATTTAACTGTCTTGATAGAAAACGACCAGTAGAGGTCAGTAAAATACCAGAATTGCTTTCTACTTGTTCAACTGCCTCTATTTAACTGTCTTGATAGAAAACGACCAGTAGAGGTCAGTAAAATACCAGAATTGCTTTCGCTTAGGGACTTTCTTTTTTTATTTTTCTGGCAACTGCCTCTATTTAACTTTCTTGATAGAAAACGACCAGCAGAGGTCAGTAAACTACCAGAATCACTTTAGCATTCTCTAGATTCCAGTCCACGAGCACCCGTAGACAATAATATTTTTTTCAAATCTTGTATTTTCAGTGATATGACCACAGAAGGCCCTGAATTTATATTAAAAACAGAGCTTTGGACTATACCATTTCCCGCTGAAAGGCAATATTTCTCTCCATGTGTTCCCATACCTGCTTACTTTCTCTCCATGTTAAAGAACAGTAGATGTTTAAGCACCCAGGCTAATGTGCTGCATAGCTAAATACATATAAGGTCCCAAA
This sequence comes from Calotriton arnoldi, assembly GCA_963921515.1. Taxonomy (NCBI): domain Eukaryota; kingdom Metazoa; phylum Chordata; class Amphibia; order Caudata; family Salamandridae; genus Calotriton; species Calotriton arnoldi. Next base: position 824,131 of record CAWUFW010001160.1, read on the forward strand.
GGCGAGACTGATTGCATTGCACATGCTTGTTTGCAGTAGGTATGAATTGGTGCCCTTGTGTTATTTGAGGAACTGTGCTCCATTTGTATGCTAAGAGGTTTAGTTTTTGCCTCTGCTGCTGAACTACTGAGCAAGTATGTGGTCCGCTTTGATCTAGCATGCACTCTCAGTGGAACCTGTTTGCATTTATTTGAAAGTGCCCTCCCTTAAGCTCATGCTCAAAGTTAAGAGTTAGTTAGTGCATGAGTTGGAGAAAGAACAGCAGTGAAATACGAGCATGAGCAACACATCAGATATGTTAGGTTTAGCATCACATAGGTCAAGGTCACCCAGTGCTGGATGCAAAATAGACTGTCAGTGATATTGGCCTGTAAGGTCTAGACAAGGGAAGAAACTCTGCAGAAGGTTTGGTTGTCAGATGCAAAGATGTCTTATTAAAAGCTGGCTCAAGAGAGAGCATTATTGAGAGAAATGATGCAGAGTTAGAAGTCAAGACAGCCTAAGGCAGAGCCTTGCGGATGTCAATAGAGATTTGGGCGGTGATAGGTTTTGAAGAGTAACTCAGTACTGAGCAAGATGGAAGAGATAAATGATGGTGAGTTAAAAATATCAAGCGGAGAAGTCTAAGTTTGAGGTATGGTTTTGTTGTGTAGAGATCCAACTCCATCACATTTTTTACTGGGGTAGGAGAAGTACACAAATGCTTGACAGTTAGGGAGGAGAATGTTAGAGGCACCAGACTTCGGGAAGGTTTTAGGAGCACCAGATCTGGTTGATGTGGTGAGATTATCTATATTTTTTATCTATATTATTTCTGGCCAATCCAGTCATAGGCATTCCTAGACTTGATGTTGCGAGAATTGAAGTGCAGCAATGACAAAGAAGAAGACAATAAAGGCACAGCCAAGTGGATCCTTTGTCTGCTGCATAGTAGTGGGGAATGCTGCTCGTTCAGGCTTAGGGGTCTATCTGTAGAAACAGAGCATTGTTCACCAACATAAAATGTAAATCAATGAAAATTAACTTTTAGGATTTTTGTAGAAGAAACACACTCATAACTGTAATATGAAGAAAGAAACAGACATATTTAGATAATGCACACAGGTGATCAGAGGTGAGGGTAAGCGGTTGATGGTTGTGCAAAAGAAAGTTAAGGATTTAGTCATTGGAAACTGTTTAAAGGCGCTTTATTGTCAAAGTGAGTAGGACTGAAAATTAACTTATATTGCATATTCCGTTCCCGATTTGAAGTTCCACTCTTGATTTCTCGAAGTGATTAAAGAAAATCTGCAACAATAAGCATGGGCAATAGAAGGCATGGATCATCTGTGTGGTTTCAGCATGCATATTTCACAATATTTTCCTAGTAATCTTTCTAGCAAGACTACTTTCAAACAAGTCTGTGTACCATCCTGGCATTTGTATGGTGCCAGTATTGATGGGACACCCCAAGTGCAGTATTTCGAAGATTTTAAAAATTATCCTTTACATGAAACTGCTCGGTCGGGATGCTGTTCTGAAATGACCGCACAGTAATCCTTCTTGGGTGACTATAAGTACTTTGCAATGAAGCAGCCCTTTGTATCAAGGTACCAGCTCTACTTGATGTTTGCTCATTGGCTCAGAACTACTTTGTCACAAGGTTTTATCATGAGGCAAAATTAAAACATTATGTTTTAGAATGCTTATAGGCTTATAGGCTACTAAAATGATAACACAGCACAAGTGACGGGCGGGGTTTGCTGCTATCCAATCTGATCCCCTACCTTTCAAACGATTCACCTCTACTACTCAAGCCTCTCTGACTCTATGGTAAACAAACTGATCACACCCCTTGATGGCGAAGCATTGTCCATGGTCAATGTTGGGGCAAAAAGTCCCCGGCATGGTGATTGGTGTGCACCCTTGCCGAGTGCCTCAGCTGCATGGAGATTTGGACAAATAGTACTGACATTTGGTCATGGGCGCAAACTGATCTTTTTTTGTGCGCCGTGACCTAGACCCGTTTGATGATAATGCAGTCTTGTTGGAAAGGGAGGCGCGCATCAAGTGATATCCTCAGGGTGGTAGAGGGCTACTACCCTTACCTAGAGTTTACTGACATGAGGACGGTGGTGGAAGCATACCCGTTTTGCATTTCATAGGACCACTAGTGTGAACAGGCCTTTTTACCTGGGTTACTAGAGTGGTCCCTACCAGCACACTCGTCTAAAGTTTCATGGCCTTGTACTTAGCTCACCTTTTGCCTGCATGGATTGTGTGTAGCACCAGATAGTACATGGTACTTGCGTACGCATGCTGGGTTGTGTGTGTGTGCCTGGAGATGGTACATAACAAGGAGGCCTGTGGTTTCTATTTTGGAAGCCCAGGACCTAGAGAGGCTAGTGGAGGTGAGGACTGCAACCGCCAGACAGAAAATGTGGATTGTTGACATTCCTGAGGGCTAGGGTAGGAACACATACACTAGAGGAAGAGGAGTAGAGGATCGTCTGTGCACATCAAGTCTCTGATTCAAGGAAGAGTTACTGGTCAGAGGAGCCTGGGCTCGTTGTGAGGGAGGTATGAGACTGATAAGGTTGGCACTGTGGACCAGGGAATATTGACACAGAGGAAGGCTTAGGCATTTGAACCTCTATGAGGCATATTTCAGTGGGGTGGCTGAAAGCCGGGTGTGATTCTTGGTTACTCCCCTGGTCTGTGTTTTGAATTAATCAGATTGGAGCCACTCCTGCTGTGGTAGAGTGTCCCTTAGAAAAGGACCAGGCAGAGGAGACAACACTTCAAAGAAGATGCCACTCACAACCCAAATTTCAAAGGCTTAGAGACTAAATCACATGTTTCTGGATTTGAACTATAAAGGTGGGAGTCTGATTCTCACACTTTGTTCAACAGCACTATTCTTCAGGAGAAAAGGAGAAAGAAGGTCTCTAAGACTTCCAGCTGCTGCAACCAGGACTGGGGACCAAGGGGTGCCAGTCTCCCAGCTGAAAGAGTGGCCATCGCCCAGGAAGGCCCAGTGCTGAGAGCACAAGCCTTCTACCTGCCTGTCTGCCAAAACCAGTGTGCCCACGGAGGTGCATGAGAGGGCAAAGTGTTAGTGAGGCTAAGTGGGGATCCTGACTAGTGGATCCCGGTGAGCAGAATAGGAGGCGTCCGGCCAAATCAGGACTGGTGTTACGAGAGAGCTGTCTGCTCTCTGATGAAAGTCAGTAACTCCTGTCGGGGTTATGTGAAGTTGTGGGCCATTGTCTTGTGCAGCAAACAGCGATGGGGCTGCCACTGGAATGATTGGGGCTACTGCCTGTTTCCACTGAAACTCCTGGGGCATCGCCCATTGGAACTGAGACTGTTGGGGCCATTGCCCAGTGCATCTGATTTGTTTTGCCTATCACCCATGAATGTGACTCACTAATGTCAGGAGTGGGGCCACTAGAACCATTAGGGCAGTCACCTGTGTTGGAGCAGTCCTTGTAACAAGAGGAGGAACTTGAACACAAGGTCAGAATGTGTCCTGTAGCATTGCAGCTGCTCCACCAACTTACCAGCAGGAATTGTGAAGACGAAGAAGGCACTGCACCCGGAAGCTATTGCTGTCTGCAACCGCCTCAACACACTGTCCACTGACCACAGGAGGATGCAGTGCAAGCAGATTAGTGCCCGAAGAGCTAAAACGTTTAAGGTCAAACCCAGACTTTGATATGCATCGCTAGTGTGGGCAGCACCTGTAGGGTCACCTCCAAAGATCCACCAGAGACACGTTGGTTAGCATGGAGGAGGAGTGGGGGAGAGGAGCCGCAGGGAGAATTTGACCCAAATCAGTGCTTCTGCACTAGCCTTGAGAGATATTCTGTGTGACTTATTTTGTATGCTGTATTTGAATGTAGAATAAGTCTGCTTTTCTTACCAAAAGGAAGTATTGGACTGGACGATGATACTACTGGGGTCACTATGGCCATTTTGAGCTATATTACCCCTCGCATAGCTTGCACCTAGCTCCCCTTGAAGAGCCTTGGATTACTTGACCCTCACTACCACTGAGTGCTGAAAAGATAGTATTTGACCAAGTCACTCAGGGCCTATAGTAAGTCAGACCCTGGGACAGCTGGAGTAAAAGGCCAAAACTCCCACGGTTGTGCCCAGTAAACCCTGCCCCATGGCCCTCTGAAAAGGGTTCTGACAATCCACAACCATTTCGACTACACTCACATCCTAATTACAACAACAACACTATCTTGAGGGAGCCTGCATGCCACCTGCCTAGATTATTAGGGGCAGCAGTGTAGAACCCTTTCCGAATACAGTGTTTTATGGAGTCCATCATCTAGCACTTGCACTGCCAATTTATCCTTCATATGTTGTTCTGTAGTATATGATTGTGTTGTTTAGTGCAACTTGCACATAACCCCAATATGTTTTCCATTTGACTTTCACCATGCTGGCCCACAGAGGCCACAATGTTCTTAGGATGCTATGAGCTGAACAACCAAAGCCAGCTCTGACTTTCACCATGAACTAATACTTCACACTAATAAATAAAAGTCTTAGTCTCACATAATTCGGCTCAATACTGGTTGCTGCAATACATGGGTGGACTCCCAAAAGTTTCTTTTCCCGTCTCCTAAGTCATTTTATCAGCTGCTTCATCAGAAGAGACAAGTGTTGTTGGTGCTAATTTCATTGCCAACAAATTAAGTCATCTGTCAGCTTCCCCTTCCGGACTTTTCCTAGTCCAATCCAAGTGATGCTGGATCCATCAGGATCCAAACTCAAACCACTCTATTGTATATTACACAACACACATTCTATGGGGGGTGTTTGAGCAAGTACTCAGCCATTATTATTTTTAATGTTATCAATTACCACCGCTTATGACCCATTGACTAGTAGCATGACATATATTTATGCGCTAATGAATAAATAGTGTGAAGAGATCGTGTTGGTTCATGTTCATTTTGATTTGCCTGCTAACACAATAAATGAATATGAGTTAACTTTGCTCATTATTGCCAATATTTGTATTTGACCTTGTAAAGTGCTTTTATAATTAAGAAAATATTACTTAATTTAGATGTGTTTAAGTTAGTCTGACTAGGCCTCAAATAGTTTACACTGACATCATTCACATTTGCAGAAAGAAAGTGAACTTTTATTTTATGTGAACAAGCATTCTCAACGTGCATGTATTTCCCTGTATGCTTTTCCATTTCAGAAAATCAGGAAAATAGAAGCATCATTGGCGGTGATGTTTATTTTACCAAAAAATGTATTAAAGCGTGTTCCTCACGAGGAAGCCATGCTCAGGATGTTCCTGTCTTTTTAACACTCTAGATCCTTTTCTCAAGTCTTTTCTAGGAATCATTCATTAGCTGAACTGTCTTTGTATTCTGTATTATATACATGTCATCTCCTTCTTTCCCAATGCACACCTTTTTATGCAGCAGCAAGTGTTTGCTAGATATATTTTATTTGATGTATCTTGTGTATTTGAAACATGACTGGTTTAAGTGAATGTATTTTTTGTTAATCCATCCCTATTATGTCATAAAACATCGCACCGAGTGTGTGACTTCTTTGCCTTAAACCCTATAAAATGAAATTTTTTGGGAGATGTGCCATACTTTCTCTACATTTTATACTGAATAGACTCTGCGCTAGTCTGTTTAATTAATGTATACTTTTTTGCTTTCCGAACTGTGGAGATTCTATATTAGTCTATCTATTGAATTATACTTAGTTTTTTGGGCGCACTCTTTGGAGACATGCTCTATGTCAGTCTTTTTGCTTAACTATACTTCGGTCCCATGCTGCTACTTCCTTTAGAGACTGACCTTATTTTGATTTTTTTACATTATTTGATTTTGACTTATTATGATTGCTGATTTCCCATGATTTAACTTTTTAACAGCTTTTGCTTTCTGTAATGACCTTTATTTGGTGGAGGTTTCATTTATTGGCATTGGACTTAGTCTTATGAAAGCTCAGACAGTCCTGATCTTATGTCTAGATCCTCTTAATTATTTTAATTAGAGCAGGGACAGCAACCTTATGTAAAAGCCTGCCATTGAGCTAACCATGTGTACAGTCCGTGGTGCACCATTTTTCCTACTCCCACATGGGTGACCCATAGCTGCCCAAAATGGAATACCTAAGGCTACAGCCTAGCAGAGCTAGCTGAGATAGAATGTTGAAAGGCCTGAATTTGCACAGTGATTGCACTCACTGGAGGGCAACTAAACTCAGGCTTAAGTGAAAGCTTTCCTATGGTCAAATGCACTCAGCTGAAGAGGAGGTAAAAAAATCCTGAAATCCTTATCTTTTCCTCTAGTATTTCTTGTGTTTCCTCTCTAGCAACCTTCCCTTTGATGGAGACCAAGATCTGGATTTCGCAGCAAACATAAAGCACTTAAAATATTTCTCTCTGGTGGCCTTAGGGTGCCTCAGTGAAATTAACTTGTTTGCAGCCACATCATAAGCCTTTTTTCTAAACAGCAAAGACACTCATAATGAAAGCCTGCCTCCAACATTTGTCTGCATTATTTGTCTTGCATTTGAAACCCTAAAGATATTGAGATAATTTAAAACAGAATTTTATGCCTAAAAACTCGATAATAACCAAAAAATCTCAGCAACTCCATATTCAGCATCTTTTACGGCACACAAGAGGCCTTACAACAAATACATTGCATCATCAACCATGAACCATTACCATCCTCACGTGCAACGCTACGGCCAATATCCTGTACAGTGCAATCTTGGCTTCTATTGTCCGTTCAGCAATGTATCCATGTAAAGATACTTGACTGTCTGACCTGGAGGACTTTAATGTTGATCGTATACTTATCACTGTCTTGTAACTGATTGATCCTTATGTTAAATAGGGAAATGGAGCCTATGATCGAGGGCATGTTTACAATGTTATTCAAAAAGTTGATAAAGAAGGAAAAATCAACCATGGACCAGCAGCTGGAGCTCAGCAGTGACATCTGGCACTAGAGAATAATACCCAGTCTGGCAGCTGTAAATAGCTCAACAAGGAATCTGTCGGAAGTGTAGTGTCCTTTTCAGCCTTGGTACCCACCAATGTCTACACCACATACAGGGCTTAGTATTACAGATCTTTATTTGTCTACGTGTAACTGCAAACTCAACATTCTAAAACAAACTTTCATTGCATTCCGCTCTGAAACCTATGTCACAGCTCTACGGAGTATGTTAGGAGCCGAAAGGGTTTTGTCATAAAACTCACAAGACACTACATCTCCCCCTCTGTTAACTAATTTTTTTTTTTTTTTTACAAAACAGTATACATATATATGTATGTACAAATACGTCTCTTCAATCAACCTTCTTGGGGGCATATCATCAACGAGCAGCGATAAATATCGCCGAGCTCGCTTAGCGCGATTTTGATTAACGCCGGCTATCGCCGGATTTGATCGCCGAGATATCGCGTTATTTACAACGCTTATCTCCACGGCGATGAAAAATCCGGTGATAGCGGCGAAATGCAGGTTTATCGCTGTGAATCCAGCGATAAACCTGCAGCGATAGGGGAATCCTTAGTGATAGGGAGATGTGGATTTAGCTGTACAATCCACCTCCCATGTAAAAGATAGTGAAGTCAGGAATTTAGCAGACGTACAATACCGGCGATAACCGCGGTTAGCGCGGCTTCTAATATCGCTATGGGTGTCCTGGGCGGGCTTGTAAATACCGCGAAGGACACATAGCGATATTTGTAAGGTTGTTTTTCATGGGAACGCCTACTTTGCATCTCATTAGAGATGCGATGCAAGGCGTAAGGAAAAACGGTGCTGAGACAAGGAAACACGCGCTAGCGTGTCCTTGCAAATAGTGCGATGCCATTATCGCCGCTTTTCGGCCGAAAACGGCCGCTAAAGCGGCGATAATGGGCTTGATAATATGCCCCTTGGTGCTTTAATTATTCGACCTGATCTGGTTACTGGGAGCTGTCATCTTCACTGTCAGAGATTTTCAAAGACAGTGAAGAGGTAACAGTAGTCACTGAGTTTTCGGGTTCATTCTTTCCTTCACCATCTCGATCAGAAGACCGATGAACAAATGCTGAAGGTGAGAAGAGTCTCTGGTAACAGACTTTCCAGGACGCTGGGCAGTCATCATGTCTCTCTTGGTGGATACTACGTGGAAAGGTTCAGCATCATAAGGAGCATCATATTTCCTTCTTCGCATTTGTTAAGCGATCACTAGATCTCCTCTCTTAAACTTAATGGTCTTTGCATGTCGCCTCTTGTCTGCATAGGCTTTAATTTTCTGCTTGTTAACCAAGTTGTTTGTACAAGTTATGTTCTCATTCCTTTCTCTTTTGTTGGTCCATTGAGGTAATTTGGCTGTCGTTGCTTTCCTGAACATCAAAGTCGCAGGACTTTCTCCTTTGGTCCAGTGATGAACGGTAGGCTTGTAGGGTAGAATTCAATAGAGTTTTTAAACTGAGCCTCTCAAGAGTTGCATGCTGTACTTCTTTCTTTAGCGTACTCATAAAACGCTCACTGAGTCCATTGGCCAGCAGCCAGAAAGGTGTACTTTTCTGATGCTTCATGTTTAGATACTCTAGGAAATCCTTGTTTTCTTCGCTGATAAAAGGCGGGCCATTATCAGACTTAAAAATGGCTGGAAAGCCCCATGTCACAAAAATGCCATCTAGTCTCTCAATGAGACTAATGCTCGTGAGTTGTGGATGAGAGATTTTCTATTAGTGGAAAATATGAGTACTTGTCTACAATTACCATCTGATGATGTCCATTATCGAGTGGACCAAAGAAGTCGATGGCTATTCTCTCCCATGTATGCTTAGGGAGTCCTGACATGTTAAGAGAGTGTGTTGAGTAATATTTGTAGAAAGGTAGTGGCATAGATGACAGGCCTTGAGTTTCTTTTCAGCCCTCTCATCTAAATATGGAAATCAAACTCTGGTCTCAGAGAGCTCTGCCAATCACCCCATAAGGGTATCTCAGCGCTGGGGCCGCATAAGCGAACTGAGGAGACCTGATTAGAAGAGCGATGTTTTCAGCAATTTCCTGAAGGCCAGGTAGTCTGTACATTGTCGCAGGCGTATGGGGAGTTCGTTCCAGAGGCGTGGGGCAAGATGGTAGAACGCCTTACCACCTTGTCGAGACTTTCTAAAGCGCGGGACTGAAATCAGGGCTTTATTTCAAATATTTTCTGTCGCAGACTCTCTGGGATCAGGATTCTCGACCCTCGCAGTATAACTCCTTCCTGAGTTATGGACAGCTCAACTTTTAAAATTTTAGTTTTTTTGATATTCACCATGACTTGTGGCAGTGATGATCTGGGCTAACAATATAGAAGCTGGCGTATTTGGTTTTACAGTGAAATTAATGTAGGCTTCAGCCGTCTTGGATGGAGTAACCTGACCTTGTATAGGCACTCTGGAAAAGTAGTCAGCAGGGTTTTGATCCTTCCCTGGACAATGCACAATGGTATAATTGTACTCTTGTAGTTGTAGTCCCCACCGTTCAGTGCAAGGAGGCATTTTGACTGGATTGCCAAAGATAGTCAGTAAAGCTTGATGATCAGTTGCCAGTGTAAAAAGCTTTCTGTACAGGAATACATGGAAATGTTTACAAGCCTATACCACAGCTAAACCTTCTTTCTCAGGTTGTGAGTAAGCACGTTCTGTCTGGGACAAACTTCTACTGGCATATGCCACAATATGCCTTCGAGCTATACTGTGCAAGGATAGTGTCTAACCCGACTGAGGTACAACAACAACCTCTGTATAAAGCTTTGGATTGAAGTAGGCCATTTGAGCGGCAGTTTCAATGACTTGTTTAATTTTCTTGAAACTTCTCTCACATTCTTGTGACCACTCCAATGAAACTTTTTTCTTTGTTAACCCTCATAATGGAGCACTTATAGTAACAAAGTCTTGTATGTATCTTGAACAGTAACTAGCAATGCCTAGAAATGAGCATCTCAAAGAAATATCCTGTGGGGGATCAGCATTTGACAGTGCTTGTCCTTTTGCAGAATCAGGTGTCATACCCCCACCTGAAAAGATATGGCCAAAGAACTTTAACTTTGTCTTGTGGAACTCACCCTTGTCTGCATTCAAAGTCAAACCTGCATCAGTAAGTAAACAACATACTAGGGTGAGTGTTTTATCATGCTCCTTCTGTGTAGCTCTGAAAACCAATATGCCATCGCTATAATAGAATGCACTCGCAACAGGCTGTATGGCACGTCAAATGACATCTTTAAAAGGTCTGCAGCAGATGAAACACCAAAACTGAGTCTCTTGTATCGAAATAGACCAACATGTGTAGAAAAGGTTGTAATGTACCAGCAATCTTCTTCAAGTTCCAACTGATGATAATCTTCATTTAAATCAAGGTGAGAGAAGACCTTTGCACCTTTAATTGAGTTATGTCAGCAATGTGTGGATCTGGATATCATTCTCATTCAATTGTTTTTGTTGGCTTGACGCATGTCAATGGATATGTGTACAGCTCCTTCACTATCCTTTTGGGGCTCTACCACTATGGGAGAAACCCATGGCATCGGACCAGCTGAACGCTCAATAATGTCATGCTTAAGTAACGATTCAAGTTCTTTTTCAATAGCTTCTTCTAAATGAAAAGCAATTAGTCTATGTCTCTGAGCAACGGGACGGACATCTTCATTAATATGCAACTTAACTTTCATAGTCTTAAGTTTTTCTAAACCATGAAACAACGAAGGAAATTGACTTACTATTTCTTGATGAGCATTCATGTTGTAGTTCACAGATATCAGTCCCATATCAGCAGCTGTACTGAAACTGAGCAGACAGACACTTGAAGCACATGAATGGGTGCTTGCACCTTCGTTTTCTTGTGTTTCATTGTCGCTACAAATGAACCTTGAATGTTTATGGACATAGATGCAGCCCACATACACACTTAGGTTTTCGATGGTGTAAGTCGTGGCAATAGAGATAATTAATTGCATTTCTCTTCAGTCTTAATGTATATCGATGCACCACTGGCGATGATGAAAGGTATCAAGCAAGCATTTATTTTCAATGTAATCTTCGGACAATGTTTGTATGACGTTGGTGCTTTGGCATGTCAACTTTTTTTTGACTGCCATTTTTCCTCACATGCAGCCAGTCCGACATGCACACGTTTCTCTGAGGTAAACATCGACATGGCACCACCATCTTCCCCACTTTCATTTGATATTGAGGCGGAAAAACTGTTTGACGATGATTTAGATGACGATCGGCTTCGTTCAGTGTCAATTTGTCTAATTTGATGTAACCACTTGGCTTGTGTGTGTGCGTCGAACGGTGCTTCTGGAATGTTCTGGCAGCATTTTGTCTTCACGCCGTGAAGCACTTACTTTTTCCTTCGCCCTACAAGCCATCACAAAATGGTTCTCTCTCCCACAGCCTTTACATATTTGTCCAATGGCGGGACATTAACCGTTGTGTGGAAATGAAAATCCACATCTAAAACTTCTTTTTACGTGTAGACATCACTTTGTGTCATTCAGTCTTCTGCTTTGGCTCTTTTTATACTCATGACTGATTCACTCTGGGCCCCTTCAGCCTACATGTCAGCAGCTTGCCTTTCAGCACGCTCGCTCAGGTCTGGCAGCCATTAACATTCGCTCCAGACTAAGATTCTCTCTCAGCATTTATCGTCTGAATGAATCTGACAAGCATCCATCAATAACTCTGAGATGTATAGCTTCTTTATCATTAAATTCATTGAACTTGCAGTGTTTGATGAGTGTATCGAGTCTCTCCACAAATTCATCAATGGTTTCACTCACTTTTTCGCAATTTGACTGAACATATTTCTTTCGTAACCAATGTTTGGTATTGGATTGAACTTGAGATTCAGTGTTCTTTAATCTGATGGTATGTGATTTCTTCATCAGTTCGCAACCTTTTCTTTATGACTTCTTTCACACCATCACCAGCAAGATTTTTGAGATACTTGATAATCATTTTGTTATGAGTCTCTTCGAGTGCATCAATGAAATCATCAAATGTCTCTATCCAAACAGTCTATCTGTCGCCAATAATTTGCTTTTTGGCTGTATCGAGAGGTGGTGGTGGTTTCAGGAATGCAGCAGCATTGTTGACCAGTGTGGAACTTACTGACACCTCTGATGGATCACTGTAACTTGATTTAGGCAACTCATCTGTGAGACCTTGCAACGTGCTGCCCCCTGAATCATCTTTAATGATAGCTGAAAATTTGACTTTCTACACTGACATCCGAAAAATTTCACTATTCCAAGAGCCTCTCTTGGCTCTTTATTCTTGGAAGACCTGTGAAGTTGTTCTGAGCCCCACTCAGGAGTTTTGGTGTCTGGCCACTTCAGGTATGGATGACTCGGTAAGCACAACCTTGTGTACGTCTCCTTGAGTCACTTCAGTGCAGCGGTACAATGACTCTCTTTAATCGTTTCGGTAAGTTAATTATTTCTTATTTTCTAAATGTCAAGTTGCACTTTCTGACACCTGGTTGATCTCTGCCTTGCAGCGAGTCTGTTTGCAGCGTTATTTTGCCAGGTATGATTATCAGAGGCTGCGCTTCGTAAACCTGGTTGAATCCACCTTCCGCTTTAGCACTCTGTATAATATACAACTTTATCTTGCGCATCAGCGCAGGACCTTTATGTATGGCCTGACCAGCAGGTTCTCAACCATCGACATGTAGATTCTGGGCAACGCTTCCATTGTCTTCACCTGCTTTACAGCGGCTGGCGTAGCGCCTTGACTCCACATGCATGAAGTGTCAATTTGTTACTTCGACAGCGACACACGTGGCATGCACGAGCAGTTTGCTTTGTCCACTGCAAACTCTCTGGGAGAGCACGTCATTCTTCGGGTTACTTATTCTATGTCTCATCGCCAGCTGTAGCATTTCCCCTCCAGCCTCGGCACCCACCAATGACTACGCCACATACGGAGCTTAATATTACATGTCTTTTTTCGTCTGCATGTAACTGAGAACTCAACATTCTAAAACAAGCTTTCACTGCATTCCGCTCTGACACCCACATCACAGCTCTACGGAGCCCATTGGGAGCCAGAAGGGTTCTGTCATAAAACGTGCAAGACACTACAGGAAGGAACATACATTAGGAATTAGTTATGCTGTCGACCCATTTATGCACTACGGAAAGATGGAAGGCTGCAACATGTCTTGGTGAGTTTCAAAAAAGTGAATTAAGTTACACATAGCTCTCTACAAAGGAAATGTTAAAACCTAGAGTTATTTTATAAGCACAGGCATCTATATGGATGCACATAAATCTCATGTGCATTCTATAGTTTCTTTAAACTTTGATTGGTATTACCTCCTTACTTCAGTCAATTATAAGCTATTGTAGTTCTTGCTCTTATTCTTTGGTTTTAATGTAATTTTGTTTTTCATGTATTCAATGGGCTTGGAGTAGTACAAATACAAAAGATCACACAACTAACATGTATGTTCCTGTAATATCATACATATTTTTTTACCTTTGCCGGAGAAACGTTTTTCTATTTTTGTATAGCTTGATAAATAAAGTTTCAATTACTTAAGTTGCAAAGTAACCTAGAACACTGTGCCCTTATTTTAGTAATCAGTACTCTAGTGTTCTCTGCCATGCCAGTGATATGAAGTATGACTTCAGTTAGATTTCACACTTTTTTTCACCATGACATATCTGATTTTTCTATACATCTAGAGATTACGAGCAATGCTCAATTGCGATTAACTATACTTGAATTGGCCAAGCCCCTCGGCTTTCCCTCTAGTTCCAGACTTCCAATGCTTTCCTGCTCATACATTCCCACCTGGAATGATTATTTGATTAAATGAATCATAGAAAGGTTCCTCTTTAAAAAGCAAGGTACAAAAATGTCACCCCTCGTCCCTCCAGCTCATTTGAACCACTGGTTAAAACAATCCACAATCAATAATAATTATAAGACACAGCCCAATATAGCCCAATAGAAAGTACATATGGCCAGAATCCTGCCCTGGAATGTTGATGCTCCCATTTAGCAATCCCTTCACATCCCAAGCACCACATTCTATAAAATTCAACATTCCATCAGTTATTTGGCATGTATTGTAATCCTAATATTGAATACAAAAATATAGCAAAAGTAAATCGATGTTGGTAAGTGTAGGGTTACTATACTTTTTCCACTTAGACACTTTGACAATATATATGTTTTCATGGTAGGTAAACATGGAATTAAATACAGTAAATCAGAAATGATGACACATAGGGCCTGATTCAAAAAGGAAAATTTACACTTTTGTGTAAGTTTACTATTTTTCGGAATTCACAAACGCATTTACGAGTAGTAAAAATAAAGCTCCTTGCTCATCATGTGTGAATTTTTGTCAATGTTCTATATGTCACTTGATTTATCAAGAATTACTGCCACATGTATTGCCCCTTGTTTGTTTTTCCACCAAATCAGCATTGTTTAGTGTACTACATAGATATGTTTATTTACTAAATTAAACATATTTTGGTGTAAGTGCTTTTATAATCTTCCACATTCAGTCAGAGTAAATCCATCCACTTGGGCTGAAGTCCATGCACCTGCAGGATGTCGACGTCAAGGGCAAGTTCATCCACAGCCACCGGCAAGAACTGGTAAGTACAGATGCTAGCAAGAAGTGTTTTTCATGTTGCCCCGAAATTGTTTTTATTCATTACAAATGTTTTGTCATGTCCATTACTTGGTTTTCAACATAACAGTTACTAGTTAATGTGTGTCTTGCATTTTTGTTTTGTATAGGATTTTATTAGCATTTGTACAATACATGAAACAATATTGGCATACTTTTGAAACTGCACATGATGAGGTGTCCGATCACAGAAGCTGATGTCATCCCTCCTCCCCATTCCACGAATACACTTGCTGTTCCTTGTGTTAATAACATTTAACAGCAATGTTGGGGTGGCTTAGGTACCTCAAGTACCTAGTGGTCATGTTGTATTATGCAGGTAAGTTCCACTCAGGTATTCAATCAGTACATTTCCCCCCGTCCAGTTGTGCTGACTACTTCAGAGGGGGACTGGCATCCGGGGGTCCAGCAGTTCCAATAGCATTGCTGCCTATGCCTGCAAATAATCTGCTAATTTATTGTCCCTATGTGTCTTGCACGTATGGCATTCCTCAGCATTTGCCCATTCAGCCATATCCCGCATCCATTCCTCCGCCGTAGGGGCTACTGGGGATAACCATCTAATAGCGATTCTGTGCTTGGCCAGTATGAGTCCCAATTTAATAAATTTCCTACTCAATATTTTTTTTATTGTAATCCATCCTTACAAGCATTGTCCAATCTCCCTGGGTGTGGGCACAGTCTCCCAATATCTGTCTTGGTAGCCCCACAGCATATGCAGGAAGTCTGCATGTAGCCAAGCGCACCGAGGGCAAGAAGAAGGGTGTGCAGAATATATCACATGCTGTGTGGCTGGAGTGAGGTAGACCTGGTGAATTATACTGAACTGAACTAATTTAAATCTTGTGTTCGACAAGGTGGTCTTCACCCACTCATGGATTCCCTCCCAAACCTTGTCTGTAAGGTGTTCCCCCAGTGCCTCATGCCATTTACTATGTTTTGGGAGATCTGTCTGTTGTAAGTCTTCTCTCAATGTCCTATAGATATGAGAAACTAGTCGTCGGGCCCCCGCTAAGTTAAGGAGAGCCTCCACAGTCTGTGACTCTGCCGGGGCCTTAAGAAACGTGAGCCAAATTCCACGGGCTGTCGCCGCTATTTTCACATATTGGCGGTATTGGCCTGGTCCAAGGCGAAATGTTTCCATGTCGTCCGCCATAGTAATAAATAAGTCGTCAGGGTATAAGTCCAGCTGGGTAGAGCAGCCTCCCTCCGCCATCTGTCTGTCAACATTGTATGTGCTATGAGTAAGAATGGGCGAAGTGTCCAAATGGAATGTCAGGTATGAAAGAGACCCTACGTAGAACTGATAGCACTGCTCTTTCCCAGGTCCTATAGACCTGCTGTACTACATATGGCATAGTATTTGGAGCTCTTGCAGCCCATCATTGGTATGTCCGGCAACGGAGTGCCATTGCAGGTGCCCTTCAGCAATCTGGATTCCCATGTTTCGTGATCATCCAACCATTCTACCACGTGTTGCAACTGGGCTGCAAAGTAGTAAAGCTCCAGGTTGGGTAACTCTAGTCCACACCCTGCGCCAAGTGCATTTAAGGGTTGCCAGACTGACCTTCTTCCTATCCGAGGCCCACAGGAGCTCAACGATCAGCTTGTCCAACAGTAGGAAGTACTTTCTAGAAATCTCGAACAGGGTCCCCTGAAGAATGTAAAGGCATCTGGGTAGAAATATCATCTTAACCAACGCCAGTTTTTCCATCAGGGATAAACGTGGAGTATTCCAGAATCATATTGAAGGTCTTAAGCCCTCCAATTCCCTCTGTTAGAAATGGGGGTCTCTAGTTGACAGAGGTGGGTACCTTTGTCTAAATAGGGGCCCATGCTTCTAGTCAGGGTAAGGTGGATACACTCCTAAAATAACCCCTGCTCACCCCCTTGGTAGCTTGGCACGAGCAGACAGGCTTATCTCAGAGGCAGTGTGTAAAGCATTTGTGAACACATACAGTAACACAGTGAAAACACTACAAATGGACACCACACCAGTTTAGAAAAATAAGTAATCTTTATCTAAACTAACACAAGACCAAATGACAAAAATCCACAATACAGTATCAAAAATAAGACTTTCAAATGGTAGAGATAGTTCAGTTCAATGCAAGTTGTAAAGGCAACACTTTTCTCACAATGTACCTTGGATGCGTCACACAAAACAAACAAAAGGGTCGCAGGGAAGGTGATGCGTCAGTTCCTTGCTTCGGGGGAGGCGATGCGTCTGTTCCTTACTGCAGCCCAGGGGAGGCGATGCGTCTGTTCCTTACCGGAGAGGAGGGGATGCGTCTGTTTCTTACTGCGTTCCGGTTATGATGCGACAAGATGGCGCCTCGATGCGTGGCTACGATCCGGTGCAATGTGACAAAATGGCGGCTCGATGCGACGGTCCGGTACGATGCGTGATCTATTGCAGCCGCACGGCAGGTGCTGCCACGGTTTTCTCGGCGATGCGTCGGGACCCGGTGTGGATGCAGCGCGCTTCTCCCTGGTGCTCGGCGAGGCGTCGGAACCAAGTGCGGATGCGGCACGCTTCTTCCCCGTGGCTCGGCGATGCGGCGGGAATCGGTGCGGATGCAACACGCTTCTTCTCGTTGCATCGATCTTCCAGCTCCCAGCGACAAACAGTCTCTAGAGGTTCTAAACAGCAGCAGGCACCTCTTTGCAGGTCAGAATTCCCAGCAAGGAAATTCAGGGGAGCTGGTGGTGAAGTCTTTGTGTCCCTGAGACGTCAGAACAGGAGGCAAGCTCAGTTTCAAGCCCTTGGAGATCTTTTCTTCAAGCAGGTGACAAAGCAAACAGCAAAGTCCTTTTCTCCTTTCCTTGGCAGCAAGCAGCCACTACAGGCCAACCCCAGATAGCAAACAGCACAGGGGCAGTATTCCTCCTCAGCTTATCTGGCTCTTCTCCTTGGCAAAGGTTTCCTCTTGATTTCCCAGAAGTGATCTAAAAGTCTGGGGTCTGGGCCCCTCTTTTTATACACACAAATTCTTTGTTTTCTGAAGGCAGAGAGTGTCTGTACCCAGCCAAAACCAGTTCTGTTCTCACTGGTGCAGCTTCCTGGCCGAAGGTGGAGACAGCATTGTTGAGAGCAGACCTGGCTCAGGTAGGTGAAAGGTAATCTCCTCCCCCTACTCTAAATTCAACCCAGGTCCCATTCAGCCCAGCCCTGACTCATCAGACTGCCGGTGCCGCTGCCCTCTCCCAGCTCCTGTCACTCACAAGCCAGACATGTAATACACAAACCTAGCAGAGGCACACTGGATGGTTAGGCAAGAAAATACCCACTTTCTAAAAGTGGTATTTTCAACACAGAATGTAAAAATCGCCCACACTAAAAGATGCACTTTAATATTCCGAGTTCAGGCATACTAAACTTTATTTTCCTATCTTGTTCCTAGGGCCAGTTATGTTTATAAGATGTTATAAACAAACTGCCCATTCTGGCCTATGGGAACAAATAGCCTTGCAATAGTGAAAAACAAAATTGGCAGTATTTCACTATCAGGACATGCCACACAAATCAGGGCATGTCCTACCTTTCACATACAATGCACCCTGCCCACTGGGGTACCTTGGGCCTACCTTAGGGGTGACTAACATGTAGAAAAGGGAAGGTTTAGGGACTGGTAAGTGGGTGCACTTGCCAAGTCGACATGGCAGTCCCAGACTGCACGCAGGCTCTGCAATGGCAGGCCTGAGTCACATTTTACAGGCTGCTTCTGTGGGTGGCACAATCAGTGCTGCAAGCCCACCAGCAGCATTTGATTTACAGGCCCTGGGCACACATGGTGCACTGTACTAGGGTCTAACAAGTAAATCAAATCAGCCCATCATGGAATCACTAATCCATTACATCAACTTACAAGGGGAGTCCAACACCCTCTTTATATTGGCTGTCTCAAACTCCAGAGCCCCGTGAGTCAGTCTGATCCCCAGATAACGAACGCATCTTGGTTCCCAGGGGAGACCTAGATTAGGGAGATTTGAGGCCTGTCTTCCAGTCAACTCTCCCAATGGGAAACTTGGTGAGGAGAACTAGCAATATGGGGTCCGAGTATGTTGGCTGACGCAAATAAAGCAAGGCATTGTCTGCATACAGAGAGACTGCGTGCGTATTGTCTCCAATCTGTATCCCCAGCCCCACAGCGCATCCCGGAGCCGACAAGCCAGCGGCTTCATTGCAAGCACGAGTAGCAGGGGAGACAGAGGGCAACCCTGCCTGGTCCCTAGGGAAAACCTCAGCTACACTGTTCCACCCACCTGCACACTTGCTGTCGGGTCCCTGTATAACAGTTGTATCCATTTCAGGAAGCAATCACCCACACCTACCTTCCACAGAACTTTCCACAGAAATTCCTATGACAGGGATAGTATTTATAAGTTGCAAAAGGTGTCCCTACGAGGAATAAATTCACATTAGTCTTCATGAACCAACCGAGGCATGTGCGTCAGGAGTCTGGTCGCAAGTACTTTACTGAGGACCTTCACATCTATATTGAGCATCGACAATGGGCAGTATGATGTTACTTATGTGCATCCTTATCTGGCTTTGGCAGCATCACTATCAGTGCCTCCCTCATTGGAGGCAGGGAGCAACCCCTTTCCATATGCCTCATTATACACTTCCAGCAGTCAGTCTGCTATCAACTCTGCCCTACGCTGTTAGAACTCTGCAGGCAAACCGTCCCCGCCTGGGGCCTTTGCAGTCTTTAAGGCCAGGATTGCTACTATTATCTCCTCTCTGGTCAAGGGAGCAGCCAAGTCATTGTGTTCTTCTCCCGTTAAGGAGGATATCCCTAAGCCAGCCAAATATGCGCCCCCCACCAGTGTGGTGTCACTTGGCTGGTCCGCATAAACACTCTGCAGATGAGTGGCAAAAACGTCTGGAATGCGATGTTGTGGGCGAATCATATGTTCCTGTGCATCCCAGACACCTACCACTGGAGGACCCCAAGCGTCATTCCGGAGTAACGTAGCGAGCAGTCTACTAGCCGTATCGCCCTCCATGTAGAGTCTCTGCCTGTAACTAGTGTGCACAAATGTATCCAAACAAACCCACGTCTCCAGCAACTCCCTTTTACACTTTTTCCAGTCTGGCAATTTCTGTGGCTGCTCAGGCACACCCCTCTCCAGATCTCCTAGCCTCTTTTCCAGGATGTCTACGGATCTGGAAAATTGCTGTTTCACCCCATAGGCAACTTTCAGACATTCCCCATGCAACTTCACCTTCTTAACATCCCATTCCACAGCTCTCACTTCGCACTCCCCCAGTTTGCAGCGAAATAGTGATCTTTGGCCTCTGCCACTGCTCCCACAAACACCAGGTCTGACAGTGCCTCCACCTGCATCCTTCACAAGGCTACCCATGGGGACTCCGTAAACATGTGGAAAGATACCAGCAAGGGCGAATGATCTGGTAAGTATCTAACAAAATATATAACCTCCTCCGCAAATTGGGGTAAGGCCCTAGGCAGTAGACAATAATCGATGCGCCAGTCGCAGGCACAAAGCAGGAATACACCTAGCTTACCAGGAAACCTCTCCCTCCACCCATCACGGAGTCCCATACCAACCATGATCTACATAAGGGCACTCATCATTGTGGGCTATGTGTCTATCTTGTGGGGGGAGTCGATCTATCTTACCGTCGAGCACACACTTCACATTCCCTGCCAGGAGAACCTCAGAGCTCATACACTCAGCAGCCGCCCTCATCAATGATCCAAAGAAGTCTGTACCATCCACATTAGGAGCATACACATTCACCAGGCATACGTCTCTCACATTCAAAGTAATCAACAGTGTGTCACTTTACGTGCACAGTTCTCACTGTGGAAATTCGCCGGCCCTTCACGATCCACCTCCAGCATTACTCCAGTTCCTGGTCCTCTCTGTTACTGCGGTAGTCCCTGACTCCTCTGTGTGTCTGGAAGGATTCACAATTGTCTGACACAAAGTTCAAGTCTTCCAGAGTTCTATCAGGACACACTAGGATTATCCCTGTCTGGCGTACAGCAGAACTCGGTCCGTAATCCGCAGAGTGTCTTCGTGCTCTAGTGCTCCTCTGGGTGGCACCACTGATACTAGTTTTGTTTTTCGGCACCTGCTTGTGGGAGACCTCCCCAGGGAGTCCAGCCAATCATTTGCCTCCTCAGCTGCAGTAAAAAAATAAACCTTCCCTTCATACTGTACTCTTATCTTCACAGGAAACATGAGACTGTAATGAAGCCCACGTTCCTGCAATCGTTTCTTGGTGGGCATGAAGTCCTTGTGGAGGTCCTGGACCCTCCGCATGTAGTCTGGGAAGATCAGGATGTCCCTGTTCTCATATAGGGGGGCCCCACGGGTCCTTACATGTGGTAGTATTGCGTCCCTATCTCAAAAGTTGAACACATGAGCGATTATTGCATGTGGAGGCACCCCCAGCTTAGGCACCGGAGCCAGTGCTCGATGGGCCCTTCCAATGGTGAAGAATTTTGAGATGCGTCTGAGTTGCAGGACTGTCGTGATCCAGTCCTCCAAGAATAACTCTACCAACTGGCCCTCTGCCCTCTCAGGACACCCACAAACCAGAGGTTGTTCCTCCTGAATCGCAATCCTTTCCTCCATGCATGACGTGTTTGGCGGGTGAATACAGTTTTCTTGACAGAGTCCACTTCTAGCTGTAGTTCCGTGACTTGCCTCTCTGCCTCAACAACCCTCTCTGATATTTTCTGGCAATCAGTGCAGAGCAGGCCCCCCTCCAATGCCACCGTGTCAATCTCTGTGAGCATCACTTCTCTAGACCCCTTTATTTCTGCCATAATGTCCGCCATTGTAGGGGTCCCGGAATCTGCCAGTACTATTAGTGGGCACGGCTCTCATCCAGAACCACAGTCATCTTGTTCAGCCCTATGTGTGATTCCTCCGCTAAGCTCAGTGACCTTCAGCTCCTGACTGGCTCCGCCACACTGACCCACTGGCAGCACCTCGCTGGCTGGTGGTAGTCTACCTAGTTTATGCAGGAGTCTCAGGCCCCCCGTTCTAGTGTCCAAGGGGCAAGCTAGGGGAATAACTCTCTCTGGGTCAGGCTGGGGTCCCCCTTTGTGCCAGATAGCGGCCTGCCAGGCCAAGCTTGCTTTTCTGTATGTAATTGTTCTTCGGCCACCTGAGTTAAAACTTTTTGGCAATAGATCCGGGGGCCTGTGGTACAGGTTAGCTTAGCCACGTGCACAGGCAGCTGTCATTCATCCACACACACACATCGTCAACCACCCAGAATGTGCACACACTCATAAAGATCTTCACCCCCACAATTGCGAAGTAGTAGGAGATAGCCCCCATAAATATTGTAAATATGTTTTTATCCTCAGCATTGTATATGAATAAACATTTGCGATGGAGAGGTGACGTGACTCATTACGGACAACAAGACATCAACGCACAGTTCTTGGAATATTATACTACTTTATACCAGAGCCAATTGGACCCTATGGTGTTGGAGGATGAGGGATTTTTGGAGGATATTGAACTTCCCCAAATTGATGCAGACGCTGCGGAGGCCCTGGGTCATGACATAGAGCTGGGTGAGGTAAGAGGGGCCATTAAATGCATGGCCAGAAATAAAACACCTGGCACGGACGGGCTCCCGGTCGAGTTCTATGCCACATACGTGGATGCATTGGCTCCTCGCTTGGTGGCCCTGTACAATAGGTCGAGGCGGGACGGATGTCTGCCTGCGTCAACGAGGGAAGCGGTAATTATACCGCTCTTGAAACCAGGTAAGCCGCCCTGGGATCGCACTGTGTACCGGCCACTCGCCATGCTCAACCTTGATTATAAGATCTTGAGCCGAATTTTAGCCAGCCGTTTGATGACACACATGACGGCGCTTGTGCACGCTGACCAGGCGGGTTTCATTCCCTCCCGGAATACGGCCATGAATATCAGGCGGTTACTGCGAGTGCTGGACGCCCCCATCCAAGAAAACAGAGAGGCGTGCATCCTATCGATTGATATTGAAAAAGCATTTGACAGCCTTGAATGGCCATATCTTTTCAGAGTCTTGAGGGCCTTTGGCCTCGGGGAGGGGTTTGTGGCCTGGACGACAATATTATATAAGAGCTCCACTGCCAGGGTGCGCACGGGAAGCGTGATATCAGAGGCCTGCGTAGTGGGCAGGGGAACGAGACAAGGGTGCCCGTTGTCTCCCCTCTTGTTCGCGCTGGCGATGGAACCTCTAGCTGTACATGCGCGTTCGGGGCGGTATTACCGGGGGCTGGACGGGGTGGGTCAGTCCCAATTTATTGCATTATATGCTGATGATCTTCTAATGTTCCTCGCCGACACTACGGAAGAACTACAAGGTGCCAAAAACCTATTGACCAGACTGGGAAGGGTGGCGGGCCTTAAGGTCAATTGGAGCAAGACGTGCCTGTTCCCTGTTTTAAGTGGCAGGAGTGATCCGCCGGATGGGCTAGATGTTGCATGGGAAAGCAGCTGTTTGACTTATCTGGGAGTACGTATTTATCATACGGCTGCCGATTTATTGGAGGGTAATGTCGGACGGGCGATACGGGCCACCAAGAATAATTTTGAATTTTGGGGGACTCTCCCGCTTTTGATGGCGGGACGGGTGGCGCTTCTAAAATGGTCACGCTACCGCGATTACTCTATTATTTTGGGACGCTACCACTATGGATTCCGCGAAGATTCTTCACCCAGCTTAATACCATGATCACAGGCTTTTTATGGGGTTCCGGGAGACGCAGAGTAGCGCTCGCCACCATGATGAGGCCTAGACGAGATGGGGGCTTTGCAGTGCCGGATTTTGAGGCCTACTACCATGCAGCACAGCTGCAGTGGTTCACGAAATGGATGGCGGGAAGACTTCGTACTGGGGAAGAACGGGGGGCTCTGATCCGGATCTGAGACAGCTCTCTCAAGTGTTACTAGGGCTCCCATTGAGAGAAAGGGACGTTATGAGAGACCTGTGGGTGATGCGTCAATGCTGGAACCGGGTTAGTAGGAGAACCCGGCAGATACCCCCATATGCCCCTGAGATCCCGCTGCTGCTGTGCGAGGCACTACCCCATGGGGGAGACTGGCAGGGATTGCGGACCTGGGAGGGGGCGGGAGTCTCCACTATTGGAGACCTCTACGAAAATGATACCCTGTTACCCTTTAATGACCTGATGGAGCGACACGGACTTCCCAGGAGAGACTTCTTGTTACATGCCTCCCTGACGATGGCTATCCGTAAACATTGGAAGAAGGGAATGGTGGAACCGCCGATCTCGACACAATGCCAATATGTAGTATCAGCGGCTGGGACGATCAAGGCAGTCACTTGCCTCTATGGGCGGCTCACCCAGGAGATGCGGCGGCCCTTGGAGAGCCTGCGGCTCAAATGGGAAACAGACCTTGGGATGCCCATAGCTGAGAAGCCGTGGGAGGCATTAGTAGAGAGGGCATGGAAAAGTTCTAGAAATGCACGATTCCAGCTAATCCAGTTCTTTGTCCTCCACAGAGCATACCTCACCCTGCACAAGATTAATGAGTATTTTGGGGCCCGATCAGTTTGTCCGCGATGTAAATTAGACAACGCCGCATTTTTACATATGTTTTGGGAATGCCCACTACTAGAGGGGTTCTGGAGGGAGATACTGACTATACTGGGCGACATAACAGAAAGAGACACTACACTGACCCCGGGATATTGCCTGCTGCATTGGTTTCCCCACACTGCCCGGAATAAGGTTACCAGCAAATTTATAGACCTGGGGTTAATCCTGGCTAAACGAGAAATCACCAGCCACTGGAAGGCGACCAGTGCTCCTAGTGGCTCGAGGTGGCGGAGGGAATTTATAAAATGGGCAGATTGCGAGGGGATTCTTAGGCTGCAAATGGCCCGGAGAATGGATAATGGACAAATGCTAGATGCGGCGAGGGCATGGGAGGCACTAGTTGAGTTGCTCAGGCACCCGGCGGACGATCCCGAACCCCCCCCTGAGTGAGTGGATCTGTGAGGGAGAGCTGCAGTGTTGTCCTATTGGGTTGTGACCTATGGGGGAATGAAACCATATAATACGTAGCGGCATCCCCTTGTCAGTTGCCACTCTATTGGAATTACTGTATCTGTTGTCTTGTATGACTGAGTACGATTCTTCGCAGAGCTATTGATGACCGAGCGACATGCCTGGAGGGTGGGGGAGTGGTATAGGGGGAGGGGAAGGGAAGGGTACGTTATGGCTAAAGGAAGGGGTGGTAGGGTGGGTGGGATTGTTCCCAAAGTTGGGGAGAGGGGGGATTATTTGTTTGTAATTGTATGACATATCAATGAGGGCTTTGAATTTGATTATAATTGAACCTAATGGGAACCTGATGCCCGGATATAACAAACTGCGCAGCAGGGCCCATTTACATGACTGCTACAAATGACTAGATATTGCCCTACATGCCTAGATCAAGAGAATATGCCATAGAGATTGTTGTATTATAAATGCCTAATAAAATTTGTTTACAAAAAATGAATAAACATTTGCGCACTAATCACAACCTCTACCCTGAGTTGACTTGGATATTTGTTTTAATTATTTCTCTGAACATATCTTTCAATATCACTTTTCATGAGAACTACATGTAGACCAGTTAGACTATTTGTGTTACAAACCATCATATAGAAAGCATAAGCTGCATACAAACACATTTACATGTAACCACATTGAATACAACACACATTATGCAGAATAAAAAAGAAAGGTTTCGTGAAAAAAATTAGATACATTTGGTATTTCACAAAAATAAACTCAATATCAAAATACGTTTAAAAAAAATTGTCAGACGGAATAGGAGAAACTAACACAAATAAAGTCTATAGGCAGAATGGGCAAGGGAAGTTGGAGGTGGTTAGGCAACATACAAATAACAAGTGAGGAAGCGTGAGAGGAACCAACCTATATACAAAGGGTCAAACGAAATTTTCCAAAGTCCAAACGTAGTCCAAACATAAGTGTCCACAGTCAACTAGGATAATAATGTCAGCCCCGAAGCAACATGTAGCCTGTACCTAGGATCAGAGTTTGGAGACAAAGTCACTAGCCATCCTCACTCTCAGTTTTTACTATAATGTCCATATCTTCCTCCAACGCGGCCTCATTTTGGCTGGCCAGTGCAGGACCAGACACCCCACAGGAACAGACAACACAACAGGTAGCAGGGGAACAGTGAGAACAGATGAAGCAGGAGACTTGACAATAGTAGATTGGGTGGGGTTGGGAACTAATGGAGACAAGATAGCTGCAGTCAAAATGGTGATGGAGGGCAATCAAAGCTTCAAGCTACCCAGACAGTGTCTCTTTAAGCATCAAGACCTCTTCCTTTAAATCCTGGATGTCCTGAGAGAGCACTGTCGTAGCCTCGTCAATTGCCATCATCAACCCCTGGAGTGCAGCTATAGGAACAGACACAACAGGGTGGAATTGAGGCTCACAAGAGGAGTGTGGGGTGTCGATACAGAGGTCTCCCAACTGATGGTCTTATGGCAGGCACTGGGAGGAGAAGTTGTGGCAGGGAGTGCAGCTGAAGGCCCTGATAGAATGTGGGCCCTAGGAGTTAGGGAGGGGCAGGCCCAGATGTTGGGGCCTGCTCTGGGGACACCAGTTTAATGACTTCTTCTTGTAGACCAGGAGGAGACACAGCTTTTTCCTTTCCCTGGCTGGTGGCATCCATTTTCATTTCCACCCTTAAGCCTCTTCAGCTTCTGCCTGTATTCTTTTAGTAGATGATCAAGTGATTCTCTGGGAGGGCGCACTACCTCTGCTGGTGGTTGGTTCCTCCTGCTCCTACCTTGTAGTGTCAAGTGGACGTTCCTGCCTAAGAGCCGAGGGTATTTTTCCCCGCTGCCCCTGGTCCTGCTGAGATATTGCTTGGCCAGCCCGGTCTGCTGAAAAGTGTACATAAACAAATATGTATATGGTTAACAAATTAGGCACCAAGACAAACAACAAAGTACCAATTGCTGACATTGTAGTATCTAATGGATATCGTGTGCAGTATAATTTAATAACTGCAAATCATATTAAATGTAATGAACTAATTCACAAGAAATACAATTAATTTTTCACACATTTTAAGCATTTTTAAGATAATCCTAAAATTGATTTTTTTGTTAAAAAAATATTACCCGAGGGAACTTTTCTTTTTGCATGGGTAAAGCCAATGTTTCCCATACAATAACGCTTTGTTTATGCAGCACACTTCAAATCATATGTTCTTACTTAGTACTGCGATGTGTAGTTTGAACAATAACTTACATGACATTGTTCAGAAAATGTGCACATTTACTACACTGTGGATATGTATGTATTAGATGAAGTAAGTTAAAGTCACACAGTGTCAGCCTTGACTATATTTGCTTGCGGCAACATAGTAATATCACAAACTGTCATACTAAAATAAACAGTTTCAAGACAAAAACTCAGCATAGCATTTAACTTTTATAAGGTCCTTGTGTCACTAGTTATGCAACTCCCAGGTTTTTTTTTATTTCAGAAATGCTCTTGTAATGCAATTTGAAATGAGAACTACAATTCCAAAATTCCTTGATAAAAAATGTTGCCAAATGATATGCTGATGCATGGAATTTAGACATTTTGAAGCTATGACTCAGGTAATCTTAAAGGTCACAAACAACATGACAGGACATGTCTCTCACCACTCACATCAAACTTTATGTCAATAATACAGTACATGTGCTTACCGTCTCGCTGCTGCTCGGACCCTTCCAGCTGACCATGGTGGGTCAGCCAGGTAGCTCTTAGGACCCTCCGGCACAGTGAAGTCATACGGGGCTACTGTGTAGTGCAGCCGAGAGGACGCACCTATGATGTCCAGGGCCTTGATTCTGCCACAGCGTTGCAGGTCCTCCCAGGATTTCGCCGATTGCCATGTGCTGCAGTGCAGTGGGAAGTTACAATGTCCCACCAGATATGGGCATGCGCTGCATTGTTCAGCTGGCTATCTGGTCCCCATTAAGCTGAGGGTACTCTGCAAGCACCTCCTCACTAACGATGGTCTATTGACTCTTGGTGAAGGGGGTGCCTTCTCAGCAGGTCCCTCAGCAAGACTGATGCAAAGAGCCGCAAGATGGTGAAGAATGATTATCTGAGGAGAGGTTGCACAGAATGAATTTAAAATGGCTGACTTCCTCGTTCTGTATTTAATTTCCTGTGTATTCACGATAGGCAGAGTAAGCAAATTGTTCTGGAACCTAATTTATACCCACATTTACTAGTTTTTTGTGTGGTCCTTGCATTGGCAACGCAAAGCCTTAGCTGCTGTTTACAACATACCATGCAAGGGGCGATTTGCACCACATCTTATGCCTTTGTGAAAGCATAATAAACAAACACAGAGCATAGCACTGCCTTGCATTGTTCAGCCCTTCCAGGGGTGGACCAAGGACATTGTCAAATATCCACCCATGGATTTTGACACAATCCCAGATTTACAAAGATATGTCAATCTGGAATTTAGACAAAATGGTAATCATCATAAGGAGGAGACATTTATTAACTTCTCCTTTTTACTTAATATTTGTATGTGTGATGCATCCAGCATCATACATACAAATCCAAAAATCCCTCTAAGATTTTATTTGGTGCAGGAAGGACTCCCTTTCTGATTAAACATAATCCTGACCATGACACAAGAACACCTGCTCCATGGGGCAGAGGTGCCTGCATTGGTGCCACACTTCCACAAGAGCAACAGCAAAAGAAGATAGCAGAAATTAAACCTATCATATACGTTTTTAGTATTATAGATCTCTTCCTTTCACGCAACTCAGCACAGCAAGTTAACTTGCTGCGTTCCATTCCATCAAAGTATATTATATATGCCCCTTAGAGTTTGGCTGAGAGGGTACTTTGTCACAACTGCGTCATACTACCCTGTCTGCAAACGTGAAGGTCATGCCCCCTCATTTTTACTCATCCAGTTCCTCACTATTTAACTGACATAAAGCTAAAATGGATTAAACCATTAAGTCCCGTCTGAGGTTTTTCCATTTGTCAGCCTCACAATGTAAATTGAGTGGACAAATGTGAAGTATTCACTGCCTGGCACCCCCATGTAACAGCTGCTTGTAAGGGCCATGGAAAATGGGGAAATGGGCGACACAACATGATACCTAAATCCCATGTGGGCTGTATAATTGCTTGTTTTTTGTGACCTACTAATTCCAAAATAACACACTTTTATTAGAAATGTTAAAAAATGTTATAAATCTGTAAGGCTACATCATGCTCATAAAGCCATCCCTCACTCTCTCAATGGATAGACAAAATCTGCTGTGACATCTGTTGCTGACAATGGATTATAGAAACGGTTACTCCCCAGGTCAATGGAGTTGTTAACTCCATAGCCCTGACAGACTAAAAATACATCATAATAATTATTTTTTATGAGCTATCTTTTAACTCTTGAAAACAGCATTTAATTACATACATTATAAAATGTTTGCAAAGTGGTCTCAATATGGAATTTATGGACAGAGTGTTAAATGTCCACCAGTCATCATTGACAACAGACTGTCAAACCACATAAAGGCTGTAACCCAAGTAGCAGCTGGAGAGAAAAAAGAGTTGGCCAGCTGAACATGCACCTGCATCTCCTGACCTCTGTTTGACACAACCCTGTTGTATTGCAATGTTGTGCAAGACCCAACAGGCTACTATTATCTTGCACACAACTTCAGGGGAGTACACAAGCACCTTTTCTGTACAGTTAAGACATCTGAATCAGGAGGCCAGAAGTGTGCTCTATGATGGCTCTTGTATGAATGTGTGCCCTATTGTACCTCCGCTGAGATACTGTGGTAGGACATCTGTACGGTGAGAAGTTGTGGAGAGAGTGCATAAGCAGCATCACCTGAAGAGCAAAATAATAAAACATTGCAAATGTCCCTCTGTTGTATTTAGAGTAAATTATGTATGCCAAGCTACATGCAGTGTCTGTTAGGGTCATGTACGTTGCTTGAGTAATAGCCATTTTGTATGGTTGTGGAAATGTCACCAGCAAGTATGAATATTAGGCGTGTATGGTGAGTGGGTACTTAGCAAGAAGCCACATGTTACCAAATTCACCAGCTACCAACTGGTGTGCAAGGGGTGATGCGCGGAAAATGGCATGTGTACTGCCTGGAAAGACAGCATACACATCGGAAAAGCAGCTACTGGCATCACACACAGCCTGCATGTTGATTGAGCGCCAGCGGCTGTGCTTAATTTGAGCCTGTGGTTTCTGGTCTCAGCACCAACACTTAATTGTCAACACCGGCACTTATGACAGTCTCCCACATGGTGGTGCTGTCTATCCAATTTAGAGATGAGCACAACAACGGTTGTTTATTAAGTCAATATACAATAGAAATGAGTAATATCTGCCTCCCAAGCCATTCTTATACCTTTGTGGGCCTGGAATAGTCTGAATTGTCACACTTGTAGGAGTGTTATGGTTAGTAGTTATGTTGGTACTGTCATTGGCAGTGCTGGGGAGTCAATGGGTGGTGCAAGCTGCAGTAGGCTCCTAAAGAGGGCCCTTGCTCTTATGTTTTCACAAATTAAGCACTGGCCAGCGGTGTCTATTGCAGAAAATGTGTGCTGTGTGGTGAGGTGGCTTAGGTGGCACATGGTGCTAGGGGACCCCAAAGTCGCTTTCCGACAGGCTTTTCATGTCGGAAAGCCCAACATGAAAAGCCTGCCGGAAACCGACATCATAATCCCCACGGCGGAAACGCCATCCATAGGGATTATTTGCGGCCTCCGACTGGCCGGCGGGCTCCTTGAGCCCGTCAGAAGCCAGTCCGACTGACCGGCCTGTTTCAAATGCGACAGCCTTCATTGTAATAAGGCTGTTGGATTTGAAACCATGGATGTCGATCAGAAAGCCTCCGACCTCTGGTCGGAGGCTTTGCGACCGACATCTAAATCGGCCCCGTAGTGTCTGATTCAGGGCCTAAGTGCAAAATCCTCCACCTCCACCTGTCCCATCTTTTTCTGTGCAGAGTGCATCACCCCAAGTGCGGACTCTCTGCCCTGAGTATGGAGTCTTTGCCCTGAGTGCAGAGACTCCTCCCCAAGTGCGAAGACTCCGTTGTCATCAAGATATTGCTTGTTAATGCATTTGTGAATACCGAAAAATTGTAAACTTAAGGGAACGCTTACCTTTGTGAATCAGGCCTACAGTGTGTAGGTCTAGTACAGCACCTAATGTAAATTGGAACTTTCTGAGTTCAGCATTATAAAACTTGGTGCAAGTTAACAAAACATATAGTTCTGTCAATCTGGTGCTTAACCTAAAGAGGTACTGCTCGCTGAGAATGTGTATAATGCTTTTTGATTAGACAAATACATCCAACTATTGAAAAAATATATTTGTGAACTGTGAGAGTAAACCTGCACATATACATAAACCTACACTTAAAATCGATCTGCATTTGTATGTTTAAGTATCTTGGCTAAGCATGTCTTCAAACTTGTATTTCATGAAAACAATTACCTTATACCACAGGCTCTAAGCAAGGCCTAAACACTAACAGTAAATGTTTAGGAGATTGCAAAATTTGCATATAGGAGCTCTAAAAATTCCTTACAAGCATGAAAGACTTATTACTGCCGGAAAAAAAGGTGTTGAAGGATTATCTAAACATGTCCAAAACAGCTGTTAGCGAATGTGCGTTATGACGATAAGGGCTTGCAAAGTGTGGCCATCAAAGATCATCCAAAAGGTATTGACCTAGGAAGCTCCTTATGGTGTGAACTATAATGTAATTAATTATTTATGGATTGTATGAACAGACAATCTGTCCTAAGGCGAATCCTCAAACAAAAGGCATTCATAATAGGCTCATAATTAATCATCCTACAATTATGTATGCATGTATTTGGTATTTTTAATAGCATGAAACTCGCCTAAAAGGCAGCTGTGCGCTGTACAGGGTCAAATGTACGCAAACAGTCAGCAAGTGACAGGAAAGGGAACTGGTTATTGGAGTATTAATGCATCATTATGTAGTGGTCTTAAAAGAGGTGCATCTTCAATTCTTTCATATATTTGGAGCAGATTTGGGGCTCTCCTCACGTTTATGTATGCATGTGATTAATTGATTATACAATGTTGCAATTAATGTCTAAATATATTTTCCATACATCACTGCCCCATTTGTTTGAGTGAGTGCACCTTTTGTATATACGAGCACCATATGGATGAGTGGCTGAGGGCTTACCTAATGGGAGTGCCAATATGTTATATACGGAGGAATGGCTGCAGTCAGTATCCTGATTTGACCCTACCATCTGGTTTCACCAAGAAGTGGCTTAGATTACTGTAGGAGAACAAATTCATAGATCACTCAGATCTTCTGCTGAGGAAGCATGTGGCGTGGTGGTGTGGTCATCCAAAAATGATGCTGTTTTGAGGGTGCGGGCCATGTTCCGGAAGGGGTGTTGATTGAGGATGGAGCTTGGTATCGAAGGGGGATCGTTAGCGAGGGGTGTAACATTCAGAAGATGAATGATCAGCAGAGGTCAGACACCTGTCAAAAGTGGGCTTAGAACAAAAAGTAATGTGTTCATCTTTTACTTTTGCTTTGAAGTCATTTGATGAAGTATGGAATCCCTCTCTACTTTGATAGCATAACTGTTTTTCTGTCTATTTTCTTTGAAATTATGTCGCCATGCACATGGTCAGCCACCATACTCGTGTCATCAAGGTTAGCCAGGAAAGCCATCTTATTTATAACAGGATGAGTAGTAAAAAATACTTCAACGTGTACGCTTGAAATCTATCACTCCTAAGCATGTTGTCCTGCAAGGCTCAAAACAGCACAGTAATATGGGCAGTGCTTAATTTGAGCTGGTGATTGCTGGTGGGGGCCGACCAACACTCATTTTTGGGAACCGGCTCTTATTTTTCCGCATCAGACATCAACCAAGAGCAAAAGAGAGAAAAAAACACAAAGGGAGGAAGAGAAAGATTGAAAAACTGTCTCAAAGGAGTAAAACAGAGGCCTGGCAAGAGTGACATAAATGGGCAGGGAGTGTGTGGTTTTGGAATCACGTGTTTTGAGATTAAACCGCCTTGGGATGAAAGGACCAACTTTTAATTGCACCGACCTCAGGCTTCTGAGAAGAGCTTCGAGCACTCATTATTTTACAAATTACGCACTATATATGGGGAGTAGACGGAATGTAGCTTTTTGATAATACAATTTTCTCACATAACCTACATGGCCTTCTTTTGGCCATTTTGTATTAAGAAGCTATTGTTTTAAAGCCTTTTTCTGTTCTAGTCATGGACATAAAAGTAATAATCAGCACAACTTAAACAGAATCATTCAAAGAATCATCTCACCAGCAAAAACGAAGTTGTAGTTTCAAATTGAGAGGGCTGAAAATCAGAACGTTGGTTTGTCTTGCTTCGATGAACTCAAGTCAAAGGGAAAGACCCATCCACTGATATGCTTCACTCACTTATCATTTCAATCAAGTTCTGTTCATTTTTTTACCCTGATGCTGGATGCATACATCGAGGTGACATTGGGAGCTGAACATTAGCAGTTATGAGCTTGCCAAAAATCTCAGAATTTCATGCACATGCAAATATGTAGATAGGTCCCACTTAGTTTAGAAGGGCGCTACATTGAACAAACTCAACACACAACTGTGCAGACAGAACTAGTGACACTCACTGTAAAAAAAAAAGCAACATTGGTTATCACGTTTATGCGGATGTGGTCTATATTGTCTCCTACATGTTTTAATCTTATATCTGCTGCTCTGCTAACCATTAGCGACTAGTCACTGCCCCAAATCAAAGCAGCATTACTGACCTACACCTATTTTAGATGCTATATGTTTACTGCATTACAAAACAACAACAAATAGAACTGCTAAAACGGATTACCTGATGGCTATTATTAGAATAATTCACATGGTTCATTCTAATTTTGCAGTATGAAAAAGGGGAGGAGGGTTTACACTCACTCGGGGGCCTGTTTGCTGCCAGGTTTTTGAAGTGGCTGCCTTTTATCACTTCTGCTGACAGCCTTCCAGTGGTGGCGTTGTACAGAAGGCCGATCAGGATTTCAGGAGCAGCGCCATGTGCTAAGGATTGACATGAAGAAGTGCTTTCACTGCAAGACATTTCGGACGTGCTCATCTGGGAGTCACAACCCTGGAAATAGAAACAAGATTTTACCAAGTTATTTAACAACACAGAAATGAAAGAATATGCTTCCATTTCTGTCTGTGTGACATTTCTACATAGTGGTTGAAGATTAACATATTCAGTTTCACAGCAGCACATTCTACCCCTAAAAGTGAATCCAGGGATAGACTGGACATACTTTCCCAATCAACAAAATCAAATTGATTATGAAATTTGGAAGATCTAGAGGACTACAGGATACTGCTGAGGGATGCATCCGTCACTATGCCCGCTCCAAGATGGGCAACTGATAATGCTGGGCACAGGGTTAATACTAGCAATCCTAATCAATCGTTCATTCCATCGACTTCAATGAAACTCCAAACATTTTAATGTTTATATGTAGTATAAATCACTACACAGCATACCAGTGCGACTAGCAATTGACACTCTTTTGACCAATGGGTGGCGAGGGCGCAATATGAAGGAATGGAACAATAACTAGAATTATTGACCAATTTCAAGACATAAAATGCCACAAGCACATGAATTTGCCAAAGCTGTCCTCTCTATCTTTCTAAAAAGTCAGTTGTATTTCTCTGCACACTTCAGCTGTGGACTTATACAATTGTTAGGTAATGTATTCTGTGCAAGGTAATTGGAGTGTATGCATTCTAAATAGTGCTTCATGGCTCGGACAAACCAGTCAGATAAAGGTAGAGGAAATGACGTATCCTGTACAGCTATAGAAAGTTTAATTGTCAAATTAAGTGGTTTAGGTCTTCCCAAATCATTGGATGAGCCTGACATTGAAACATCTTTTGAGGTAGAATGTAGCAAACGGAGGCCCCCATTTAAATCATGGAATAATGCAGTATTACTCAATTGTCTCTACAACATGCACATTAATCCGATCACCCTCCTTTTCTCGCCCATTTAACAGAACTTTAAAGGTAACAGTAGAGACAGCACTTAACAGGCTCGCTCTATGACAAATGCTGCCCTCGAAAAAGCACAACTTGGAAATTTCTGTTAAGGAAATTTTAGCTGCCTTGCCTGATTTCTTGAATACATAAAATAATGCCCCAGTTACTTACTGGTAATCTTCATTACTCCGAATGTAGTTTTCCTCGCCACATGCCTATCGTAGTGAGCTTCAACTCGCTAAGAGAACCCTCCAAGCAAATTAGCGCTCTATTCCTCCCATCCCTCCCTAACATGGCCGACCTCCTTCACCCCTGACCTAGTAGAAGATGAGGCACAACACACCCCACAGCCTGGTTTTTTTGGTTCTACTCTGCATTTTCTCCAGGAGCATGTTACAGGTAAGTGGGGCGAGGTCGTACAATAGCCAGCCCAGACGCCTGAGGGGAAGCACTGCTAAGCGGGCTTGTTTGTTCTGCCTAGGATTTGTGAGAGGTTTATGTTGTGGAAACCCGCCAGAGCGGGCTCTTACTTCTTGTTGAAGCCCTAACTCAGCTGGCTCATATGGGGGGGCGATCCTCACGGTGAGGACAGCTCTGTTTCCTATGGCCACTGTGCAAATGTCTGTGGATTGCGGGAAGCCGGCCGGTGCAGGCTCTTACTTCTTGTTGAAGCCCTGCCTCAGTGGGCTCATGCGGAGGGACCGATCCTCACGGTGAGGACGGCTTGGTTTCCTGCAGCTGCTGTGCAGATGTCTGTGGTCCAGCTTTGTTTGAAGCCGGAGAGCGTCTTCTCCCGCTGTTTTATTGTAAGGTTGCAGTAGGGCGGCCTGGCGGCTTTGCAGTGGTCCCAGGCTCAGCTGGGGCCGTGACGCAGCACGCATTCCTGGCATGCCTGCATTTGCTAGGGAATGCGGACGTTCAGTCACGCTGACAGCGTGCACGCTGCTGGTGTGGTAGCGCTTCCTGGCAACCAGCCCGGTTTTCCGGTGTTGTCTCTTTTTGGCTCAGTTAGCCCTTATTTCAGCCTAGTTCCTTTGGGGGCATTCTATTCCTAACAGGAGTGTGTGTCAGGATGGAGTCTCGTGAGGGACCGCAGATGGAGGCAGGCCCTAGTGTGCAGGCTCCGGCAGAGGCTCCTTCCTTGCAGGCCATCCAGCAGATGGTCCAGGTCGCTGTGGCTACAGCTTTAAGGAGCATAAGGGCCCTTCTTCACCTAAGAAGCAGCGTATTGAGCCTTCCTCCAGTGCTGAGGCTGACGGGGAGGAGGATGATCTCCGGGGCAGATAGGTGCAGGAACTGAAAGAGGTTTTGCAACATATCAAGGATAACCAGCCATTTTCGGTGCCCCAGGTGGAGGATGATTCGGAGGATTTTTTCATGCAATACCAGAAGCGTGAGCCTGAGTCTCTTCCCTTGCATCCATCGATCAGGAAGGTGATTGATAATGAGTGGCAGTATGTGGATTAAGCAGACAATCCTTCTGGCTTAGGGGTTGCAGGGATCAGAGGTGTCTGCCAGGATACAGGGGAGGTCTACCCATAGTGTTTCAGTCTATTGGGCTTCTTTCAAGAGTGTCTCTATTGAGGATATTTGTAAGGCTGCGACGTGGGCCTCTCCTCACATGTTCATGGACCACTATCGGGAGGTGTTGGGTGGTTCATCTGCTGGGTGTTTTGCTGAGGCTGTTCTGCAGGCTGGCTCTGCCTGAGATTGATTGCCACCCGCCTGTTGGTCGCCTGTTTGTTTTTCCTCTGTTTGAAGTTTGGATTGAACTTTGTTTTTGCATCGCATTTTGGTCTGTGGCTTTTTGGTGACCATGAAGCCGCGATGGCTTTGGTATATGCTCACTACATTAGTCATGTGGCAAGGATGACTTACGAGGTGGTAATGCCCCGGTTACTTACGGGTAATCTTCATTATTCCGAGTGTAGTCTTCCTCGCCACATGAGTTCTCATCCCTCCCATCCCTGTTTGGCTATCAGCTTCATGTTGTTGGGTGCTGAGGATCGGTACCTGAACAGGAAGTGGGGTGGGTCATGCCTCCTCTTGTACTAGGTCAGGGGGGAAGGAGGTCGGCCATGTTAAGGAGGGATGGGAGGACTAGAGCGCTAATTTGCTTAGAGAGTTCTGTTGGGGAGCTAAAGCTCACTACGTTAGTCATGTGGCGAGGAAGACTTATGAGGAGGTAATAGTACATATCCATTCATAAAGCTTGCTTAATGCCTTGCTCTGTTCAAGTGTCAAGCATATTCAGTTAGCGTACACAGAGTGGGTACTGGGCCAGCCCCTTCAGCCACTGGCTTTGTTGTCAGTGCAAATCACATCTTTGGTCAACACACGGGACAGTCATTGGGTTTTTGGAGTGCCTTGCATTATTTTTGGCAACATTTTGAGGATGAGAGCACTTTGGGAAGAAACAAGCAACCGAGAGTCAAAGCAGCCCTTTGCTTTATTCTTCAAATACCTTAAGAGATTTTTCTGTACATGTTCTTTTTTACGAGGGCTACGAATTCACTAGCTTTTTTATTTTTCAACAACCACCAACGGTACATCTGGAAGTAATCATTCCTAGAAACAGTTATTTTGCTATAAAGCAGAAATCTTTTTCAAACAACTTCTAACCTCCAAGGTGAAAATAAAGCTGCTGTTACCCGGCATTTGTAATCATTATATCTTGAGTTTGCATACATAATTGCCTGCTGCTATTATTGACAACTGATTTTTGGTGCATTTGATTTCTGTGAGTTATTGTAGTGAAAAAGAGTGGTTCAAAATAGCCTGCATGCATTTTTAGCATATAATATATCTGGTTATGTGCATCCTCTCTGTACCGGTTGAAAAAAACAGCTACACTACTACACTTTTCTCCAGCTGTTGCTGTAGCATGTTATCTGGTGTATATTTCAAATATTACCAGGCTTCACAGCTTATATTGTGGTTGTGAGGTGGATCCTATTGTCAGCATCTTCATTGTTGTTGTATCACTTACTTTTAATCTGACACGGCAATGACTTTGCCTAATGGAAGGAAGCATTTGCACAAGCACTACACTAGTATAGCTTTGGGAGGTCTGCTTATCAGGGTTGATTAAAGAAAGATTTAAAAACTGTCTGATCTAGCAGCCACACGACTGCACGCCTTTTTAGTGTAGATACCCAATTGTGTTTCTTACTCCTACTTACACCTACTGCTATTCACAACTACTTTCTCCTGCTACTCTTCTTATTACTCTTTTTCCAAACTTACTCCTTCTATTACTCCTACCCTCAGTGTTGCATTTACTATTATTACTTCCCTTGCTCCTACGCTACTCCTACTCCTATTTAAACTCAACTTATTTTTAATCTAACTCTTTCTCCTACCTATACTGAGACTACCTATAGTTTTACTCTTACATATGCCTATTTACACCTAGACTTGCTTCTATTTACTGCTACTCTTACTCCTACCCTTGTCTACACATACCCCTATCTGCTTTTTACAACTCAATGTATATTGCTTATTTTTGCTCCTATTCATACTTTTAATTACTCCTATTTACTTCTACATAAATCTACTTCGACTATTACTTCTTGACTTACTGTACTCCTGAATTTATCCCTACTTTGGTTTACTCTTACCCATTCTTTATTCTCACATACTCTTACTTTAACTCCTACGTATGCCTTCTCTTGCTCCTTTATACACCTACTATTATTCTACTCTTACTTCTAAATGCTCCTGACTCAAATCCCCTCTGCATATGTACATATGTATGTATTTTTATTAAATATATTCATGGAAGTCGATTTACCAAAACGGGGGGGGAAGTGACATAATTTGTGTATCACATGACAGGAAGTGACATCAAATGACCATTGCACCGATGACCTCATGTTAAAAAATGTGTCAGGGTAAGTGACATTATTGAAGTAAAAATAACACATACAGGATTAGTAAAAACATAAAAGGACCACTAAAGCAGATTACTATTTCAGTTACAAATCACAAATTAACTAATGTACTGCCATGACATGCTCGGAGCGCAAACTTGATATGCCAGGGTGCAGCTATCATTTACACAGGTACAAACATCATATAGGCAATTAGAAGCTAAAATGCACAAGCATGCCCCAAATGTCCATATGATCCTTAAATAGCCAAGCATAACCATCATATGCCCACGTGTACCCAACACATTCTGTGTCATAGCCTCATAATGTCTGGATTAGATGCCTATGCCACGTGAAGCCTGTAGTATGACCACCTTACTCCAGGTCATTATGAACACTTTCTCCAGCCCTGAACCTTTCACCTCGTTGCTTCCACATGTGCCAGTCTAATTAGTTAAATGAAAGCAAAGTAAGACTACAATACTCAGAATGCATTAGGTGATCGCATGAAAGTCTTGGACTGGAAACAACGTCCATAATGATATGGATGGCGGTAGGCCCCCTAGCAGCTTTATAGGCACATTAAGAGCTACAATACAGGCACATAAACCCTCCCTTCACAGGCTCATTATGGTTAGGTACAGCCTCAAATGTCCTGTACATTTTTGCCATGAACAAGTGTGCACTCAGCTGCTGAGTGCATCCTCTCCATGTGCAGATATAGCCTGAATCATACAGTACAGCCTCTTCATGTTAAGGTTTTAGCCTTCAATGCTCATTGTAGCTTCTCAGTGCAATATTACAGCTTCTAATGACCAGTGCAGTATCTTCATGCACAAGTTCGGGCTCTAATGCCAGAGCAATCTCACCATGAGCAAAATCTGGGGAATTTAGTGGTAATTGGCTGGACGTCACACCAGCACTTTGCCAGACCTGGCTGTTGTTTTCCAAATCATTGGGTGTGCTGGTGCATTTGGCTTATTGAAGCATGCCAAGGGTACAACTACCAGAATGTACTCAGTTATATGAAAGTCCAGGACTGGAAAAGTATCATGAAATGATCTGGCAAGCCCTAGACATATTTTAATGTAGAGGAATATCAGGTAAAAAGGCCAAAAAAAGGACAAGTAACCAATTGTCAAAGCTGATAAAAGGCAAATAAATGTAAACTACCAGATTATGGCCACAACAATGCAACGAGGACCAATTTTCAAACTATGTTTAGGACAAGGATGCATACTGAGAAATTAGACACTAAAGCTTAGTATGTAGTACAGTTAACAACATGTTTGTGCTTTACCTTCTGCACCTCTTCGCCATTCTAACCTTCATTACACTGTTGCTGAGGGAAACACAAATAGGTTCAGCATAATTATGACAAATCCACACAGAAATCCACATTCCAATGGGTGTGGATTTTCAAAAGGCCAAGGCTCTTCTTCCATAGTCACCCTCCACATCTGACTTTCTATGCAGCCCTTAGTCTAAGCTCTGTAAACTGTTGCAATACCAGGTGTTATTCCATCTGTAGCCCAATACTGGGCTATGCAAAATCATTTCTGGATTTGGTTGTGCAAAATCAGAAGACCCCATTTTGTTCTGTGCATACATAACCTGCACAGAAAAGGCTGCAAACTATATGCAGTCCTCTCAGGGCAACGCCAGATCTGTAACCCCAATCCTGCTGCCCCATCCCCACCTCAAACATAAGTGTACAGCTAAAGAAGTGGCAGCAACTACAACTCACCTCGCCTCTTTAGCCATGTTTTAGTGAGCTACAATTAGCTGCAGGTAGCAGCAGATATTTCTCCATCCCCATAGAAGGCCTCAAACCGAATTGGAATTCTGATAATTTCTGTTCACAGAAACTCAAGTTAGTCCATCCTTGAGCCACAATATTGTGTTGTTTAGTTGTCCGCCCCCTGGAATAGCTGCAACTTGGAAGTGAAACATGGCTTTAGTCAGTTACACATGGGCTTGTACTGGGAAGTGAATTACTGCAATTAAATATCTTAATTCATGTAGTTAATTAGTAGAATAAAGGTAAAGGCCGGCAAAGACTCAAGCACATTTTTATTAAATGTGTTCCCAGCATCTTTAAACATGCCCACACCTTTGCTCTAAAATCTGGATGTGATACACTGTGTCAAATGTTGCACAAAATAATCACTCTAACAGTGCAATGAAAACAATGATGATCATGCTTGTGGCCTGAGGGGGCTATGGAGGTGGGCTTTTAGGACATCTTCTAAATTGTTGCAGTTTCCAACTGCATGCGTTTATGTTGTATCCAGCCCAGCCACAGGCAGCTTCATTTTAAAGGAGCTAAACGGAAAACAACAGAATCCACTTTTTGTCACTGCCTTGACAACCACAGAGAGTAAGGGGTCACAAGGGCAGTGCCAGCGGTAGCACGGGACAAGCCAGGGGTCTCAGCTGCGACCCCTGACAACCCCTAAATGACGCCCATGGTTATATTTTATTGATTACATGAGGCAAAAGAAGAAACTGTGGGCGATATTCACAAGGACTTATCTCCGATTTATCTCCACCTTAACTCATCAAAAGTGGAGATAGATTTAAGACCCCATTCACAAGCGGGTGCAAACTGCCGACATCGCCAGTATTCCCGCGATAACTGCCCCAAAACTTAACACCACGGTGGACACCACCAACTAACCCTAATGAGATGCAGAGTAGGCATTCCCGTGCAAAAACACACGAAAAATCCACAACACCACTTTCACAACAAACTGCCAGATCTGCGATGCGAACCAAAAACAGGCGATAAGCCGCGGTAGCACCAGGGAATTAACACCTGCCTTTTGCTGGTGTAAAGCAGGACGACTACCTGCAGCATGAAAGGGAGCCCAGCCAAGAGCCACATCTGAAGACCCACAGATGCCATGGAGACAATGAAAATGCAGGTCCGATACCCATGAGGGCCACAACACCCACCACCCCCCCCCCCCCAGCTCCCCCTGACATACACATACCGTGCACAACACAAGAGCCACAAAAAGCGCCAGATGACGCACATTGATAAAAAATAACACACGTGTGGCCAGAAGAACGAGAAACAGTCACACAGCACTGAAGTAACAACCAAAAACTTTATTGAAATACAACACAAAACACCAATGCGGAAGACTCCTGTCGGGTCCGTCCGGGACAATCTCGATGTCACAGCCTGGAAAATAAAGCACAAAATCAGAACGTGTGCCATGCGCACATCAAAGGAGCGAGACACAGAGAAATAGAGAATGAAAGAAAGGCAGAGAGAGAAGGAAAGGAAGGGAGGGAGAGAGAGAGTGATAGAGGGAAGGAAGGGAGAGAGAGAGAGACACCGCCGCCCCTGCGCACCCAGGCCCCAATGTTCACCTGTTGCCACCGGTGTGTCTCCAACCACGTGCCGGGATACACTGCAAGCCACCAGGTCTGCAACCTGCAATCGAGGCCAGAGTCAATCATGGCAGAGTCCATCACACAGCACACGGCAACAACGCCTGTCCGTCCCTGCGCACGCATGCAGCCGCACCCCACCCCCTCCCGCCGGCCAGCGCTGGCTGTCCGCACTTGCGCACCCCGGGCCCACTGCTCACCTGCCGCCAATGGTGTGCCCACCAGTGGGCACACCACCTGCCCGTGCAAGCTCCAGGCCCCGGTCTCGCCACCATGGCATTGTCCACATCATGCGTAGCCGCCCCGTGGCACAGCAGGTCCCACACATGACGCTGAGTCCTGAGGCATCAATGGCAGAGACCTCATCAGTGCACACGTCATCATCGCAGGCTGCACACCCGCTCAGCTATTTCGGTGCCACTAACCCTGTGCAACCCCAGTCAGCGCCACGTGGTGGTAGGCCTGTGACGGGCGCAAGGCTTCGGGTGCCACTAACCCTGTGCAACCCCA
Source organism: Calotriton arnoldi (assembly GCA_963921515.1). Classification (NCBI taxonomy): domain Eukaryota; kingdom Metazoa; phylum Chordata; class Amphibia; order Caudata; family Salamandridae; genus Calotriton; species Calotriton arnoldi. The sequence goes on from CAWUFW010001160.1 coordinate 866,725, forward strand.
GTCAGCGCCACGTGGTGGTAGGCCCGTGACGGCCGCAAGGCTTCAGGTGCCACTAACCCTGTGCAACCCCAGTCAGCGCCACGTGGTGGTAGGCCCGTGACGGCCGCAAGGCTTCGGGTGTGACCAACCCTGTGCGCCACAACTCATGGGCCCTTTATGATTGAGAACCGTGGAGCGCCTGTCATCCAGTCACCACCGGTAGTGGGGAATGTGACGTTGCCGGCCCCTTATATTGGCGGGGTCACATGGCCTGTGACGCCTGTGCCGGATGGGTGTGGTGTGTGTGCAAACCTGCCCTCAGGGAGTGGCCGTTGCATACTGACAACTAGCCAAGTGACCTGCATACCACCAGCGTGTACGCCTGCGACATGTAGCTATGTGGGCCCCCCCTCGGAGCGTAAGCGGTGTGGTCTGGCCTGGCGTACGCCGGACCAGCGCAGGGCTTGCAACAATGACTCGGGGGCCCAGGGCGTGGTTCAGTCCATGTCCGGACAAGGAAGTGACTAATGCGTGTGTCCCTGCTGTAGTGTCCACGGCAAGCGGAACACAATAGGCAATGTGGCACACTGTGACTGGCATCCCACTAGATGGGCATCGACGTGAGGGAAATCACTGTCCCTACATTCATCCACACAGTCATACATGAATGATGAAGGACATGACACAGCAGTGCGTTTATGGATGTTTATTGCACATCCGGTGGAGTATTGCAGCTGGAGCAGTACAGGTCCATGCCAAGCACACTACACAATATGGGCCTGTGGAGGGCCAGCCAGAGTCCATCCAGGGATGACAAGTACTGCGGAAGAGGAAGGGTACAGTCCGCAGTCTGGTCGCCGTGTCATTGGTCATCGAACAGGATATGGCAGTCCATGTCGCGGTCCAAGGTGAGTGCAGCGGAGTGTATCAGGGCTCTGTGGCAGGTCATGGGGCTATGTGCGGCACCAAGCAGAAACAGGCAAGGTGGCGGACATGAATGCTAGTGCCTCCTACTTAACTCAATCCCATCCACGTCCTCATCCAAGGATGTGTGCTCTGCCCCACCTGTGGGTGTTGCAGTATCGGCTGCGGCACTGTGTGCCACTGACACATCAGGGGCCGGAGGAGGATTGTCGGCCGCACTGTGTGGCAGTGACACATCAGGTGCCGGAGTGGATACGCCTGCCGCACTGGCAGGCACTGACACACCAGGGGGCGGAGTTGTGGATGGTGTGGGGGCAGCAGCATTCATCATCGCCACGCCTTGTGGCAGCAATGCCATGATGAGGACATGCAGGGCCTGGTAGATGCCAGCTACATTTCGCTGATGTGCAGCGGTGGCTACCATCCTTTCCGCCTCCATCCGCACCATGTCCTCCATGAGCCTCCGCATGTGTGCCAGCTCACGGCTGGAATAGCTGGAGCCACTCTGACCGGACAGGTGTTCTTGTCTCCGAATCAGGACTCCAGCGATGTCAGTCATGGCTCGTTGGAGACCATGGAGCGGGCCTTGGGTGTCCATTAGGGACTGGAGCTGGTCCCTGATGGGACCTAGACACCCATGGATGGCGTCCAGTTTGGTAGCCATGAGGTCGAACCCCACCCGCACCTGTTCCGCCGTCTCCCTCTGGCCCTCCAGCACACGGCGTTGGAAGCCCATGTGTTCTTCCTGGGGGTCTTGGGAGACAGCCAGGGTTGTGGGTGCCTCCTGCTGGGTGGTTTGTGGAGTGGGTGAGGTCTCCTCGATGCAGCTGGGCTGCCCTGGTCCTGGAGGTGCTTGGCGGATGAGCTCAATGATGTCTTGGAGGGCTTGGGTGTCGATGCTGGTGGTGTCCTCCTCATCATCAGTGAAGAGTGGCTGGGACTGCTCTGCAGGAGGTGTTGACGGTGCCCCTGCAATGTGAAGGGGAGATGGTGTATTACAATGTGTCTGCATGTATGTAGCCGCATGGTACAGGTTCACATTCAGACAGCATGGCATTGTACATTGTGACAGTCTGTGGCTCAGAGCCATGATCCAGAATCATTGTGGGTGTGCACTGTGCCCTGCTTGATTGTGCATGTGTGCCATTGTGGCCATCTCCCCCGTCCCCCTAGTACCTGGGGTCACTCACCCTGTTGTGGTTGTGTTGTGTCCTGTCGAGCAGTGTCCGGTCCCCCGTCTCCTGCCACGGTCTCCACACTGATGACTGTCGACACCAGCTCCTCCATGTCATCCAGCTCCTGCTGTGGCGCAGGCCTCCCACCTCCAGTCTGCATTGCTGCCTTCTGGTTGGCTGCGAGTTTCTCCTTGGTCTTCCGCTTGATGTCATTCCATCACCTCTTGACCTCGTCCATTGACCTCCTGTACTCTCCGACGGCGTTCACCTTGTCCTTGGTCTTGCGCTTGATGTCATTCCATCGCCTCTTGACCTCGTCCATTGACCTCCTGTACTCTCCGACGGCGTTCACCTTGTCCACGATGGCCCGCCATAATCCATTTCTGGTGCCCAATGACACATTGGAGGCGATGAACAGTTGTTGATGGTGTTCTATCACCTCCGTGACCAGGATCCGATTCTCCTGCGGACTGTACTTCATCTTCCTCTTCTTCTTGTCCTTGCCCTTCCCTGTCACCGTGGTCCCGGGCTGGTCGTCCGGGGTACTTGTGGGGTTGCGCTCGTCCTCTGCGACTGCTCCGGCTGCCTCCATGGTGCTTGGGTGTTGGTCATTTTGTGTTTGAATGTTTTTTCTCCTTTTGTAGTGATTTTCCCGCCTGCCGGGTGTGTATGGCAGGCCTGGCACTGCTTATCGCTGATTTCCTCATCGCGAATGGGCTCATCGCACGTTTTTTGGTGTTGGGGTTTGTGTTTTTATCGCCGTCGAGGTGGTTGTATCGCGGACATTGTCCGCGGTTTCAGGAGACTATCGCATGGTACCGCTGTGTTGTGAATTCCACGTTAACACAGGATTATTTTGCCGCCATAGACTGCGATTTGTAAAGTTGCGTTAACATTTTTTGGTGATATTTAGCACACGTTCTTGTGAATATCCCCCTAAAACTGTTGCTACAAGACATAAAAAAAGAAGTTGCTTGCAAGAACAGAGAAAGAAGACAAAGTTCACAGGATTTGTGAGGAAAGGGTGCTTCAATACATGTGCTCCGTCTGAAAACAATGCAGTGGTATCCAGAGAAACTTAAGAGATTGGGAAAAAAAATGAATCAAAGATTCTCATTGAAGGTTTAGAATTTAGAGTTTATCCCTGGCTATATACACCTCCTTAGACCCTGATTACGAGTTAGGCAGAATTCCAGGCAGAGATTCCCAGAGGCTGGACTTACCATTACTGGCTAGTATCTTCACGTAGAATTCCACCTAACATGAGTTAAACTCTCAGAATGGGGAATAACCATGCAGCCACACAGTACTGCATGGTAGTTCGTATAGCAAGGGGTTTAACACTCCTATTTACCACCTGGTATGAGCAGGTTGGAAGTGCAAGTAGTAGCTTCTCTGCACGGCAGGGGTGGAGGGAGGATGTCTGGAAGAACAAGGTAGGGAAAACAAAGAATAATTTTTGCAGGGTGTGACTTTGCATCTCCCCCTTGTCAAAGAAAATGTTTATCAGGAACCAGGGAAGAGAGGATTGGTTTCTGTTGAAGCCAAAGCCTGATGCGATTGTACCAGATGACCAGCTGGTAAAATAAAATCCAGTGTTACTGCACCAAATATGGGTTTGAACACTAGGCCAGGTGAGATCAGGCACAGCAGTATCCTACCTGGGGATACCACAATACCTGACTTGCAATCATGTCCTTAGGCCCTGATTCTGAGTTAGGAAGAATTCCATGAGGAAAACTCCTTGCAGCTGGATCTACTCTTACTGGCAGGTATTGCCATATGAAATTCCACCTATTATTACTTAGGAATAACTCTGCAGACACAGAATTACCTTGAGGAATTACACTCGGTATTCCTCAGTTAGAGAGGTCTAAAGCTCTCAATTATGACCTGCTCTGAGCAGGTGGTACATGGGGCAGTGGCTTCCCTGCGGGGTGGGATGAAGGGAGGCGGGTGGAAGGGAACGGCAGAGAAAGTGAATAGGTTTGGCAGGTACCTTGCCAACGAAATACTTTCTGTGGGCGGAAGTATTGGCTGCTGTTTCAGCCAAAACCGCTTGTTAATTTAATTGCCATAATTGCTGGATGATACAATTAGGTCTGATATTCCTGGGAAAACCGGTGCAGGCCCATGGGGTCAGGCATGGTCAGGCATGATCAGGCAAAGTGGTATTGCACCTGGGGATACTGTTCCACCTAACTCGTAATCAGGACTTTAGGCCCTCATTACGAGGTGTGATATTTCACCCACAGCAATATATCCAGACACAATTCTGCAACTTGGAATTATAAGTCTCTCTAAGCCCAGAATTATTGGATCTGCAAATTCTGAACCCCATAATCTTGAGCCAGGAGTTAGCAGGCCTGGCTTTGGTGCTCTAGGGACAGGAGATGTGGGCAGGAGCATAGCCTGGCACAGTTCACACCCATGCAGCAGCATGGGGAGCAAACAATACTTCCTCTCTCAGAAGCTTGCCCACACATCCCCAATGCCCATCCCCTGTTTACTACCTCCGCTGCACTCACGCTGACACGTTCCACCACCTCAAAGAAGGCAGATGATATTAGCATTTTTCCCCAGAATTGGGGGAACATGCCTGTAAAATGCTCAGTATTACCAGATCCAAGCAGTTATTCCCTATTCCTGGGGGAAAAATTGTATTCGCCACTCCCTCCACCCTGACATCTCTGTACCAAAATCTGGCCAACTCATAATGAGGGCCTTAGTCTTTTAAATACATTTTAATATGAAATAGCAAATCAAAGATAAATTCCTTACATCCTTGGTGTAGCAACTGCTATCATGAGAATTTGTGTTACCTACAAGCAGACAGGCAAACATATGAGATATACACAATTCTCAGATTTGCCTCTAAATGCACTATGATGCAGGGGAGTGTCCGGCAGTTGCTTTATAGTCAAATGGTCAGAAATCTTTCAGTAATTCCTAAAACACCTTCCAGCTGGATGAAGGACAGCCAAACTTCAATTTATAAATTCCCTATTGCCTTCATTCAATGGGCAATAGACATAGAGGGGAATCTGCTGGTGGGCATGGGAACTACTACTGGGCAGGGAAAGCAGCAGGCATGAAATGTATATAGGGTCTCAGTGGGAGAAAGCTACTGAAGGGTCACATAGTAATTCTTAGGTGGAGGGATATACTGTGTCTCCAGAGCCCCCCTGTCATAAAAATCTGATATTTCCTCGGCCGACAGTTTTAAAGGTTGTCTGTGAAATGGGACAAAGGCTAGGCATACAGGCTTATGACAACTGGAAATAACACTAAGAAGGCATACTGCCATCCTGAGAATCATGTGTTGGGAAAGCCTTCAATAATTATAAAGGAGGATACAGTTACATCTACCACATTTACGTGAATATTTGATCAATGGCCTGGGGTCATCACCGTGGACCCTCTTTATGCTTCCATCTATTAATGTGGACAAGCAGAAATAGGATAAGGTATAATTGTTATTGTATCCCAAGCCTCAGGTGGGCTACCAGCCCAAGTTTGGTGGCACTTCAGTCATTGTGGAAACGTACAGATTATGGAATCCTTTAAAGAGGAGGAGGAGGAGGTTACACCATGTAGTGGAACCCCTGTCGTATACAATTGGCTTGATTTGTTACTGAGCAACCAAAAGTCTCCATCAATGTTTTTGCCCTCATTGTGTAACGAGGCATTATGCCATTAGCCATTACCAATTACATGGTTAGTTAAAACTGTGTTGGGACGGGAATGTCCTCTTCATGGCCTGAGTGCCATATGGGATGTATCTGGTATCCTGATGTTTGATTTTGGTCCTAGTGCCAGGCTAGTCCATGCGTGCATGCAGCGGCCCAGGCCTATCTCTGATTGTGAAAGGTTCTGAATGAGTCCTGAGTCCTAGAGAGGTTCACCAAACATGTCCTCATTTGTGACAGATGACAAATGTCCCTGTCAGTGGGCTTAGTACATACAGCATTGACGTTAGCACTGCCATTTTGGTGGATGGTGGGGGGAGACTGTAACCTCTGTAGCCTCTATTAAGAAAGGTGAAGAAGCCTTTAGGTGAGGCTTACCCTTTTGTCTTTCCCTGATTACTCCTTCAGTTGGGCTAATGACAACCAGGTGCATAAACTTCATACTCTTTGTATCTCTGCTATGGGTGCTCCAGGATGAAGACCACGTTGTGAGAAGCATAAATCTATTCTAAGCCAGGAAAGGCCACTTGAAACAATAATCAATCCTAAAAGGTTCTACATTTTGAGAGTGAATCCACACCTACTGTCAGTCAGTTGTGAATAAAAGTGGGATCCCAACTACCCCAATTTGTCACGGTTTCAAGTCATCTATGATCAAGCTCTGCAGAGTACTCACAGGGTTGCCGCGCAACTAAGGCTAGTGTTTGTCTGACTGCTAGTGTGCAGGAGTTCCATTGGCCCACCTGGAGGCCCCAAAATGATCCTGAGAAGACTTACTCATCCCATGAAAAGGTAAGGCTGCACAGACTGAATACTGAGTGCACATATTCATTTGGCAGTGATTGAAACTGCACCTAATCCTTATTCATGCTGCTCCTGAAGTTCCCCTAGAGAGAGAAGGTATCCCAGGACCAAGGGAGAGAGACTGGAAATGGGGGGCAAAGAGGGAGCGGGATGGGTGCAGCACCTATCTACTTTAGCACCCACAGACACTGAATTGGTAATGGTTATTGTAGTGTGTAGCACTGACAGCAAAAGAGAATAAAGTTCTCTCTTTCTTGCAAAAATAAGAACCGGGCAGGACATTCTCTATATTGGAACTGTTGGTTGATTGCGGCACTCTGAGCTCGAGCATCCCCACACTATTTTCATGAGAAGCCTGGCACTGCTTGCCCCTCTGTACCCTGAAAGGGAAGCGCAGAAAGTGTTGTACTTGGCCCAGTTTGCACAGCCATAGCAGGATATGCCCCAGGACAGCAACCGATTGGGGGCTGAGATCTGAAACACTGCTTTACCATTTCACATTGCTTAAAAAATCATCAATACCCTTTAAACAATATCACCTCTTATCCTCATAAAACAGATGCAAAGATCCCTATCTCTAATTTAATCATGCACAGACTTTGTAGAAAAATATATATTATGAAACTTTAATGCCTAACAAAACTTCAATTTAAATTCCAATCTCACTAAGACACGGAAGCAGATGTTATACATCCAGGATGAGCCTGCTGGACTAACTGCATGCTTGGAATGAACTTTCTAAATTGATAGAAATGTGGGCACAATCCTGGGATAGAGTTTAGACTTTCAGAATGATATATGCTAAATAACTAGGGTAGGCCCTTATGTTTCTACAGGAGTACCTGTGCAGACCTGCGGGCATCCCCACTGTAAAGTTTGATTGACAATGTTTATGTCATTTCCCCTGAGAGATATTATTGAGGTTATGTAGAGATGGGCGGATGCAGGACATCCACCAAAAACAGGCGTATGTCCCGTCTGCCCTACTTAGAGTATATAGTCAAACACTAAATAACTGCCTTCTGATAAAAATGCAGTCCTACGTAGATGACAGGCAAGTTTCTTAATAGTGTTTCAATTGACCATTCGTCATTAAGACCTATGCTACAATGTGATGTACAAGTGGAAGGTGCCAGCCCTCTGCAGCTAAATGTGGGCAAGACAATTATCTTGTTTTAGTTGTAAAAGCAGGCTAACCTGTTTAATATGGATACCGCTTTTTAAATAGAGAACGGTAGAAAATCTGTCTTTTCTTCATGGTCACGCTGGATTTTTTGCCTTTTGCTGGACCCTATATTTTTACTGCTCTTGCCCTTGCTAACCAGATGTAAAGTGCATGTGCTCCCCTTTTAAACATGGTTGAATTGGCATACTCCGAATTGGTATATTTAACTTGCCTATAAGTCTCTAGTAGGTGGTACAAAATGTGCCAGGACCTGGAAGCTAAATCAACTAGTGGATTCCAACACCTAAGGTGCTATCTGCTACAGTATTAATGCAAACATGGCTTCATGCCTCCCACTGTAGCCTGCATTTAGCAGTGCAAATACTGCAATTCAACGTGTCAAAATAAACCCTTTGACAGGTCAGAAACTCCATTTTAAATATTAAGAAGTCATCCATATGAAGACCTTGTGTCGCACAATGCAGGGTGCATGGCATTTAAAAGTAAGACATGAAGAAATGTATAATGACTAGCACACTGTAGCAAGTCTAGCTATCCTATGTAGGAAAGTAGAGTACAGATTAAAATACTAATACTGTATTACAGGAATGGAAACAGCTAGAGAAATAATTACACAAATATTTTTAATAGAAAATAAACATCCAATTCAATGGTGAAGTTTGATTTTTAATAAATAATATGGAAAAGTAACTTATAGAAGGTTACCTTTTCCCTGCCGGATGGTCTTGGAGGCTAATTTGCATTGGTTTGCTAGCTTTTCTTGACCAGTAATCAGCAATGAATATGTGTGACTAGGTGTGGAAAGCCTCCCAGGGGCAAACAATAGGCTCAACTGAATGGGCAGAGATGACTCCTCTGAATATACAGGTTGAAGGCTGTGGGCATCCTATTTGACACTACAGTGTTGCATCATGCTTGAGTGTCGAATTCTACTTGGCAAGACTTCTGGGTTCACATATAACACTTGTGGCACACATAAAAGGGAACAGAAAAGGACACCAAGACAATTCTTGTGGATTCTATGTCTGATTGCCTAAGGACTCTGCTTTTGTCCAATGAACGTTCTGTCTCTTGGGTTTAAATATAGCCATTGGGGCACACTTGAAAGGGGAGGAACAGGATACCTAGATAATTCTTTTTTTTTTTGTATTTTTTTTTATTGTCAATTTTGAATATACAAACATATAAGAAATAAACAGAGCATCGAGGTTCGAGGTCACCCCCCCCCACTTCCTCCCTAACCCTCCCGGTCCTACACAATCCAGTAGTAAAGGTCAACAATCAGAAAATAATCCATTTTACATTAAAGCCATCAAGTTCATATAAAGCAATAATAAAGCTTATTTCCTAACACGTTTCCTCGGGCCCCAAACGGCCATAAAGTGCAAAGTGCAGATAATCAATTTCAGAAATACATTCAAAGATATATAGTGACCTGTGCTAAAGTGCAAGGTGCGTTGAGAAGGTGCAGAAGGTGCAGAAAGGCGTCATAGTAGAAGAAAGCTTTCTTCAGATCTCGTGTGAATAAGCTGTTCATAATACACAGATAAATAGATACAGTTGAGCGTTTATAAATTCCTCTTACAATTTGCCAGACAAAACTCGGGGATAAATAGCATTTCCCCCCTCCCTTTATTTATTGTGAGTTTGTCTGGCAAAGCCAGCTAGACAATGGTTCCCAAATTACCAAACCCTTCCTTTTACCGTGGATGCTCTTCTTAGCGTAAATAGCTTTTTCAAGATTGTGCATTGAATATAGACGAGCCATCCACTGCTGAAATGAAAGGGGACTGGGATCCAACCAAACCGATGCAATACATAGCCTATTTGTTGCCATGGCGATAAAGATTAGGGCCCCTCCACTTTTTCTGTCTATGGTTTCTTGCACTCCCAGTAAAACGGTGGTGGGGGTTCGCAGAACATCTCGAGATAGAACTACCCTGAGAAAGCCTTGAATCTCTGCCAACAAATGGCCAAGTTTCTCACACGTGGCAAACATGTGTATAGAGTCTGCGCTCCATTCAGAGCACCGGGGACATTTAGTGCCTCTGCCGGTCCCCATTTCGCGATTTTACTCAGGGTATAATACAAAAAAAAAATGTGTTTTGTAGAATTGAACTTGCAAATTGGTCGATAGTAAATCACTTTGAGCAGATCGAAGAGCTGACTGGAAGACGTTATCGGTGATATCTAATTCCAGTTGCCATTTCCCGGAAATCCTAACCAAATCGTCTGGCATTAAGCTGTTAAGAATGCCATAGATGGTCCCGATTCGGGGGGTATTGGGATCTATCAATCTTTCAATAAATTCACATTTGGTAAACCCAGAGGGCCCGCCTGCCTTCCGTGATAAAATTTCCTTATATCTAGGTATTTAAAAGCCTCTTTATGACTTAGACCAAATTGTGTTTTAAGATCTTCAAATGCCAAGACCCCTTCAGGAGAATACAGGACCCCCAGTTTGTTGATGCTGGCGTTAAGCCAAGTTAAAAAGTAAGAACCCCCGAATATATCTGGCAGGTTATCGTTGCTGCTTGTGGGCGTATAATGGTTCATTCTCCCAATCCTTAATAGCTTACGGACGGCTGTGAAGGCCTTATAGGTTCCCATAAGGGTCTTGAACCGTACTTTCTTATAATACCCATATTCGAGCTGGCGCCATAAACATCCCCAAGCTTCTGATCCCAGTAACAGCTCAAACGGAGAGGGGAGATCCGTTGTTAGTGCTGGAGGCCGGTCTTGTAGCAATACAGGACATATCTGCATGATGGTGGCCCAATAATATATTTTTAGGTTTGGAAGCGCCCAGCCACCTCTCTCCCGAGGAAGAGACAAATACTTAAGGGACCTTCTTGGCTGCGAATAAGCCCATATAAACCGCGAGAAAAGACTATCGAATTTCTTTAGCTTTGAATTAGTGAATTCGAGAGGAATAGCTCTAAAAAAGTATAAGATTTTAGGGAAAAAATCACTTTGAGAATGTTGCACCGGCTAACTAAGGACAGGTGTAGATTATTTAGCCGATGCAATACCTTCTTTGTCTAACGGGACTAGATTTTCTCCCACTATCAGATCAGTATTGGCCATGATGTTCACCACCCCAAGATATCTGGCTTTGGTGACGACTCTATTGTCTATCCAATTAATTTTGTCATTCACGATTATCTGGGTTGTTCCCTTATTTAATGCATATCCGGAGACCTTCCCGAAGTTCTGGTCCTCGAGTTCTATTACTTCTATAGCCTTGCCAGGGTCCGAGGTCACAAAGGCCAGATCGTCAGCGTAAGCCATGATTTTAGTTTCAAATCCGTGTCTGTATATAGCCGGAATCCCTTGGTTGTTTTCAAGTTTCTTAATAAAAGGGTCAATATACATTGTGAAGAGCAATGGGGAGCAGGGACAGCCCTGGCGTGTCACCTGTGTTATTGCAAATTGCTCTGTCAATAACCCATTGATCATAACCCTAGCCGTAGGATTTATATACAGGGCCTTAACTGCCTGAATGACTCCGGGCCCAAATCCCATTCTCTGCATGATGCTCCACAAAAACACCCAGGAGACCCGATCAAAGGCTTTTTCAGCATCAAGAAGTATTAACGCCATCGAGTCTCCTATGGACTGTGCCGCATCAAACAGAGTGATGGACCTCCTAATATGATCTGTGGTGCTTTTTTGGGAATAAACCCATGTTGCAATTTAGAAACAAGTTTTTCTAAGACAGCCGATAACCGAGAAGCAAGGATCTTGGAATAGATTTTGAAGTCTCTATTGATTAGCGTTATTGGGCGATAATAGCCCATTTCCAGAGGAGGTTTATCCTTCTTGGGAAAGATGATAATTTTAGCTAACGACCAGGATGAAGGTGGGGTCGCACCATTAAAAATTTGAACCAAGAGGGATTTGAAAATTTCTTTAATCTGGAAAGCAAAAATTTATAAAATTCTACCGGGATGCAATTGGTGCCTGCCGCCTTGCCGTCAGGCAAACCAGATATCGCCGTGGCAATCTCCTCCCAAGAAGGGGGGTCCTCTAGATATTCAGTTACAGGAACTGAGCAGAGCAGATGTAGCTACAGCCAGCAAAGATTGGCATTCTCTTTCTGATCTGAAGAAAACCTAAATCAAAACCTCTATTCATGGTCTGATAATGAGTTAACTTCTCAGGGAAAGCAAGGCACCCCAAGGCTTGACTGACCAGTGTATCTTTAGTATCTTGTACCAGATTGCGGGTAAGAGGGCAACATCGACTGACTGGTGTATAAGGCGGGCTCCAAAGCGCATTACTACTATAGTATCAGAGCTCTAAAAAAGTGGGCATACCAGTCTATTCCTTTACATAGCGCTACATGGGGACGCTCATAAAACTTGGGTTCTAGATTCTCCAAATAGGAGTCCCATTTATCGTAACGCTCTCCATAAGGAGCACAATATTGAGGACTGGACTATGAGGTTACCTTCGCTTGTGGCCATTTTAGCAAATCCCTGATCCACTCAGAGGTCAGGGGAGCCATGGAGGACTTCCACATTGTGGCGATGCAGTGCTTTACTCGCCCTAAAGCCAGGGCCACAAAATGGCCAACGTGTCCATTGTTTTACTTAGGCGAGAACATCTAACAAGCATTGGAGCAGATTCTGAGGTAGGATCACGGTGGTAATTGTCGCCACCCTGCTCAAGCCCTCCCCCCAAAAGGTAGCGATCGCAGGACACTGCCACACCATGCAGTAGAAGTTAGCCACCGGTCTGTGCATCGGGAAAATTACTGGATGACAATGAGTACATCTGACCCATATGTTTAGGGGTTAAGTGCGTGTGGTGTAAAAAATTTAATTAAATTGTAAATCGCAGTCGGGCTTTCTTCGAGACCCGTTTCACTGAGCCCAGACTTTTCTCCTATGTGTTGGCTGGAATTTCTTGTCCCTGGAAGACCTCCCACCAGTCTTTAAGCGATCTCGTTGCAGCAATGTCCAATGTAATACTGTAATCGCTTCCCTACACTGCCCATGCATCAACAATATGCACTACCTAGGAGTTAAGAATTTCTAAAGCAATTAGTGTTTTTGTTGATTGTTCTTCTTTGCTCACTCTTTCAGGGATGTTCTTTTAAGGTAAGCTCTCAGTAAACTGATCTTAATAGTGGCCAATCTGGATTCCTCTATCACCATTAGTAATTCGAATGAGTGGTCTGTGACTGTTCCAGAGCCATATATATGCAATCTTTTCCGTCCTTCGTGTCCCCATTTTTCATGTTCATGCAGAGATTCGGATCTGTAAATCTGTAAACAAGCTTTTCCTAAAAGATTGTCTAACACACTCTATGGACACTGTCCAGAAATATTTGCAGAGATTATCTCTGCTGCTAATTACAGAATCTGGTCGAAATACACTATAGCTAGTGTTGTTTTTTACTAAATGGCAGAATAATAACTGCAGCAATCTTATGTGCTGAAACACCTAATTCACATTCCTATAATGTAAATGCAAATAAATCATAATTTCGTTGTCAAGGAAAGAACAGAAACAATCAACAAGATTAGCGTGTTGAACAGTGTTACTTTCCTAGCGTGTTACTGTTACAGACATCCTCTGTAAGTAACCACTTAAGTTGTTTAACACCAAACTCTGCAACGATCAGGCAACCCGTTTCCTTTACATTGTTATAGAATGATTGAGCAGATCCTTAGCATTGCTGCCCAGTGCTATTGAAGGGCTGGGTCTTTCTGCTGTGAGAATCCTTGATCAATGCTTCGTACCCTGTAAGACGAAACAGCTGCCAGATGTGGGGATGTGGACAACATATAAAACTTAAAAACAAGATCACTTTTCTCAGGAGCAGCCCATTCATAAAGCAAATTAAGGCAATAGAATCACAGGAACAACTAGAAGTAGTGCTTAGTTATCACAAAGGCCCGAAAATGTACTCTATTAAGTGTATAGAGACCGCTCTTGTAGGCAAAGTGCAACCAATTCTTTGCAGCGTTCCTGACTTTAGTGCCTCGCTCCAGGCCCATCTGCAAAGCCGTCACCTATTTAACATTGGTTGGTTTTATAAATAAATAATAAGCGCTGTTCATAGCATTTTATGTACAGCACACCTATGTTAAAATTATGTGCACAGGAGGCGTGTCCAAATAGTTGGCTGCATAAACGCGAGCTCCTGTTTTATCACCCTGCACTTCCTTTTTGTGAGGATGCTGAAAAGTGTCGATGCCGCACTGGGAACATTTTCGTTGACCCGCCCCTGTGTGGTTCGGAGGAAGGCATGGTGCTTCCGGACGACCGCGACCTGCGTGACAACGTGGAGCCGCCACTGCGAGTGTCACGAGTCAGTAGCTTAGAACCAAGAAGGCTACTAACCTCTAAGATCGGCCAGCAGGGACGATGGTGTGAAGAGAGTCCCCTTCCTTCCCTAGGAACAACCCCACGCAGAAGACCATAAAAACCTCTGCGTACGGAAGTTCCCCGGGGATTAAGGGAAGTAAAAAAACAAAACAATATGCTCTGGGGTCTATGGTATAGCGTTTGGACTGCGCCAGGTAGGAAGGGCGGTCCAACTTCTGCTCAAGGATAATCAGGGGATAACTGCAAGTGAATGAAAACAACAGAGAAAGAAGTGTGAGGTAGAGGGATGCCCTTCAATAACAGTCATGCAATCCTCCCCACGTCTGGCTCCCCACTGCTCCCTTACTCACTTGAATGTTTCATAGAGGCTCCGGAGAAACTTAAACAAAGACCAAGAGTGTAAGCAGGGCACACCCTCCAGCAGGATGGAAACTATAAGTCCCAGTGAATCTCCGTGGAGGATTAAGAAGCTGTTTTCCACACAGCTCTTCTCTGGGTTAGCGTCCCCAAAATGCTGTTAGCATCACAGCGGTAGACGCACAATGTTAGTGATGGCAAGAGCCTACCCCTTTAAGGCTCCGTGAACGGTTCTTTCCCAAAAGAAACAAAAAACGAGTGGAGAATTCTTCTTCGCCCACCTTCCAAAACCTAAATACCTGTAAGGGCTTCCGCGCCCTGTGGGAGTGTTTTGGCGCGCTGACAATATCGGCCGAATGCCGATAGCACACAACCCCCGCTAAGGGCCGTGACTCAGGGGATTCTGAGTAGCAGGAAAACGGGTGCTCTGCAAGCAATGTCCAACGCTCGTCCTCCAGCGGGGAATACCTTCCGCTAGGGCAGGTGAAAACCGGACTGAACTGTTAGTTTGTCAAACCCCGTTTCCTGGAAGGGGCGGGGCTTATATAGCCAGCGAATAGCGAGGCGGCTCCTGCCGTGCTGCTCATGACGACGTCCTGTGGCATTCTGGGTAATGTAGTTTTTGTGCCTCGCATAGGTAGGTAGCGCCCTGTTCCCCTTTATCTTCCACATGCACACCTTATAAGGGGAGGAGGGAGCTAACAGACCCGGGTTCTCTCCCTGGCTCAAGATCGCGACAGAACCCCCTCTCGAGGACTGCCGTCTCGGCGGTCGTCCTGGTTTGCCCGGATACCTAGTATGGAATTGCTGTAATAGCTTTGGGCAGTGCAGATTGTCTAAGGGTTCCCAGGTTCTATCCTCCACACCATATCCCTTCCAGTCTACTAGATACTGCACTCTACCCCTTACGAGTCTAGAATCCAATAATTCTCTAACCTCGTATTCCTCCTGCCCATCGATTTCTACTGGCACTGGTGTCGAAGGCAATCTCACACTGAGTGGACAGGGCCTGAGCAGGGATACGTGGAACCCACGGTGGATGTTCCATGAATGGGGCAAGGATAACCTCATGGCAACAGGATTAATGATTTGTTCAATACCATAAGGTCCTACATACTTGGGAGCTAGTTTACCCACTCCTTTTAGCTTCAAGTTCTTTGTGGCCAACCACACCTTATCACCCACTTGATAAGCGGGTTCCGGGCTTCTCTTTTTATCTGCGTTCTGTTTTTGTGTGGTCTGTGATGCCTCGAGTTGGCGTTTGGCTTCAATGAGCACTGCTCTAAGATGTGTGTGGTGCTCTTGTATGGTGGGATGATTGGTTCTCACAGGCCATTCGAAAGGGAGCATGTTCGGATGGAACCCATACAAACAGAAGAAGGGGGAACACCCTAGTGTGGAATGTTCCGCATTGTTGTATGCGAACTCTGCTGTCCAAATCAGAGGGTACCATGCCATGGCGTTTTGAAGGGTAAAACATCGTAGATATTGTTCGAGCGTTTGATTGAGCCGCTCTGTCTTCCCGTCCGTCTGGGGGTGGTAGCTGGTGGACAGGCGTGCCTCCACTCCCATGGTATCGCATAATGCCCTCCAGAATCGAGAGGTGAACTGGGTCCCTCGGTCTGTGATGAGTACCCTGGGAAGTCCATGAGCTCTAACCACATGCTGGAGGAAAACCACAGCCAGTTCGGCGGAAGTAGGCAGTCGCTTCAGTGGGATGAAATGTCCCATCTTGGTCAAGTGATCGACTACCACTAGGATGGTTGTGTATCCCTCACAGGGTGGCATCTCGACAACGAAGTCCATCGACACAGTATGCCAAGGGAGTGGAGGTATGGGAATTGGGCGTAATAGCCCCATGGGTCTGGAATGGCTGGTTTTGCTTTGTGCACAAATGGCACAATTTCTTAAGTAGTTCTTGGTGTCGGTTCTTAGGGAGGGCCACCAAAAGGACCTCTCAATACAGGCGATGGTCTTATGTTCCCCTAGGTGTCCCCCTAGCGTCGATTCGTGAGCCCAGGCCAATACCTGCAGTTGTTGAGTCATGTGGGGAACATACAATGCATGGTGGTGGTACAAGAGGTTGTCATTCTTGGTCCTGTGGTCAGGGTCTTCTTGTATCCAAACACGATCCTCCACCTGGTCCAATGATGTTCGTAGATCACTCAGGAAGTCTTTTGTCGTGATCAGTGCCACTCTTCCTTGTGGGAAGGCATCCTCAAGGAGTATGGGAGGGGGTTTAAGGGGTTCCCTCTGTTCATGGTCCGTAGGTTCGTCCCTTCTTGACAGTGCATCGGCCTTACCATTCTGGGATCCGGGTCTGTATTTTATGACAAAGTCGAAATCGGAGAAAAACAAAGACCACCGCAACTGTCTCGATGTGAGGGCTCTAGCGGATTTCAGGAACAACAGGTTCCGGTGGTCGGTATAAATCTCAACCGTATGATTAGCTCCCAGGAGGTAATGTCTCCATTCCTCACAAGCTCGCTTGATTGCCAATAGCTCTTTGTCAGTTATGGAATAATTTACCTCGCTTGGGGTGAGCTTCTTGGAGTAATACGCCACTGGATGAAGTTGACCGGTGTCAGGGTGCCTTTGTGACAACACGCCTCCGATTGCGAATTGAGACGCATCCGTTTCCACCACGAACGGCAGGCTCGGGTTGGGGTGTCGTAGTATAGGGGCATGGGTAAACCGTTTTTTTAATTCGTTGAAAGAACGGTTTGCTTCCTGGTCCCATGTAAATAGGGTGTTATTTCTCAGTAGACGTGAAATAGGGTGAATGATCTTCGAGAAATCCTTGATGAACCGTCTGTAGTAGTTTGCAAAACCAAGGAAGCCTTGTACTGCTTTGACGTGCTGTGGTGCCTTCCAATGTGTGATTGCTTCCACTTTACCCATGTCCATCTGGAAACCCTGTGCATTGATTACATACCCCAGAAAAGCGACCTCCGTAGCGTGGAATATGCATTTTTCTAGTTTAGCATTCAGCGAATGTTGTTGGAGTCTGTCCAGCACGGTCCTTACATGGATGACATGTTCTTCGGGGGTGGATGAATAAATGAGGATGTCATCAATGTACACTATACAAAAGGTGTCCAACAACCCTCGCAGTACCTCGTCCATAAAGAACTGGAACGCTGCTGGGGCGTTACAGAGTCCGAAAGGCATCACTTGGTATTCAAAAAGCCCGAATTTGGTCCTGAAGGCGGTCTTCCATTCATCGCCCGTTTTGACTCTTACCAAGTGGTATGCCCCTCGGAGATCCAGCTTCGTGAAGATTCAGGCTCCCTTTAACTGATCCAGCAGTACCGGGATTAAGGGCAGGGGGTATCTATTCTTTATAGTTACCTTGTTGATTGCTCTATAGTCAATACACGTCCTTAATTCGTCGCAATCCTTCTTTGATATGAAGAAGAGGGGAGACGAAGCAGGTGATGAAGAATGCCGTATGAATCCAGAGGCCAAGTTCTCCTCTAGGTAGGTTTTTAAGTAACGGGTTTCCGGCTCTGTCAGGGCATACACCCTGCTGCAAGGGATATTAGCTCCCGGCAAGAGGTCAATACGACAGTCGTATGTCCGATGAGGTGGTAATTGTGTCGCCTCCTGCTTATCAAAGACTGATCGGTACATCTGGTAATCCTCTGGTAGAGAGGTGGAACAGCAGTAGCAAGTCTCAACACATCCTTCTGCTAGGAGCCCAGCTTGCGTAGCAGTGATAATGTCAGATTGTGTATGTAGCTTGATACACTGGTTCTTGCAATAGTCGGATGTCAGGGATACAGTGCGGTCCGCCCATCGGATGACAGGGTCATGGAGAGTCAACCATGGCATGCCCAGGATTAGACGGAAGTGAGGTGCATGTATGAGGTCAAACCGGATAGTCTCGTAATGGTTCTCTCCTACTCGCATCTTAAGGGGGCAGGTATGGTTCCTCACTGGTCCAGAGGTCAGTACCTTTCCGTCCACTGCTTTCACTATCTCGGGTGTGATCTTACTTTCGTACGTTACCCCTATATTCCAAGCATATTGTTGATCAATGAAGTTTCCCGTGGCTCCGGAATCCAACAGGGCCGCCACTTCTATGGAGCTCTTCTCGGACACCCACAGGGTGACACACACATTCATGTGAGCCACGGAGGGCTGAATGGTATTGGCCAGAGACAAAGAGATCGTTTTGTTTCCTGAACCCAAGACAGAGACCCCTTCCTGGCTTGGGTTTTTTAGTTTTCCGTCGTTTGGAGAGAAGCGACAGCTTGTGTCCTGGAGATAGTTGGCCTTTCGGGTATCTTTGCTCTTGACCGACACTCCCTGATAAACTGCCCACTTTTCCCACAATATAAACACAGCTTTTGCTGCCGTCTTCTCTCTCTTTCTTCCGTAGTGAGCGGGCCCAGGAGTCCGCCTATTTGCATGGGTTCGGGCCCTTCAGGCTGCTTCATGTGTTCTTCGGAAGCTGGTTTAGAACGGGGGAGGAATAAACGGGTGTCGCTTCTGCTCCTGTCTCCCTTTCTTTCTTGTAGACGGTGATCCAATTGGACTGTGAGGTTGATTAACTCCTCACAGGTGGCAGGTAGCTGAACTACCTGCGACAGCACATCTTTCAAGTCTCCTCGCAATCCCTGATAGAACAATGTAGTCCGTTTCTCTGGGGGCCAGTCTGTTTCCACCAGGAGGCGATTAAAGGTGGTGATGTAGGTCAACAAATCTTGTGACCCCTGCCGAAGCGTAATGAGTTCCCGGTCCAGCGACACCATATGTGTCTTCCGGTCAAATAGCTTCCTCATCTCCAAGCAAAAGTCCTGCACGTTATGCAATACAGGATCATTCCGTTCCATTAACGGGATGGCCCAACTGGCGGCGTTACCCCCCATATACGACATCATGAAGGAGGTCTTTGCCGCATCCTCCTGGAACACAGTAGGTTTGCAGAGGAAGTGTAGCCTACATTGATTGAGGAATGTCTCAAATTTTTGGGTTCCCCATAAAAGCGCTCTGGTGGTGCCAGGGGTATGCCATGAGTTTGTATCACGTGGACTGTAGGAGTGGACCCATCAGGAGAGGAAGTTGTTGCTGGCACTGTAAAGAACCCAGTGCCCTGTGCTCCTCCCCCAGGGACTGAGGCGGTGGTAGAGACAGGAGAGGGTAGTGTCCATTCCCTAATGTATGACCCTTTCCCTGTACCCTTTCTAGCAAGACCAGCTACCTCCCTCCGTAAAGTACCCATCTCTTTCCTTAACTCCTGGTTCTCCTGCCTAGAGGTATTTACCTCCTGCTGCAGAGCCGTAAAGCTCTCCAGCAACGAGGTTAAGACAGTGTTGGTGTCCATCGTCCGGGCTGGGTGGCTAACTTAGGCTTGACAATCTGTCACGAGTCAGTAGCTTAGAACCAAGAAGGCTACTAATCTCTAAGATCGGCCAGCAGGGACGATGGTGTGAAGAGAGTCCCCTTCCTTCCCTAGGAACAACCCCACACAGAAGACCATAAAAACCTCTGCGTACGGAAGTTCCCCGGGGATTAAGGGAAGTAAAAAAACAAAACAATATGCTCTGGGGTCTATGGTATAGCGTTTGGACTGCGCCAGGTAGGAAGGGCGTTCCAACTTCTGCTCAAGGATAATCAGGGGATAACTGCAAGTGAATGAAAACAACAGAGAAAGAAGTGTGAGGTAGAGGGATGCCATTCAATAACAGTCATGCAATCCTCCCCACGTCTGGCTCACCACTGCTCCCTTACTCACTTGAATGTTTCATAGAGGCTCCGGAGAAACTTAAACAAACACCAAGAGTGTAAGCAGGGCACACCCTCCAGCAGGATGGAAACTATAAGTCCCAGTGAATCTCCGTGGAGGATTAAGAAGCTGTTTTCCATACAGCTCTTCTCTGGGTTAGCGTCCCCAAAATGCTGTTAGCATCACAGCGGTAGACGCACAATGTTAGTGATGGCAAGAGCCTACCCCTTTAAGGCTCCGTGAACGGTTCTTTCCCAAAAGAAACAAAAAACGAGTGGAGAATTCTTCTTCGCCCACCTTCCAAAACCTAAATACCTGTAAGGGCTTCCACGCCCTGTGGGAGTGTTTTGGCGCGCTGACAATATCGGCTGAATGCCGATAGCACACAACCCCCGCTAAGGGCCGTGTCTCAGGGGATTCCGAGTAGCAGGAAAACGGGTGCTCTGCAAGCAATGTCCAACGCTCGTCCTCCAGCGGGGAATACCTTCCGCTAGCGCTGATGAAAACCGGACTGAACTGTTAGTTTGTCAAGCCCCGTTTCCTGGAAGGGGCGGGGTTTATATAGCCAGCGAATAGCGAGGCGGCTCCTGCCATGCTGCTCATGACGACGTCCTGTGGCATTCTGGGTAATGTAGTTTTTGTGCCTCGCATAGGTAGGTAGCGCCCTGTTCCCCTTTATCTTCCACATGCACACCTTATAAGGGAAGGAGGGAGCTAACGGACCCGGGTTCTCTCCCTGGCCCAAGATCGCGACAGCGAGCGGCCGCAGGGGGGACGGCTGCGACTCCTCCCCCCTGATCTGCATGTGATTGTACGGTCCTAGGGAGACGGTCCCGGATGCGGACATCAAGCCCTGTGGGGGCAGTAGCGGTCGGTGGTGGGTGTGCCGCCGGGCGCTGACGTGGGGCGGGGGGTAGTAAACTACGGATTAAGGGCAATTACAGGTAAGTACACATATAAATAAATAAAACAAATTTCGTTTCTCGCGCTGCATCACATTTGGCGATGCAGCGCGAGAAACGAAATTCGTTTTATTTATTTATATGTGTACTTACCTGTAATCGCCCGTAATCCGTAGTTTACTACTCCCCACCCTGCCCCTCCCCCGCCCCACGTCAGCGCCCGGCGGCACTCCCACCACCGACCGCTACTGCTGTGGGGGGGCATGGAAGTTACCGAACCGAGCGAACGCTGGCAAGGTTCCTTTGTTGTGATTCCCCCCAGCAGACCCAGAAGGACACCAGCACAAACGTTGGACCGCGGCCCAATCGTGCCTTGAAGGTGAGTCAAATAGGGACCGAAAGGCATGTGCGGACTCTCCTGGGAACCGCCCATGGGAGGGAGAGACAAGGGAATCCAGGCCAGGGTGCTCTGATGGTGGCCTTGAGACTGGACTTAAAGGAGCCCCCCAACACGCAATGAAAAGCTTCTCATGCTCAGAGGAGTGCAGCTGTCTTGTGGCCTGGGAAAAAGCAAGTCCACTACTCTGAAGACTACGGGTCGGTACTGGGGACTGTTATCCAGTACAAAGAGATGCCAGTTGGGGCCTGCTATTATATAATTATCCCTGTTGCTCCCCCTGCCGGTGTGCCAGGGTGGCAGATCCAGATGGCATGTGACCTCGTGCGACAGTGAGGGCCAGCTTGCAGCCTTACCGCATCAGCAAGACTTCTAGCAGGAGCTGGGCCCCCCACCACCCACCATACAAACTGCATCTCTAAGTGAGCCACTGCCCCTCACTGCTGACTGACTAGTCTGTAAGATGCCCTGTGTCTCATCATGTTCAAGTTGAAGGCCTGCAAGATGTGGGATAGAGTGACACTGAGCCAGCTCCCGCCAATGGCCCAGATCCCAGCAGCCCAGTCGACCACTGTGGGACGGATGCTCCAAGATCATACAGAAAAGTTCACGAAACTCCTAGTCACTGTGAGTAACCTTAAGACTTCCTTAGAACCCAAACTGGATACCCTGATGGTGAATGTACCGTTTCTCGGGGAAGACCACAAAAAACTGAACGAGAGTGTGAGCAATAGAGAACCGACACTGGCACCTCTGCGCTCCTCCATGTGCGACAATCCAGACACAGCTGGAGGAAGTCAGAAAGGAGGCTGATGTGATGCACTCCAGTCTGGATGATGTGGTGGGCCACTCTAGACCAAATTACATTCATGTAGTGGGACTACCGGAGAGAGTAGAGGGCCTTAGCATGAACCTATATTTAGAGACATGGTTGATAGAGCAAGTCTTGGGTGGCCAGACTTTGACTTTCTTCTTAGTGGAGCGGGCCCACAGGGTACCTGGCAGGCTGCCCTCATCGGTGGGCACCCGCACGGCCAGTAGTGGCATAGGTTTTTTAATTTTAGCGACAGAGACAACATTTTGCAAATAGCCAGAACCAAGAGCCCGTGGACAGTGGAAAACAGCACTGTTACAATATTCCCTTATTACACGGCGGAAGTCAGGAGACAGCAAAAGTCATTCCAGATGGTGAAACAGCAATTTCACCTTCTAGAATATGCCCTGCTGTACCTGGCAAAATTGAGAGTTCTGGATGGGGACAAAACATTATTCTTTACTACACCAAAGGAGGCGTGGGCTTGGCTGGAAACAAAAGGAGAAAAATCTGCAGTAAACCCACGAGGGAACAGGCCGTCATTGGAAAGGCCAGAGTACTGGCTGAAATCGAAAACGCGGAGCGTCAAGGACAGATACCTGAGACTCTGATTTGGACACAGTGGAATCGCATGACCCAAATAGCATGGAGAAGGTCCCGGAGTAACTGAGAGTTGGGCCACACAGCACTCCAATGACAGCGAACCTACTTATGTGCTCATAATGTATGATGTATCTTTCTGCTCTGGTTTGTACTTGATATGTGCTAAAGGACTGAGACTAAGTAGGCACTGATGCCTGGTCCACTCAGGAGAGGAGGGAGTGCAAGTTATGTGGAATGTGGGTAGGATGACTAATGTATGCACATTATGGACTGTTTGTACCCCTTCAGTTTTCAGAATGACTATCGATTTTTTGCCAGATCATTATGGGTACTGAGTGAACGTGATCGATTGAGGACATGGCGTGGGGAATGGGATTGTTTTGAATTGTTCAGAATGTTTAAGTTCTGTGCATTCAGTAGTTGCAGTTACTCTCTCAGCCACGGAGAACACATTGCCACACCTGCCACATACATGATAATGCCTACAATAACTACATGGGACTCAAAAAAATTGTATATTGACTTGGAATGTGAGGGGCATGGGCACCTATATGAAACTACACAGGATCTATGCGTACCAGAAACGCCATCACATCCACTTAGCATGCGTTCAAGAGACACATTTAACAGTGGGGGAAGTTAACAAGATACGCAAGAGGTGGCGAGGCATGGTACGCAGTACCATGTATTCAGGATATGCCAGGGGGTACTAATATGGGTGGCACAGGGAGCGCCATTTACTGTGGGGTATACACAGATAGATCCGGAGGGCCGGTACATTATTCTGGGAGGTGCACTAGATGTAGAGCCCTTAATGCTGGTGGAACTATACGCGCCAAATTTGGGGCAAACTCTGTTTTTCACCTCCCTAACACCAGCGATCTTGCACTCTACACTATCTTAAGTGTTATGGTGTGGGGACTTTAATTCTGTCCCAGAGTTAGCCTGGAATAGATCTTTCCCATTCGTCCTGGGGGCTCAGGAGCACACTACCACTAAGCATTTACATCAATGGGCGCACAATTTACAGGTGATGGACATCTGGAGGGCCCAACACCCCCTTGACTGTGAGTACCCCCACTACTCTCTGGTACATGTACTGCACACAAGAATTGATTTGGTATATTGCAATATGGCTATGATTCAAAAATACATACTGTTAGAAATGGGATTTTTGGCAGGCTAGGGCATGTGCCAAAGCCAGGCAGAAACCACCACTCTAGTCAGGATAAGGGAGTTACACTCCTAAAATAACCCCTGCTCACCCCCTTGGTAGCTTGGCACGAGCAGTCAGGCTTATCTTAGAGGCAGTGTGTAAAGCATTTGCACATAACCAACAGTAATACAGTGTAAGCACTACAAACGGACACCACACCAGTTTAGCAAAATATCCAATATTTTTTATATACTTAAAACAAGACCAATACGATAAAAATCCACAGTACAGAACTTTAAAAATCTTCAGTTATCACAGTATCCTTAAAAACAGTTCCTTGATGTCGATAGCTCCGCCCGGGGCTATCACGGCGTCGTGAACAAACAAATCCAAACAGTTCTGGCTGACCGCGACGTCGCGGGTCAGCTACGGTGTCGGGAAGACCCGCAAACAGTACCTTTCAGAAATGCAGGGCGTCGATGACCTCGTGGTGAGCTTCCGAAAACACGGCGTCTGCAGGCGTCGGTTCCGGAGGTCGGTGCAGGCGCCGTCGAGGCCCTCGAAGTCACACGCGTTGCAGATCGAACTCCTCTCTGTTGAAGTCAGGAGCGCTGGCGTCGGCAGGCGTCGGGTGCTGCGGTGCGAAGTGCAGTGGTGCGGCGTGCAGTGCCCTCAGGTCGTGGTGCGAGCAGCGGCTCGGTGGCGGCGTCAGATGGCGTCATCGGTGAGACCAGGGTCGCGGTGTGAGGTGAAGGTGGTGCTCGTCACGGTGCAGCAGCGTCGTCGTCGTTGCTGAAGCGCTGTCGTCGGCTGACGAACTGGAGTCGATGGCACCGGTGTCGGTAGGCCAAGGCTGCGGTGCGGGATGAGGGCGGTGCGTCGTGTAGCTGTACGAGCGGTGCCCTTGAACCACGGTGCAAGCAGCGGCGTCGAGTCCGGCATGGAGCGGCGTCATCGGGATACCAAGGCGTCGTCGTGAAGCGAGGCGGTGCGGAGTGAGGTGCCCACAGGTAGCGGTGCGAGCAGCGGCTCGGTGGAGGCGTCAGCAGGCGTCGTCGGTGAGACCAGGGTCACGGTGCAGCGTTGCGGCGGTGCCCTCTGCGGTGCCTTTAGGACACGGAGTCGGCAGCGGCGTCGTAGACGCCGTCGGGCTTGAAGTCTTTGCTGTTCCTGAGACTTCTTGAACAGGGGGCAAGCTCTACCTCAAGCCCTTGGAGAAACTCACAAAGTAGATTGCAGAAAGTTCAGTCCAGTCCTTTCACTGCCCAAGACAGAAGCAGCCACTGTAGGCCAACACAGCAAAGCACACAGCAAAGTGGTAGTTCCTCCTCACAGCTTCTCCAGCTCTTCTTCTTGGCAGTCTTCTTGGTCCAAAAGAGTTCTAAAGTTCTGGGGTTTGGGTCCCCCTTTTATCCTCAATTTCTCTTTGTTCTCTGAAGGCAGAGAGGCCTTTGCCTAGTCCAAACCAGTTCTGGTCAGTCCTGGAGCACTTTGTTGACAAGATTCCTTCTTTCCTTTTGCAGTGTAGGCCAGGGACATCAGACACACCACAGGAGGTGGAGCCAGCATTGTGGAGGGAAGGCACAGCCCTATTCAGGTCCCAGGTGCAACTCCTCCCACCCATCTACATGTAGATCTTGCTATTCAGCCCTGTGCTGACTCACCCTGTCTCCTGGAATCCCCCAGCCCCTGTCACTCACACTCCAGACAAGGAATACACAACCTAGCAGAGGCAGGCTTGGATGGTTAGACAAGAAAATACCTACTTTCTAAAAAGTGGTATTTTCAAACACAGAATGTTAAAACCAACTTCACTAAAAGATACATTTTATCATTCTGAGTTCAGGCATACTAAACTCGAATTTCTACCATGTTCCCTGGGTCAGTTAGGAGCATAGGATGCAATAATCAAAACTGCCCATTCTGGCCTATGGGGAACAGGAAGCCTTGCAATAGTGAAAAACGAAGTAGGCTGTATTTCACTATCAGGACATGCCACACACACCAGGGCATGTCCTACCTTTCACATACAATGCACCCTGCCCACAGGGGTACCTTGGGCCTACCTTAGGGGTGACTAACATGTAGAAAAGGGAAGGTTTAGACATTGGCAAGTGTGTGCACTTGCCAAGTCGACATGGCAGCCCCAGGCTGCACACAGGCTCTGCAATGGCAGGCCAGAGTTCCACTTTACGGATTGTTTGTGTGGGTGGCACAATCCAGTGCTGCAGCCCACCAACAGCATTTGATTTATAGGCCCTGGCACTCGCAGTGCACTTTACTAGGGACTGACACATAAATCAAATATCCAATCATGGAATCACCAATCCATAACACAATTTACACGGAGAGCATATGCACTTTAGCACTGATTAGCAGTGGTAAAGTGCCCAGAGTCCTAAAACCAACAAAAACAGGGTCATAAACAGGAGGCCAAAAAGCAAAAAAGTCTGGGGGTAAACCCGCTGAAAAAGCCAAGTCTAACACATACACAATGAATACTTAGGCTGAACGCTGTCAGATCATAACCCACTGACGGTCACCTTTTCCTGGGGGCAGCTGCTCCTCTTAATCCTACAGTGATGACTACAACCTGCAGCACTGAGTGATGATCCATTCAGTGGAAGCCGTTGATCAATACTTCGCTGATAATAAAAGATCTGCCACCAATGTAGAATGGGATGTATTTAAAGTGGTGATGAGATGGATGTGCATGAAAATGCAAGACAGAATGAAAAGAGTCCTGAGGGAGGAGTTGGTGGAACTTGAGTACAAGATAAAGACAGCTGAGAGAGACTGGGTGACAAACCAAACTACACTTGACATACTACCAGTGTCGCCTCACTGCCTTAAGCAGTGAAAAAAAAGGAAAAATAAAGTGATATTAACTCTTGTTATTATCATTTATTCGTTCCTGCTGCGGTGTGTCGGCAGGGCGGGCGGATCTGCTCTGCTCTCAGAGCAGGGGAAGGAGTGGTGGGCACTATGTAAGTGCGCATAAATGTTTGACCAGCCCTCTCAGCCAAACATTTATGTGCACTTTGCATGTTCTCCATGCAGGCTGCATTACAGCCTGCATGGAGAACATGCTCAGGCTCCAATTCCCTGGCTGAGCGCCGAACCACAGCACTCAGACCAATCACAACGTTGCATTGCAGCATTGTGATTGGCTATGGGGAGCCTGGGAGCCCGGGTGCTTCCTGCTTCCTGTTTCCACAGAAGAAGCCAGGAAGAGGACGAAGGAGAAGCGGCAGCGCCGGCCAGCAGGTAAGTGATTTTATTTGTTTAACCCTGCTCCCTCCCTGCCATGCTCCCCACCCCACTGCTGCTTCCCGGGAGCAGCCAACCCTGCGTATTACAAGCTCTCAAGACCAAGTATAGGGAGGTGCTTCACTGGTTATCTAGAACAGAGTATAAGGTATACATCAAACGCCAACATGACCAGGTAGATAAAACACTCAGCTTATTAGCTCGGTTGCTGAAAGCGGAGACCCACCTTACCCCCCCCCCCTCCCAGCAGCCCAGTAGCAGCTATTCATACCAGTATGGTTTATTGGTTGGCACTCAGCTGTAAATTAATGGAGCATTTGAAAATTATTACAGGATCCTATACAGGGATGATGGATGAGTGGACCCATCCACTGCCTCAGACTATCTAGGAGATATTGAAATCCCGTCACTTAATCTTATGCAGACACACGAACTGGATGCCACTCTGACCCTAGAGGAAATTAAACTAGCTATAAAACAGATTGCAAGGGGCAAGACTCTGGGCACAGACAGGTTTCCATTTGAGTTCTACTCCACCTACCAGACCCAGCTGACCCCCCGGCTAATGAAAGTCTACGAAAAAGAAAAGGCACAGGGTATATTTTCTGATTCTATGAGAGGCATTAATAGTGGTGCACCAGACACCGGGATGGGACCCGCTGGAGGTTGCATCATACCTTCCCTTATCATTATTAAACCTTGATAACAACATTTTGGAGAGGGTATTATCCACCAGTCTGACACCACTGGTACAGACATTAGTGCATTTAGATCAAAACGGGTTTATCCCGGGCAGTAACACATTCCTAAATCAATGCCGACTGTTCTTGGCCATGGACTGGGCATGTAAGATGGAAACACAATGCTGGGTGGATTCCTTAGACATCGAGAAGGCCTTTAACACCCTGGGGTGGGCATTCTTGCAATCCGCACTGGGTAGACTGGGCATAGGACCAGAGTTCCAACACTGGATAGCACTTTTGTACAAGTGTCCAGTGGCTAGGGTCTGAACTGTTGCAGTTATTTCAGACAGGATTTTCATAGAGTGGGGCACCAGGCAGGGTTGCCCCCTCTCTCCAGTACTGTTCGCATTATGCACGGAACCGTTAGCGTGCCCGCTGTGAGCACGGGGTGGCCACTGGAGCATTCATATAGATGGACAGCCCCAAATAGTGTCTCTATATGTGGATGACGTCTTGATATACTTGAGAGCGGACCCAGTTCTGCTACCAGAGGTCATTGGTTTGTTGGATGAGTTCGGCTGAGTATCTGGGTTACGGATTAACTGGACCAAGTTGTGTCTGTTCCCGCTGCTTCGTTCTCCCGAACAACACCAGGAGGTCTGGGAGGGGTGATAACAGTGGAAGTCGGACACCATTAAATTTTGGGGTGTACAAATATAGCACACTGAGAGAGACTGATGGTAACTTAGGGAGGGCACCGGCCTCGATCAGACAATCCATGCCTTTTTTGCTGCAGTTACCTCTATCACCAATGGGTAGGGTCTCAATAGCAAAAATGCCTGGTCCTTCCAAGCATCCTCTATTTCTTTGCTGCGCTACCAGTAATTCTAAAGAAAATATTCTTAGCAATTACTCACAGCGCTCATGTGGGGTAAGGGCAGAAATAGGGTGGCAATTAATGCACTGTATGCCCCACTGCAGGAGGGAAGTCTAGGGGCTCCCAATTATGAGCTTTATATGCAGCGGTACAACTCCAGTGGCCGATTTGCTGGCGGGGGAGCTACCAAATCCTGAACGCACTATGGTCCACATCGAGCTAGGTGATTGCCCGGTATTGGAGAGGTTCCTGAGCACCCCGCCCTTCAAAGGTATTCACTGTGTACTGCTGAAAGTCACTGCGTGGTGCTAGAGAAAGTATATTCATAGAGGAAAGAAGCTGATGCCCTATGCCCTAAATCTTTCAATCTGAACTCCGCCACAAAGTAGGTGTCTGATGGAGTCACACCACACAGATAGCTGGATGACCGCGGAAATTGTGGTCTGGGGGTATTTATTAGAGAATAAGAAGTTGCACTCATTTAAAGACTTGATGGGAACATATGCCCTAGTGCCTGGACAATTCCTCTTATGTTCTGCCCTCGGCGGGGTCATGGGTAAGATGTGGGGTTCAGAAAAAGATTAACCCAACATTTCAGGATAGCTAGATATGGTTTTGGACACAAAAAAAAGTCATCAGAGGACTGTATCAAGCCCTGTAGCAGAGTACCTTGGGGAGGTCCGCAGGGTCTCAAGGACTGATGGGAAGGCGTGTTGGTGGTCGAAATGCAGTTGAATTTGTGGGTTCACTGTTTGGGATGGATAAAGACCGTGTCTTGGAATGCTAGGTTCTGCTTCACCCAATTATGTTATGTACATCAAGCTTATCTCACCCCGGACACCAAAGGGAAAATGTACGCTAGTGCCCAGTCCACTTGTTCTCGATGTCGCATGGAGTAAGTGGACTTTGTGTACATGGTGTGAACCTCTCTGGTTATAATCACATTCTGGAGAGAGGTAATACAATGCATTTCGGAGGTGACTGCCTCTATTCTGCTGCAGGATCCACTTAGATGCTTGCTGTACATGCGCACAGTTACTAAACGAACGAAGCAGCTTGTCTGCTTCCAGAGCTTGGCTCTGGTGCTAGTGAAGCATCATATAGCTATGGTGTGGAAATCCAGCACGGCACCAGCAATGAAGCTATGGAGGAAGGATCTGGTGAGATGGGCGGAGGCATAGTTGGCCATGCGGGCAGACAGAAGAGCTAGGTATGGGAGATGCCTATATATAGATCAATGGGACATTTATCTTGAGAAATTGGAACAGAAATCAGACATACAACCACTGTGATTTAGGGGCCTGTGTGCAAGTACAGACCCAGGTCATGTGTGATCAAGGGGCCACACTGGGGTTATATCTGGGAAATGAAAGGCCAATAGACAGTGGGGGACCTGAAATTGGCCACAAGCCCTAGCAAATTGATATGTCCTGTAACACAATGGCGAGAGAACGAGGGAGGAGGGAGAAATTAATGTGATTCAATGTATTGAAATGGCGGCTGGGAGGTAGTGCTGCATGTGTTTACCTTGTTTTTATGGTTCATTACTGTATGCTACGACCTCATTGAGTTATACTCCAATTATGGCCTCACACAGCCATGTGTGTTGACCTAAGTGTACATTGATATACTGCACCTTTGTACTACCCTTGAGGGAACTCATTTAAAACACTTTGCTACTTGCCGCATCAGTGTCCTCAGAGCCGGGGTCCCTGCATTGTGTGGACCGGCGAGGGAAGCGGACTTCATTGCCCAGCAGCCTCAGAGCAGCGCACAGCCCACGGTCACCAGACGCGCCAGGAGGCGCTTAAAACAGCCTCGGAGTTCCCGCAGCGCAGGAACTCATTTAAAACACTTTGCTACTTGCCGCATCAGTGTCCTCAGAGCCGGGGTCCCTGCATTGTGTGGACCGGCGAGGGAAGCGGACTTCATTGCCCAGCAGCCTCAGAGCAGCGCACAGCGAACAGCCCACGGTCACCGGACGCGCCAGGAGGCGCTTAAAACAGCCTCGGAGTTCCCGCAGCGCGGGAACTCATTTAAAACACTTTGCTACTTGCCGCATCAGTGTCCTCAGAGCCGGGGTCCCTGCATTGTGTGGACCGGCGAGGGAAGCGGACTTCATTGCCCAGCAGCCTCAGAGCAGCGCACAGCCCACGGTCACCGGACGCGCCAGGAGGCGCTTAAAACAGCCTCGGAGTTCCCGCAGCGCGGGAACTCATTTAAAACACTTTGCTACTTGCCGCATCAGTGTCCTCAGAGCCGGGGTCCCTGCATTGTGTGGACCGGCGAGGGAAGCGGACTTCATTGCCCAGCAGCCTCAGAGCAGCGCACAGCGCACAGCCCACGGTCACCGGACGCGCCAGGAGGCGCTTAAAACAGCCTCGGAGTTCCCGCAGCGCGGAACTCATTTAAAACTACTTTGCTACTTGCCGCATCAGTGTCCTCAGAGCCGGGGTCCCTGCATTGTGTGGACCGGCGAGGGAAGCGGACTTCATTGCCCAGCAGCCTCAGAGCAGCGCACAGCGCACAGCCCACGGTCACCGGACGCGCCAGGAGGCGCTTAAAACAGCCTCGGAGTTCCCGCAGCGCGGGAACTCATTTAAAACACTTTGCTACTTGCCGCATCAGTGTCCTCAGAGCCGGGGTCCCTGCATTGTGTGGACCGGCGAGGAAGCGGACTTCATTGCCCAGCAGCCTCAGAGCAGCGCACAGCGCACAGCCCATGGTCACCGGACGCGCCAGGAGGCGCTTAAAACAGCCTCGGAGTTCCCGCAGCGCGGGAACTCATTTAAAACACTTTGCTACTTGCCGCATCAGTGTCCTCAGAGCCGGGGTCCCTGCATTGTGTGGACCGGCGAGGGAAGCGGACTTCATTGCCCAGCAGCCTTAGAGCAGCGCACAGCGCACAGCGCACAGCCCACGGTCACCGGATGCGCCAGGAGGCGCTTAAAACAGCCTCGGAGTTCCCGCAGCGCGGGACGCGCGCGAGCGAAGCCCGGGCCCGTCAGGGGCCGGAAAAGGCCGGGCTGGGCCACCTTTCTGACACCCATTATCAAGGGAATATTCCCCACATCCGAGTTTCAAGGTAACACGAAGCCAATTGTTATAAACTGCTTGTTAGTGTGTCATCTTGCGGTGTTATATTTGGACCGTTCTGAGTTTTTGGAACGATGTGTAAACGCAAAGGAGTAGCCGGGACATTAGACGCTTTTATTGTGAGGGCAGAGTCCCTGCTGACCCATGAAATCGAGTTGACAGAGCGACGGCTGTCCATGGACCCTGTAACACTACATTCCCGCGTATCATTAGGCGGTCCGAATATTGACAGTGTAACACACGAAACCCCCCATAAATCACTGCCAACGGAAGCATGCTCTGTTTCCCTAGACTCATCACTGCCATGCCCGGGAGCCCCCAATACGGACGTCCCGGATGTATCTGGCATTAACACTAGAGCACGGGCGGCATGTCCTCAAAGGAACGTTAAAGTAAAAACACAACCTGTAAAAAGAAAGAGGAATGTAGGGATGATTAAGCTTAAAAATTCTAAAGGTTGCCAACCCGTTAATAATGTAATAAACCTGGTGGTTACCCGCTCTGTTTCAGTGGGCACACAGACTGATGCTTTTTCTAACCCTGCCCATAATGATACTAACATAGATGTTGGGGGAGATGTTGTTGCCTCCTCTGCATTGAAACCTATTGAAAATGCCCTGGTTGACACTAGGAATGTAATCGACAAGAATTTTAATTTATTGTGCGGGAAATTTGAATGTTTGAACTCTGAATTGGCTAACTTAATGGGCAGGAATGTGAACTTAGTTCCAAATATTGGCGGGGGTGGATTATTTCCATCTTCTATGAGTAATATACTTGGGTTAGAGTCACATCCTAGTTCTGTCTCCCACAAAGATATCACTTCTGCTATCTTGCATACAAATTGCAGTAATATAAATGCATTCCCTGGGCTAAATTCCCATAGCGAACAAAGGGATAGACAGGATGTTCCTCTAAGAAATATAGATAATTCAAACCTAGCCTTAGGAAGAAGTTGTCTTACTCATCCACGCCCTAGCGCACCTGCAAGTGATATAAGTTTAAGCAGGGATATTCCCAATTGCCCTAGGAACGCCTGTTCGAGACCAAATACCGACGCGCTAAGTTTACCCCCTGCCTCCTGTCCCTATGTGTTAGTTTTGGCTGGGGTTCCCAACCTAGCTGGGGATCAAAGGGAGTCTTGGGCAGATTTGCGTAATAAGTCTGTAGATTGGCTTTGCAAACACAAGGGGTTTCATCCTTCCAACATGAACGATATCCTTATGGTCAGAAGAGTAGAGTGGGTTGGTCATTCTGCCAAGAATATAAATGGCGATTGCGTTGTCCTCAATTTTCGTAGACCCCACATGGTTCGTCGTTTACTGAGTATCTTTGAGCAATCCCCCACGCAAAATACCTGCATTAGTGCGCTCCCTTTGGGTTATTTTTACAAGCCACCCCCTAAACCCTCTAGGGATGCCCACGTTTTGCCTCTGATAACCAATAGGTTTGACGCACTCTCGAGTTTAGATGCACAGGATTGACAACCACCATTGATGGTTGTTCAGCAGCTTCAGCAGCGTCATTTGGAGAATTCCTCTGTAATCACAGTAACAACCGATATTGATAATGACGAGCGATCCCCAACTAGAGTTAACAGTGGAGCAGATTTGAACATTCTTAGTTGGAATGTAGCAGGGTTACAGTCTAAGCTTGACGATCAGGATTGGCTGCGCTTAGTTAAAGAACAAGACATAGTAATGTTTCAGGAGACTTGGGCTATACATGATCTACACATTGAGGGGTTTCACTGTATCAGTGTACCGGCATCTCGCCATAAATTGGGCCGACCATCAGGGGGCTTTTTTATTGGGCTTAATGTAGCAGCTGGAGGAAGTTTTAAGATACTCCCAACTAACAGTTGCAACTTTCAAATTGTACTTTACAAGAGAAGAGTTTCTTTTTATTTGGTAAATTTTTATAATAATGATTTCTTTTCTATCCCCAATAAGAATTTCATTGAGCTTTTTGATTTTATCTCTAATTTAGACTATCAGCAATGTTCGGGTAATATTATTGGGATTATTTTAGGAGGAGATTTTAATGCAAAACTTAACGATACGCACCTTGGTGCAGAGCCATATAATCTAAGTCCTCCCTTCCGTAGGGGCGTAGAGCTGGCAGTGTTTTTGAGTTCGCATAACCTGGTCAATGTCATGGATCAGATGGGTACATCACACGCGACTAACAATCACCATCCGACATTTAGAGGCAGGGGCTATTCGTCTACAATAGATTTTGTTTTTATTTCCCACTTGCTCGCGGATTATCTAATTACCGCAGAGGTTGTTGCTACTATCCATTGGGGATCACAACCCTATTAATATAGCTTTGAGATTGGCTTCACGACCCGCGTTCTCATTCGAATGCGGGGCCAGAGACTTAATGCCATCGACTGACAATTTAAGACTAATATGGAGGGGCATTGACAATGGGGATTTGTTTAAGTCACTAGCGAAGGATAACTTGCCCCTCATTAATTCCTGTTTGTCATTCCAAACCCCGCATCCAGAGGTAGTCTATGATTTCTCTAAACTTTGCCTGGCTATTAAAACCCTTGTGTCGAAGCCTGCATCTTTGAGAAAACAGGGCCTAGATGGTTTGATTCTGAATGTTCACTGGCCAATAGGAATTTGCGTAGGGTATTGTCAGTTGAACCTAGGTGTGCTTTAGATGTGAAATTGGCTAGGCAGAAGTATAATACAGCAGTTAATAATCGGAAGGGAGTACTCTTAAGGGACCGCTGGGAAACCCTATCGCAGGCTGCAACTGATAAAAAGGGTAAATCGTTTTGGTCTGCTGTAAGGGATCTTCGATCTATGGGACAGTTATTAACTCCCATCAACTGCACTATTTCTAGTCAATCCTGGGAAACCCACTTCTCTAAAATCTATGCTACCCCCCTATCGAAGACTGACCAGTATGAGCATGGTTCATTTACCAGTATTCAGATAACACTTTCCGAAGTAGAAGAAGCTATTCACCAGAGTATTGGGAACAAGGCCCCTGGCCCTGACGGGCTACCAATAGATTTTATTAAATGGAAACCGGACTTTTGGGCCCTGCTTCTTTTGAAAGTCTTCAACAATCTAATGTATGCTCCGTTACCTGACACCTGGGCAAAGAGTATTATTGTCCCAATATTTAAAAAGGGGGATCGGTCACAGCCCATTAACTATAGGCCCATTTCATTGATCGATAATACCCTTAAAATATTGGGCAGAGTTTTATACAATAAGATCCTGAAATGGTCGGAGGAATGTAGTATTTTAGAGCCCTGCCGGCTTTCGCAGCAAGGTTGGCACTAACGAACAATGTCTCAACCTCAGCCTTGTAATTGGGAAATACACCATTGCACGGAACTCTCCAGTCTATTTGGCCTTCATGGATTTGTCCTCAGCTTTTGACTTTGTTAATAGGTCAAAGCTGTGGGCTATCCTGTTAGCCTATGGTCTGGATGAGCCTTTGGTCCATTTTTGGGCACATCTCCACAAAGATCTCCAGGCACAAGTGAGGATCGGCAGAGGTGGAGAGGTTTCAGGACCCATTAAGGTTGGAAGGGGGGTCAGGCAGGGATGTGTCTTGGCCCCCCTTCTTTTTATTATTTATATTAATGGATTGAATAAATCATTAGTATCCATGACCCACGACGTCCCTATGATCAATGGGAAACCCCTTCCTGTGCTATTATACGCAGACGATGCGGTTCTTATATGCCGCACCCCAAACTCTCTGCGCATTCTAGTACAGTCTTTTGTCAAATACATGGATAGCTTGGACCTAAGAGTTAATTTTAATAAATCATTTTTAATGTCATGCGGCCCCCGGAAACGCCAGCTCAGCTCCATTATTGTTGGCAGTCAAAAATTGATAAGCACCTGTAAATTCCCCTACCTTGGGGTGGTTTTTGCTGCGAACAGCTCCTGGACTGAGCACCTCACCCATTCCAGGAGCAAGTTCTCAAAGACCATCAATTCAATTTTTTGTTTTCCCTGTCCAAAGAATACAGGCGCTATTTTAGCTATTTTAAAAAATTTTAAACTACAATGTGTTCCAGTAGCCACTTATGGAGCCGAGATTTGGGGTACTGCAAATAGTTCCTGCATCCAGCAGGAAGAAAACAGATTCTGTAGGAAACTGTTGGGCATCCCAATCTCCACACCACAATATATCTGTCACAAAGAATTAAACTTAAATTATGTAACCGATTTTATACGTGCTCGACCAGCCCTTTTCTGGTTATCGGTCTGGAAGAATGAGGCAGCGACTCTAACTAGAGACATTATTACTGACTGTTTGAAGTGTGAGAAGGGGATGGATATTCCTTGGCTATCTGGAGTATATCAGAGTTTATGCAGCATTAATCAAGGCTGCATTTTCTCAAATCTTAGGAAAGCCAAAACTCTGCACAAAAAGAACTCAGAAGCGCACTTTATTTGTTATACAGCTCAGAAAGAAGCGCGCTGGAATTGAAGAAACCCTCTGTTTCTAGTTATATGTCTCTTGAGCGGCACTGCTACCCTTTACCAAATTATCTTATTTTACCTATGAGTTACTGGGAAAGGTGCCTCCTATTTCGCTTGAGAGCAGGGACAGTTAAATTTGCACTGTGTTTCCGTCTTGGTTACCATTCGAAACTTGATTTAGTACCCTGCCCATGTGACGGGGTTAGTGGACAATCAACCCTACATTTTTTGCTCTTCTGTAAATATTACATGATATACAGTAAGGGGCTTCTTTACCCTTATTTTAGTAGGAGCAGGCCTATTAGCTTGGATTCTGCCTATTTAAGTATGCTTGCCTTGACCGACGAAGAGCTTGTTTTTCGTTTAAGCACATTTTTGAGAATTGCTACTCGGGCACGTAAGACAATGCTCAACCCTTGAGTTTTTAAGTCATGAATGGATAAGCTTGTAATTGTTGATAATGAATTTTCCATTTTATTTACAACCCAAAATCTGTGACATTGTGTTTTATAACTGTAAATTTCTATTAACATTTATTGTTACTCTTCTTTTGACTTTTATACTTCTTTTATCATACTGCACTTTTATGGATACAATGTCTATCCGAATAAAGTTTATGAACTGAACTGAACTGAACTACCCTTGAGAAATGTACCCATGGTTATAAAGATATGTATGCATGTTAGTTACACTGTGATAAACCAATAAAGATACAAAAAAAATATGTGCACAAAAAAAGCAAACTGCAGGTACATAGGACAGAACTTGAGTCGTAGGTGTGGCAGGCGAGATGGCTGCTCAAAGCTAAATCCCTGAGCTCTGTAGTCCTGTTACAGTATTCTGCAGAAATCATGTCAAAGTGGTACAATCTAGATCCTAGAATTAGCTCTCCTACGAGAGAAGAGACTTAAGACTGAATCTCCGGCTTCTTGGCTCCCGTAATACAAAGAAAGGGCTGAAGCAATGTCAAATTTGGTGGCTCCTGTTCCCCGGCATAGGTATTGCAAAATGGAACCAACACTGTACTGACCAGAGGACAGGGTCGTGGAAATGGTTTGAGGCGTCCTCTGTGTGAATGTGACTCGTCCTAGGCAGCCAAAGTGCAGGCTGCTGTTGGAAGAAGTACCACAGGAAAGACGTGAAGCATTAGGCTTGGATCTGATGCAGCACAAGACTCGGGTCGGAGTGAAGAAGGGGAAGCCATGGCGTGGTGCCAGTCTGTGCATAGGGAGCTGCGAGTTAGAGGAGAGTGGGCATTCTGCTGAAGGAAGTAGAAGCAGCATTTTGCTGTGGGAGGCCTCGGGCTGTCTCTCCGATGTGAGAATGCTCCCACAGACTCCTGAGCACAGGCATGAGCCCACCTCTCTGTGCCTGCCATTGCTGAGTCGCAACACTGAATTATGGCATTCTTTCCTCGGAGACCACTTGCAACAGTGGCACAGGGTGCAAAGAGCGGGCTAAAATGTGCCCTTGATCTGGCGAGGGGATATGGTGTCTGAAACAAACCGACAAGCAAATAGTTGGGCCTCTAAACAAAAACATTGGAGGGTGAGAGAAATCTATATGTTAGAAACCATCCTGGAAGTACAACATTATCTACCTTGGAGAATCCCACATAAGTGAGCGCTGCCCTGAAATGAATTTTCCAGATTAAACTCAGGTGGTGCAGCACCAACGAAAGACATTTGTAGCAGTGAAATGCAAACAGAGAAATAATGGCCTTAAATGTATGTTTCTTTTTTTTCTGCCAAACTTCGAGGAATAGCTTATAGGAGATCACAGTTCTTGTCATCGGAAAGTACTTGTTATTGGCTGGACAGCTGAGAAAAGCTCTATCGCCAATATGGAAAGACAAGATCAACAGGATCAGATGGACTGATTAAGAACTTAAGGCTACTCTAGAGAAAAGCACGAAAGACCCTAATATGCACTTGGTCACTCAAGTGGTTGTGATGGTACTTTTGGAGCGCATCCTTGATCCTGTTCGATTGATTCCCCTCAACAAAGTTTGAAGGCATGTTTGGTGGGGATACAGCTCATTTCTGTGTCCGAAGAAGACAACTGATGCCAGATTGCAGATTCCACCTCCCTATTGTTCACATTGTGCAACGACACATGTGGCATGCTTGCACAGGGGCTCTATTTGATTGGTGCGATGCAATGCAATGTCTAAACCGTGCATCTGTTTTCATTATTTTTTTCACGTTATTGTACTTGGCTTGCATTGGGTGGGATTGCGGGCTGAGAAGAGGTGTACTGGTATTCTGCTTTAACAGTAGAAGACCCAACGTAAAATTGATCTGGAAGTGTGGAATGATTGTCAGTTTTTGAATTGGGCAGTCCATTTCCTGGAAGGGGACATTTCTTGTTAATACCTTTTTATGGGTGAAATGTTGTAGACAGTAGGGGTATTTTATTTATTTTTACAGGGTCAAGGGTCTAAATGGGTAAAGCCTAGTTGAATGTTTGAAATATTATTCGTCTGAGTTGAATGGATGGCAAGGCACAAGTAGGGAAACGAGTGCTAAATCTGGCATCACATGACAGGTAGAGTAAAAATAATAATGTGAAATGTTCTTGGACTGAACAATTACATGTAGGGATGTAGAGAGCTATCGTATTGTGAAAGAAGGGAAATGAGTCTTATTTGCATAAAACCCATTTAAACACCCTGGTGTAACTACTAAATTAGCTAATAAATTGAGAGGTATTTTGTGCTCCTCTTCTGATGCAACATACTCTAAAAGCGCGGCATATGGATACATCCAAGTATTCCCATATAGTATTATGATTACCTAGCAAAGTCTTGAGAGGTACTATTTGCTACAGAACGGCACTCCAAATACAAATGCCTTTTGATACTGCATGCCACTCTAGATTGACAGGCATTGTGCTTGCTCTGCAATTGTAGCAACTATGGGGCATATTAGCAAGACCCACTTTAAAATTATCGTCGCTTTAGCGGCAGTTTCCTGCCGCTAAAACGGCGATAATGGGCTTGCTAATATGCGTTATGGAATTCCAATAGAAGCCCAGGTTAGATGTGCAGGACATCTAACCTGGGCTTCTATTGGAATTCTATAACGCATATTAGCAAGCCCATTATCGCCGTTTTAGCGGCAGTTTCCTGCCGCTAAAACGGCGATAATTTTAACGTGGGTCTTGCTAATATGCCCCTATGTCTTTCTATCCAAGGTTCCTAGAAAGAGTTTCATAATGCCTTGAGACTTTCGTGATGTGGGTGCAAGTCATCAACTGTATATTTTGAAATGCTCTAGATCAATCCCATCCCAGTCTTTTTCCAGCAGTCTCACTACCAGATTTTATGGAGAATCTTGAGTTGGTTGATATTTGGCAGGGATAGCATCTCTGAGAATTAACTTACTCATTTTATTATTCCCAGCATGGCACATATAGATGAATATGTTTCATTCCTACTAGCTTCTCTCTGTATGATAGATACAATGAAATGTGTTATCAGGATAGAACATTCTCTAACCATCCCCCCCATGGTTTCGCCAAAACATCGCTGAGACACTGACCCTATAACCTGAAATGGAGCTCAAGATGGTAGCGCTTTTAGACATTCAAAAGGGATGTGGGCAAGTTACCCCGGGAATGTTTTGAAACAAATGGGGACACAGCTTCATTTAGAGCAGTGCCGACGAAATTGGTGGTGAGAGGTGCAAGCACTGGAAAATTATTGGGGGGGGTCAACTAATAGTTGCTCCTTGATATTGGGAGGCTAGAGAAAGATATTGCTTAGCCGGAGTGATGGGCTATGCAAGGACTGTGGGGAACAGGCAAACTCATGGATAAAAAGCATCTATGTACTGCGCTGTATGATAAATCAGATATGTTTTTCAAGTCATCCTACAGGCAGCAACTCTTTAGAGACTAGATCATGGCGAATGTTTGCATGGCTTTTGAATAGAGTCACCTAAAATACTCCAGATAATTGATGAGACAGGGATGGCACAGTCTTCCAATTTGGCAATACATTATACTTTCCACTTATACTTCCATACTATTCACTCTAGGCCTGTAACACCAGATTTGAAATTGATTCAGGGCTATTTGGTTGGGTCTCACTGTCGCACATACTACCGGAACGGAGGGAAGATCTCAACAATTCTCTGACACTTGAGGAACTATCTGCCCCACTTAAAAAACGCCCACACGTAAAACTTAAGGCACTGATTGGCTCCCAGTTGAATTAAAAAAATGCAATGCTGTGTGTCTTAAGGACAGGCTGTTAGAATTATATGAGGAGCCCCTTGCTTGGGGAAAACTCCCTGACTCAATGCCAGAAGCACTTATAGTTGTAACGCTAAAACCTGAGAAATAGACTCAACTTATTTTAATTCATGTTTTCCATCATCATTTTCTAAGTGTATGTATGAAAATACTTGACGGGCAATAACTGCAAGAGTGTTGCAAGAAGTAGCCGAGCGAATACATCCTGATCAATCGTCAAAATACTATACTAAATTTACCTAGACTAGCTCAGGCCAACTATTTTGTAGACATGGATGAAGAAGACCATGCTGTTGTGATAATAAAAAGCATTCAATACAGTGATGTAGGAGTTCCGATTTCAGGTCACATCTTATGGGTCTAATTAAACTAGTATATACTAATAAGTGGGAGGGGTTGAAGGTGGACCGTGTGATTTCTGAAAGATGGGTGCTGGAGCCAAAGGCTTTAGTGCTTAGGAATGGATGGGCGGATCAAAATATGTAATATGATACACGCTTGTCACTTTACACCGATTATGCCCAAATTTAGCTAAAGGATTAGCAGAATTCAGTAGTAATCTGGACCTACTAGACAAATGTGGAGATCTGTCAAGTTTACCTATTAACTGGTTGAAGTTCCGGTCATTTTATTTAGGGGCTATGAGACATGGAATGATGGATTAACTCCTGGAGCTTGGGCTACAGTGGAGTTTAGAACTGAAATACCTAGGTATGGAAGTCCACCAGGGCTCCCATTGGTGTGATCCGTTCCTGTCGCGGGCACTAGTCCTGCCACACGAGTGGCACAGCGTTTTTATCGGCACAAGTGGGGTAACACTGGGTGACAGAAATTGTATGGATTCCTGTAGAATCTGGAAGTTTCCATCACATAAATATTAGGAAAATTTGTGATTTCAGGAAAAGTTTGAGGTTTCCAGGGCTTTGTGGCTAAGAAACCCTCATGGGATCCACACAATGCACACCACCCTGGAATCCCCTTGTTGTTTAGTTTTCAAAAATGTCTGTGGTACATAGGTTTGCATGGGTGGCACCACACCACAGCCCCAAATACTGCAGCTACACCAATTGGTTATCTCTCAATGTAGTGCTTTAGGGTCTGTTCATTTTGTGGTCTCGTGGCCCACCCTCAGAAGTGGGGTACTGTTCTTATCACGGGACAAGTGTGAACTCAGAGTGATTGGAAATAAGTGCCTCCCTGCAGAGTCCCGAACTTTCCATCACAGAAACGGGAGGAAAATGTGTATTTTTTTTTTTACCAAAGTTTGATCTTTGCAAGGGCTTCTGGGTAAAATTACATAGTGAAAGCCACATAAGTCACACACCCATATTTTCCCCTGGTAGTGTAGTTTTAAAAAATGTGCATATTTGCTAGGCTTCCCTCGGTGCTGGCTGAGCTAGGGCCCAAAATTCACAGCTTCCCACTTTGCAAAAAAAGGGTTAGTTTTGAGTGGAAAAATGTGATTTATCCATGTTGAGTTTTGGGCATTTCCTGTCACAGGCAATAGGCCTACGCACACAACTGAGGTACCATTTTTGCTGAGAGACTTGGGCAATTGCTGGGTGGAAGGAAGTTTGTGGCTCCCCGCAGATTCCAGAACTTTCCATCACAAAAATGTGAGGAAAATGTGTTTTGTTTTGTCAAAGTATGAGGTTTGCAAGGGATTCTGGGTAAAAAAAACACAGTGAGAGTCATGCAAGTCACCCCACACTGAATTTGCCCAGGTGTCTAGATTTAAAAAAATGTGCAAGTTTGCTGAGTTTCACTAGGTGCAGGCTAAGCTAGGGCCCTAAATTCACAGCTATACGCTTTGCAAAAAAAGAGTCCGTTTTCTGTGGAAAAATGTGGTTGTCCATGTTGCATTCTGGGTCCTTTCCTTCTGCAGGCACTATGTCTACCCACAGAAGTGAGGTACCATTTGTTTTGGGAGACTTGGGGGAATGCTAGGTGGAAGAGAGTTTGTGGCTCCCCAGAGATTCCAGAACTTCCCATTACAGAATTGTGAGGAAAATGCGTTTGTTTGGTCAAAGTTTGAGGTTTGCAAGGTATTCTGAGTAAACAAGGCAGGTGAAAGCCATGCAAGTCACCACACCCTGGATTCCCCTAGGTGTCTAGTGTTAAAAAAATTTACAGGTTTGCCAGGTTTCCCTATGTTCCAGCTGATCTAGGGCCCTAAATCCAAAGCTACCCACATTGGAAAAAAAGGGTCAGTTTTCAGTGCAAAAATGTGATGTGTCCATGTTGTGTTTTGGCCCGTTTCCTGTTGCGGGCACTAGGCCTAAAGACAAAAGTGGGCTATAATTTTATTGGAAGACAAGTGGGAGCATAGAATAGGAGAACATTTGTTATTACCAATTGGATTTTGCTGCAATTGTGCCTTCCAAATGTAAGCCAGTGTGTAAGAAAGAAGACATTATGAAAAATACCCTCTAAATCATACGCTAGTACGGGTTCCCACAAATTCAGAGATGTACAAATAACCACTGATTCTAAACTCCATATCTTGTACCCATTTAATAAATACATAGGTTTCCTTGATACCCATTTTCCCTCTACATATCTCACCCTGTGAATTGGTTTATTCTTGGTGCACAAAGAAAGAACATTGTACGGTGAAGCTCAGTTGTTGGCTCTGGCTACCTTTGGTTCTTGGAGAACCTATAAGCCCTATTTATCCCTGCAACCAGAAGGGTCTAGCGGACATAATGGTATAATACTTTTGTGAATAAGCTATTGTGACAAAAAGTTACAGATGAAAATATTGTCACAAATGGCTGTTTTTTCCTTCTCATTTTCAATATTTCTTTATTTTAACAGTTAAGTTCTTTGGGAAAACCTTGAGGGATCTACAC
This sequence comes from Calotriton arnoldi, assembly GCA_963921515.1. Classification (NCBI taxonomy): domain Eukaryota; kingdom Metazoa; phylum Chordata; class Amphibia; order Caudata; family Salamandridae; genus Calotriton; species Calotriton arnoldi. The sequence goes on from CAWUFW010001160.1 coordinate 910,282, forward strand.
ATATAACCCCTTGCTGAATTCAGAATTTTGTTTCCCTTTCAGAAATCTATACCTTTCCTTGATCATCTATGGGTTTCACACTGATTTCTACCACAAGCTGGAAGTAAGTCCAGAGCACAAAACAAGCATTTGCAATGCACTAGGTCTCGCATTTGCGAGAGTTTAAGCTATTGGCATTGTAAATGACAATGCCTTTTATTTAAGTTTTAAAAACCAACACATAAATAAAAGGCATTGTCATTTACAATGTCACTAGATCAAACTGTCACAAATGCGAGACCTAGTGCATTGCAAATGCTTGTTTCTCTTGTAAATGTGGCAACCCTTGCAGTGGGTTGTACGGAAGCATTTAAGGCAGAAGATGTACGGCTGGCAGGGAGGTGCACTAGAGCGGGTAGGAGGTAGGGCTTTGACAGATAGGCGCTGAGGGGGCTAGGGCGGGAGCATTAGGGATATGAATGGTTGAGCAGCGTTAGAAGGGATGAGAGGGGCAGGAGTGAGTTTTGTGACGGACAGAGTGGGGCTGGGACCATGGGCTGAGGCCACTGGGGTCCGGGGCTCCTCTTGCGGCCCTCAATGTAGTTTTTGGTGGATGCCCATTGCAATTGTGGTGTGATTGCCACATTTGTAAATGGACTTTATAAACCTAAAATGTCAGCAATCGTGACTTGTGATTTTGTGAACGCGATTGCCCTTTTAGGTTTATAACGTAGTTGGTTTGTACATCTCAGTCGTCACAAACGCTCTCTGGAACTGGTTGTGTGAGTTTGTCGCCTCACAGTAGAGAATCCCATGGGCCAAATTTGTGTACTGGTGCAAAATTGGTTTTGTAATTTGCACGGGGAAAATCGGTTTTATTCACTTCCTACTGCAAGCCGCAAACCGGGTACAACGTGTCGTTTTTGCACGTGTGCACCAGTGCACAGTTAGTGAGTGCACTCTGGCCGCACACGTAGACCCTTCCGTTAATAAGCGGCTCGCATTAGGGGCCGGGGCTTGGATTACAATGGAGGAATTGTAAAGGAGAAATACTGAAATACTTCAGCTTTACCCAGGAGTCCCTGGGCTGCCTGTGATCGTAATATAAAACACATGCTCCCCCTAGCCCACTTCTCCCTTACCCTTACCCTCCCCACACACACTGGAGTGGCAGGCACTGGTGAGCTCTGAGTACCTGCACTTCTCGTTTTAAGGGATAACTCGGAAGGGTGCGTGCACTGACAGGCAAGATAGTTGGTTGAGCAACTGCTACTGTGAGAGTTCACACCTCTGTAATTCTCCCGCCTCCATAAAATAACTGCAATGTATGTAGCTCGAGTGTGAGTTAACGCTCACTGCTGACATTAGCGGTGATCTGAACATCGCGAGTTTGAATTCTGGGGAGTCAGAAGAGCCCCTAATGTCTTCTGTGTTCGATAGATACATAGGGTGCAGTCGGTATTAGTAATATATATTATTATCGTCAGTGCTTAGAAACGGCGGGCATGCAGTTACTCGGTACGATACAATGCAACAAGTTATCGTGTAAAGGAAGGCTGGGCCCCCTCCTCTGTGTGCCGACCTCCCTGGCCCAACGGTTGGACCCACCGAACTTTCAGTCCGCTTTGGTTGTGAGAAAGAGGAGCGGTTCAGTGACTGAGATGTAGGACTGTGGCTCCAGGAGACTGGGATTCCAATCCGTGTTTGGCTACTTGGCCAGCTGGTGTGACCCTGGGCATGTAACTTTATCCCCGACCTCCTCAATTCCCTTCTATTCTTAAAAACTGCGAGTGCACAGAGGTTATTGAGTGGGTACAATTCGTAGGGACCTATATTCCGTTGTGGGGACACGTGCCATTAGGATGGTAAACATTTGTGCCTTTTGTAGCCACACTCCCTTTGTCAGCCAAGAGTAGCGCGCTGAGTAAACTCTCACAGCTACCCATCTACTTAGAAGGACGAACCTTTCTCTCCCGCCCTCCCTCCTTCCTGTCTCTCTCTCTCTCCCCAGCCTAGGTGTGACTGTGACTCAGCCTCTCTAACTTATGTCACTGCCTCAAGTTCCTTTGAATAAAACCCTTGCCTGCCATGTGCGCTCGCAGCTCTAGCGCCCGGATTCCTTTCCTGTGTCCCGGATTGCGTCTTGGGGTGAAAAGGGGGGACGCAGACCACAACCGCAATGGCCCGCCTCGTGCTGACCCTCACTTTCGGATTATGCCTGCTGGCGTTCTGCGAGGCTCACACAAGTAAGTTGTGGGACTTTTGGCAGGATCCTTGCGCGCGGAGTTTGCAGATTCCGTGGGCTGTACGATTCGGCCACGTTTCGTGGCGTGGTTTGCACGCGTGTCTGTCTGTGCTTTAATCACAAATGTTGCAAATGTGGAATACGCTGTCAGAAATGGCATAGAAAACGTAGGTCACGCGTTTTTATGTTAAGCGCATTTTAACTATCCAAAATTATTCAAGCTTGGCAACTATGCCAGTGTGTATACACACGAGCAACCCCCCCCGTAAAAAATACAGGAGGATAGAGAATGTCACGGGGGGAGGAGGCGGGGTGGGTCTGCCATCAGATGTGCTTTAACAAGATGCTATGGCGCGGGACCTGCACAGAAATGTTGAAGAGCGTGGTGTTTTTAGGCACAATTGGGGGACACGTGGCAGTAACAACAACAAGCATTTGCAATCCAATAGGACTCGCATTTACGCAAGACCTATTGCATTGCAAACGCGGGCGGGCGAGAAGGCACGAACAACAGGGGAAGGCACGGGAAGAAAATAGTGCTCTCAATCTATATAAAACATACTGTGCAACACTCGAAGTAAAGGGGCCAGTAGCCATGGAAGGGTACAAATGACGACATGGCCGTCAGAATGAGGGACTAACAAGCCTAAAACCAATCAGAAGGCAGCATTTAGGAACGACAAAGACAAACGCTAATGAAAAAGATGGGCGGAGAGGGGGCGGAGCTTCCACTCCATACTGAATACTGCATGCCTCGCAAAGCGCGCAGCGCATGCGCGCTGCCGCTATAGGCTCGACCTAAAAAGGAAAAATGTACTACTAGTTTGAAAAATGCCAACACTGTGGTTAAAAAAATAAGTTTTTTTTCCAGCTCTGTATGTTTCTGAAAGCTGGGAAGATGGTGACTTTAGCATGGTAAACCATTCGCTGATGCCATTTTTAGGGGAAAAAAGCAGACAGTTTTTCCCAGAGCACTTTTTTCGTATTTTTCCTACAAAACTCAAAATTTTGCTAAATTTGCCTATTTTCTTGGTCTCCTCCAGGGGAATACACAAACCATGGGTACTTTAAAATTCCCAGGATACAAATTTGGCGTGCATACCCTATGCGGAAAAAAAGGTTATGGAGCCATAAGTGCAAACTACCCCAAATAGCCCAGAAAGAGCTCAGCACTGTGGGTTTAAACAGCATGGACACGGTGGTGGTAGTATACAGTGTTTTTAGGTCGAGCATTCGAGACCTCTTGTATATACTTTAGTATATACTTATAAGTGTATGTACTTTGTGGGCTCTGGAGATCAGGCCTAGGACTTGTCTGCTTCCGCTTAGGGACTTTTTTTTCTGTTCAACTGCCTTTATTTAACTGTTTTGATAGAAAACAACCAGTAAAGGTCAGTAAAATACCAGAATTGCTTTCTGCTTGTTCAACTGCTTCTATTTAACTGTTTTGATAGAAAACGACCAGTAGAGGTCAGGAAAATACCAGAATTGCTTTCTGCTGAGGGACTTTCTTTTTTTAATTTTTCTGGCAACTGCATCTATTTAACTTTCTTGATAGAAAACGACCAGCAGAGGTCAGTAAAATACCAGAATCACTTTAGCATTCTCTAGATTCCAGTCCATAGAAATTGTCTTCCACGAGCACCCGTAGACAATAATATTTTTTTCAAATCTTGTATTTTCAGTGATATGACCACGGAAGGCCCTGATTTTATATTAAAAACAGAGCTTTGGACTATACCATTTCCTGCTGAAAGGCAATATTTCTCTCCATGTGTTACAATACCTGGTGTGTCACGCAGTTTGGTGCTTACTTTCCCTTCATGTTAAAGAACAGTAGATGTTTCAGCACCCAGGCCAATGTGCTGCATAGCTAAATACATATAAGGTTCCAGAGGTGAGACCGATTGCATTGCAAATACTTGTTCATTTCTAGTGATCAGTAGAATTAAAAGGCCTTTTTACTTGTTTCATGGAAGTGGTGCCTGCTGGCCTCCTCTGGTAAAGTTCCGCTGCTGTGTGCTTAACTCACACTTGGCCAGCATTGGATTCTATGCAGTGCTTGGATGTATGTGTCCCTGGGGGAAGATATAGTGCACCAGGAAATATCACTCATGGGTTACATGTGAGTGCTGGGATACTTGTGTCTGTGACAAGGTACTGTTGTATTCCGCTTTAGGTGTCTGTATATAGGTTTTCCTGAAACATGTCCTTATATAGGCAAAATTCGCATTGCCCTTATATAGGCATAAGATCCCAGTCCTTATTTAGGCATTAGCCATGCTATCCAAATACAGGCATGGTCACTTACATCCGTCCACCCTAACGTCACAACGAGTTCTTAGAAACCAGACCCTTAAGCTCTTGGGAGTTCCCCTAGCACAGGATTATTGATTTCTCCAAGAACTCATTTATTATGCATGAACTGCTATACCTTAAGGGTTCATTCCTGACGTCTTCCTCTTCCTGACTTTACGTCAATGCTAACATTCCAAGGCACCTACCGGGTATAAATATACCTTCCCTTGCCCAAGCAAGTAGGAGGAGACCTCGACTTTAGAGGAGCCCATGTCCCGGCCTGACGCACTGACAAGAGACGCTGTCATCCCTGCTCGCAGAGAATCCAGCTCTCAGTGTTCTGACTCCCTTCGCGGTGTGTTAGCGTTCGTGACCCGGAAGGAGATTCCCACCTCTCACATTCACAAGGTATGGAGCTGACTAGAACCTAGAGGGACTCTTGGCATACTAGACTTGGCGTACTAGACTATAGCATACCATACTATAGAATACATCACTTACTTCTTACCTTGCACTACACTTAGGTTAGGTACACTGGTGTAGAACTAGTTAGAGAAGCATCTTATGAGTACTCGCATTTTTAGCTTATGTTATTTATGTATATGAATATATGTGTCATAGCTAAAAGATAATGCTAGAGCAGTATTATTTCTTTCTACTGCTTACGCTGTACATTATATATCTCGCATACTGTCTTGTGATCATAACAGCTCATATCTCTTACACGAGAAACAAGACTGTTCAATAAATCCTTTTATTGAAACGCCCGTCTACTCTTTCTGTGTAACTCTAAAGAAACTAAGCATGCACGATTAGCTGAGTGAAACTGTTATCTGTTGTTTCCACGATTCTGAGAGTGTTCCGATTCTAAAGGGAAACAAAGTTGTCATGTTTATGCGGTTGCCAGAAACTACTCCCTTCTTGTTTACAAGGAGTTTCTAGTGGCCTCTGAGTTAGCTGCCACAAAGTAATTAAGTTTAATATACTCGATAGGGACATACTGACCTCAGTCCTATGTCAAACCTATAGGGTATATTATTCCAATGCGCAGAGCCTATTAGGGAAATAGGAACTACACTACATGGCGCCCAACGGTTTGGTAAGGCACTAATTTAACGCTAGATACTGAGTAACTCAGTCGTGCTTTTCTCTCAGAGACCCCTACTCACATACTCCATAAGACATCTGGAGTGGGTAGGGTTAAATATCCGCCAAAGCTAAATAGGACAAAAAATCTTATATATATTAGCTGTTTGGTTTGTTCGACATTGAAGGATACAGTGTTCCAAAATATTGTGCACCTTATCTTTTGTTTCCTTGAAACTTGTTCTACATTTTTCAAAAAACAAATGTCCATACACGGGGATAATGGCACCGAGGACGGTGTAGCTGCGGCTGACCCAGTCGTAACAGCTTTTAATTTTACAGGTTTAAATGAAACCGAGGAGGGTGTTATAAACATCCATCCAAACTTAAGGAGAGCCATTACTCTAAAACTTATAAAACACGGCCTACCACCAAGAGGTAGGTAGAGCAGTTTTCGTGATAGAGGCACACGAATCCTTTCAGACAGAGGTATTCTATTCATGGCTAGTATTCCCAGAATCAAATCCAATAACAAAACTATTTCACTTCTTTAAAGAAGATGAACCACCAGAGTAATATATTCCTTTCGAGGATATTGAAATTCCACACACATACCAGGAGCATAATCTCTGGTTTAAAGGCGCCCTAAAACATCACAAAAACATTACCAGGCTTGGTCCACTAGGTAGACCAGGAGCAACATGGCCGATTCTAGCCGGCTACACACCTCATACTGACATCGATGTAATGTCAGACGAGGAATTACTTACTCAACTACAAGAGTTAATAACAATTTACAGACAATTAGTCCAATATGTCATGCGGACTTTCACAGTCCAACCACCAATGACAATTCCAAATCAAACCCCCCAACAGGGGAATACAGAAAAAAAAACTCCACAGACTTTACATGCAGTCATGGGTAAAATGCCCACAAAACGTGAGCAAATTCCATTCTGGATAGCTCAAAAAATTACTCAAATCGAAGCAGTATTTCCAAATACTAGCCCTTATGAGAAACACAGAATCCTAACAATCTGTTTACCAATGGGGATCACACCACAACTGGAAGATTGCACCACTTGGGGCGCAGTCTTTGCTGCCATCTATACTAAAACACATGGTGTTCCGTCAATTGCAGTAATACCAGATGTCCTGAAACAAATTCAAAACGAATACGGGGCAGAACCTGCTCTGATTTTAGGTATGAAATTACTGAAAAACTTCGACCAGGTCTCAACAATAATATTATCTAATATTAAAGGGGAGGCAGCATCAGTGGCGATCCGCCAACGCTTTAGGGAATTTGATGTTACAGAACATCAACATGAACTACCCAGAATAATAGAACAATCTTATGCAGAATTAGGCAGAGATAGTTTGGGTGGAAAACCTTTGAAGCCAAAACTATCTGAAAGTCCCGAGAAGGACTCTATTAAACAAAATCCTACATCTTCTAAAAAGAAGTGGGAAACTAATAAACAAAATTCAAACGAGACACGTTCTCAATCCCGAGGTAGGTCTCCTCAAAAGGAGCCCTCTGAAAGGAGGTATAATCTCAGGAATAGGGATAATTTAAGAACACCTGACAGGTATCAAGATACTGATACACGTTCCTCTCGTACCTTTCAGATATCGTCACAGACATCAGAAAGAAGAGGACGGTCAGATCACAGAGAAGAACGCGTGAAATCCAAAGACAATAAACACGTTCAGAAAAATAAATCAAAACCTCAATTCACAAAAAGAAGGTAGCAGGTCTGAAGATCAGACATGCCGAGAATACTGAAAACTCAGCTCAAGAACGGAGAATGGGCTCAGACAATGCTGGACAGTGCAGCAGAAGTAACAATAGCTTGCCAGAACCTGAAGGAACTTCTGGAGATAGTGGACTTGAATAAGTACATCACAGTAGAGACTGTAGACACCAGGGTTAGTACTCCACAAAAGTTATATGAAATAACACTCCGAATGGAGGGAGACATACCAAGAAAAGTGAAAATACTCTTTTGGGAGAAACTTTCAAGGGGTTATGATATACTTCTAGCAGAAAAAGACTGGCCACCACACTTTGTCAGGGAGTGCCCACATGGCGAGGACATCATTATGTCTGCTTTCTCCAACCATATTCCAATTCACCTAAAATATACTTATGCCAGGAAATGGGCAGTTGCCCAGGCCCCAGCATTATACAAAAATCATGTAGGATGGGATGAGGACTCACCTCACCACAAAATACATCTAAAAATCAACCTACTGCACAAAGGCAGTACCCAATAAAGCAAGAAGCTAAAAAACAGGTCCGGGAGATCTTAGATCAACTTGAATACCAAGGGGTGATTGAAACATGCACCTCCTCAATGAACAATCCTTTGTTTCCTGTATCCAAACCAGACAATACATATCGTCTAGTTTTGGATTACAGACACTTGAACACTTGTTCAAAAACATTTGCAGTGCAAAATGCACATAGTACAGCATTAATGAATATCATTGTGCGTAAAAAATATAAAACCACATTGGACATTTCAAATGGTTTCTTTTGTCAAAACATAGCACCTGAAAGCAGGTACTTAACAGCTTTCTCAATAATGGGGACCCAGCGTCAATTTTGTAGACTCCCACAAGGGTTCAAAAACAGCCCGGGGTTATTCTCAGCGAGAGTAACAGAGTTACTACAAATTTATGATCATGAGGCATTGTCATATGTCGATGACATCTATCGAACAGACGATGACCTAGATAGGCACTTGAACAGGGTGAGTACCAATATATTGGGTTTCGCCTCTGAGGGCTATAAATTCAACTTTAAAAAATCCAGAATTGCCCATCTCAATGTCCTTTTCCTAGGATATGAGCTTTCAAGTGAAGGCAAGAGCCTGGCAGCTAACTTTTTAGAAAAGTGCCCGCTGCTCCAACCTCCAAAAACGCTGAAAAACTTACAATCCATTTTGGGTTTCCTAAATTTTGGAAGAACTTACATTCTAAATTACGCAGAAAGGGTTAAACCTCTCTACGAATTAATCAAACCTGATTTTTCAACAAAACATTGGACACAGGAACACACAGAAATCCTGCGTTCACTCCAAGCTAACATGTTAGCAACAAATCACTTACAAACACGCGTAAATACACGCAATTTAGTGATCCGAATAATTTCGGGACAATACGGATTCACCTACTTAACATTTAATGAGGGTGAAAAGGTACCAATAGCATACAAATCACATTTGTATACACAAGCAGAAATGCGCTTCACTTCAACAGAAAAAATACTGACAGCAGTTCAAACCGCTGTAGCAAAAGAAAGAGCACTAGCCCAAGGGAAACGCATTATTGTCGTAACTCCAGTACCAGCCTTAGAGGCGGTTACAAAAGCGAGCATTCCAAATGCAAAAGCTTTACATCATAGATGGATACAATGGGTTAATTCTCTTGCTGCAACAGATGTTGAATATGTTTTTGATCCTGATTTAAAAACACAAGCGTTCCTGCAATATGAACATGAACGTCCTCTGCCCACTGAAATTCTGCCTCTAGATCAGTATGAATTTATAATTTACACTGACAGATCCGCACAACCCGCTACAGGGAGTAAGCAAGCTTACAGTGCAGCGTGCACAATCGTTAAAGGTCGCATGCAAGATGGTAACTTCAGACCAATGGTCACTAAAACTCAATCTCTAGGAGATTGTACAGCTCAGCGAGCTGAACTACAAGCATTCAAACTGGCACTTGAAAATACAGATCGCGAATTCCCCACACTTATAGTGTGCGATTCTTTTGCTGTGTTCAGTCGTATAATGAATATATACAGAATTGGCTTGAAAACGGGTTCAAAGATGCAAAAGGTGGCACAATAAAGCATAAAGCAGTTTGGGAACAAGTAGTTCAGTTGAGAAACGAACTACCAAAAGCTTACGTGATACACACGCTGAGTCATCAACGTGATGGCGTTCACGTTGCAGGGAATTCATTGGCTGATGAAGCCGCAAACGGGGCTGTTCAGACGGCTTCTGTAGCTGCGATCACTCGTTCAAAAACGAGAATAGACAGTGAGATATTGTTGGCTGTCAATGCTTCAAGCAAAGGCAGTGGTGCAGCATTACCAAAGAAATTTCCACTCAAGTACTCTTATGTAATTGATGCAAACAACGTTCCTTTTGCTCGAATCCCTGGAGTGGGGGATAGGGTAATTCCAAACATGGAACGTAGAGCAGCTTTGATTTATGAAGCACATCTGGGGAGGGTCTGTCACATCAAGGGATCTCTAAAACAATATTAACATTAAAAGAGATGTACTGGTGGCCTGGAATGAATACACAGATTCACATCTTCATCGACGACTGCATAGACTGCAATAGACAGCGTGGTGCAGAACGCCATCAGACACCAGACTACGAAGTAGCCTGCCCAGTACAGACACCATTGTTAGACAGCATTAGACTATCTACGCGCAGGCATCCTTTTGGACAAATGCAATCCCACAAATACTAAGTCAAGGTTCCTATGGATATGGCCTCAGCGCTCGGCTGACGCTCGAACTGTTATAAAAGATTTGCGAGTCTTTATCGACACATACACAATTGGCACACTACATTCTGACCAGGGCCCTGCGTTTAGCTCTCGGGCTTACAAGGAAGCCATAGCCAGTTTGGGCGTAGCATTGCGGTACTCCTCTCCGTTTCATCCTGAGGGAAATTCTGTTGTGGAAAGGAAAAACCGGGACATAAAGCAGTCTATAACAGCTAGAGTATTAGGTTCGGGTGATGGGTGGGTCAAACATCTTTATGGGGTCCAACGCTCATTAAATAATTTGCCAAGAAGTTCTCTAGGGGGGTCACTCCATATGAGGTCCTATTTGGGACAAGAATGTGGGTTCCTGATCTCGAATGTAAAGGCACAGTGGTGGAAAATAAACCCTTTGATATCAAAGATCGTTTGGCTGTTTTACAGGATCTAAATGAACTAAGATCGAAACAAAGCAACGTGTTCCTGAAGCCAACCACCACTGGGGAAACACCGGCAGTCCCAGCAAGGCCTGTCTGGATCCCAAAAGTTGGGGATCTAGTCAGAGAGAAGATTGCGGACAAGAAGGAATTTGGACCTTCTTACAGATAACCAGTACCTGTCCTAGCCGTACACGGAACAAGAACAGTACTTCTGCTGCCCCTTGCTGGAAAAAAAGGAGAAAAGATTTGTGTCAATCGACCTCATCAAACCACAGTATGTGGCCAATACTAAATAGTAGGCCTTGTGGACTCCGACCTAGTAGCAGACGCACTCCTCTCGCTACTATCCAAGAGGTTCAGACTGAAAGACTCATAACCATCGAGAATTCAGCAGTAACAGATGAAGGACTAAGCAACAATGCTATGGAACTCATCCCTCTTGAAACTCAAGTAACAGTTCGTCCAGATACACCTGTCTACACCAACGTAACAAGCGATCAACTGGTTCCAGCGATTTCAACGAATCCTGATGCAATTCCAACAATTGACAGAACTGCTTCTGGCTATTTCATTAACTTTGATACGTTTTCTGAGGATCCGAGTGAACCTGAAACGACGCCAGCCCTAAAAACTTTCAAACAACAAGTACAAGACCTTTTTCATTTCCTGAAAGAGACTCATCTGGTTTCACCATGGTTTGAACTATGGATTATTTCTGGAATATTTTTCTTTCTGCTTCGGCTAGCTTTGGTTATGACTATCAGCGTGCTTATAAATGGCAGATACATCCATATGGACCCTGAAAGTAAAAATGTGAACTTACTTTTGAAACCACACAAATCATCCCATCGTGAAGCAAGAGACTTGTCAGCAGTGAACATCACAGCCGTTCCTATACAGGATGGTATAGTGTGGGACAAAATCGATTTCGATATATTCGGCCCAACGGAACTTTTGAACATTCCACATTTATTTAAAATTTCATTAAGTGATTTTATTACCTCCAGTACCTATTCTGATGATTGGGACTTTGAGACTGGAAATGACATGATGTCTGATCTAGAAAGGTCTGCTGCATTCTCTAACAATGAATACTTAGAGGGTTCATCAGACTACGAACAGCTTTATTGTTACAACCACTATGGTCATCATTTCTTGCATAAACCTGCAACACCTAGAAATGTGTTTATGTTTAACCAATGGGAACATTGTCCTACACCACCAAGGGGTAGTTCAAAAACGTTTGCTAAAAAGTTTCCATATTTTTCAGGGTACAATACATCTGATCCAGAAACGTTTTACTATAAAAATGTAAACAAAACAGGACAGAAAATTATGTTAACTAATACAAAACAGATTTATTCTGCAGCCTTTATTACCCAACTGTCTAGACAAGGATTTGACTTTTGGAAAGACACAATCGACACGAAATCTGTCTGGGGTTCTAAAGATTGGCAAGTGCAGGGGATAGAAGCTTTGTTTAGAGCATGTATCATCCTACAGCAAATAATGTTTTTGAATGACACTGTGCAACAAACGTCTTGCCTTGGTTTAGCCAAGATCAAAGACATGAAGACACCTTCTGTACCAACACCTGCAAGTAATAGCACTACACAGGGAGCGGTCACAGTAGACACAATACTACAAAACAACAGAACAGATCCTGATTGGAAAAAATGGTTACTCTGGCCCACAGACACAAGCATCTGTCAAGAAAGATTCCTGAATAGAAGACAGGGCTTTACTATCCATAGGCCAGACCCACATTATGTTCAACGACAACATCCGGGGGTAGTAACAACATACAGTGTAGGAAAATTGTGCCTCGACTGGTTACAAACATCTACACTCGAGGATGTGAAATAACACTTATCTTTACTTAAAGACGCAGACCTTACAGAATTCTTGCTAGGACCAAGAAAACCGCGTCAAAAACGTTTCATAAATGCCGGCATTTATGCTGCTTATAATGAAGTATGGAAGGTTCCACAGGCAGAGGCCGCAGAACAAATACGTGAGCTTGATCGTATTAACTTAGAGAAATCTCTCTCTGTGGTCGACAATGGGTTAACAACTTTGTCATCCAGAATTTATTCATTGGACAACATTGTATCCTCTGCTATTGACATATTGGAACAAGATTTAGCCATGTTACAACAAGGCCAATCTCAGTTACGTTCTATTACGTTATTAGGCTGGATGCTGCAATCTTTGCGTGCAGGCTATGTACCTTGGCGTTTTATCAACACGTCGTCTCTGTTTGTAGAATACAATCTAACGGATAAACAGATCGAACAGGCACAAAGGGGAGCAAAGTATACAGTGCTGAGCATTGAAAAACTGGAAAAATTACCATTTACTGTAGCAGAAAAACCAGCTACAGAATGGCTTATCCATGGCAAAATAACTCTGCCTGTCACTACTTTTCAATTTCAGTATTGTCTCAAACAAATGCAAGCAGGCAAATATGAAAGGTTGGGTAAAGAATACATTAAGACATCCTGGGATTTACCTTACGAATACAGATGTTGGAGTGGGGATCGTGAAGTGTTTCTAAGCGGTACACACTGTGAAAATGCACTAAGCGGTTCACTCATATGTCAGGACATTTCTTTACACGGGGCTTGTAATGCTTCTGTGGCAAATTTGTCCTGCCACCAGCAGGGTACACCAGCTACTGTGATTAATCCAACGTTTGGCCAACTTTCTAACGGGAGTTACCTCATGTTGAATGATCAGAGTTGCTGTGGCATGTTGCCAGGCATCCCATATCTGGTAACGGTCGACTCCAGGGTTACTTGTTGTATGCAAGTATTGTTCCCCCCAATAGACACAGTCAGGGAGTCGCCTCTATGGCCTTCATTGAATGTTTCTTTTATACGTTTTGATACTTTAAGCAGAATGAAAGCCATGCTTTTGCAACAGACCGTGCCTTTGACCTCGGCCAAAGAAATCTATGATTTACAAATTGCAAGGACTTCGGCTGAGATACACGCTCTAATTCGTACAAACTGCCCTATACATTTCGTAGAAATGATGGGACGTATCTTAAACATGTCTGATACGAGCGGGATTGTACATGTATTTAAGACCATCTGCTCAGGACTGTTAACACCTTTTCAGGCAGTCCTCGGAATCATTCCAAACTTCGCACATTCGGTGTTTGGTGGTGTGCCATTAATTCTAGCACTGGTTGCGGGAATCCTGTTTTTATTCCTACTACTACGCTATGGCAAGCCTATCAACCGGCGTCACTCCCAGCAATTTGGAGAAAGCTCTCCTAGAACGGAAGTGCCGTGAGCGCATAGTGCAAATTTTGGGCATACCTCGTCTACGGGAACTTAATACAACATGGTTTCTGTCATTTAGACCAATCTGGCAAGATTGCATCTTAGCTGTTCTACGCTGCCTGCTTTGCGGTGAAGAATGCGTGCTAGACACCTGTCTAACACTCCCATCAGTCATGCCAACGGATATCGATAGTCTGCTGGACCCGATAACGGCCCATGCTCTGTGTTGTCCCCAGAGGCTACCAATCCTGATGACGGCATTCCTTGAGATCTCACAGACGCTTCCTGCTGCTGCTGAGGTACGAGATGGATCAACAGGCACACAGGTAACAACGGACGCGAACATTGCTGCAGCATCCTATGCTGAGGGCGATGCTTCACATCTCTGTGCAGTCAACCTTCTAAACAAGGTATTCCAACTGTCACCGACATCGGTAGACGATCTTTTGTCTACAGAAATAGATGATTTCATGTTTACACCTGACCCTTACACTGACTTTGATCCGGCTCACAGTGTACCAGGGAAGCAATGAAATTTGGCCTCCATATTTTCAAAACAGAACAAAACTTGGAACTCTTCCTAAAAATTGACTTTTTTCTTTTTCTCTATTTTTTTTGTTGAAAATACATGGCAACTCAATCTGCTTACAGTAGAACTATTCATATAGAACGGACTTCTTTGAATACTTCCAGGGACACATTGTCACCTTACTTACCACAATTTCATTTAGTTCCATGATATGCAATGGCTTTGATTTTTGAAAACTTGTCAACCATTTCATCATATGTATATATTTCTGTTTATTCATTCATGTTGCATTTCTTTCCAATATATGCTTAGAATGAAAAAATGCTTTAAATGTACAGTACCTATTGCATTACATGTTTAGCAACAGTTTGTTTTTAAAAACTTCTTTTAATATGCTTTTAGAAATGTTTTTAGCAACATGTGGTACTCAGTTTTATGTTTAGCATTTAATGTTTAGCATTTATTACTATCGTTCATTCGAAAGTGGAGTGGGGGTTGTATTCCGCTTTAGGTGTCCGTATATAGGTTTTCCTGAAACATGTCCTTATAAAGGCACAATTCGCATTGCCCTTATATAGGCATAAGATCCCAGTCCTTATTTAGGCATTAGCCATGCTATCCAAATACAGGCATGGTCACTTACATCCGTCCACCCTAACGTCACAACGAGTTCTTAGAAACCAGACCCTTAAGCTCTTGGGAGTTCCCCTAGCACAGGATTATTGATTTCTCCAAGAACTCATTTATTATGCATGAACCGCTATACCTTAAGGGTTCATTCCTGACGTCTTCCTCTGCCCGACTTTACATCAATGCTAACATTCCAAGGCACCTACCGGGTATAAATATACCTTCCCTTGCCCAAGCAAGTAGGAGGAGACCTCGACTTTAGAGGAGCCCGTGTCCCTGCCTGACGCACTGACAAGAGACGCTGTCATCCCTGCTCGCAGAGAATCCAGCTCCCAGTGTTCTGACTCCCTTCGCGGGGTGTTAGAGTTCGAGACCCGGAAGGAGATTCCCACCTCTATCATTCTCAAGGTATGGAGCTGACTAGAACCTAGAGGGACTCTTGGCATACTAGACTTGTCATACTAGACTATAGCATACCATACTATAGAATACATCACCTACTTCTTACCTTGCACTACACTTCGGTTAGGTACACTGGGGTAGAACTAGTTAGAGAAGCATCTTATGAGTACTCGCATTTTTAGCTTATGTTATTTATGTATATGAATATATGTGTCATAGCTAAAAGATAATGCTAGCGCAGTATTCTTTCTTACTACTGCTTACGCTGTACATTATATATCTCGCATACTGTCTTGTGATCATAACAGCTCATATCTCTTACACGAGAAACAAGACTGTTCAATAAATCCTTTTATTGAAACGCCCGTCTATTCTTTCTGTGTAACTCTGAAGAAACTAAGCATGCACGATTAGCTGAGTGAAAGTGTTATCTGTTGTTTCCACGATTCTGAGAGTGTTCCGATTCTAAAGGGAAACAAAGTTGTCATGTTTATGCGGTTGCCAGAAACTACTCCCTTCTTGTTTACAAGGAGTTTCTAGTGGCCTCTGAGTTAGCTGGCACAAAGTAATTAAGTTTAATATACTCGATAGGGACATACTGACCTCAGTCCTATGTCAAACCTATAGGGTATATTATTCCAATGCGCAGAGCCTATTAGGGAAATAGGAACTACGCTACAGTACAGTGCATCAAGGAATAGCACGTTTGGTTGTGTCGGCACGTTAGGATACATGTGTCTGTCTGAAAGGTACAGTGGATCAGAGAATAGCGTGCATGGTTGCGTGTATGCGCAAAGATATATGAGGGCCTGTGAGCTGGTACCGCATGTAGGAAATAGCACAGTGTTGCGTGAGCGCACTGGGATGTATGGATGCCTGTCTGAGGGTACAGTACATCGGAGGCTACACATGTGTGAATGTGTGTGCATTTGTGTGCTTGCAAAGGACACAGCACATGGAAAACACTGGGTTCCATTTTGGGAAACTCAGGGCTTGCTGGAGGAGCAGGGAGAGGTAGAGGTTTCCCAAAACAAATTTGTGGATTGCTGCATTCCTGAGAGCTAGGTGGGCCACACATTGGAAAGAGGAAGGAAGAGTCAGATGCTTCTGTGCACATCAATAAGAGCTTTTTGATTCTGAAAGGAGGTCACTGGTCAAAGGGGCCTGGGCACATCTGAGGAAGGAGATGAGGCTGATAAAAGAATCATAAAGAGGTGGGTTGGGCAATTTGTTAACCTCTTGATGCACATATCACTGAGGATGACATCCAGTTGTAAACCTCTAGTCACTTCCTTGGCCTGTGTTTGCGGCTATCAAGACTTGAGACTTTCCTGCTGTGATGCACTGCTTTCTGGAGGAAGAGCACAACAAAGGAGTCTGAACTTCAAAGTGGGCGAGCCCTACAACACGGACTTCGAAGATGAGCCACTAAATCACGAGTGTGTCTGGAAATGGATTATATAAAGGGGAGCTTGAGACTCCCAAATTGTCAATCTGAAGCTGTATATCAGTGTGGAAAAGCTTTGTACGAGTTCTGCCTGTCGTGATCAGGACTGGGGACTAAGGGTCTGCCAGCCTGCCATGCTGGATGAGGGGACATCACCCAGGAGGATCAAGATTAGAACACTGACCTGGAGCCAATTGCACCAGTTTCTGCCTGACCCAAGACCAGTTAGCCCTGTGAGGTGAAGGAGAGTGTCTGGAGGGAGGGAGGTCCAGTAGGGATCCCGTTATGTGGATCCTGTGAGAAGAGTGCGAGATTCTGCTCAGTCGGGACCACCGCACCGATTGGGCTGCTGGACCTTGTGCCAAAGTCTGCAACCCCCTTGCTAGGTGGTGGGCCGCAGTGAAGAAAAAGGGTTACCACCCTTAGTGCTGTGCTGTGAGAGAAGGTGTGACATCACCTGATACAGTGTTGTATCCCAAAGAACGCTATCACTGTCTTTGGGCCGCCCATAACATGCCAAGTGGGGCCCGCAGTGAAGAGAGAGGCCTGTCACCCTGAATACACGTGCAGCTGAGAAGACACCAAGGGCCGGGACCATAAAGAGTGACAACAACTACTTCAACTTACTTTCCAAGAGCATCTGGATTTCAGGAGACACCACATCTGAGAAGCATCAAGAATACTTGCCGCCGCAACCACAGTTCCCCGTCGCCTGGACACAGTCGGGATGCCAAGATGTGCCCAGAGACTATGAAGCTCCATTCCATGAGAGCGGGTAAGATTTACAATCAGGCCGTCGAGCCTTGGGGAACTTGCTCTGATTAATGCGCTCCGAAATGGGGACTAGTGGGCTTGCCTCAGGAAGGCTGTGTATATGATGTGCAATCTGCTGTATTGTACTTTGAGTTAGTAGATAAATACTCCTTTTTACATAAAAGCAAGTTTTTGACTGGACAATGATTTATTGGGGTTGCTGGATGTATTTTAAGTTGTGAGGTTGTGTCTGCCTTATACCTACCTCCCCCCAAGAAGCCTTCGACTGCTCGACCTGCGCTACCACTGAGAGTCTAGTGCTGAAGGGGTATTTGGCCCAGTTGCTCAGAGCCCATAATAGACCGGGCCCCAGGACATCCCTAGTAAAAGGGTTCAATCACCACGGTTGGGCCCAGTAACTCTTGTTTGCTCCATAGCTCTCTGAAAGGTATTTTGGTAACTGGCAGCAAGCAGTGAGATGCTAACAATTGGGAGTCCAGGGAGCTGGTGTGGCATTGGTCATTTTCAATGTACTCCAGTAACACAATAAGTCGAGTTTTACGCACATAGGCTGCACACTGAAATAATGAAAAACACAGGATTGGGAATAGACCTAAGCAACATGTCTGTAGATCAGGTGAAAGATCTATCTAGGTACAAAGGTTGGAGGGTTCCCAGGAGTGGGGACAGGGAAGTCCTTGCTGATTTCATTAGAGGCCAGTATGAGACACTGGATGAAGGGGAAGAGGCTGTGGTAGACTCAGGGGAGGGAACAATGTTAGGAACCTAGGAGGACAATGCTGTGAAGTCAGGCTCTGGGGTCCCCTTTGTACAGATGTATCCCTGACACCAGCTGAGTGTGTCCCCTGATGTACTTTCCAGAGTTTCCCAGATAAACATATTCCCTTTAGTTTCTAGAGTGCCCTAGGTCTGTTCACTCCCTCGAATATTTGGGTAGTACAGTCAGCAATTCCAGGATTAATTCCCTTGGATGGTGTAAAAAATTGAAGAAACACACACTCAGACACTCTAACATCTCCGGGTAAGACTAGAGCACTATCTCCTTCCAGATAGCGTGCTTTAAGTCATTCTCAAGCAGACAATCTACAGGCATGGCACGACTCACAGCTACATCCAAGCAACCTGACAATCCCCCCACACAAAGGGAACCAGAGCCACTGAGTAGTGACTCTCACGGTTGTCTGCTACCACAGCCTGGTGGAGTGTATTGGGGATTACATGCTCTGGGCACACCAGATGACATCTCATTTTAGTCATGCTGGCTTCTATGTCCCTCAGAGCCTACACCCGATGCCTAGTGATGGTGACCCATCTGTACTTGGAAGAATTGGAAGGCCTGTGGGCTTTTAGCACCATATCCTTGTTACCCAGGGACACATAGGCAACCTCTGCTAACCCCAATGTTAACTGGGACAACCTCCTCCCCAAGTGCAACACTAGCAAACCAGTGGGGGGCTGCACACTCTTAGGGGTCTGGCACCTCCCTTGATGCACCCATATCTACAGCACTCATAATATTTGGGGTTGAACTTCCATGACAACTTTTTGGAAACTCATTATTCTTCTGCATAGGTTGGGACTGGGAATCTCTCCCCTAAGAACTGCTTTGGGGGCCTTTAGAGAACTCCTTATTTTGATTTTTGTCTCTCCCTGCCTTCATCTGTTGGGAACCCTGTCCACCCTTTTTGGGATCCCCGAGATAATCTTCTTGTGGA
Source organism: Calotriton arnoldi (assembly GCA_963921515.1). Lineage (NCBI taxonomy): Eukaryota > Metazoa > Chordata > Amphibia > Caudata > Salamandridae > Calotriton > Calotriton arnoldi. The sequence goes on from CAWUFW010001160.1 coordinate 929,629, forward strand.
CCCTGGTGCTGAGCCAGTGCTCCGACTCCTTAGCAAGCTCTGTGGGGTCAGTGGGCTTACTATCCACTAGGTATTGGTGCAACTCTGTAAACAATTGCTGAACATGTACTCTCTGGCAATAAAATTGTACATCCCCTTATAGTCACTCAGATCACTGCCCTTCACACATACAGTTCCTGACCAAAGTGATCCACAAAATCCACCCAGGACTATTGAGGCAGCTTCTGGATGTCCTTAAACTTCTGCCTATACTTCTCAGGGGTGAGACCATACTTCCTGACAAGAGTGTCCTTCAAGAGGGGATACCTCATCCTGTCTCCTTTCCCTAGGGCAAACAGTGCATCCCTTCCTTCACTGGGAATGGGCCTCCTGAGACTGGTCTACCAATCGTCCTCAGAGACCCTGTGCATTTCCAAAGCAACCATGTCGACCTCAAACCACTTGTCAATATCCTCCCCTACAACGAAATTAGCCCCCAGATGCTTGGGCACATGGACCCTCGTGCCTTCATGGGGCACAGGGGTCCACTGCCACCATTACTGTTGGACCCTGTGCATTGCTTGGCTTTAAGGTCCAGCTCCTTTAGACTCATTTCAAGAGCCATCACATCCCTCTTCCAAGGCTCTGCCAGCCTTTTCTCCGCTGCCAGCCTCTCCTCCGGGACCACTCTCCTCTCCTACAAGGCCGTCTTCGCAGCAGCTTCCTCCTTGGCATCCTCTGCTTTCTTTTTATTCCTCAGCAAGTTTCGATTCGGCAATTGCAGCCTGAGCTCCCTCTCAGGCTCCCTGTCCTCTAGTTCCTCAGGGGACAGGTTGTGGGAGGACACTCTACTCCCTGCCTTGGCAAGGGACTTCACACATGTGGGAAAGTTGTCTAGGGTCAGGGTGCTGTGACTCAAGGCCTGTGGCCAGGCCCGCTTCTTCCTCCTCCTCGTCCTCTAAGTCCACTTCCTTCCCAAGGCCATCTTCTTCATGCTCCTCTGGAGTGGTCTACATCCTCCTGACTTCCTCAAAGGCTCTGAGGGCAACCTGGAGGTCCACCTTGGCGGCCTTCATCCCCACATTCAGCTGCTTCTCCTTGCAAAGCCTCTGCAGCTCTACCTTGCTGAGGTTGTCAACATTGATCAGCTCCATCTCCATGGTAGCAAAAAGGATGTATGGCAAGATTTAAATTTGGGAAAATGAAAAAAATAGCCAAATCAAGAACTAAGGAGAATTGGAAAAAAAAAAGCTGAATCTGAAATCAAGTTATTTATATGCGATTTTAGTATTACACAACATCACTTCCTGGTACTGCATAAACACAAGTTCTGGATCTCACCACTAAACACCAAAGTAAGAAATTGGGTTATTGGTTGAGGGGGTAAACACCCTTCTAAAGCAACAACCACAATCCTTGTCAGGCTGAACTACCAAAGTCACTAAATGAACCTGTGCTTAACCCTCTGGTAGTCTGGCACCACGCAGTCAAGATTAACCTTAAGGCACTGTGTTAAGTATTTATGCAGCATACAAACAGTAATAAAGTAAAAACACAACACAAGAAAAATCCCAAACCAACTTAGAAAAATAAGAGTACATTTTGTGCAATTCTTTATTAAAGATTCACAACTATACATCTTGAAAAGGGAAATTTGCCACCCAAATGCGATATTCAATAAGCAATAGTAAGAAGGAAACATGAATAGCTGGTATTTGCATCTTACAAATATGAGATGATATATAACTACTCGGGAGAGGAAGCGGGGGAGGGGCTGGGGGAAACTATCAGCCCGTATGGAGCGGGGCGCCAATATGTGGTGGTCAGGCAGAATGACCTTGCAGGCCTTGCTTGACAATGTGCCATTCCTGTATTGGTGGGGTTGACATCCATAAATGGGAGGTTGCGCATCTTGGATGGAATGACCCCTTAGAGGCAAGACCGCACCTCCAGGTGCAATTGAGGGGGTAACCCAGGGGGGCGGCTGGCCCCTGTCCGAGGTCGGGGGGAGAGGAGAGTGTCTCAAAGTCGGTGATTGTGTAGATGTGTATATGTTGCGTCTCGGGGGTGATAGTGATGCTGATGGGATTGTAGCTGCATTTGTTCCGAAGTGGAAAAGGCCATTTGCACATGATATGTGATAATATGCGTCCAAAGAGAAGGATATCATCAACGGCCAAAGATAGGGGAGGATGCCTCACTCCACTTTGCCCGCTCACCCTGACATGGGTATGTGTGGTTGCCTGAATAGATATAGGGTACAAAGGTAGGGGGAGTGGGGGTATGGAGAAGAGTGTTGGAGGGTGCAACGCCACCCTTTTGTATCATTAGAGTCTGCCATGAACTCCAGGGTATGGATGTTAGTGGAGGGGCCATCGTCTAAGAGTCTGCGGAGCAGTGTCCCCATAGTATTGCGTTGTTGTGGTGCCAGGGGGAGGGAGGGGTGAGGGCAGGGGAGGGAGGGCGGAGAGGTTTAAGGGAAAAGGGGAGGGGAGGTGAGGGGCCTGAGGCAAGGCTATGAGATGGATGCGATCCCCTACTGAATTGTGATGGGAAGAAAGAAAGAGAGAAAGAGGATGACAGAGGAAGGAAATGACAGAAAATGACAGGATAGCCAATGATATGTAGTACATGGGAGGGTGAATATATAGGGGTAGGCTGTGTGTGTAGAACCCGTGGGAGGTGTGCATTGGAGAAGATATGGGGGGGAAATGGGTGGAAGCCTGCGTCTTTATGGGAGCACTGCGGGAGGTGGGGGGATGGAGGGGAAGGACGGGGTTGCCTCAGTGTTAGGTTACCTTGTATGCTATGGCTTACATGGCAGCTGTGGGTGGTGACAGAAGCATAGACGTGGGATGGGCAGGAGGGGGGTCACGATTCCCCTGCTTTGTGATGGCCCCCAGTGTTCTCCTCTGTGCGCAGGAAGGGTGCCCATGTCTGTAAGAACAGTTCAGATTGGTCCTGCAGGTTGTAGATGACTCGTTCAAGGGATGTGGTGTGGATCATGGCTACTAGCCAGGCCTCCTGTGATGGTGGTGTTGGTGACCTCCATTGTCGTAAGACACATAGTTTAGCTGTGGCAAGCGCCGTATGAAAGAGACAGAGTTGCAACTTTGATAACCCTGGCGATTGCCGCAAGTCATGCAGAAGGATAGCCGGGGGGGTGAGTGGCAGGTGTAGGGGCATAGAGGTACTCAGGATCCGACCCACATATATCCAAAAGGGTTACACCGAAGGGCATTCACATATAATGTGCGGTGTGTTGCAGCGTGTATTTGTGCACTGCCAACAACTTGCATATGGAAGTAGGCCCGCTCTGTGCAATTTCATTGGTGTCCAATACCAATCATGCAGGGCCTTGAAAAGACAAAATTTCAGTTGTGTCTCTCTGGTACCCTTGTCAAGGGCTTCCAGGGTATCTGCCCACTCATCCTCTTCATAGGAAACTGATAGGTGTGATTGCCATTTGGTACAGAGAGCTTGCGACAAAGATTGCGAGAAAAGATGGGAGGAGAGTACTCCATAAAATCCAGACATTACCCTTTTGTGCGTCCCACAGGTGTGGAGGTACGATACCACCGGTGAGGCTGACAAGGACCAAGGGCGTGGGCCTAGACACTTCCTCATGCAGTGCTGCAATTGTGTATATCTCCAGGATTGCTTCGCAGGGAGGCCATACTCCTCCCTTAACTGTATGAACGCCTTCAGGTCACCGTCACGGAGGAGCTGATCGAGTGTGTGAATGCCCACTGTCTTCCATAGTGGCCAAGACAGTTTCTGCTCAGCTGTACATATACCAGCATTCCCCCATAAGGAGGCTTTCTCGTGGAATTGTGGGTGCGAGCCCAATAGGCGGTGCGCTCGTTGCCAGGCCCTATGCATGGCGGATAACACCGGGAGTGGGGTCCTGCGGGCATGACACTGTCCCAAATACAGTAGAGAGACCTGCCCCAGCAGACAGTAGGTGCCGTTCAATAGGTACCCAGTGTGGCGTGTCTGGGGTCCCTGGCAGCATATACACCAATTGGTAGAGTTGGAGGGCAAGTGCGTAGTGTTCCACCGAGGGGAGGCTTAGTCCTCTGCTGGAGCAGGAGCTTGCAGCTTTGACACAGCCAGTCGAGGTTTCGAGGAGCCCCACACGAAGGATTTTATCCTGGAGTCTATTAGGCGCAGCGTGGTGAGCGGTACCTGTATGGGTAGCATCCCAAGGGTATAAAGAAAGCCCGGGAGTGTGACCATGCGTTCAGTTTGTGCCCTGCCCCACATGGAAAGCCCTATCACCTTCCATTTCTCGAAGTCACGCTGCATCTGGGTGAGCAATAGATTCAGATCGTCTGGGACCATGCCCACCATGCCTTTATTCACCAGGATACCAAGGTATTAAGGCGCAAGGGCTGCCAGTGGAAGGGGTAGCCATGTATGGCTGCTTTTGTGGTGCCGTCCGAGATGGGAAGTGCTTCGCTCTTATCCCAGTTTATTTTATAACCAGAGAAGGAGGAGAAATCATCAATGATTTGGAGTAGAGATGGCTGGGACCGGCGCAGGTCTGTGAGAGTTAGTAGAATATCATCTGCATAGAGGTAAAGTTTGGAGTCCCCGGTCAGAAGGCGTATGCCCGTGACGCTAGCAGAGTTACGTATGGTGGCTGCCAGGGACTCCATGGCCAGGAGGAAGAGAAGCGGGGAGAGGGGGCACCCCTGATGCGTTCCTCTGCGAATTGGAAACGGATCCGATATGAAACCCCGCAGTTCACCTGCACAGTAGGATTGTCGTATAGCAGCCGCTCTTTGGCAATGAATTGGTCACCTAAACCGAAGTGTTCCATTACTTTGTAAAGATAATCCCATTTGATGCGATCAAACACCTTTTCTGCGTCGAGCGAGAGTGTTAGCGCATCGGTAGTGAGGTCCTTGGCAGACCAGAGCGTGTTGGCAAGGGTACGTAGGTGGTTTCTAGAGAAACGGTCCAGTACAAATCCTACTTGCATGTCATGTACCAATGAGGGGAGGACTTTTCGGAGGTGGGATGCCAAAATACTGGCTAAGATTTTAATATCGCAATTCAGCAAGGAGTTGGGCCAATAGCTGCCACACAACAGAGGGTCCTTCCCCGGTTTGGGTAGGACAGCTATCACTGCCATATTGGAAAGGGGGCCCAAGGAGAACGCCTGCTCCGCTTCATGGAATGCTGTCTGCAGCGTCCCAGTGCCAGCTACCTCTTCGCCCGCCCAGCGATAGAATTCGGCTGGAAAGCCTTCCTCTCCAGGGGCCTTATGATAGGGTAATTTGGCTATAGCTGACTCAAATTCTTCCCTGCTGAACTCCCCCTACAGTAGCTCCCTGCCCTTGTTCGAGAGGCAAAGAAGATTCGCCTCTTTTAGAAAGATGGTCAGCTTGTCCCCCTCAACTGGCTCCCCTGGAGTGTAGAGGGACTCATAGAATGAAGAAAATTCATTCATGATGTCCTGGGGGCGAGTGAGAGTTTCCTCCTTTGCTGATTTTATGGCCGGTATGGCCATAGCAGCCTCTCGTTGACGGAGTTTTGCCGCCAGTTGTCTCCCCACTTTTTCCCCCTGATCATAGTGCCTCCCCTTCAGCCTCTGCAAAGCGTACTCTACTTTGGAGGTGAAGAGACTGTTTAAGGCCATCTGGGCCTGCTCCAGAGATTTGTTATGTTGTATGGTAGGGAGTGCAGAATAGAGGTGAGTGTAGGACCTAATGTCTTTCTACAGCTCTTTCTGTTGGGCAACTGTTTGTTGGCCTGTGCCGCGTCTCTCATGAGCTGACACCTGATGGTAGCTTTTGCAGCCACCCAGAGAGTCCTGACAGAGTCTACAGATCCACGATTGTCAGAGAGATAGTCTTTGAGTTGCGTCTGTATTTGGGATTTACTGTTAGGGGTCCAATGGCGCTGGATATTCATTTGCCAGGGCTTACGTCCCGCTCTAGCCTGCCCTACTTCCAGTGAAAGGGGAACCGGAGAGTGATCGGAAAGTGCCGCCTCCAGTATTTGGGATTCTTGGGTAAGTTGCACCACCCTATGGGAAACAAGAAAATAGTCTAGTTGGGAGAGCATGCCGTGGTTCGGAGAGGTAAAGGTATATTCTGTATCTGTGAGGTGGCTTAGACGCCAATGGTCCACCAAGCCATTGTCCGCCAGCACATCATCCATCAGGGCCCTGTCTGCTGTACAACCCTTATCGAGGTGTTCCGTTCTATCCAGAAATAAGTCCTGTCAGAGCGTAAACCGACCCTGCACAGATATGGTGGTCTCCTAGCCTAAGTTTACCGAATGCATATCGTCCATCACGGTCTGTCCATGTCTTTATCACTGTAACCGGGAGGGATTTTCCTAGAAGGATTGCCACTCCACTATTGCGTGGAGGTCCCGCGCCTTGAGTATCCCCACCATGCACACTACTGTGAATCACCTTCCCCACCCAGTCTCTACGTAGCTTGTCAGATTCCAGAGCATCTAGATGTGTCTCCTGCAGCAGTGCCACGCCCACTTGTTTGAATTGTAGGTAAAAGAGGTTTTTTTTTCCTTTGATATAGTGTGTAAGGCCATGCATGTTCCAGGTTATAGCACGTAGGGGGTGAGTGGCACTCATGATGTGAATTAGAATTGGGCGGGGAGTGGTAGGGTCCCACTGATTTATAGCAAGGACTCTTGCAATGAGAAGGGTGTGATGAAATGCAACAGGACCGATACTCAGCCACAGGGAACTGACAGGGGGTGAGGTGTCAGAGGCGGTAAGTGGGGAGGGAGGGCGGGAGGTCTGAGAAAAAGAGATGCGGTAATCTATGTGAGTAAGAGGGAAAAGAGGGTGAAAGACAGGCGCAGAACAGGCAAGGGAAGGAGTAGAGTAATAGGAAGAGTATGTAGAGAAAAGATACACAGGCGCGAGGGGGGAAGGCATGGGGAGGAGGGGGTGTAGGTGTCGGGTAGCCCCCTGGCACGTATCAGGTGAGTTGGTGCCCGGTGGTACAATCAGGGCCTGCAGTCAAGGGGTTATGGTCCTGAGAATGCGATGAACAATCAGAATGAAACTAGGTGGGGGAAAAGTGGAGAGAGGAGGAGAGGGAGGCCAGGTCAAAGTGGTGAGAGGCACAATGTAACAAAGTAGGAAAGGGTAGGAGAGGGGGGAGAGAAATTAAACTGAAATGGAGGTAGCTACAGAATACTATGTAGCACAGGGGACACTAGACTTCCTACCGCAGGTCTATTCTCGTCGGTGCCCCGCTCCGAGAACATAGTCTACCGGGAGGACAGGGTGCTGCTCAGGGTGGGTCACAAAGATGACGGAGTGGGGCAGGCTGAGGAGGTATTGTCGGCTAGTGAGGAAAAGGCTCCTAGGGTAACCCCTGGTAACATGGCTGCTCTCAGTGTAATCATAGGGGAACAGTATCTGAGTCAAGGCCGGGTTTGGGGAGAAAAGATGGTAACATATAACAGAATAAGCCCAGATGCTGGTGGCAAGTACAAAGAGAACAATAAGAACTGTAGTAACATCATCGATACATCTCCTACAATTTATACAGCACTCAAGTAGCCAATACAGTGTAGGCAATACTCAGCTGTCCGACGCCTGGCAGCCATCTCTCTTTCCATGCAGATGCACGGTCGTTGGATTGTCTCTAGCCAGGGGGCATCTTTTAGGTCCCCTCCTCCTTCAGGCAGCATGCGATGTGGGCTTTAGAGGGGAGAGGGGTTTGTCCCTCTGTTGATCATGTATGAAGGCGGCCAATGTTTTGAGGGCACAAGCCTTATCCTCATGGGTACGGGTTGTCCTTTCCTGTTCTCTTCCACGATTCCGTGATCCGCTGGAGATCCGCTGTCTGCTGTCCAATGCTTGGGGTAGGGCGCTGTTATGTGACTGTTCAGGGGCCCCATGTTGGATGTCTATGCCCTGCGATTTTATGGTGTCCAGGAATCGGTGTAGATCTTACGGGTCATAGAAATCCTTGGAGTCACCATCTCTAGTAATGCGGAAGCAGGCAGGCTCAAAAAGGCCATCTTTGATGTTCATGTGGCGTAATCTAGGTCTCAGGGAGAGAAACACCTTCTGGCGGTCTTTAGTCTCTCTGGAAAAGTCAGCAGTCATCCGTATACTATGGCTTTCGTAATGTGAATGGCCCTTGGGCAAGCGCCACAGCCAATATCTGCCTCGTCTGCTCATGGTGTAGGAAACAGGCAATGAGGGGGCGAGGTCGTGCATTAGAGTCCTTGCGTGGGGGGCCAATGTGGTGGGTGCGCTGAATCTCCAGTGGGGAGTCAAAGGTAGCTCCTATAAGTTTCGGAAGGGTATCTCTCAAAAACGCTCTGGCATTTGAGCCCTTAATTGCCTCCGGAAAGCCAAAAAACCGGACATTGTCCCTCCTGCTGCGGTCTTCCAGGTCAATCAGTTTACAACAGAGGAAGAGAAGTTCTTGATCCTGTCCTGCACAGTATTGAGGCGGCCCTCCACCACCGTTAGCCTTCGGTCCAGTCCAGTCCTTTCACTCGTGCGTGGATATCCGCTCTTATCAATTTCGCCTCATCAGCTAGCTTAGAGCTAGTGGAGTCCATTCCTTCTAGCCGTTGGCTGATAGCGGATATTTCCTGCAAGATGCGGTCCATGGTTTTGCCTGTTGCAGAGGCCGTTGGGGTCCTAGAGGTACCGCTCTTAGGAGGGGTATCAACCTTCGTAGCCATGGTGCAGGGTTGCTTGAGTGTGTCCGTGAATAGAAGTTGCCTGGAGGACTTGCTCCCATGTTTATTGGTGGACATTCACTCAGGCTCACAGGATGATGCCCTGCTCTGACATGCCAAGCTGCCTGATGGTTGCAGAGCATGACAAATGGTGGGCTAGCGAGTGCAGCGTCTAGTACGGTTGCTCCGTGGTGGCCCGTGGATGAGGGAGGGCTCCCGCCCTGCTGCGGTGCTGTTGCAAGGTGCCCCTTAGATCACCGTCGAGGGGGCCCAGAAGAGTCCATCAAGTCTCAGTTGTTGCCTGTGCTGTGAGAGAGGAGGAGAATTCCCATGAACTTGTGGGGGAACTTCAGGAACGACAGATGAAAGGTCCTCCTGGTCTAGTTTTCAACACGCTGTGCTGCTCGCGTTGGTTCCTGCGTGGTAGGCAGGCCAGGAATAAGGAGCGGGGGTGGGTGGCACCATGTTCCCCCCAGAGAACCAGCATTGCGTAAAAGCCAACTTGTCCTAGGCGTCCCAGGGATGACGCGGTGGAGCCGTCTGAGATTAATGAGATTATTGCGGGGCCCGCTTCATCCCTAGTGGCAGTCCTTGGTATAGAGTTACGCCAGTAGAGAATGGGTGGCCGGCTTGTTAGTGCACATCCAAGCGTAGCTCATGGTACAGTATGGTGAGCTGGAGGGGATGCCCGTATATGGTCCGTTCACAGTGGGGTCTGCTGCCTGGTCCCACCATCACATGTTCCAGCGCCCATCAGGGCGAAGGGGGTATGGGGGGAGAGGCCCACCTTGTGCTGTATTGTCCCCTAGTCAATCCTCACGTTCCACCCTCTGCTGTATCTTGCAAGTCCTGGTGCTTGGGGTAGTCCAGTCAGAGGACCCTGGACGTAGCTCAGTTCACCGGGGCGGTGTGTGGGCCCAGGAGCTGCCAAGGGTGCGGCACAAGGGGATGTGGAAGCTGGTGCCCCGTCGTCCAAGGAGTGCTGCCCCCCGCAGTCGTGCCATGACCCTCCTGTAGTGGCCGTCAGGGGTCCCCAGGGTTGGGCCTGCCTGCTCAAGGTGAGGAGCCGAACTGAAAGGGGGCCATCTCGTATTCCCACATCGGGGTGAACGCGGGGGAGTTAGTAAAGGCTTCAAGGGTCTTTCGCGGTGAGTCTTGGGGGGGAGGTTGCTCCCTTCGCGATCACCAGTCATTCACAGGATTCCAGAGTGCGCCCAGCGAGACGTGGAAGACAGGCCCGAAGAGCAAGGTGATGTGCAGAAAGCAGGGCCGAGCATCAACACAAGGGCCGAGGCTTCAGGCACGCCTCTAGGCCCCACACTCCCGCTTCGTCATCGGGTGAATCCGCTCCGGTGCGGCGCATTCCATCCTCGGATTCCGATCCGAGATCACCCAGGGATCCAGCCAGCGTGAGGGCAGCGTGGAGTTTGCCCACAGCCGCCCTCAAAAGGCAGCTGTCGCTATTCGGAGCCCCTCTCGGAGCGGAGCTCTCCGTTCAGGCACCCATCATCGTACGTGGCCAGATCACGCCCCTAATATGCAATTTCTTAAGTTTTAGGTAGATATAATACCTAAAAGCAGAAAGAGACAATCGCGGTCCTCTGGTCATGCTATGCCAGGGGAAGGTCACAAGTTCAGGCCAATGGTGATTGAGCACTGGCAAGATACAGGAACCAGGTTAGTCCTGCTGAAAAAGTTACCTTTTCAAAGTCCGGCACGAAGAGCCTAGTACGCGGTGGAGGCCGCAAGGAGCAGGGAGAGCATTGCAGATGGTCATCGCTGTAGCGCAAAGAGCAGGCCTGACATTGTGGATGGTTGTCACTGTAGCACGAAGATCTGTTCAGGTGTTACAGGCAGGCATTTATGGAGCTTTCTGTTGACAGTCACTGTGGGCTATCGTTGCTGTGGCGTGAAGTGCAGATCTCCCGATACCAGTCGTTGCTGACGGTCGATATAGTGTTAAGAGGCGGTTTCACCAGAGCTTCGCTTTGGTGGCCATCGCGTGTGACAAAGTCTCGGCATGAACAGGCCCGTTCGCGGTCATGAAGAGCCCAGAAATTCAGAATTTCTCCTTATCTTGAAAAAGGAAATGCCCAAACGTGGGTCCCTTGCTCGCTGTGCCACTGGATTCAAGCTTCCTGGCTGATAAGGGGTAATAACCCGAAACCGGTCCCAGGACGCTTGATTCTGGTCCAGGGAGGACCTGGCCTGGCAGTTCGGGCAGGACTGTTCCCATGAGGAACAGGGTCAAGACTGATTTGCATATGGCTGGGTCCAAACTGGGGAGGCATAGTGAGCAAAAGAATGATGGAATAAACCCAGATCTGCGACTGGGGGTGAGTGGTTGAAAAGTTTCAGCACTCCGTCCATCAACTTGTTGTGTTTAACTGTTTAAAAGTGGCATTTTCAGAATTGTCACTTAAAATTCGACTTTACCATTAAAGAGGATTTAAAATTGCAATTCATTTGAGTCCAAATTTGATATTCCTATATGTTCCCAATCAAATGTTCAAACTTATTAAATTTAATAAGTAAACCCAATGTTATCCAATGGGACAGATAGGCATTACAGTAGTAAAAAACGAATTTAGGAACTTTTCACTACAGGGACATGTAAAATTGAAAAACACGTCTCACCTTTTAGATACAATGCTCCCTATTCTGTGGGCTGTTTAGGGCCTACTTTAAGGTTGACTTATATGTATTAAAAAGGAAGGGTTAGGCCTGGGAAAAGGTTTATTTTGCCAGGTCTAATTGGCAGTTTAAAACTGCACTACAGGCTGCAATGGCAAGCACTAGACATGGTTTAAAGGGTAACTGTAGTGGGTGGTACAATCAGTGCTGCAGATCCACTAGTAGCATTTAATTTACTGGTCCTGGGTACATGAAGTACCATATACTGTGCCAATCATGTGTAAGCCAGTCTTACTGTGTTTTAGTGAGAGAGAACAAGCAATTTAACACTGGTTAGCAGTGGTAAAGTGCAGAGTCCTAATGCTAACAAAAATAAAACCCAGAAAACATGAGAAGTGAAAGCAAAACCCACTGTGATGATAAATTCAAAAGAAGGTAGGAATACAAAAGATGGCTTCTTTTTTTATTAAGGAGAGAAACTTCAGCCACAGCACAAAGCATTCACAGTTTCCCCTTGAACAAAAACTTTCCATAAGAACGTACCAAGAAAGAGAAGTGGAAGGAGGGGGAGATACCAACCAGAGTGTAAACAATACCACCCCCCCTCCCTAATCCAACCTAAACTATATCAAAATATGGCAGATGAGTTATTTTTTTCTTTACAAAGAGAATATGACAAACACATTCATTTTTTGGCAACACCACAATCCTGTTGAAATCCCAAATCCTTCCGTCATCCACTTTAGCTGCCCCCTTGAACACCTTAATCACTTTATAGGGCTTGCTAAAGCATGAAGACGGAACACAGGAATATTTTGGTAATTTCACTTTCACCACATCACCTACCTGAATGTCCATGTGTTTGACTGCTTTGTGCAGATCATACAGCTGTTTCCTTTCTTCCTGAAGTTGAATCTCCCTCTTTAAATCAGGTCTCCCACTTGAGTAAACTCTTTGCAGCAGACACTCAGCCATGGTGGACACGCTTTGGTATGGAGATTACGCTTCTTAAATGGAACAAATGTCTTTTCGTGGCATGTGGCGCATATGTATATTCCTCCAATCTATGTTTCACCAAGTGCATCCAATTTACACCGTTGTGTTTAGCAATTTGAATTGTTTCCTTCAATGTTTTGTACCATCCAATGGTTTCTGGATGGTACAAGGCACACTTCTTATGAGTAATGCCTCTTTCCTCCAAAAACCATTCCGTTCAGTTAATATGATTTTGGAATTTCCCTACCAGGCAAACACCTCTGTCAGAAACTTGATAACTGCAGTTGTGGTAATCTCTGTAGATACTGCAACTTCTGGGCATCTGGAGAGAATATCCATTAGCACCAATAAATAGCAAGAGGTGGATCTACCACTTAAGGGTCCCACTATGTCAAATGCCACATCATCCTAAACTTCTTTGGGAATCTCACAACAAACCATCGGGGAAATTCTATCTTTCAAAGTTTTGTCACTCAACTTATACTCACAAGAGTCTTTAACCATCTGTTCCATCACCAGATCAATTCCAGGCCACCAGTAAGCAGTTCTCATCCTTTCCTTTCATTTGCAGTTACCCTGATGTCCCATAAGAGCCAAATGCACTAGAAGCTCTCTCACGCCACTATGCGGAAGTAACCGGCTACCCCTTAACACAAGACCATTATTAACAGCATGTTCACCAGACACCCTGGGATATCCTTTCAATTTTGCCTCACAAAACCAGGTGTCATTTCCATCAACTATGCCATCACACACACATTTCATCTGCTCACCCTTCTCCAAGTCCGGCATCCACTCACTTTTAGAAATGCAAACACATGTAATGGCGCAAACCTTCACATCTTCCTCCATCCACCATACTTCATCATCATCACCTGTCTCTAATTAATCATTTCTCAATCTAGATAAGCAGTCCACCAATTTATTGTCCACCCCAGGTATATACTTGACTCAAAACTGAAAATTTGCAACGCAACTATCCACTTACATATTTATGAAGAGATGCAGTCTAAACCTTTTTTCCCAAAGAATTCTTGTAATGGTTTATGATCCAATTGGACTACACATCAGATACCCCACGAAAACTGTCTAAACTTCTTCAGTACTCAAAACACTGCCAATGCCTCTTTTTCAACAGTGGAATACCATGTTTCCTCCCCTTTCAATGATCTCGATGCAAACATAATCATGACCTCACAGTCATTCTGCATCTGCTTAAGAACTCCACCAAGACCCTTGTCCCTGCATCCATGACCACACAACATGGTAAACCTGGTATAAAACATTTTAAGCATTGTGCTGATGCTAGAGCTGATCTCATGTCCTCAAACTCCTTCTGACACTCGTCAAACCAAACAAATTCAGTGCCCTTTTTGAGTAGTTTCCTCATGCTACAGGAACGCCTGGCAAAATTAGGAACATATCTGGAACAAAACTCTGCCAGTTCAAAAAAGACGTGTTTGTCCTCTTTCTTAGTAAGTTGCATTAACTTATAGATGCATTGACCCTTGACCTTGCCAGGTAGGTCGCTCCCCCGCCACACAGCTCCGCCTGTGTTGTCCTGCCCGATGCTGCTGCTGGTAAGCTCGCCCCTCTGCTTGTTGCCTCGGTGCCCGTTTTGCCTTCTGTTTCCCCTCGTGCCCCCATTTTGTGTGTCCATTTTTGCCTTCTGTTTCCCCTCATTGCCCCCATTTCCTGTGTCCATTTTGCTTTCTGTTTCCTCTCGTGCCCCCATTTTTTGTGCCCAATTTTGCCTTCTGTTTCCCCTCGTGCCCCCATTTTGTGCGTCCATTTTTGCCTTCTGTTTCCCCTTGTTGCCCCCATTTCTTGTGCCCAATTTTGCCTTCTGTTTTCCCCTCGTGCCCCCATTTTTCTGTGCCTAATTTTTGCCTTCTGTTTCCCCTCGTGCCCCCATTTTTCTGTGCCCAATTTTGCCTTCTGTTTTCCCCTCGTGCCCCCATTTTTCTGTGCCCAATTTTTGCCTTCTGTTTCCCCTCGTGCCCCCATTTTTCTGTGCCCAATTTTGCCTTCTGTTTCCCCTCGTGCCCCCATTTTTCTGTGCCGAATTTTGCCTTCTGTTTCCCCTCGTGCCCCCATTTTTTGTGTCCATTTTGCCTTCTGTTTCCCCTCGTGCCCCCATTTTTCCGTGCCCAACTTTGCCTTCTGTACCCCCCGTTGCCTCTCTCCACTCCCGCCACGGCGTCCCCTGCGGCCCCGCCCCCCTGACTGCCCATTCGCTGCCCCTGCCTCCCGCCTCCCAGCTGCTCCTCCCTCCCACCTCCCCATATATGGCGGCCGCTGCGCGGTGAGGAGAGCGACCCTTGACCTTGCCAGGTAGGTCGCTCCCCCGCCACACAGCTCCGCCTGTGTTGTCCTGCCCGCTGCTGCTGCTGGTAAGCTCGCCCCTCTGCTTGTTGCCTCGGTGCCCGTTTTGCCTTCTGTTTCCCCTCGTGCCCCCATTTTGTGTGTCCATTTTTGCCTTCTGTTTCCCCTCATTGCCCCCATTTCTTGTGTCCATTTTGCTTTCTGTTTCCCCTCGTGCCCCCATTTTTTGTGCCCAATTTTGCCTTCTGTTTCCCCTCGTGCCCCCATTTTGTGTGTCCATTTTTGCCTTCTGTTTCCCCTTGTTGCCCCCATTTCTTGTGCCCAATTTTGCCTTCTGTTTTCCCCTCGTGCCCCCATTTTTCTGTGCCCAATTTTTGCCTTCTGTTTCCCCTCGTGCCCCATTTTTCTGTGCCCAATTTTGCCTTCTGTTTTCCCCTCGTGCCCCCATTTTTCTGTACCCAATTTTTGCCTTCTGTTTCCCCTCGTGCCCCCATTTTTCTGTGCCCAATTTTGCCTTCTGTTTCCCCTCGTGCCCCCATTTTTCTGTGCCCAATTTTGCCTTCTGTTTCCCCTCGTGCCCCCATTTTTTGTGTCCATTTTGCCTTCTGTTTCCCCTCGTGCCCCCATTTTTCCGTGCCCAACTTTGCCTTCTGTACCCCTCGTTGCCTCTCTCCACTCCCGCCGCTGCGTCCCTGCGGCCCCGCCCCCTGACTGCCCATTCGCTGCCCCTGCCTCCCGCCTCCCAGCTGCTTCTCCCTCCCACCTCCCCATATATGGCGGCCGCTGTGCGGCCGCGCGCAGTGGGCGCGCCTAAGGCAAGCCCGTCTGGGCCCGTCCGCGCCTGGACCACGCCCAGTGCCAGAACCCCTGGGCCGCGCGCCCCCCACTCCAGCCTCGAGGACCGACGCCTTTACGATGCCACCACACTCCACGCTCTCAACCCCGGACGGACACACAACTGCTTCAAGGCCGCCCCGAAACGCACTCATGGCCCCTTCACCTGCCGGAACTGCAGCTACACCAGCCTCAGAGCCACCGAAGCGCCCGCCAAGAAGGACCTCAACCACCTCCGATGCATCCTACTGAACACCCGCTCCGCACGCAAACACGCCGTCGAGCTCTGGGACCTGCTCGACACATCATCACCAGACGTCGCCTTCCTGACAGAGACCTGGATGAACGACTCCTCCGCACCCGACATCGCCATAGCCATCCCAGACGGCTATAAGATCACCCGCAGAGACCGCGTCAACGGAGTAGGAGGAGGAATCGCCATCGTCCACAAGAACTCCATCAGGGTCTCGACCAGCACCGACGACTTTCTCTGCACCGCCGAACACATGCACTTCCAGATCCACACGGACCCCAATACCACCCTTAGAGGCACCCTTGTCTACAGACCCCCTGGGCCCCGACCCCAGTTCAGCGACTCCATCGCCGACTTCATCAGCACGCACGCCCTGACCTCTACCGACTACATCCTCCTCGGAGACCTGAATTTTCACCTGGAGAACAACAACGACAGCAACTCCACCACCCTGATCGACAACCTCGCCAACCTCGGACTGAGACAGCTCGTCACAACACCGACTCATTCCGCCGGCCACACGCTCGACCCCGTCTTCTCCTCAAGCTCCCACGTCTCCTTCAGCCACACCACGGAACTCCTCTGGACCGACCACCGCTGCATCCACTTCACCTTCCAGAAACCCACCACACACCACCGCACCCAACAGATCCCACGCCGCTGCTGGAGCAAAGTCACCGAAGACCAACTACGGGCAAACCTCGCTCTCAGCCCTCCCTCCGACCCATCCAACACCGACGACGCTGCCTGCAACCTCAGACGATGGATAGACGACTGTGCCAACACCCTCGCCCCGCTGAAAAAACTCACCTACAGCGACACCACCAAAAGAGCCAGCTGGTTCACCCCGGAACTCCTAGCTTCCAAGCGTACCTGCCGGAAACTAGAGAAGAAATGGCACAGTGATAAGACACCGGACAGCCACGCAGCCCACAAAGATGCCATCCGTAACCACCACCACCTCATCAGGTCCGCCAAGAGAATCTCCTTCAAAGACCGCCTCGACAACAACGCACACAACAGCAAGGAGCTCTTCAACATCGTGAAGGAACTCTCCAACCCCAGCTCCAACACCAACAACATCCCGCCGTCGTAAGCCTTGTGCGATTCCCTCGCCACCTTCTTCCACCGCAAGATCGCCGACATCCACGACAGCTTCAACACCCAGACAGCCCCTACTAAGATAGATACACCAGACCCGCCGCACACCATCGACCATGACCCCTTGCCAGCCTGGGCCAGCGTGAACATCGATGACACCATCAAGACCATGAGCACAATACACTCCGGCTCCCCGTCAGACCCTTTCCCGCACCACATCTTCAACAAAGCCAGCAGCTCCATCGCACCCCACCTGTGCAACGTTATCAATCTCTCCTTCGAGACCGCGTTCTTCCCAGAGAGCTGGAAACACGCAGAGATCAAAGCCCTACTCAAAAAACCCAAGGCGGACCCGAGAGACCTCAAGAACTTCCGGCCCATCTCCCTGCTTCCGTTCCCAGCCAAGGTCATCGAGAAGATCGTCAACAAACAGCTAACCCGATACCTCGAAGAAAACAGCATCCTGGACCCATCCCAATCAGAGTTCCGCAGCAACCACAGCACTGAGACTGCCCTCATCGCCGCCACCGACGACATCAGGACCCTGCTGGACAACGGTGAGACCGCAGCCCTCATCCTGCTGGACCTCTCCGCCGCCTTCGACACTGTCTGCCACCGCACTCTACGCGCACGCCTCCACGACGCAGGGATCCGAGACAAGGCCCTGGAATGGACCACCTCCTTCCTCGACGGCAGAACCCAGAGAGTCCGCCTCCCACCTTTCCGATCCGAAGCCTCCGAGATCATCTGCGGCGTACCCCAGGGATCTTCCCTCAGCCCAACACTGTTCAACATCTACATGGCCCGCTCGCACGCATCGCCAGACAGCACGACCTCAACATAATCTCCTATGCCGACGACACTCAACTGATCCTCTCCCTCACCAAGGACCCCCTCGCCGCCAAATCCAATCTCCATGAAGGAATGAAGGCCGTCGCCGATTGGATGAAGATCAGCTGACTAAAGCTAAACACGGACAAGACAGAGGTCCTCATCCTCGGCTCCAACCCCTCAGCCTGGGACGACTCCTGGTGGCCAATGACACTGGGAGCAGCCCCGACACCCACCGACCACGCACGCAACCTGGGAGTCATCCTCGACTCAACGCTCTCCATGGCCAAGCAAGTCAACGCAGTCTCCTCCTCCTCCTGCTTCAACACCCTCCGCATGCTTCTCAAGATCTACAGGTGGATCCCGACAGATACAAGAAGAACAGTCACCCAGGCCCTCGTCAGTAGCAGACTTGACTATGGGAACGCCCTCTACGCGGGAGCCCCGGCCAAGCTCATCAAGCGACTGCAACGCATACAAAACGCCTCCGCACGCCTGATCCTCAACGTACCACGCCACAGCCACATCACCCCCACCTGAGGAACCTGCACTGGCTCCCCGTCGACAGGAGAATCTCCTTCAAACTCCTCATCCACGCACACAAGGCACTCCACAAGACTGGCCCAGCCTACCTCAACAGACGACTCTTCTTCTACGTCCCCAACCGCCAGCTCCGCTCCGCCGACCTCTCCCTCGCCACCGTCCCTCGCATTCGAAGAACAACCACCGGCGGCAGATCCTTCTCACACCTCCCCGCCAAGACCTGGAACACCCTTCCACTAAGCCTACGACAGACCCAAGACCTGCTGACCTTCAGGAGGCTACTCAAGACCTGGCTGTTCGACCAGTAGCAGCACCCCCCCCCCCTTTTTTTCTCCCCAGCGCCTTGAGACCCTCGCGGGTAAGTAGTGCGCTCTACAAATTCTGTGATTGATTGATTCTTTGGCTTTACCCCATCACCTGTGATAACATGTCCCAAATGCGATATTTCTGGGTGACAAAATTTACATTTCTCAATTTTGAGGATAATACCCTTGGAGCAGAAATTTTTAAGACCTCTCTAACCTTGTTCATATGTTCCTCCAGAGTGTCAGTGAAAATGAGTAAATCATCCTGAAAGAACTTCACACCAGTTACATTACTCGATAAATTAGTCATTAGCCTCTGAAAAACAGAGGCGGCAGAGCAGAGCCGGAATGGCATCCTATATAACTGGAATACTCCAAAAGGGGTTATAAATGCTGTAAGATTTTTATATTCAGCACACACCCTAACGTGGCAGTAAGCTCAACTTAGGTCTAGCATGGTGAAAAAGTTTGCATTGCCTAACAAACTAATCATCTCCATGATGCTGAGTAGGTGAAATTTATCCTTAATGACCTCTTTATTGGGATGCCTAAGATCCACACAAATTCTGATATCTCCTGCGCTCTTGGTGGCTACAACACCCGGTACAATCCATTGAGAAGCTTCTACGATTTCAATGATACCTTCCACTTGGAGTCTATTTAGTTCTGTCTCTACTGCTTCCTGCAAGCTGAAAGGAATACTTCAGACCTTACATGAACCTGGTTTAGCTCCCTCTTTTAAACAAATGCAGTGCTTGCACACTTTAATACACCCAACCTTTCTAGAATAAAACATCAGGAAATTCACACACAAACAAAACTGGCATGGCATTTCCCTCCTTCATCTGAACTTGGGGATTTGTGTTAGAATCAAGGAAAATCCCCCAAAGCTTTTGGTGTGGCCAGCTTACCACAGTGTCTCTCTTCATGTGAACATAAATCTTGCCAAAGGCCCTGTTTCTCTGAAACTGTATATTTGCTTCAAAATACCCTTCTAATTTAATGGGTTTTCCCTTGTAACTATAAGGTGTGACATCGGGCTTACGTAACGTGACTCTTCCTTCAAAGTATTTAGAGGAATCAAAATCTGAAACTAAAGATAGCCTAGACCCCGAGTTCATCATCATTAAAACACTGATGCCATTGAGTTCCACAATATCGGAAGGATGTTCGCAATGAACATTCGACATACAGTTTGCATCATTAATTATTTAGAGAATTATATCAGTTTCATCAGCAGACACTTCACTAATTTTGTCTTTAAACTTTTCCATTAATTTACACCACTTAGCATAATGTCCTCTCTTCCCACATAAGCTTCAGATACAGTGTAAAGCTGGACATTCTTTAGAATTTGCTAAATGATTTGGAAAGGCACACCTGTAACACAAAAGTGATTAGAGGGTTGTTTTTTCTTTTTACTGACACAGAACATACAAAAGAAACAGCTTCTTTTGTCTTCTGCAATTCACAAATGCATGACATTGAGTGCTTAACCTGCTTTTCTATAATTAACACCTCAGTCAGTTTGGGATCATTCTTGGACCACAGTTCTTCTCTTATTTTATTACACTTGCACTCAAGCATGAATTGGTCATGTATCCTTTCTTCAACATTGTCCCTGAAATGGCAGGTGGAGGCTAGTTTGTGAAGTGCAGTAACAAAATCCTCCACTGATTCATTATCTCCTTGCTTACATTTACCACAATAATACCTTTGTAAGATAATGAAAACTTTTAGTAAAAAATGATTGTCAAGTTTCTTAATTGTGAGAGAATTTCTTCATGTAGGAACCGTGGACCAGAAGCACTTCCTGCTTAACTATACGGGAAGTGATGTAGCTGAAGAGTGGATTCAGACAAATCCGAGCGCTGCACAAAACAAGAAAAAATTAACAATCAGTACCTAGGAAACATCAGCGGTGATATCACTCAAGTCAAGTGGGAGCGAGCACGATCCTCAAAGGATCTGGAAGTCTGGAGTTGCAGTACTGCTGAGACAAAGGGTGTGAAGTTTTTGATAGGCAGCTCGAGCCCCACTCGAAGGTTCCACTGCAGGGGAGCCAGCTCATGCTACACTTGAGGTGAGGAGCTCAGACGGGTGAAGATAGGCAGCGTGAGAGCTGCACGGTTAGAGGTTTGTGATACACAGCTAGAGCTGTGCTAACATCAAACAGGCGCAAGCTGAATTAGGAGCTCAAGTTCGGGCCGTAGGAAAGGTATCAGAAAATGCTAAAAGTTATAAAATGGGCAAAATAAAACTATGGCAGCTGCCAAAACTGAAACAATGAGTTTCAGGAGAGCTGATGGCAAATAAAAAACAGTACCGTAATGTAAAGCAGGTCCTCAGTACAAAGACGAAGCAGGCATGAAAAGTAGAAGGGTGTTGAAGTTTCTCTCAACCGGTTCAGGAACCAGTTGTCACCAATGTGATGATAAATCCAAAAGAAGGCAGGAATACAAAAGATGGCTTCTTCATTTATCAAGTAGAAAAACTCCAGCCACTGTACAAAGCAGTTCCACAGTCAATGCAATCTCTTTGTGTTCTGAGCATTTGCAGTTTACCCTTGAACATAAACATTCCATAAGAATCTACCAAGAAAGAGGAGGGTAAAGAGGAGAGATATCAATCAGAGAGTCTAAACAATACCACAACCACACCAAGGATGTCAGGTCTAACAGGTGGGTTAAGTCTAGCAGAGACCCTGAACTTGCAGTTGGATTTTCAGAAGGCTAAAGCTGAGGAAGAGGAGAAGGCCAGGAAGTTTGAGAGGGAAAAACTGAGACTCACTCACCAGAAACAAGAGGAGGGGAGGCAGGAGAGACAGGAGCAATGGACTCGAGAAGAGAAACAGAAAGAGGGAGAGGAGTGGAGTGGAGAAGAGAAGAGAGGAAAGGAGAGGAGAGGAGAGGAGAGGAGAGGAGAGGAGAGGAGAGGAGAGGAGAGGGAAAAGGAAAGGAAGTTGGAGAGGGAAAAGATAGCCCTTGAGAGAGAGAAGCCTAGGATAGCAGCCATGGCAACTCCATCTGGAATAACTGGGTCTACCTCCAGTTCAGGTCAGGTTGTGGCCAAGGTTCCACAAGTACTTCTGCAGTTGTATGTGGAAGGTCAAGACATTTTAGAAATTGTTTGTGAGCTTTGAAGTCCCTTGTAAAGTGCAGACCTTCAATGAGGTGTCTAAAGCAGAGGATTTAATGGGGTGCTTGCCATTGGAAGGGAGAGCCATCATTGGAAGGATGCTTTTGGCGGATCAGAAGGTCTATGAGCAAATGACGGAAGCTCTGACTAGGATTGACTGGATTGGGCTGAAGCCAGCTCAGTACCTTCTAAGGTTCAAGAAATACAGGGGAGTGGATGGTATTCTGTTTGAGACATGGATTCATGAAGTATTATGTGAATTTAACGAGTAGATGAAAGGGATAGAGGCCAAGGATATTCAGTTCTTTAACCAGCTGATGGTGACAGAGCAACTTAAGGAGAAGTGCTCTACCCCACTTAGACAGAGAAGGATCCAGGGAAGCTTGAAGTGTTGGCTGACAGCTAACAGGCTCAACAAGGGGCTGGGACAGCATGGTTATGACCCAAAGGGGAAGAAGTGCTCTCCCCAGTCTGATGCCAAACCTGAGGGTAAGGGTAAGGGCAAGGGCAATTCCCATGGGACCCGAGGAGGACCCATGATAAATGGAAATGGAAACGGTGTGTCCGGTAATTAGCATCATGAGAAGGGAAGGCAGAGAAGTTCTTCCATGTCCAAGGTGGTCACTTGCTCCAAATGCCACAAAAAGGGTCATTTTAAGAGAAACTGGCAGGTAAAAGACCATGTATCAGCTTCACCCATGATTACAAGTATACTTCATGTGGATGAGGGGTCCTATTGGCTATGGACATCTGGGAGAGGGACCCAGATGTTCTGAAGGGCATATATCCTAAACTATGGGATTTGTACAGGAAGTTAAAATCAATGGGAGAAAAGTACCTGCCCTGAGGAATACCTGAGCTGCCTTCTGCATAATGGTTGAGAGGAAGTACCTTAAACCTAAGGAGATGCATCATGGTACCAAGAATAGAGGTTTGGTAGCCAGTTAAGAGTGCATGGAGTACCCATTTGCCAGGACTAAGATTGAGCTCAATGGTAAGGCTGCAATGGTCAATGTTGGGGTAAGGAAAAAGCAAGGTGCTGGTTGTTTCTTGGGCAATGATTTGATTGCCCTGTCCCTGTCTTGGTGCCAGGACCAGAAGCCTTTATGGCTTGGACTACATCAGCTATGTTGACCAGAGCATATGCTGCATGGCAGTCTCTGGAGGAGACTGTACCATTTCCGATTTGCAGGGACCGGGACAAGTAGTTTGCAGGAAAGGACAAACTCTAGTAAGGCACTGGACACCGGTCATCACTTCTGCTCCAGAGGGAGTGGAGGATCAGGCTCCTGAAGAAGACCAGGTGCTGGAGTATGGATTGCTTTCAGAGCTGCAGGGTTTGCTAGCTGCTTGGGGGACCTACCTGGAAGGATTTCTCCTAGGCACAGAAAGAGTGCCCTATGCTTAAGGGACGTCAGAAGGAAGACCAGGAACAGGTCAGCAAAGGCATGATGGGGGAAAAACTGTTAGCTGTGAGGATGGCCTATTGTACAATAGGCCGAAAAATCCTGAGCCAGGATTTAGGAAGAGGCTAGTGGTTCGGTTGGTGCACAGGAATTTCCTTCTGTCACTAGCCCATGAAGTTCCCATGGCATGACACCTATGCATTAGAAAAACCCAGAATAGGTTGGACCCTCTGTTCTACTGACCAGAGATGTACAGAGAAACAGAGCGGTTTCTGTAGAACCTGTCCCGCATGCCAGGTAAGTGGTGGTCAGGAGGGAGGAAAACGGCACCATTAGTGCCTTACCAGTTGTAGGTGTTCGATTTGAACAAGTGGAAATAGGCATAGTGGTTCCATTTGAACACCCTCAGAGTGAGGCAGCAAGTGCATCTTGGTTGTGGTGGATCACGCCACCAGGTACCCTGAGGCAGTAGGCCTAAGAAGCATGACTGCACAGGTGGTAGCAAGAGCTGTCCTGTGGATTTTTTCTACGGTTGGATTTCTGAGGACAGAAATCTCAGACTGAGGAACCAATTTCATCTTGTCTTACATGAGAGCGATGTGGGAGCAAGCTGGTGCGACAAACCATACTACCCATAAACCAATGGTTTGGCGGAGTGGTGTAACAAAACACTGAAGAGCATGATGGAAACTCTTCCACAGAACCTCAGGAGGAAGTGGGATCTTTTCCTACCATGTCTCTTGTTTGTTTACCAAGAAATTCTGTAGAAGGGTGCAGGGTTCAAACCCTTTGAGCATCTGTATGGACACCTGATTTGGGGTCCACTCACCTTAGTAAGGAGGGTTGGGAAGGAATCTTAGTCTCCACAGAATTATATGGTAGACTATGTGATTGGCCTCAGTACATGAGTCCAGCAAAGGAAAACCTTCAGGCTAGCCAAGCGCTGCTGTGGGAGTGATATGACCAGAAAGCTACACTGACTGTGTATCAGGAAGGTCAGGAGGTGTTGGTGCTAAAGCCTATTTGTTCTACGACTTTGAAGGACAAATTGTGTGGATCATATAAGGTAGTTCAGAAGGTGTATGAGGTAAACTATTTGATGGACACATGTGCGACAAGGGAACCCAAGAAGGTTTTCCACATGAACTGGCTGAAGCCTTACCTCCGGAGAGACTACTGTGAATATCATGGCTATGGTAGAGGAAGTTAAGGAAGACAAAGACCCTCTTCGTGACATTTTTCATAGTGACATGAGAGATGGCACTGTGGACGGGGTTCAGTTAGTCCAAGTTAACGCCTGAGCAACAGAGAAACTGTAGAGAGGGATTGAGACAGCTTTCCAAACTCTTCTCGCTGGCTTCAGGGTTGACACCTGTCTGTAGGCATGACATAGACATAGTGAAAAGTCTTCCAATAAAGGGCAGAATGTACAGAATGTCTGACCGGGTTCAGGGATGTATTACGGCAGAGACCTGGTGGTCAAGGTTGCCAAGACCTAGGGGTCATTGAGAGATCTCGTAGTCTGTGGTCTAGTCTTGTGGAACTATTGCCAAAGCAAGAGTCTATTGTTGATTACTGGATTACCAAACCCTCAATGAGGTGACAAAGTTTGAATGAACTAGTGGATAAGCTAGGTGCTGAAAAGTACTTGAGCACCTTTGATCTGGCCAGTGGCTACTGGCAGATCGACGTAGCACCAAGTGCCAGGGAGCAAATGGCATTTTCTATGCCAGAGGAACTTTATCAGTTCAAGGTGATGCCCTTTGGGTTGAAGAATTCTTCTGCCACTTTTCAGCACCTGGTGAACCATGTTCTCACTGGGCTGAAGACGTTCCGTGTGGCCTATCTGAATGACACTGAGGTGTTTATCAATTCATGGTAGGACCACCTGAGACACCTAGGGCAGGTATTGGTGGGATACAGGAGGTGAAACTGAACATCAAGGAAACCAAATGTGAGATGGGGCAGTCCTCTATAGTCTACCTTGGGAATGAGGTGGGGAACGGGATGATCCGCTCATTGGATGCCAAGATTCAGTCTGTGATGGGTATGAGAAATGCCTACCACCCAGACTGAAGTGAGGGCCTTTTTAGGACTCACCGGGTATTACAGGAACATTGTTGTGGTGGGCTATGGAAGTATACTTGCCGCATTGATTGCTTTGACCTCCAGAAAGCAGTCAAGAAAAGTGATCTGGACCGAGAGGTGTCAAAAGGCAATAGAGGAGCTGAAGAAGGCACTATACAATGCACCTATACTGAGAGCACCTGACTATAGTCAGCCTTTCATTGTACAGATGGATGACTCTGTCAAAGAAATTGGAGCGGGCTTAGCTCAACTAGATCACAAAAGTAGAGAGCATCCGGTAGTTACTATTTAGAGAACAGAATTGAGTGGCTATTGAGAAAGAATGCTTGGCAATAGTGTGGGCCTTGCGTAGGTTCCGCCCTTACTTGTTTGACATTAGGCATGTAGTGGAGCACAGAGCTGGACTGAGTCAAGATATTGAACCACGGGAATGCTGATGGACTTTCCTGCTGGCTGTACCGATCTGACTACCTAGCCTCTCCAGGTTAGGGTTGGTTCGCTGTAGCCTGATCTGGGAGGGGCGTCTTTTGGGACGGAAAGACGCTCACATGGTAATAGATGTGTACCCCTGCCCTGAGTGCCCCAGTTGGGGTGATATCTGGATCCTCTGAAACGATCTTTGGTCATGAGCGAACACAAATCATGACTTTCTCGTAGACTGTAGGGCTCCAAAGCTCTACCCTCAAGTCATGGAAAGCTGCTGGCATCACCAGGAATTAAGTAGTATGAGCACAGTGGTGGCTACATGCCATAGTTTCAGTTTTCAGTGAACAGTAGAGTAAACAGGCCTTTTAACCTGTGTCACGAGAAATCGCCTGTTGGCCCACTCTAGTAAAGTTTTTCTGCTGTAAGCATAACTCACCCTTGACCTGCTTTGGATTGTGGACAGCGCTTGGATGCCTCTGAGAAGGCACAGGCATCAGGAAAAAGCATGCATGGTTGAGTGTGTGCGCTGGGATACATGTGTGCCTGTGAGAAGGTACAGTGCATCAGGGAATAGAGCATGGGTTTACATGTATATACGGGGATATCCGTGGGCCTATGAGATGGCACAGCATATAGGCGATAGCGTGCAGTGCTGTATGAGTGCCCTGGGATGTATGGATGCCCGTGCAAGGATACAGTACATTGGACGCTGCACGTGGGTGAATGCATGCACATAGATGTGTGTGTGTGTGTGTGTGTGCTTGCAATGGATGCAACCCATGGAAGACACTGGGTCCCATTTTGGAAGACTCAGGGCTTTGAGGAGCAGGGAGATCTCCCAGACAGATTTGTGGATTGCTGCATTCCTGAAAGCTGGGTGGAACACACATCGAAAGAAAGAAGAGCCAGGTTCTTTGGTGCACCTCAATAGGGGCTCTTAGATTCTAAAAGGAAGTCACTGGTCAAAGGTACGTAGG
Organism: Calotriton arnoldi; assembly: GCA_963921515.1. Lineage (NCBI taxonomy): Eukaryota > Metazoa > Chordata > Amphibia > Caudata > Salamandridae > Calotriton > Calotriton arnoldi. The sequence continues at coordinate 956,156 of CAWUFW010001160.1, forward strand.
CACATCTGATGAAGGAGATGGGTCTCAAACAGAAAGAGAAATAAGAGGGATTGGGCCCTTTGGTAACCTTTTGATGCAGATTTCACTAAGGCAGACATCCAAGCGCTAACCTCTAACCCCTTGGCCTGTGTGTGGGGCTATCAAGACTTAAGACTTTCCTGCTGTGATAGACTGCTCTCTGAAGGAAGACCAAAACAAAGGAGTGAGAACTTCAAAGAGGGCAAACCCCAGAACATGAACTTCAAAGACAGAGACACTAAATCACAAGTGTGTCTGGAAATGGATTATATAAAGGGGAGCTTGAGACTCCTAAATTGTCAAACTGAAGTTGCACATCAGCTTGTAGAAGTTCAGCATGAGTCAGCCTGTTGTGATCAGGACTGGAGACTAAGAGTCTGCTAGTCTCCCATGCTGGATGAGGGGACATCACCCAGGAGGATCAAAATTTGAATACTCACCTGGATCCTGTTTTACCAGCTTCTGCCTGACCCAAGACCAATGGGCTCTGTGAGGTGAATGAGAGACCTTGGAGGGAGCAAGGTCCAGTAGAGATCCCTTTTTATATGGATCCCGGGAGAGGAGTGTGAGATTTCGGTCCGTCAGGACCACTGCACCTATCGAGCTGCCAGCTTCTGTTTCAAAGTCAGCAACCTCCTTGCCAGATGGGGGCTGCAGTGAGAATAAGGGTTACCACCCTTGTTGCTGCACTGTGAAAAGAAGGAGGGCCATTGCCCGATAAAACACTGCGACCCGAAGATTGCCATCACCATATTTGTGCCACCCACGACCCACATATGCCAGGTGGGGGCTGCGGTGAAGAGAGAGGGTTGTCACCCTAAATCCACGTGCAGCAGAGAAGACGCCAGGGCCGTGACCCGTGGAGAGTGAGAGCAACTACTTCAACACCCTGTCTGGGAGAATCCGAGGCCTGCCCCCGGATTCCGGGAGAGGCCTACCACATAGGACGAGTGCCGAGGATGTTGGTCACTGTGACCACAGTTCTACACTGTCTGGACACAATCTAGCTGCCAAAGTGCGCCTTCGGACTATGAAGCACCTCTCCACGAGAACAGGAAAGATTGACAATCAGGCCGAGAGTGCCCTGGGAAGCTTGCTCTGATTGATGTGCTTGAGCGTGGGGATTCAGGGATCTTTGTAACAGAGCTCCCGTAGGACTTCTGAGACTTGAATGCATTAGCAAGGCCTTGCTTGGATGTCGCCACACATGAATGGGGACTAACTATCAGTGGGGAAGAGGGACTGGAAAGCTGAACCTGGTAATGCTAGTGAGCTTGCCTCAAGAAGGCTGTGTATATTATTTGCAGGCTGCTGTATTGTATTTTGATTAAACAACAAGAGGGACCCAAATAAAGTCGGCCAGGGACCTTGGGAATCAATTATTATAGACAACAGTGGTCCCTAGGGAAGAGTAAGGGTGAACAGAGATAATAAATATTTTAATTATTACGAAATTATTTGAAATATGTACAACAAATCGCAAGGAGCGCCTCTACATGGTAAATGGTAACATCACAGTGTATGTATGAGGCGTTTTTAAGGGTGTCGACGGTATTTCAATCCAAGAAAAAGTTGCATGGATCATCTTCAGGACATTAGATAAGCATGCCTGAGATATGGGTGCCTTAAAATTACGTGAGAGAGGCGCTCCTTGCGATTTGTTGACTTAAAATTGTGAATTTCTTTTCCTGAGAACAAACTGTGAGCGTTGCCTGAGCCTTTCTTGATTGTTTCCCAGACCGCATGTTTGTATGTTTCTATGTTTCTGTAGTAGGATGCAGGCTTGTGTCCCACTCTCAGTACATTGTGTTGTACATATTTCAAATAATTTCGTAATAATTAAATATTGAACCTCTGTCCGGCTGGACATGTTTAACCAATACAGCACTGATTGGGTCTGTATTTATTATCTCTGTTCACCCTTACTCTTCCCTAGGGACCACTGTTGTCTATAATAAGTATTGTATTTTGAGTCAGTAGATAAATACTCCTTTTTACATAAAAGCAAGTATTTGACTTGGCAATCATTTACTTGGATTGCTGGACGTATTTTGAGTTGTGAGCCTATGTCCGCATTACACCTACCTCCCCCTCAAGAAGCCTTGGACTGCTCAACCCGCTCTACCACTGAAAGGCAAGTGCTGAAGGGGTGCTTGGCCCAGTTGCTTAAAGTTCATAGTAGGCTAGGCCCTGAGACATCAGGAGTAAAAGGCCCCAACCACCCCAGTTGAACCCAGTAAGTCCTGCTTGCCCATGGCCCTCTGAAATGGGTTCTGACACAAGGTAACACTAGATATATATTTGTCATCCCTCAGAAGGAATTTTTTAGATATCTATAGATCTGGGCTTTGTTAAATGCCAAACATAAAGAAATGGTACCCCAATGCCTACCGAATGCCTACCAAAAATATAAGTAAGTCTGATTGAACATAGCCCACAAAGAATATCAGAATAATAACATATCTTTCTGCAGGTAAGAGATCAGCCACTCTCATGGATGCAGAAGTGGTCAAGATGGCTGGGAATAGAGATTACTCAGGAAATGCTTACTTGATCTATCACTATGGGCCACTCTAAAATTCCAGTACAATATTATCATAATTTATTAGATTTCTATATTACACCTGCGAAGATGGGTGTATTGACATGGTTCTGCACTTCCCCAGATGTAGATCCTAGGAGGCAGACCGGGTACACGTTTGCGACTTGTCCTGTGCTGAGATCTGTCTACCTAGCCATACTTATATTCCTACATTTCGTCTTGCTATCGATAAGTACCATGCAGCCAGGTATCACCTTGGGGACTCAGGTGGTGATAGATACTTTCAGCTTCGAAAAACAGCTGAATTTGGATAAACAAAAGAAAAGAAACACACGTATATGGAGTCACGTCCTGATATATATGTTGTATGGGAACAATAAGCGTACTAGGATTGGTTAGTCCCTGGACAGGCGAATACCTTGCTTCATAACTCCTCCTTCTTTCTTTTTTCCTTGTTTATTTTGTTTGCTGTAAATTTTGTCTTGGACTGTCTAGCCCACTGTGATCTCCATATGATAACTACCCTGCCTAATAAAAAAACAAAAAAGATGAGTGAAGGCAGGGAGGGTTGCAACATGTTTCCTCCTTCCATGTACAGAAGAACCTTACTCTGGGGAGACCAATGTGGTCCCTCTGAAGTAGATGCAGCAGGCCACTCCCCCCTGCCCTCGAGCAGGACGGAGTGGCTTACCCACTGTTGTGGGTACTGACTGTTTGGTTGGCCCCAGGGCCAAACAAAGCAGTCATGCGCACTCCTCCTTTTTCTCTATGTAGGCTGCTGCATGCAGCCTACATAGAGAAAATGGCCCGGCTGGGGCGCTCTCCGCTGCGCCTAACCAATCACAACGCTGCCATTGCAGCGCTGTGATTGGCTTAGGGGAGCAGGAGGAGGGAGGCTGCCTATAACGCGCCAGGAGGAGCAGCAGGAGCTGAGGCGGCGGCGTGGGATGCGGTCGTGGAGGAAGGTCAGTTGTTTTTTATTTTATATATATTACTTCCCTTCCCCCCTCCCTCACGCTAACCCACCCGCCCGTTTTGCCGGCCGCGACTGCTTGTTAAATATATAGAAAGAGTGGGCGCTAATCTGGGTGAATGTTAGTGTTAATTTCCCGCCCTGAGCAGCGAGCCTCTGCCTGCACTCACCATCTATACACGTGAGGGATTTCTCAGCTGTATAGGAGCATCTGTGGGAATTATAAGGGTTCTCCGATGAACGAAACTTCAGCCTGCACCATCTATGTGCTTTGAGGGAACGCCCTGCTGTAGAAAGAAAGTGGGATGATAAAGGTACCATCGGCCCGCACGGCAGCATAGTACAGTTCTTAGAAAGAAAGTGGGACGATAAAGGTACCATCGGCCCGCACCGCAGCATAGTCCAGTTCTTAGAAAGAAAGTGGGGCAATAAGGTTACCATCGGCCCGCACCACAGCATAGTCCAGTTCTTAGAAAGAAAGTGGGGCAATAAAGTTACTATCGGCCCGCACCGCAGCATAGTCCAGTTCCTGGAAAGAAAGTGGGACAATAAAGTTACCATCGGCCCGCACCGCAGCATAGTCCAGTTCTTGGAAAGAAAGTGGGGCAACAAAGTTACCATCGGCCTCCACCGCAGCATGGTCCAGTTCTTGGAAAGAAAGTGGGGCAACAAATTTACCATCGGCCCCCACCGCAGCATAGTCCAGTTCTTAGAAAGAAAGTGGGGCAACAAAGTTACCATCGGCCCACACCGCAGCATAGCCCAGTTCTTAGAAAGAAAGTGGGGCAACAAAGTTACCATCGGCCCCCACCGCAGCATAGTCCAGTTCTTAGAAAGAAAGTGGGCCAACAAAGTTACCATCGGCCCCCACCGCAGCAAAGTCCAGTTCTTAGAAAGAAAGTGGGCCAACAAAGTTACCATCGGCCCGCACCGCAGCATTGTCCCGTTCTTAGAAAGAAAGTGGGCCAACAAAGTTACCATCGGCCCGCACCACAGCATAGTCCAGTTCTTAGAAAGAAAGTGACGTAATAGAGGTACCACTGGACTGCAGTGCGTAACATTCTTGTTCTGAATATAGAAGTGAGACAAAAAAAAATTGTTACGGGACCACACTACATCACATTCTAGTTCTCAGATAAGAGTTAGAGAGCAAAGGTTCACTGGACTACGCTACACACATTCAGGATGTGAGGTCGAAAAAGTAGTACTGGACTGTATGACATCACATCCTGGCTCTCAAGAGAAGTGAAGAAGTGAGTAGATAATGAGGAGTTGCTCTGTTAATTGAGGACACTACATCCCCTCAGTCAGCACACGAAACATTTATCACACTACCTTGTATATATTTGTGTCTGCCTGCATTTCCTGCACTGCGTTGTATCATTGTAAACGTGCTCTTGCAATGTCGGTACTGCAGTTGAATCACGTGAGTGACGTCTAATAATGTCCTCCTCTTACACAGCTGGGTGGCATCTACATTGTGTTCATATAGAACGAGAGGGAGCAGGTAAATCTCTGTAAATGGTACCTATACTCCGGACTCTGAAAATGATCGGTTAACATTACGAGTCTGCTGCATGTGATCGCTTTGTGTGCCTTTTCAGTACTCACTTTACATCCAGATATATTTCCTTGGTTTCAAACAAAGGCATATATTATAGACTAAGTGCCGTGTGGCGCTTCGTAGAAAAGCCCATCCACGGGGTGCATTGTTAGCCTCACATCAACCCTGCCTACCTTTTCCATTAGGGAGTTCATTTGTGGCTTTCTTTTATGTGTGCAGGAACTGGTGATGTATTGTAGAACTGCCCTTACTTGCCTTTGTGTAGCAAATAATACACTGCGTGAAGTGACTCACAAAATGCCGGAAATATTTTCTTTGGCCCATCCTATCTCAAGCCCGTCAGTTTTTTACAGGAAAATCTCCAACGCTTTACCACTGACCTACCCCTAATTATCAGCTATGGAGTAAGGAGAAAAGTTAATTTATGGAATGTCAAGTTAAATGCGTGGTTGCCAGCCTTTTATCCCTATCCTTAAGAGTCCCTATTCATGCACACCTCCCTCTGAGCAGAGTAGTGCTCCCTTACAGGGAAGAGCTATTGTCTACTTTCCAGCAAAGCCACTTAGCTCTGCTGTGTGCCTGTGTGTACAACGCTCAGAGCACCTCATCAGGTTCAAACATGCCACCTCCGCAGAGCCTTGATGGACCGACCACAAACCAGCTTTTCTAGAAATGTGAAACATGGGAGTCTTGTATGGCCTCTCTGAGTTCTCCTTCCGTCTGTACTGCAGGGTGATCAGCACAACTTCTCACCTTGCCGCACATGCTTTCTCACAAAAGTCTGCGAGTTGACTTCAACCTGTAACAACCAGTGTGTTTTCAGCTTTACACTGAGTGAACTAACTTGCAGTGCAAGTTAGAGGTTTGAGCATCCAATCAATCAATCAGGATTTATAAAGCGCAGCTAACCACCAGATAGGGTATCAAGGCGCTTGCAGGCCCCGTAGGCTTGTTCGAACAGCCAGGTCTTGAGGGCCATTCAGAATTCCGGAAGTGAGGTGATGGTCCTATTGGCATTGTCATCAAGAACTCTAATGCAGCTGCTTCAGACAGCTCTAAGAAAGGTGACTGAAGAAGTAATTTCTGGTTCAGTTGCACGGCTCTTCACAGTGGATGGCTGATGCCTAGATCTTACAATGAACATCACTCAACCCAGGGGAACAGGCAGCTTACAGACTGCCTCGAAGGCCTGATGAGGTCTTCATATAGCATGCTCTCTTTTACATTAAAAGTGGCATCATTATCCATAGAGTTGTATTGCATTGTTTTAGATGAACCACAAATGCTGGGGGTGGGACTCATTTACATGCCTCCTTTAATAGGGCCCCACGAATGGCTCACTATCTTCTGCATGAGTGATACTAACCCCTTCTCGCTGCTCGGTGTCATCGCTGGTGCGGACCTCAATATTCCTGCTCAAGCGCCTTCTCCTAATGTGTATGCATGATGTTTGCCATCACAAATCACAGCATCCTGGCAGTGCTTAATTTGAGCAGGTGCTTGCCGATGGCACCCATCGGCACTTAAACACATTTTTTGGGACCAGCACATATTTTTCCTCATCCAACATTTCCTTAGAGCATGAAAGAGAAAACCACATAAAGCGGAAAGAAGTAGAAAGAGAAAGACAGTGAAACCGTCACAAAGGGAGAATGCAGGAACCTGCAAGATTGAGATAAAGGGGCAGGGACTGTCTGGTAGTGGAGTAAAAAGGCATGAGGTGAATTCCAGACTAGCAGTCTTGGGATTCAGCGCCTCTACATGCAATAGCGCTGGCTGCGGGCTTCTTAGAAGAGGTTTGGGCACCGGCACTCATTCTATTACAAATTAAACACTGCATCCTGGGTGCCTTCTAAACCCATCCTTTCCTCAAGGATTTTCCCCTCGTGCTTACTTCTTAATGAGCCTTCCCTTGAGCAAATTAAATCCTACGCATTAAATTCCTTTCCCTTGTGCAAATTAAATCCTGCAAACTAAATTCCTTTTCCCTTGTGCAAATTAAATCCTGCGAATTAAATTCCTTTCCCTTGTGCAAATTAAATCCTGCGAATTAAATTCCTTTCCCTTGAGCAAATTAAATCCTGCGAACTAAATTCCTTTTCCCTTGTGCAATTTAAATCCTGCGAATTAAATTCCTTTCCCTTGTGCAAATTAAATCCTGCGAATTAAATTCCTTTCCCTTGAGCAAATTAAATCCTGCGAACTAAATTCCTTTTCCCTTGTGCAATTTAAATCCTGCGAATTAAATTCTTTCCTTGTGCAAATTAAATCCTGCGAATTAAATTCCTTTCCCTTGTGCAAATTAAATCCTGCGAACTAAATTCCTTTTCCCTTGTGCAATTTAAATCCTGCGAATTAAATTCCTTTCCCTTGTGCAAATTAAATCCTGCGAACTAAATTCCTTTCCCTTGTCTCAAATTAAAAAGCCTATGCCTTGGTCTGGATGAAACGCTGTCAGGACTATTGGGCCTTTTCCCAGCTGCAGCCAACTCTGACCCACAGAAGAAGTAATTCGCTTCTGCTCAATACTTTAGACACACATTCCAATAGCTCCATGTTCTCTGATGAGAACCTCAAGTTGTCTTTCTACATGGCAGATGACATCTCAAGTTAGCATGAGATGAAGAGTTACATTTTTATGCCTTCATAAAAATGGAACTGAAATCATTGTTACTGTATGTATATATCAGTATTTATATGATATGTCTGTAGCGCAAACTTAGCCAAAAGGCTTAAACTCTCATGCTATGGTCCGGACCGTATGTATTGGCTTAACTGATATGATTGTGTGTTCAAGAGGCACCCTTTAGAACCCCCGAAACCCAATGTGTTTTATTGAGGTGTCGGAGGCACAACTGCTATAGGAAGCAGACATCATGTTTTTGGCTTATTACTAATATAAAAAAAACACAGACTCAGTGAAATAGTATGCCCAAGATAGATGGTTGAGGAAGTTTGGTATTGATTTTTTGGAAACCAGTATAGACACGGTCCAACGGTAGCAGGCAGCCTTTGCTTCAATGAAATCATATATTGGCTCAAAAAAATCAATTGTTAAAACCGCAGAGGAGAGGCATTACAGGATAAAACTGTTAATAAATGCACACAGTAGGTAACAATCACCTCTTTACTGGAGATGTTCCTCGAGACAGTGCCAACCGAAACTCAGTAGATATTGACAACTAAAGAGAGTGTCTCATTTCTTCAGAACAATTAATTAAAAATGCAAAATAGTTGATATGCTTTAGTCATGCTTCATCGAACAGGTGAAGTGAATTTTTGCAATTAAATAATTCCAGCATGCAAACTTTTGGTTATCAAAATATCGTCCGCACATAATTTGGAAACAGATGTATTTGTGTATGGACCACTTGACTGTCCATCAAGTCCCTGTTCAGGCCTAGACCGCTAGTGTGCTTCCCTTTCCTCGGGCCTGGCTGAAGTCCACCTTTCCTCTCAGACCTGTCCTTTCTGTACCTGTGCCAGAACTGGGCAGTCGAAAAAGATCTGACGTAGCAGCCAAAACAACACAAAACAGCGAATTCCTCTGCATGTGCGCCCCACAGCCCTGCCAAGTGCCTCAAAACTCTGCTAAAACACATTTTGGCCTGTATCGTAGAGGGAAAATCCTGCAACTATATCTAAACCTAGCCAGTGTCCAACTGTATGGCACAGGGGAGCATAGGGCTCAAAGATGAGGAGCGGACAGATGGTTGTAACAGTTCCCACCATATGCCATGGCGGCAATGACTTCTAACCTGAAGTATGTATTGTGCAAGAAAATTCAAATTAACTGTATTGGCGACTGAAGAAGTATTAAAGAGGCATGACCTTTATAACTTCCACGAATTACACTTAGCAAACAATGTAAGTGAGCCCAACTTCAACACCGGCAGTTTCAGGGTCTGTCCCCAAGAGCAGTTAAAGAATAACAGGGCCAACAGCGCATTTTGGAACACCATTTTCATGTACAATGACAACAAATTCAGGGGTTCTGAAGGGACACTCACGAAATATTCCATTAATTTCGGGAAGTGGCTGATGAGCCTTATCTTCCCAAGAGATGTGTTCACCTTCACCAAGAAAGCTTTAGAGAATGGTGAAAAACACTGCATTCTTCAATATAACACCCTTTGAAATTGGCTACAGAACCGCAGGTTTTGTACAGAATTTAAGACATCTGGGTAAATAATTTCACATCTCCTATTTTTCAAAATGTATACAGCATCTTTCTGAACTTGTACATTTCACTGTGGTTTCTTTTTTGCACCCTATTTATTCAAAATACGTTCCTGTCAGTCATAAATATGTCAAGTCATTTATGCCCAGGGTCTGACTAGAACAGAAAATAGGTCCAGACACCAAAATAAAAGTGGCTCCTATTAGCGAATCAAATCACTAAAAAAGTGGCCCACATTTGCAAATCGGGGCAATTTTTAACTTGGAAAGGCACGCTGCGTGGGTGTTTTGCAAGATATGGAAGGCTGCATACATTTGTGATTCCTGCAGTCAATGCTAGTGGTTATATCAACAGAGAAATCAACAATAAAAACCGGCCCACCGGACCATAAAACAGGCCCACAAACAGCCAAAAACACGGCCCACACACTGGCCTATCAGGCCAGCCCTCCGGGCACCGCCAGATTGTCCTATAGGCCAGTCCGACCCTGTTTATGACTGAGACTCTGCTTAGAAGGAAAGAGTGGCATATCAAAAGATAAGCACATTTCACAATGAGAGTACATAGATCGCAGAACGAGACACATTTTACTCAATTCAGTGAGACATTACAAGATCAGAAGGCAAACAGGTTAAACCAATCTCCACTGCTCAGGCCTATGGCACCAGCAGGGATACTACCATAAAAATGTATCAATATAAATGTAAGGGCTCTCTGTTATCAAGGAGGCACGATAAGCCTCCTAAAATTCAAATATCAATATTTAATATATGTTAGAAATGCAACCTTTTATGTTCCTAAACATCAGCTTCCTGGTTTATGAAACTACACAGATTTTGTTGCAGATTTTCCATGCATATAAATAAGCTCAATCCATCCAAACAAAACAAACAATCTTCATGAACAAGACCTTTATTTGTTTTTGAAATACAGCATTTCTTTTTCTACACGTTTGGTCTCCAAACATCAATTTGTCATTTTTAGAAATTACTCTCATGGACTGATACCAAACAAAGGCAGATTTAGACTTTCATGCCCATTTACCATCAATTAAAAGCCAAGCACTGCTAACATATGGCAGCAATTTACACCGACATTAGGAGGGATAGCCAGACTAAATTAAGAACGTCTAAAGAGTGTGATCGTTATACCCAGCCCCTATTATACCACGTATAGCCTCATTTAAATCAAGGATGGGTATCATATACGTTAGAGATACCATTATGCCACAGACAGCCACAATTATGCCAAGAATGTCCACGATATTTGAAATGTGGCTACTATTAAGTGAAGGCAGATCCTATGCCAGGAATCACACAATAAATATGTAACGTGCTCACATTATGGCAATGGGAGGAGCATTACGCCAGGGCAACCATTATGTGCGGTTCGGCTCAAGAATGCTCCCAATATGTCAAGTTTGATCACAACTAGGCTAGGGCTGTTATTATTTGAGACAGACACAAATATGTGAAGTATGCCCTATATAGGTCAAGAAGGGTACCGTTATGCCAGGAAACCAATACACCAGGGCTAGCCACAAATATTCTACAAATGCCCACATTATGTCAAGCTAGTCTCATTTAGGCCAGGACTATTATTATGGAAGTGAAGACCACAATTTTCCAAAGGGTAGAAGCATTGTGCTATGAACCATAATGCCAGGGATAGCAATACTTCTCTCATGAATGCCCTAAATATGTTAAACAGGCCACCATTATGCAAGGGTTTTTATTATGCTAATGGCAGCCATATATATGTCAAGTGTACTCACAATATGTCACAGGGAAACACTATCAATGCAGGGATTGCCAAAATGTATTCAAGAATGTCCACAAAACATCAAGGGTGTGCCTTTATTATGCGAGGGATAACAAAACTGCTGTCAAGAATGTGCCCACTATATGAAGGCTGGGTCAATATTATGCCAAGGATAGCCGAAATGCTATCAAGAATGCCCCCCTAGATAGGGAATGAGCCATAATTATGCAAGGGCTAGCCAAATGACCACTGTTAGAAATTGGGTTTCTGGTTGGCAGAGGTATGCACCCTGTCAAAGCAGGAACCACATTCCAGTCAGGGTAAGTTAGATACACACAATAAATTAACCTGTGCTCACCCTCTGGTAGCTTGGCGCACAGCAGTCAGGCTTGACTTAAGAGGCAATGTGTAAATTATTTGTGCAAACCTTCAAACAGTAACCAGTGATGGCCGGCATGACTTGCGGGTGGTGGGGCAGACACGGGTGGTGGGAAGCGGGGTTGCGCAATACAAAACAAAAATATACACTTACCTTGCCGCCGGGTCCCGCGTCTCTGCTCCTGCTATCCTCATGGGACTTGAGGAACAGGAAGCCAGGAAGAACAGCCAGGCTCCCCTGACCAATCACAACGCTGCAATGCAGCGTTGTAATTGGCTTTGAGCGTCCTGGTTCGACGCTCAACCAGAGAATGGGGGCCTGGGCATGTTCTCCACGCAGGCTGTAATTCGGCCTGCATGGAGAACGGGGAAAGTGCGCATGACTGGTTTGGGTGGCCCGAGAGGGCAGACCAAACAGTCATTGCGCACTTAGGAGTGGGCAAACCACTCCTGCCCTGCTTCAAGAGCAGAGCAGCCGCCCGCCCGCAAAGGAAACATAAAATGATAACTCAAAGTTATTATCATTTTATATTTCCTTTACTTTGCACTGTTCAAAAGCAGTGGGGCGACGCGCCTCCGCCATAGCGGAGGAGCCGCCACTGATAGTAACACAGTGAAAACCTCACAAAAAGACTCCAGACCAGTTTAGACAAATAGATTAGGATTTTATAAATAAAACAAGACCAAAACAACAAATATTCAATAAGTAGAACTCACAATATGAATTGTTAAAGATTAAAAGTGAAAAATAGCGCTTAGAAGCAATTGGCGCCTATGGGGTTATCTGGTTGTGCTGACCGTGGAAAATTCAAGAGTTCAGGCCAACTGCGATGGAGCGCAGGCCAGATACAGGAGCCATCCAAGGACTGCTGTACAAATGTACATTGGTCCTGGTCGCAACAGCGAGATGCTGGGTGCAGCCGTGCGTTGAGTCTGTGTTGATCCTGCAGTTGAGGTGATAGGTCGATTTTCTCTACGCAGTGATGGCGATGCACCGGTTCTGAAGACGAAGCACTGGTTCTGAGATGCGTTGGTTCCAAGGGCGATGCACCCGGTCTCTCCACACATTCGAGGGGGATGCGTGGATCGTCTCTTACTGCAGTGATGCTGATGTGATGGTTCCAAGTGTGATGCGTCGGTCCTGTTCCCGCAACAGCATCGATGCATAGATTCTGTTTCTTGCAGGAGAAGATGTGTCGGTTCCACTGGAGCAAGCACCTGGATCCATTTCCAATGGACCAGGCACAGGAGCATGTTGTAAGACTTTGATATTCCTGAGTCTTAAAACAGGAGGCAAGCCAGCATGCCCTTGGAGATCATTCGGGGCTCAAGTCAAAGAGTCTAGTTCTTCCTCAGCACGGCAGAGGGTAGCAGGCAGCAGGACAGCACAGCAGAAAAGCAAATCTTACAGAGCAGCAGTCAAGCAGAGTGGCAGTCCTTGTAGCAGCACAGAAGTCCTTCCTCCTGGCAGTTTCTTCACAGGTCCAGTAGTGTCTGAATGGTGAGGTCAGAGACCAAGTACTTATACCCAGTTGTGCCTTTGAAGTGGAGGTGACTTCAAAGAGGGTTTTTGAAGTGCACAGAGGTCCTCCCTCCCAGCTCTGGCTTCAGACTCACTACAGGGGTTTTATACAGACCTTTGTGTGTGAACAGGGCACAGCCTATTCAGGTGTGACAGTTCCTACCTCCCATCCTGCCCAGGGTGGCCCATCAAGATGTAGACGGCCATTCAGTCACACCTAAGCTCCCTTTGTGTGTGGCTGTCTAGAGGGAATGCACAAAGTCCAGGTGTCACCCACCCAGACGTGTATTGGAGACAGGCTGCAGGCACACCGGGCTAAGAGCGGAAAAATGCCATCTTTTTAAAAGTGGCATTTTTAAATGGGTAGTGATCAATTCATCTTTGCCAGTAAAGATGATTTATCATTACCATTCAAGGGATATGAAACATCCGAGATCTACTCCTTGTCCCAACCCTGGTACAATGAGAATCTGAGACTATCTAGACAGGAATGTCGTAGACAGGAACAAAGATGGAGGAAAAACTATGAGGTAGATGAGAAAATCACATATAAAGCCAAACTTGCAAGGCATAAGAAAGATATCATAGAAGCAAAAACTGAATATTTCACTAAGCACATAAAGAATGCTTGCGACACTAATAAAACCCTTTTCTCGGTTATCAATAAGCTGGTCAAACCTAAGAAAGCTAGTCATACTGAATCAAATCAAGATTTTTGCGATTTATTGGCCAGTTTTTTTCAAGAAAAGGTGGTCAATATCTATGATAAATTTGCGGCTGAAAATACTCAGATTAAGCATGCACTTGATGATAGAAAAACCATAAATAGCCTCTCCACTTTCATGAACCCCTCGGAGGACCAATTAAAAGACCTTATTTTGTCAATCAAGTCTAGCTCTCCTTACGACCCCTGCCCGCCTAGCATAATGCATTTGATACCCACCCAATTGGCAGTGCATCTGGGGCAATTTATTAATAAAGTGTTTTCCAGCGGTATTTTTCCCGTTCAGTGGAAACGTACTTCAATCCTTCCACTTCTAAAAAAAAGACAATCTGGATAGCACTGAACCCTGCAATTATCGCCCTATTGCAAGACTCCCTTTTGCCGCCAAATGTATAGAAAAACTAATGAACAAACAAATCACAGAACACATTGAAACAAATCTATTGCTAGATGAAACACAACATGGTTTCAGGAAGTATCATAGTACTGAATCTGCCCTCACTATAGCAACTGAGGATATCCGTGAAATTCTTGATGGAGGTGGATCGGCGGCATTGGTGCTGCTTGACCTCTCGGCGGCCTTTGATACGGTCAGCCATGAGATCTTGGCTGACCGTCTCCAGGAGGCTGGAGTAAAAGGCATAGCATTAGAGCTTTTAAAATCATTTTTAACAGAGCGACAGCAAAATGTGGCATTGGGAACAGCAATCTCCAAGCAGTTTTCCCTACCATGTGGAGTCCCTCAGGGCTCAGCCCTGAGCCCCACACTCTTTAACTTATATGTAGCGCCACTTGCCCTGATTATAAAAGAGGCGGGTTTCTCCTTAGCTTCATACGCTGACGACACGCAAATTGTGGTGTCCCTAACAAATGGAGAAAAGAACCCGGAGAGGCTTTTAGTGTATGTATGAAGAATGTGAGTGATTGGATGGACGGAAACTGTTTGAAGTTGAATGCATCAAAAACAGAGGTTATTATCTTTGGTAATAAACCCTCCCTCTGGACGCCAGACTGGTGGCCACCAGCACTGGATGTGTTACCCACACCCTCTACCAAAACAAAGGATGTGGGCATCATCATAGATAAGGAACTCAAATTCAAAGAACAAATCAGCAAAATCACTTCTGTTTCCTTTTGTGCGATAAGACTAATCAATAAAATTAAGAAATTCATACCAGGGGAACTCTTGAAAACAGTGACCCTGGCAATAGTCCTCTCACGTATAGACTATTGCAATAGCCTTTATCTTACCCTCAATTCAGGTCTGGTCAACAGGCTCCAGATCGTACAAAATGCGGCAGCCCGTCTCATTTTTAAGATCCCTAAAAATGTTTCAGCAAGAGAAGCTATAAAAAAGCTGCACTGGCTGCCGGTTAGACAGAGATGTAAGTTTAAAGCCCTTTGTCTGGCTTTTAAATCTTTGCATGGTCAGGGACCAGTGCAGTTTAGGAACAAACTAAAGTGGTATGTCCCCAACAGAACCTTACGGTCAGGACTGGCTAGGAATATGGTAGTTACTCCCTTTAAGAAAGCTACCTGGGGAGGCAGGAGCCTCTTCAGATCAACAGCGATGCTTTGGAACAAATTACCTATTACCCTAAAAACAGCTTCATCCCTGCTGAGTTTCAGGAAAAGCTTAAAAACATGGCTATTTACACAGACCGCATGAGTTAAATAATCTATTCTTTCCAGCACTAATGTCCCTTCTGTCCTCAGTCTTTCTAGCGCCAAGACGCCTTCGGGCAGTAGCTGCGCTTTATAAATCTGATTTACAATTACAATTACAATTCTCAATCAGGAATTACAGCTTATAAGTGTAATAAGGAATTCCCAATGTTAACCTATGAGAGGGGTAGGCCTCACAGTAGTAAAAAACTAATTTGGGTGTTTTTTCACTACCATGACATGCATAACCTAAAAGTACATGTCCTACCTTTTCATTACACATCACCCTGCCCTACAGGCTACCTAGGGTGCACCATTGGGGTGACGTATATGTAATAAAAAGGTGGTTCAAGGCTTGGCGAGGGGTTTTAAATGCCAAGCCAATGTAACTGCACGCACATGCCCTGCAGTGGCAGGCCTGAGACATGTTTAAAGTGCTACTTGTGTAGGTGGCACAATCAATGATGCAGGCCCGCTAATAGCATATAATTTACAGGCCCTGGGCACAGGTGGTGCACTGTAATAGAGACTTATATATAAATTAAATATGCCAATTGTGGACCAGTCAATCAAAACATGTTCTAGGGCAGAAGCACATTCACTTTAGCACTGTTTGGCAGTAGTAAAGTGCTCAGGGTCCTAAGGCCAACAAAAAGATTTCAGCAAGATTGGAGGCAAGCAGGCAACAAGTTTGTGGGCAGACCACCCTAAGGCTGTCAGGTCTAACAACCACAATATGTCAGGGCCACCACATGTCAAAGTCACAGTTGATATGCATTCTGGGGGTACCCGGCAAAGCAGCAGGTTCCCTAACCCCCTGGTGCAACAATTTAGTTCCATGCACCAACAATGAATTAAGAAAACCAATTGGGCCACACCCCTGACACGGAGCCACTGAGCAATCTTGAACAGGAAGTGTTTTCAGGCTACTGTCAATCCAATACAAGTTTCACGAGGAAAGTGGCAATCCAAACAATCTTTCTTTTGTGAACAACACAATCAAAGAGGGCACTATGAATCAGGGACATGTAGATAAAATTTGTATTTTAAAATCATCAGTCTAGTACATAAAATATGAACGGTATCCACACAAAATATAAAATCAAGAGCAGTTAGGCACGTTATGATCAGCGAAAACGAGTAGAACATTCCTAGCATTACAGTGAGTTATTCCTAACATCCTAAAACCCTAACACTATTTCTAAGTGCTATACTAAACGGCAGTAACAACATTAAATAGCAAAACTTGCATTTTAAGTTTCTCTAGGTCAGTCGCACCGCATACCTTTGAACAGCTGGTTCAGCTGTTCCTTATCAGAGATCAGCCGGGGGAGTGAGAATGTGTGCATTCAATCAGGGACACCTTCAACACTGTACCGCTCCCGAAGTCAGAAGACTCAGAGCAGCTCAACCAGTAATCTGGCGTGATCTCTGGTGATAATTCTAGCATAATGATCTCTCCTAATTAATGTTCAAATCCTGGGGTTGGAAACCAGGGTTCGAGCCTCGGGGTCGCGTCCACATCCTGTGATTCTGGGCAAATCACTTAATCTCCCCGTGCCTGAATGTGTAATGAAAATACGGTGCTCATGTAAAGCGCTCCAATACCTTCGGGTCGAGTTCGCGCTATATAAATATGCAACAAAAAAAGAAAAGAAAAAAATAGGGTTTGACCAGTGATTCTATCTCATGTTTTGTAAATAAAACAAAGCTTGGAGACACTGTATCTTTTACCAGACTTAGGACCTAATTTATATTTTGGCGGGCGGCCTGCCATTCAGCAATGAGGATGGAGTAAATTCCCCATTCCCATGGAGGAGAGGCTGCTCACGTAATTTATAAATGACTGCCAAGCAGGTGGTCATTTATAAAAGCATTGCAGCAGAATGCAGCCCTGTAGCACAGAGTAATCCTTTTTAATTTTCAAAAAGAAAATCCCGAAAACAAATTTCCATTTTGAAAAGAAAAATTATAATGCTCCCCTCGCCATGGGAGTCTTCTCCCATGGTGGGGGGAACATTACAACAATTTTACTGTTCCTTACTGCCAGGTTTTACCTGGTGGCAAGAAACAGTAACAAAATGACTACAGGTCCATCCATTCAAATTGGGCGGGCGGATATGTAGCCATTTCTCCGAAGGCCCGTACTACCACCAGGGGTTACTCCATAGGAGCGGAGGAACGTCCCACTCCCCACACACTACAGCACAGAAAAAATAATAGTAACATTTTATTGCCATTTTATTTTTTACTCTCTGCCAGGTGAAAGGAGTGTGAGGGCCTGGCGGGGCCAGTGCATCATTGTTGCTGATTGGCAGCAGTGAGGAGTGGCCACTTTAGTTTGAAGTCTGTATGGTGGTATGGCCAGCTATCTTGCTACAGCCAGCCTGACATGAGCAATTCAAACCTCTCCAACCCACCTGTCTTAGACAACAGGGTGAAGAGCAGGCACAGGCCTCCTGTGCCTTCAGGGGCACTCAGCCAGCCTGCTCCAGCCAATCCAGACGCTTCACTCATGCTACTTAACATTGTTAACAGCATGAGAGCAGTGTCTGGATTGGATAGGGGAGTTGGTTCTAGGACCTTCTGCTCGGAGGAGTCTTTAGCCAGGGACAGGAGAACATCGAGGACGTGTTGCAGGCTAAAGTAAATTAAAACTTTATTTTTTCTTTGTAAAATGTTTTTTTTAATGTATGCTCGTATAGTGCTCCATCATTTTCCTATGTCACCAACTCCCCAGGGCCATCGGAGAAGTTTGGCCACAGAGGAAGCAGAGTAGTCTCCACCACGGCCAAACTGAAAGTCCGCCAACATTTTTAAATCAGACGGATGGACCTTCATATTGGCAGTATGAATCCTCCATCGCCTTTGCAACAAAGTATACATCCCATCAATATATAAATCGGGCCCTAAATTATCATGGCGAAAAGTGCCTCAGATCTATCCACATGTTTAACTTTAAGTAAAGTGCCATGTCATTAATGACAAAAGTGAAAAAACATGTCAGCTTAGACAATGGGCAACCATGATAAACTTAACATTTATTGTGTGGTGTTAGGAACGTCACACTTTTTATTACAGATAACAGACTGAAGGCTGGCCATGAAGCAAAAATACGTTAACTAAAATGAAGACTATCTTGGTGTTCACAACACTGTTGAGGAGCCAGCCCTTGTCAGCTCTCCTCAAGGCAGCCAAACTGTGCACACAGTTACACAGAGACATGCTCACACATAATCGCTCACACCCACAGACATGATCACTCATACAAGCTCCTACACAGACACATGCATGACCGCTCACACACATACACAGGCATTCTGCCCCTTCAAACCTCTTCTTCACTTACCTTCCAGGCTCCCAGCTTCACAGCTCTGCAGCTCTACAATGTGTCCCTCTCACCTCTGTATTACCCTATTGCCCAGGTGCCATCAGGAGAGGGGACCACGCCGCACAGTGCTATGCTTCATTAGAGCTTAGGGGACGGCTGCTGATTGCAGCTCTCTGTTTCCTGTAGCCTAGAGTAGGCCTATTACTTATATTCAGTGGGCAGGCTCCTGGGTAGAGATCAAGAGGCCGCGCCCAGCAGGGAAAACGAGTTTTGGGGACAGGAAGAGTGTAGAAACAATGAGGGCAGGGACACGTGCAGGCAGCAGGGGCTGCTTCACTCTCTGTTACCGGATTCTGCATTCTCTTGTAGGAGGAGTAGGTGGGACCTGGTGGTGAGGCTTTCTTCCTGTCAGGGCTCAGGGGGGAACCCTTCCTAACCCTGGGAAACATTTGCACTTTCGAGAGTGCCCATCTGCCCTCACTGTTGCCTTACAGACAGAAAACAGGCATACACGATTGAGACTTTACGGTAGTCGTCTACTCTTGGTTCCCCAGATTGTGTCTGTACAATGCCCTGCTGTACTTCTACCACCAGACCAGCAGTGAGAGAGGCGCAAATAGGCCTGCAAATCTCGTCCTCCCTTCTCCTGGGCTGC
Source organism: Calotriton arnoldi (assembly GCA_963921515.1). Classification (NCBI taxonomy): domain Eukaryota; kingdom Metazoa; phylum Chordata; class Amphibia; order Caudata; family Salamandridae; genus Calotriton; species Calotriton arnoldi. The sequence goes on from CAWUFW010001160.1 coordinate 975,469, forward strand.
CCATGTTCTGGCCAAAATGGTGAAGTGGGTGAATCGCTCTTAGTAGCTGTGCACATTCCAATAGGAGCCACACAAACGAGAACTGTGTCACTGCTGAAGACACAAACAATTCTGGCCTGTCTCTCTGTAATATGACAACACGGCAGTGTTCAAATGTTAGCATATTTGTCTAAAAAGGGTGTAACTGAGCAAATTCTGGGTTCACTGTATTATACTGAAAATTGAGACGCCCACAGTCTGCTGCAAAAATGTGTTAACCTTTTTTCACATCTTTCCTGAATGTCCTGCAGCACTGATACTGGGGCTTTATTTGCTGGGGTTCCCAACCACAAGAAATGATGAACATGGAGGGCTTTTTTTAGATAACTTCAACGGAAGAACTGTCCTTGTATTACACATTTGTACCGAAAGCAAAAGCTTCAATTCAACAACATTCCTCATCAAAGTTCTCGTTGATGACAAACTTAGTATGTTTGTCAAATATCGGATTATATCCAACTCTGAAAATATTTGAAAGCAAAAGACCCTTTCTAAGTTTACATTTGGATTTGAAAGTGGAATCTCTTCATCTGTAGCCAGGTGCTCAGTCACTGAGGAATACCGTACTGGCTGTAAAGTATTCAAATGCTTTTCATACATGAATTGCACACCATCAGTACATGAAAGGACCACTCAGAAGTGTCCTGTGTGCCCACGTACCTCGCTGGAGCACACAAGGCACCAAATAAATGTGCTGGATGCCTCAAGCATTCTTACTGACTCTACAGAATCCAATCAGGGTCGTCTGAACACAGTGACCACTACTTATTGGTTAAAAGGTTACCAATCCGATTGGCTACAAAAGCAGGCTCTTAAACAATTCTGACTAGCTGAAATTGGTCACTCACTATCAGTTTTTTAGACCACTCTTGTTGGTTGTTTGGCAGTGAGAGCAAGTGAAGCAGCTAGCTTTGCTGTTCAGGAAAGGACAGCTAGTCCAGTATGATGTGTTTGGACTAATTGGGCACCAGGAACCTCGCAACAGACCCTGTCTGGCCTCAGAACTCTGCCCACTTCTTGCTCAAGATTTTCCTGGAAATGTTTCTAATACCTGCTGCACAACTATTGTCTGAACAAGTTTAGGGTGGAAAAGGAACAGGCACATTTATCTCGATCAGCTTAATCATGAGAATTAGGTTGCAGAGCAGGATGCTATTGGTGAATGTGAGTGTGACTACCTTTGAAATCTGGTGAAGTTAAAACAGATGATTCAGACATAAAAGTGACCAAAGTGCACTTCTTGTGAAAAAGAAACCCTTATAGCCCATCGATGATCAACACAAATCTTCAACATATTTAAATATCCTTTAGGAGTCCTGTCACTGCACATGTTTTGCAAGTCAATTGGAACACGTTGCCTTGAGAGAGAAAATGATTCTAAAGCACTTTATCAAGGAGCATTTCTTTAAGGAAAATAAATTGTAGGATGCCGCATGGTCTTGTTAATGACACCTACTCTTACTCACAAGTCCTGTGCAGTGTGTAATATAATTGCGCCTATCTTTAATATATTTTGCTGGCTGACTATTGTTGCTCTAAGAAAGTTTACCTTGTTACAGATATGTCTTTATCTGAAATCCACTTTCTTACTTACAAACCCATTTCCACCTTTTTCCATCTGTTAAATGTTAATCTTATCACTCTAGAACACTATCAATTTCTCAGCCTCAGCCAACTTAGCTACCTCCATTTGCTTAATGTGAAGTGGTACAGTGTCTGAGGTTAAAATGGTTGCAGGATTTGGGCAGGGGGCTGTGCTGAGGTATCAGATGAAGCAGGTTCCAGGGTACCGGCTCCCCTCTCTGCATGGACTTTTACTTCAACGAGTAATAGAACCACCCTTGTTTCAGCCCTATTGCTTTGAACTGTTTGTTCCTGCTCTGAACTCAGTGACTCTACAGTCATGGCCCCAACCACAGCTTAATTGATTTCTACAATCTCACACATATGCACTGTTTCCATTGTTAAACAAGCTTCGGCAAAGCCACCAGGTCTGGTTTTGGCCTCCAGTGTTTTGGCTTTGGCAATTCTTGTTTTGTTCTAAAACCTTATTGTTGGGGAAGCAGCAAGGCCACCAATCTAAAAACACAAATCATTGCCTACAGCCACAAATATATTTTGGTTTCAAAAAAGCATAGTATGGACCATAATAGTCAGGGGCGGCTCCTCCATGTGGGTTGAGGAGCGTCGCCCCACTGCTTTCTCGCAGTGCGAGAAGCAGAAACATAAAATGGTATGATAAATACCATTTTATGTTTCTGCTTCTCGCACTGCGAGAAAGCAGAAGCGTTTGGTTGGGGGCGGGCGGGTGGGCGTTCCTGCTCGAGGGCAGGGGAGGAGTGGCTTGCCCACTGTTGTGGGCGCTGACTGTTTGGTCGGCCCTATGGGGCTGACCAAACCAGTCATGCACACTCTGCCATTTTCTCCATGTAGGCTGCAGAAAATGGCCTCCCCATAGACGCCTGTGTGGTCGACGTCCCAGCCAATCACAATGCTGTCATTGGCTTAGGGGAGGGAGGCTGCCTGCTTCCTGTGAGGAGCAGAGAGAGAAGCAGATGTGACGCCGGACCGGACCGGGCAGGCGAAGGTAAGTTAAACTTTTAAAAAATTGTTTTAATAAATTAACTTCCCCCCCCGCGCGACCCCCTCCCCCCCCACCCGCGAGTCATGCCGGCCGCGACTGATAATAGTCCCTGATGCCAAAAAGTACTACGTTGTGTGTGGATGTGTTCCTAGTTAAATCTAGACTTGGCTACTGAGCCCTAACCAGGGTGAAACTGGTCCTGGATTGCTTGTGTTCTGCTTCAGGGAGGACCTTGCCTCAAAGGTCGGGCTCGACCTTTCCAATTGGGGCAGTGTCAAGACTGATTTGCATATGGCTGGGTCCCAATAGACGTGGCAAATTGTGCAGAATAAAGATGGACTGTGATGCGGCCCCAAGTAATTACCAGTGGCTGGGATTAGCATTCCATCCATCATTTTTTTGTATGCTTCCTTGTGAAACACCAGATCTAAAAAAGCCAATTGGTTTGTCTTTGCTAATGCATTTTTGTAATATTTTTGTATACGTTCTTATAAACAGACAGACAAAGACACTTGCACAGACATATGGACATAGAGGCTTGCACAGACAGACAGAGAGGCTTGCACAGACAGACAGGGTTGCATGCATAGACAGACAGGCTTGCATAGACAGACAGTGGCCCAGAAAGACAGACAGAGAGGCTTGCATATATATGAAAGGCTTGCACAGATAGACAGAGACAGAGAGCCTTGCACAGAACGATAGACAGAGAGGCTTGCACAGAGACGCTTGTACAGACAGGCTTTCACAGACAGGCAGGCTTGCACAGACAGACAGGCTTGCACAGACAGACAGGCTTGCACAGACAGACAGGCTTGCACAGACAGTCATAGGCTTTCACAGACAGAAAGAGAAGCTTGCATAGACAGACGGATAGAAAGAGAAACTTAGCAGACAGACAGCAGCTTCCACAGAGAGACAGACAGACAGAGAGGCTTGCACAGACAGACAGGCTAGCACAGACAGACAGAGAAGCTTGCCTAGACACCCAGACAGAGAGGCTTATACAGCCTGCCAGACTTGCAAAGGCAGACAGAGAGGCTTGCACAGACAGACAGGCTTGCACACACAGAGACAGACAAGACAGAGAGAGAGAGATATAGAGAGGCTTAGACAAACAGGCAGACAGGCGGAGGCTTGCACAGACAGAAAACTTGCACAGACAAACAGAGGCTTGCGCAGACAGAGAAAGAGGCTTGCACAGACAGATAGACAGACAGAGACTTGCACAGACAGAGGCTTGCACAGACAGAAGACCAGAGTCTTTCACAGACAAAGGCTTGCACCAACAGACAGAATTGCAAAGTTAGAGTAGCAAAGATAGATAGACAGAGTTGCAAAGGTCGATGGACAGACAGACAAAGTTGCAAAAGCAGAAAGACAGACATACAGGACAAGAAAGTCGAATAAGTGGCAGAGTTAAAATGAGTAATATAGTAGTTAAATGTCTATATAAGCAGATCATAGAAGAGCACTGAAAGCGCACTAGAAGCCATACAAGCAGACATGCCCACTAAATTGGTTTACATAGCTGCCAATAAGTGGAGGCTGTGATTCCAATCACTGGTGCCTGAATTCTAGGAGGTGGAGTCCCCGGCTCTCTTCGTTTATTTACTACCTCCTAACATCACCCTAATGCCCCTTCACTCCTTATCATGTCCACAATGAGCATCTGACATTCGTTCTACACCCACATATTTTGCACACTTTGTTGCCTTACCTAAAAGTCAAACAAGCCAATTTGCACCTGCCACCCACTTATACTCCATGTTTATTGGTAGAGTTTTTGCAGCCGGAAACATATAAGTCTCCATATAGCCCGAGGTCCAACTATGGCAGGAAATATGATTATAAAAATGAAAATAAAAATCATGGAGACAACACAAAAAATACCTATTCCTACACATTCCTTGAGTGAAACAGAGGTGATCATGGTTTATACACACTGGGAAAATGAGGTAGGAGGTAGAAGGTTGGTTATTTACATGCAAGGCTAAGTAGGAGTCGGTTTACTTTCCTATTTTAGCCAACAAATTCCATGTCCACTAAAGCCATTTTCAATTCATGTGTCCCCCTGATTGGGCACTTTTTTGTAATCTGATTTCTATGAACAAACTTAAATTACTATGAGGCAGACAGGGGCTTTGGATTTTTGGTCATCACAATTTCAAAAGCAACTATAACATCTCTGCTGGAAGTCTAATTTGCCAAGCACATCTATATTTCTTCTCACACAGATTTGCCCACCCATTCTGTCTGAACTATGGGCTCATTAAATCCCATTTCATTTTCCTACAAATCTCTAAGGGCTCTCCACTTTGTCATCACAGTGAAAACAGTATCAACCATACCAAGAGATCATGGTGTTTTCCAGTTTGGATACAGCATTAAAGGGAAAGGCTTCTAACATCAGAACAAAAAAGTCCATAGCACAACAACATGGATGAGGTAATAAATTCTCTGATAACATTTTAATTTTAACCTCTTAAGTGCAGTTGTCGGCCAATGGCCAACTCCCTCCCCAGTGTGTCTGTCGGCCATGGGCTGACACTGGGGAGAGTTATAAAGGCCCCTCTGGTGTAAAGCAGCAGAGGGATTCCTTTATTCATTTATTTACTGATTTATTAATTAAAATCATTACAGTAAAATATATACAAGCATGCACCCCCGCCACCCTCAATTCTCACAAGTAAAAAGTGCAAAATACCAACAAATCCACAGACTAGCCTTTTTTCCACATTTCCTGTACAAGCTCTCTTTCATTATCCCTCGGGTGATATCATAATTAAGCCAACGATAATGATTGCACCAGTCCCATTATTGCACTCAATGTTACCAAAAAGTCAACCTTCAGTAAGTGTTGCACCGAGCCCACAATTGCACTATACTTATAAAGCGGCCATTGTCATTGTCTCTATTGACGTATATGCATTTCTTCTCAAATTCGAATGCCAGAGTGTGAATCCTCACAAAACACTGCACTAATACCACTTTTGCACTAAGCTTTTTTGCACCACCCTAGGGCACCTGCCCTGCCTCAATCATGACCATAAGGCGGTGAGTATTGCACTTGCAAGTGTAGAAGGCAACGAGTGGGGTTGCCGACCTTTTGTTGATATGAGGGTATTCTCAAATACAGTCTATTGTATATCATGGATAGGAGCATGTCACATTCTAACGCCAATAAATAAATAAAAACTTGGCGTCCCAGACCAATTAAAACATGTTGTCAGTTGAGGCACTTCCTATAAGCTCCTTCTATCAGCAAAGGGGGCATGCTGTGCTACAAAAAGGAAGGGATAAAGTACAGTGCTGTCCAATTAACTTCCCTTTAAAAAACAAGTTACTTACCTCTACACTGTGGTTCTCCAGTATTGATATCTTTTATAGGTTCACATGCTTGAATATTCCCCGTCGTCATGGTGGGAGTCCCACGGTAATATAAGAAATAGCAATAATACAACATCACCATAGACCTCCATAGAACAGGAAACTCACTTAAGTAACTTTTCAGCCTCATTTTAAAACATCCAAACTTCAGCCAATCACAGCTGAGACCTCAGAGTTCCCTTCCCCACAGAGCCACCATACCTCAGATTTCAAGCACAAGTGTATAGGTATACAAAAACTCTGAGGTAATTGGTGAGCCTAATCAGGGAGGAGGGAGGGTCGCATGTGAATCTATAAAAGATATCAATACTGGAGAACCACAGTGTACAGGTAAGTAACTTGTTTTTTCTCCAGTATTGAATCTTTTATAGATTTGCATGCTTGAATCCGACTAGTAAGCAATAAAAAACACAATAAGAGAAAAAGAAAGGTGGCGGGCAGGCGAACCATCCCACCATGATGTAAACTTGTAGCATCAGAAACCAAGAAGAGAATAATAAGCATACAAATTTACAAATAGCATGTAAAGAACATAGAAGGCCAAAAGCCGCCTACCTTAGGTAAAGAGAAGTTGGAGTGTAGCTTGTCCAACAGCGATATCTGCCTTTTTCCAACCATCAAGGCAGTAATGCTTCGTGAATGTGTGAGCGTTCGCCCACGTTGCCGCCCTGCAAATGTCCGGGAGTGATGCTCCCGCAAACAGGGCCGAGGAAGTCGCCACTTTCCTAGTAGAGTGAGCTTGTGCTTCTGCAAGAAGCGGACGGCCAGCTTTTTCATGACAGAAGGAAATCGTGGATGTGACCCAACGAGCAATGCTGGCCCGTGTCAAGGCTTGTCTTTTCCTGGGTGTCAAGAAAGAGATCAGTAGCTGAGAGGATTTACGGAAGGCCTCCGCTCTTGCAGATAAAACTTTAAACATCGTTTAATTCCAGAGAATGCAACGCCTTTTCCGCTGCTGAGGCTGGATTAGGAAAGAACTTTGGTAAAAAAATCGGCTCATTGAGGTGGTAAGTTGAAGGCACCTTAGGTATGAAAGAAGGGTTAGTGCGTAGGATAACCCTGTGCGGCAAAATCTGCAGATACGGTTCCTTTATAGTGAGAGCTTGGATTTCGCTGATATGTCTGGCTGATGTAATGGCCAAGAGGAAAGCCACTTTCCAGGAAAGGAACTTTAATTCGCATTTGTGTATTGGCTCAAAGGGAGGACGCATCAGTTGTGACAGAACTGTGTTTAATTGCCACAAATCTTTAGGAGGCTTAACAGGCGGAAAAGCTCTAAAAGTCCCTTCATAAATTCTTTGACGAGTCGGTTAGACCACAGAGAAGTTTGCTTTGAGCGTCTTCTGTACCTAGAAATTAAAACAAGGTGAACTCTTATGGAAGAGTGAGAAAGTGCTGATTTTGCTAAGTGCAAGAGATAAGGCAGCACCTGCTCCGGAGACGAAGAGAATGGATGCAATGCTTGCGAGATACACCAAGCACAGAATCTCTTCCATTTAGCTGTGTAACATTTCAACATAGACAGAGCTCGAGACTTCTGTAGTATCTTACTACACTCCTTGGAAAGCCTCAAATCCCCAAATTCAGCGTGGTGAGGAGTCAAGCCGACAAATGAAAAGAGGGAATCTGTGGATGACCCACTTGGCCCAGGTTCATGTAGAGAAGCTCGGTGTATCAGAACTGTCTTGCCCAACCTGGAGCAATGAGAATGATCCGACATGGCTCTTGCTTAATTTTTTGAAGTACTTGAGGAATGAGGGGAAACAGGAGAAAAGCGTAGGCGAACATCCCCTTCCAAGAAAACTGGAAGGCATCTCCCCATGAATTTTGATGAGGATGTCTGCTTGCAAAAAGAGAACACTTTTTGTTGAGGAACGTAGCAAACAGATCTAATGTTGGGTAACCCCAGGATTGAAAAACTTCTTTCAAATGTTGGTCATTGAGTTCCCATTCGTGGCACTGTTTGGAGGCCCTGCTGAGAGAGTCGGCCTTCTTGTTGTGAATCCCTGGCACGTGCTCCACTCGCAAGGAGATGTGGTTGACAAGGAGCCATTCCCATATCTGTTGAGCAAGAAGGGAAAGCGCTCGAGATCTCGTTCCGCCTTGCTTTGGAGGTAAAACATTGTTGTAGTGTTGTCCGTCCTGATGAGCACTGACGCACCACTTTTGATCCGAGGCAGGAAGGCCTTCTGACCTAAAACACTGCTTTGAGCTCCAGAATGTTTATATGACACTCCGATTCCTGTTTGGACCACTTGCAGTGAACCTGTAATTCTTGTAGGTGAGCCCCCATCCGTCCATCGACGCATCCGAGGTCATCACCAGTTGTGGTACAGAGTGAAAGAAAGAGAGACCTTGCAACAGGTTGTCCTTGACCATCCACCAGGCCATAGCGGCCGTCATTGATGCTGAAATGCGAACCTTGTCGTTGAATGAGCCTTGAGACTGAACCCACTGCGCATCAAGCTGTTCCTGCAGCGGTCGCATGCGAAGTCGGCAATAGGGAATGAGCGGGATGCAAGAGGACATCATCCCCAGCATGGACTTGTACTGCCTCACGGAACGAACCTTTTTGTTGAAAGAAGCTTTGTCGTATCCATAATCCGCATTATTCTTTCCTGAGTGGGAAAGGTTTTGCCCAGCTCTGTGTCGAAACGTGCAGTCAGAAAGACCAACAATTTGGCCGGGATAATGGACGATTATTCCAGATTGATGCGAAGACCTAGAGACTGGAAGAGAATCCGACAGGCTCTAGTTGAAATTTCTGCCGCTTGAAAAGATGGAGCCTTTATGAGCCAATCATCCAGGTATGGGAACACCTGGTGACCTGAACGTCTTAAGAAGGCTGCTATCGGTGCCATGCACTTTGTGAACACCCTGGGAGCGGACTTTAAACCAAAAGGAAGCACTTTGAATTGGTAATGGCACCCTGCCACCTTGAACCTGAGAAATGTTCGATGTTGAGGGTGAATGGGAATATGAAAATAGGCGTTGAGGAGATTGAGAGAAGCCAGAAAATCCCCTTTTTCCATGAGAAGAAGAATCTCCTGAAGAGAGAGCATCCTGAAAAATTGACTCTTGATGAACTTGTTCAGCATTCTGAGGTCCATGACCTGCCTCCATTTCCCATTTTTCCTTTTGATGAGGAAGAAGTGGGAATAAACCCCCTGGTTTTGCTGGTTGAGGGGTACTTCCTCTATGGCCTGCTTGAGAAGAAGCAAATTTATTTCCTTCTTGAGATCTGGAAGGTGACGGAGCAGAACTTTGCGCGGAGGAACATTTGGAGGATGCTGAATGAATTCTAGTGTGTGGCCATGTTGGAAGATATCTAGAACCCATCTGTCTGAAGAAATGGAGTTCCATTTCTGAAAGGATGCGGAGAAGACGTGATCGTGGTGTGGGACTATGGTAGCAGGGGCCTGATGAACTTCATTGTCTCCTATTGGAGTCTTGGGACTTTCCAGCAGATTGCTGCCTCTTGTGTCCTGCCGGTCTTGATAAAGTCTGAGCGGTGTTAGACTGGAAGGACCGGTTGTATGGCTGGTAGGTGCTCTGCGGATATGGCTGGTACCGCTGCTGAAATTGCAGACGGGATAAGAATTGCCCCGACCTCTAGTCTGAAAGGATTGAAAGCGGCGCTGCTGGAGATTGCCTAAGGCTTTGACTGTATCCATGTCCTCCTTGATAGATTGTAGCTCCTCGTCTATGTGCTTACCAAACAAGCACTCCCCATCAAAAGGAATGTCTAAAACCTTGGCTTGGACCTCTGGACGAAAGATGGTTGCTTTTAGCCATCCCTGGTGACGCAGAACCCCCTCACCTCCCATCTGTCAAAATGCAGTGGATGAAACGTCCATAGCTATCTCAATGAGCTCCGAAGACGCTCTTTTTCCCTCCAAAAGAATATCTTTTGTCTCTTTCTTTTTATCCTCCGGGAGATACTCCAACAGAGTAGAGATGTCCGACCACATCTGTTGGTCATATCTCCCCAAAATGGCCATGGCATTAGAGGCTCTAATGGAGGTAGCCACCAGAGCCGAGAACCTCTTTCCAATATTGTCGAGGTGACGACCCTCCTTGTCCGGTGGGGCAGTGCAGGAAGATGCTGGATTTTTGGCTCTTCTCTGTGCTGCTTGCATGATCACAGAGTCCGGCCTCGGGTGATCGATGAGGCATGCAGATGAGTCATCAGGAGCCTTGTATTTTTTGTCCAGTTTTGGAATAACAGCTGGAACAGAGGCAGGTGTTTTCATTAACTTTAGCCCTTCCTGCCATGGAAAGTCAATTATAGGAATTGCTCTCACTGAACGTTGAGTGCCTGGTTTAAAATCATATAGAAAACACTCAGTCTGTTTAACGTTTGGAGGCACGGTCTAGAAGATCATGATATCCCCCGTTATCTGCCGGAGGGGAATCCACAGCAGGAGGGTTAGGAGATGGTGGCATAGGGGCTATGTAGTCATCCCATTCATCATGGGCATCTGTGTCTGTTTGTATCTCACCTTCTTCTGTCTGAGCATCTGGAGTGTCCTCCGTGATGACTATAGGAGGAGGAAGGGTCTTCTCCCTTGTGGATTTGGGAGTACTTTGGCCCGGAAGAATAGTGGGTACCTCTTGGGGAGTTAAAGGCCTCTGAGGAGCATTTACGTCTGGAAAATGCCTGTAATAGTCATTAAGCATGACCAGAGACACTGGAACATTCATTGATGATTACCTGAACTGATGACGCTCCGCCTCTCTGTCATCATAAGGATAACGTTCCTGGGAGGAATCCTGCCTCTGCATGACGGATGTGTCTCTTTCCGCAAAAGAAAATTCCCCTGCCAGATAAGAAGTTAATCATTGTCATCATCCAAATCTTGGCACTTGACGCTTAACTGCGATGGACTATATGCAGGGCCAAACATACCTTGATCCTCTGACTCTTGAAAGTCCAGAAGGCGAGCAGGAGGTAAAGGAGATATTGTGGAGAAATCCTGAATTTGCCTGGGCTGAAGGAGACTGATTTTTCCCTCCGTCGACGGTCTCGTCGACAGACTCGACAACGATGCAACCGTCAATACAATCGTCTGTGGTACCGTCGCGGTTTTGTGGACGGCCTTCGTCTGCGGGCATGTCGTCGCTGGAACCATCGATTGTGAAATTCTCATCAACGGTGAAGGCCTCGTCAACGACGACGTTAGCTCCCGCCGCCATTGCTGCCATCGACGTCTTGACCGTCGTCGCCGACGAAGCCGTCGACCGTGCAGGAACCTCTGGCTTTCTTGAGGAGAGTGGAATCTTCGACGACGACGCCGCCGACGGTCGAGAAGATTGGTATCTGAGAGGAGTCAGAGAAGCAGACGCAGGAGCTGAAGAGGGTTTTGAAGCCTCTGACTGAGGTTTCTTGTGGTGTTTAGGCTCAGATTTGTCCTGGGACTTAGATCTCTTAGAGTCCCCATGATGTGAAGCAGGACTGCCTTCCTTTCTTTTCTTTGAGGAAGAATGGGCCTTTTCCTCAGGTTCAGACTCCAAATCTGAAGCAGATTTTCTCTTCTGTAGCCAGAGTAACAGCCTACCCTCCCTATCTTTGATGGTTTTAGCTGAAAAAGTGCAGCAATACTTACATTCCCTGGGTTTGTAGTCAGGGTAGAGGCAATGTAGGCACTGTTTGTGGGGTCTTCAGAGAATAATCTACACTTTCCACAGGTCTTACAGGGCCTATACAGATCTTTTTTAGGCTCTAGCATCTCAAAAGCAGGAAGGTCAAAAGTATAAAGTCCAAGAAATACCTTAAGAGTAGCTAAAGATGAGGTCAAAAGTTGAGAAGAAAATACTGTAACTGAGCAGAGCTCAGGAAGACTCTCTATCACACGACGTGCGGTAAGAAACCTGAGGTATGATGGCTCTGTGGGGAAGGGAACTCTGAGGTCTCAGCAGTGATTGGCTTAAGTTTGGATGTTTTAAAATGAGGTTGAAAAGTTACTTAAGTGAGTTTTCTGTTCTATGGAGGTCTATGGTGATGTTGTATTACTGATATTTCCTTTGTTACCGTGGGACTCCCACCATGACGACAGGGAAGATTCAAGCATGTGAATCTTTAAAAGATTCAATACTGGATAATGAATTTATCACACACAAATACTGGAATAGGCTCCTTCCGGCTTACCGATCACTTTCAAGTTTAAAGGAGGAAAAAGAATAAAGTGCAGTGTGCTGGCCAGTCAGGGACTGGTACTGATCTGTGGCAGTTCATTGAGTGCGGACCTGATGGAATTTGTGTACTTCCGCAGTCTTGCCACGATACATTCTGTGTTTTGAATAAAGCACAAGTCTTAGGCCTCCCTACAGTTCCTAACTTTCCTTGCCCTAAAGATGGGGAAAGCAGGCAGCGTTGCTCGTTGGCCAGTTTGGAGCAACAGCAGAACAGATGCAGCCAGGATTCTTTGCGATACATGCATAGCCGGCATGAGACCACATCCTCTTTGCGGGCCCAGGTGGGATTAAAGTCTGAGATTAGTAGAGTGATGAACCTCATGTAGAAGATTTTCCTGCTGGCCTGGACTGTCAAAACATGACGAAAGTAGGGTTGTGCTCGCCCCAGGATGCATCCAATGACGCTGTGATGGAACTAGCACAAAGTTTTGCATTAATGGAACTAGCGCGAAGTTGGCATTCTTTTATTTTATTTTTAGTGCTGGCTGCTCGGTAAGAGCTTCCCGAGCAGCCTGAACTTTTTTTTAAATTTACTGTAATGACAATCAGCATGCAGGGCGCGCTGACGTCATTACAGTAAAGTGAAAGTAAAACAAGCCAATGGGCTCACTTTAATTTCACTGAATCAGTGCTCGGGCATATCTCAGACCCCAATGATATCTGTGCACCAGTGGATCCCTGTTTGATGATCGCTATAGATGAGCGATTCCCAAGCAGGGATCCACCACTAGAAACCAGGGATTTTGGTGGGGTGGCCCCTTGGGCAAAAACTTGTGCTCCCCATACCTCCATCCAATATCAGTCTGTCAGCCCCCCCTGGGGGTGGATAGGAGTTATTACCCCTAATCTGCCGCCCCCGGGGGTGTCAGAAAGCAGCCCAGTAGACACAAGGTACATTTTTTATTAAGAAAATATAGAGGTGGGGACTGCCCACAATTGGCATGGCCATGCCCTATCCCCACAAAAAGTGTCAACCATCTTTGTGCCCCCCTGGGGAGTGGATGGGGGTGAGTTTCACCAGTCTGCCCCCGGGGGGGGCAGAAAGCCCACTAGACATCAGGGAAATGTAACAAAAAAAAATGCATACGGGTGAGGGCTGCCCACCTTGGGCATGCCCATGCCCTGCCCCAAAAATGTAGCAGCGGTCTTTCTGCCCCCTTGGGGGGAGGATGCGGCGTGATTACCCCCAATCTGCACCCCGGGGGAGGTAGAAAGCCCGCTACACACCAGGGAAATGTTTTATTAAGACAAAGTAGGGGTGGGGGCTGCCCACAATTGGAATGGCCGTGCCCCCACCACACAAAAAGTGGCAACAGTCTTTCTGCCCCCACAGGGGACAGCTAGGGGTAATTGCCCCCAATCTGACGCCCCCCACGGGGCAAAAGCCCACTAGACAGCAGGGTAATTAAAAAAAAATATAGAGGTATGGGCTGCCCACCATGGGCAGGGCCATACTCCCACTTAATTAACAAGGCATATAGTCTTTCTACCTCCCCCACCGGGTTAGATGGGGGTGATTACCCCTATTAGCCCCACGGGGGCAGAAAGCCTACTAGACACCAGGGCATATTATTAAAAAAGTATTGAGTTGAGGGCAGCCCACCATGGGCAAAATGTGCTGGCAGTCTTTTTGCCCCCTGCTGGGGGGCAGATGGGGTGATTACCCCAAACATGCTCCCCCTCGGAGAGGGCAGAAAGTCATATGGACATCATGGAATTTGTTTTAAAACAAATATAGGGTGAGGCTGCCCACCATGGGCATGGCCATGTCCCCACCCCAAAAACAAGTCAGACAGTATTCCTGTTCCCGGGGGGTAGATGGGGCAGAAAGCCCACTAGACTTCAGAAACTGCAAATATGCAGTATTTTATTTGGGGGGGCACCCACCCTACAGCCCAATAGACTTTTTGCCCCCCCCAGGGTGGATAGGGGTATTCACCCCCAATCTGACCCCCCTCCCATTGACCTTGGTTTGATCCGTTCCTGTCACGGGCACTAGGCCCTGCCACACAAGCTGTGCAGTGTTTTTATTGGCACAAGTGAGGGGTAATGCTGGGTGGTAACAATTATGTGAATTCCTGTGGATTATGGAAGTTTCCATCACAGAAATGTAAGGAAAATGTGTGATTTCAGACAAAGTTTGAGGTTTGCAGGGCATTGTTGATAAGAAAACCTCATGGGATCCATTCAAGGCACACCACTCTGGAATCCCGGGTTGCCTAGTTTAAAAAAATGCCTGTGGTTAGTAGGTTTGCATGGGTGGCACCACTGCAGGGCCCCAAATACTACAGCTACCCCTATTGCTTATCTATCAATGTAGCACTTTAGCGCTTATTATGTCATGATCTCTAGGCCCACTCTTACAAGTGGGGTAACGTTCTTATCGGGGGACAAGCAGGAACTCAGGGTGGTAGGAAATTTGTGACTCCCCGCAGATTCCAGAACTTTCCGTCACAGAAATGTGAGAAAAATGTGTTTTTTTTACCAAAGTTTGAAGTTTGCAAGGGCTTCTGGGTAACATTTCCGAGCAAGAGCCACACAAGTCATGCACCCCTAGATTCCACTAGTTGTCTAGTTTAAAAGAATGTGCAGGTTAGCAAGACTTCCCTAGGTGCCGGTTGAGTTAGGGCCCAAAACCCACAGCTACCCACATTCCATAAAAAGAGTCAGTTTTCAGTGCCAAAATATGATGTCTCTATGTTGAGTTTTGGTCCCCTTTCTGTTGCAGGCACTAGCCCAACCCACACAAGTGAGGTACCACTTTTTGTGGTAGACTTTGGGAATGCTGGGTTGAAGGAGGTTCGTGGCTCCCTCCAGAGTCCAGAACTTTCAATCACAGAAATATGAGGAAAATGTGTTATTTTAATCAAAGCTTGAGGTTTGCAAGGGATTTGGGGTAAAAAACGGAGGAGAACCATGCAAGTCAGCACACCATGGATACCCCTAGATGTCTAATTTTCAAAAATGTGCAGGTTTGCTGGGTGTCCTTAGGTGCCGCTGAGTTAGGGCCAAAAATCCATAGCTACCCAAATTGGAAAAAAGGGTCAGTTTTC
Source organism: Calotriton arnoldi (assembly GCA_963921515.1). Classification (NCBI taxonomy): domain Eukaryota; kingdom Metazoa; phylum Chordata; class Amphibia; order Caudata; family Salamandridae; genus Calotriton; species Calotriton arnoldi. Next base: position 990,730 of record CAWUFW010001160.1, read on the forward strand.
AGTGGAAAAATGTAATGCGTCCACGTTGTGTTTTGGCCAGTTTCCTATCGCAAGTGAGGTACCATTTTTATCAGAAGACATGTGGGAGCATAGAATAGTAGAACATTTGTTATTACCAATTGGATTTCTATGCATTTATGCCTTCCAAGTGTAAGCCAGTGTGTAAAATAGAAATCATTTTGAAAAATACCCTCTAAATCATGTTATTACAGGTACCCACAAATTCAGAGATGTACAAATAACCATTGCTTCTAAACTCCATATCTTGTGCCCATTTCAGAATCACATGTTTCCTTGATACCTATTTTTCATTCTACATATTTCACTATATGAATTGGTTTATACTAGGAACACAATGCATACGCATGGTACCGTGCAGCTCAGTTGTTGACTCTCGGTAGTTTGGGTCTTTGGAGAACCTCCAAATCCTATATATCCCCACAACCAGAAGGGTCTAGCCTACGTAATGGTATACTGATTTTGTAAATCGCCCGTTGTGACAAAAAGTTACAGATAAAAACATTGTCACAAATGCCAGTATTTTCCTACACATTTTCAATATTTCTTTATTTCAACAGTAGTTAGTTTGGGAAACCCTTGAGGGATCTACACATATGACCCTTAGTTGATTTTGGAGTTATGTCTACTTTTCAGAAATCTCTAGCTTTCCTGGATCATCTATGGGTTTTTTACTGGTTTCCACCACAAACTGGAAGTAGGTTGAGAGCACAAACAATAGGAAAAATTGGCTACCTCTTTGAAAATGCCAAAATGGTGGTAAATAAATTAGGTTATTTTATTCCACTCTGTATGTTCCTGAAAGCTGAGAAGATGGTGACTTTAGCACGGCAAACTGTTTGCTGATTCTAGTTTTAGCAGGAAAAACAGACACTTATCAGGAGCACTTTTTTCCTATTTTTTCCCAAAAACTCAAAATGTGGTTATATTTTGTCTATTTTCTCGTCCCTCCAGGGAAATCCAAAACCCTGGGTACCGTTAGAATCCCTAAGATGTTTGAAAAAAACAAACGCAAATTTGGTGTGGATACCTTATGTGTAAAAAAAGTTAGGAGCCCTAAGCGTGCACTACCCCAAATAACTAAACAAAAAGGGCTCAGCACTTGGGTGGGGGGGGGGCAGCAGTTAAGTGGTTAATACTACTGCACAATATCTCACATATCAATCTGGAAATAGATTAAAATGTTTTCTTTCTGTTACCTTTGGAATCTTTTGACACATTTTCTACATACTAACCATAAAAACAACTTATGTGTTGAGGCAATGCTCCAGCCAATCATAAGGGAGTATTTGGAAGCTCTCCAAATATTCTGATCTTGTCTAACACTGTTCCCTCTACAAGAACATTCTTGGCGCATTTGAAATACAAAGTGTTGGCAGTATAATTACATCAGTTAATTAACAAATGTGACATATATAGTGTTTCTTGCCATTTATAAGTATGTCCCACTGTGTGCAACTGCTGTCACAGAAGTAAAAAATTATTCTATATGACTTAGATATGACTTATTTTAAACGATTGACACAATAAGTGTCCACATTTACATGACCTACACCAATCTGTTAAGTAAATTAGATGTATAACCTCCCTTTTGCCTAATTTGTATAATGCCTTTTTTGGTGATTGTTTAACATTCCTCGTGTTTACAAAATATACTTGTCTAATGCTCAGTGTCATTCCTTGTTCTGTGACGACCCAAGACCTTTCACCCTGCTCGTGACAGAACAGCTCTGATGTAGTAATCTCTTTACTCATAGTGGATCAAGGGTTGTATATTGTTTCCTCTGGATTGGTTTATCCACCTAGATGCTACAAACTAACTGAGAACCAAATGATTAATTAAAATCAAGAAATAGGATCATCAACCTTTATTATAGAGGTAGTTTCCATTTTTTCTCAAATTGTTCTTGGTTCCTTGATTGAATTTGATACTTTTGTGATATATTTTCTATTCTATAAGGGATAAAGTACCCCGCCGCACATTATAAGGTATTGCAAGTCACCGAGGAGTTGAATAACCAAATAAAGGAACGAATCAGGTACGGCAGGGGGTAGTTTATCCCACAAACCACTTAAGCCTTTGGTACATAGCTCTTTCAGAAAAAGAGAGCATATTAGCAAAATAAAGAATACAAATAGAATATCTAGTGCAAAATGTTACGCGCCAAAAACCTGTTGAATAGTTTTTGCAGAAAGATAAAAAAACAGGTCAATAAAAGTCAGTTTGCTTTTTTAAAAAAAAGCTGCAGTAACAATGTGTAGAAACATGCAGAATGATTCTAAATTCTCTATAATTATTTATGGAATGCAAAAAAGAATCATGTTCTTTCTGCTAGTCACTGTAAGCTGAAAACAAAAATAGAGTAGAAGGAAGAAAAGCAATGTTTAATTTTGTAGCATTAAACAGCTGCTCCGTGATCTGAGCTGCTTTTCACCTCGGCTGCTGGCTCTGGCAGCAGGCATTATGAAGTCAGATCTCAACTGCAATAACTTATTACAGTCCAGTTCTGGCCTCTTTGCTTTATAATCGGAGAGTGAATGCATCCCTAGTCGCAGAATATAAAGAAATTAGTGAAGTGCATTTATACAGGGATTGCAGAATCCTGTGTATTATAAATGGAATAAAGTACCCCCTACCATACATTAAAAAGGTATTGCACGCCAAAGAGGAGTTCTATGTCCATAAAAAGGCACAAGGGCAATAATGTCCCATGTAGGTTTATGGGGCTCCAAGATGACTTGCAATAGTGATATAAGGTACAGCAGGAAGTACTTTATTCCTTAAAATGCAGTCACACCATCACCCTTCCCACAAACTGCTCAAATATTTGCAATGTTGTTTTAGCATATGTTTAGAAGTACACATAGAAGAGATTCTATCTTTCCTATAATTATCTAAAGCATGCAAAAATAAACATGTTGCCATAAATATCTCATTTTTGCTGATCATAGTTCATCTAGAAAAAGAGAGGAGTAGCAGGAAAAGTCATTTTGTTTCGTTGTTTAAACTGTAGCTTTAATCATGCTACATGTCCTGCCTTTCCCCTTGGTTGCTGGCTCCGACAGCAGGCAATATAACGTCAGTATTCAACTGTCATAAGCTATTACTGTTGAGTCGCTGTGCCATATCTTTATTACGGGTGACTCGATGCTTCATAACTCGCCTGTAATAAGGAAATTAGTGACGGGCTTTTATACAGGAATTGTGGGGTCCCATATATAATATTGCATTTTGTAAATATGCTTGAGAAACATCTCAAAATACATATTTTTTATAGTTTGCTACACTGTTTGAGTTTAGTATTCAGTAAAAGGCCATTAAAGATATAGGGGCCGATTCCGATCTCGGCCGGTAGGGCTCCGAATCGGATCCGGCTTTACCGGATACGATTAGGAGCCCTATTTCCCGACCGAATCGTACGTGCGTCCGGGCGAGCGAGTACGATGCGTGCGCTCGCGAAATCTCCGACCGACTCGCTCGCAGGACCCGACCGCTCCGACCGACTCGCACGGGGACGACTCGCACCGCGCAATGGAGACGTTCCCCGGCCGGGTAGGTACGATGCGCATCGCGACCGCTCCGACCGACTTCGCGCAGTCCGGCTCCAGGGAGCTGTCGGAGCCGCACTTTGGGGTCCGTGTCGGACCCCCCTTGAAGCATAGGCACGCGAGTCGCACACAGGGGGGACCCATGGGTCCCCCTTACACGTGCATGTACGGCACGACCCGCACCGACGTGAACACGCTGTAGGGGGCGCCCTTGTTCGCGTCGTGCCCATTGAGGCAATTGGAGCCCGTGTACGCGTCGTACGACTGGCTCCCATTGACTTCAATGGGAGTCCGACCGAATCGAGTCCGATGGCATACGTGTGCATCGTACTCATTCGGTCGGACTGCTAGAGTCCGATTCGGTCGGAAATCTCTCCGGGTCCGGCTCGGTCGGAGAGATTTCCGGCCCGAATCGGAATCGGCCCCTAAATCTAAAAAAGAAACACAAAATACCAGTTAGATTCGAATATAGCATGTTACATCGCATGCTATAACATCGCAAACTACAGGTATGAGCGTTCTTAGGCACTGATTTTAGGATCATCTGTCCCTTATGTACATAGTCCAATGGGGTTCTCTTTTCAATTATATTCAATAGATACAACTACATATTGCCAGACTATAGAAGGAGAAACTGCACAACGCAACAACTACAACCAAGGATCAAAACAGTGTGTTTTTTTGTTTTTGGTAAGGACTGTTATTTTATTATTTATAGTAGGGAATATTATAATGTTTGTAATAATGGCGCCGGTGTTCCTACCCACCAGGAACACAGAAGACTGTCGATAAACAGTGAAAAATGAATCTGTTTATAGAATATACTGCGATATGATTTTGGATTATATGAGATGTGGCAAAGGCAGCAGAAATTCTTTGTATTTAGTTTGAACATGTGATTGATGCCTGAAACATTCAGTTCTATGCACACAGGTGTGAACAGACAAATGTAATACAATATGAATTTTTAAGGATGATGGTTTTTAGAATAAATAAGACTGTCACTTAAATTTTAAAAATTGTATTCTGTATTGTAAAATGCAGATGTGTTATTTCATAAAAGTAATTTTGTACATATGTATGTTGTTTGTAGCGCTGAAGAAGTCCGCGATGACGAAACGCGTTGGCTACGGTTTTACCTTGTCAAAAAAGAAGAAGTCTTCAATAAAGGATTTAAAAGAACAACTCTGCTGAATTGCCATTTTTGCTCAGATATATGATTTGTGAACAAATGTTTAAACAATACTAAGAATTACTTTTGAAAAACTACTGTTAATTTACAAATTTAGTCAAGTGTGCTGGATCATTGTGTTGTTTTTAGAATTGAGAGATATTGCATATCTCGGGAGACTTAGGGGTATTGAGTCTCCGGTCCTTAGCACCTGAATGTCTTGATACAAACCTCCTTACTAAAGATAGGTGCAATCCGTTTTGCCTCAATCCCCTTCCAATTTGCATTGTGGTCCTTGTATCCAGCCTGCTCTCAATCGTGGTTGGCCTCAACTTGTAACTTTCTGCTGGTCCGCACAACCAGATAACTGCAAGTGGCGCTTTCTGCTATTATACCTTATACTTACTTGAAACCTTTAAAATTACATATCTTTGGTTTTACTGATAGGATTTTTGGTGTTTTGGTGTCAAATAATGTATTCAATTATACTCTAATTTCCTAAATTGATGTGGGAATTTTAAATACTTTACACATTGCCTCTAAGGTAAACCTGACTGCTTTTGCGCCAAACTACCAGAGGGTTAATTAAGCACAGGTTAATTTTGTGACTGTTTGTGGTTCAGCCTGACAAGGATTTTGGCTGATGCTTGAGAAGGGCTCACTCACTCTCTCAACCAATAACCCAATTTCTTACAATATTTTTTTCAACGGTACTCCACGTCTATACTGGGAACAATTAATCTGCCCCTTAGTTAGAGGTTGTGGGATCATGGCTATTTAATGTGCTTTTGAATTTCTCTTCACAGTGTCCCGAGGTTACTATTTTTGGGTTGTTATCTAAAGTCCATCATGAATTAACTTTAGTACAAAGCGTTTTATGGGTTCTTTGGGAGTATAGTATATATACATAATGTGCTAAGAGTGTCACAAATTAATCATCAGATATATTCACATGGATAAAAAAAAACTTCAGGTGTATCACAACTTTTATTCTTCAGATGCTATATTTCCCAGTCAAATCCATAATAACAGACACCACGGTATTTTCCGAATTGTCAATGTTATTAATTGCTCATTTTTACCCAAAACTTTGATTTTCATAAAATGCTGGTTAAATAAGTCATTTTACACTACTATTCCTTAGTTACTTTAATCATTTTAACTTGTCAGAAGACCTCAGTAACCTCGTTATGACATACTTCATTTAGAGTGGGCCCACAATAAAGCACCCAGCATTATGTGTTGCAGTCCAGACCGTTTGAATATGCTGGAAACGTTTTTAAAAGTCTTGCAATGGATCTCTCTAAAGCAGCCCCTGGAACGGTATCAAACAGGACTTCAGTCTGCTAGCTGACAAATTGTCAGACTACGTATTTTAACAGGATTTTAAGAAAAATCAAAGTTTTGCACATCAATTAGTAGAGAACCTGAATTAAAGTGAAACCTGGATTCTAAAGAGAATTATTTAGAGTCTTGAAAAAGCGAATTGTAGCGTGAAACACGAGTTGGGTCTCATTATGAATTGTGACTGGGAAATATAAGCATCCGAAGAATAAAAGCTGGGATCCGCTTTGTAGGAGAGTAGGATCTGCTTCACATGGGTACCCCCACTTTTTGCTGATGCTTCACTGTTTTTCGACATTAGTCTGGCTGGGGCCCTGCTAATCAGAACCCCAGCCTAGCTGCTTCCTCTCTAAAATGGTTTCCATGTGCCTTAGGCACATCACTGATTGGGATCTGGAGTGCCCTTATAAGTCCCTAGTATATGGTATACTATGTACCAAGGGCATAGGTACCTCAGAGGCCTGCCAGGGGCTGCAGCATGTATTATGCCACCCCTGGAAGGCCATCCAAACTGACACCACAGGTCTGCTACTGCAGCCTGGGTAAGGTGGTGCATGCACCCCTTCCTGTGATATAGGCTACCTATATCACTAAATACATACACACATATAAACCTATAAGTCACTCTTAAGGCAGGCCTTATCAATACTAAAGGCAGAGTGCATGGTTCCTATGTGAGAGGGTGCCCCTGCATGAGCAGGGCCCCTCTGCAGCGTTCGGAGACCATCTCTGATGCTGTTTGTAGTGCAGCCTGACCATATACTCTTAAGCGCATTATATCCTCGCGGTAAAATGCTAACTTTTGAATGGCTGCACCTAAACATGTCGTGTTTGGTGTCAAACATCTTGGAATACTACCCCCCCCCCCCGCCAATCCTGGCGGCGGGGTAGCATTCCACCCTTCTAGAGGGAAAGACATGTTAACTCTGACTAGTCCGGTAACTTCTTTCCAGAGCCCTGGCATCACAATATGGATGCTGCTGCCACAGACACGAGTCTGGCCTCCTGCTGCTGGACGAAACTCCGGCAGGGGAGGCCTGGACAATAGGTTTCCTGTCCCAGGGAGGTGTGACCACCTCCCCAGACAGGATAATGTGTATTGGGGCTGGGCGGGAGCACTTTCGGGTGCTTTGAAGTCCTGCACTGGGGGCACATTTGGTGTCCCTGTGCATACCCCAGTTCAAACCGGATCAGGGGCTTGCAGCCCCTGCTTTGGCGCGAACTGGACAAAGGGAAAGGGTGTAGCCACCCTCTGCCCTGACCCACCCATAGGTGGGGCCACAGAGTAGTCCAACCCTTATCTTTAGTATAAAGGTAGGAACCCAGTCCTTAGGACTTTAGATTATCCCTGGACGAAACTCTGTAACTGAATCCTGGACCTTCGACGCTCTACTCACGATTAGAGGACAGAAGAATCTCCCTTGGGGTCAAGGAGTGACTCCCCTGCTTGGCAGGCACCAAAGAAGCATCTGTCTGGTTCGCATTTCTGAAGCTCCCGTCGGACGCCGAAGTCATCGCATCACCAGAGGTGGATTCTCAGACTTCCCGAGGCTACCCTGAGTCCCCAGCAAAGCTGAGGCCCGTGGCTATCGTGGGTGACTTGAGACCGTGACCCCTGGACACCAAGCACATTTGCAAGTGCATCCTCTTCTGGGTCTCCCAAGAAGTCATGCTTTGGGCTCCGAGTAGCCCTAGCCTCCAGCACCACCTGCACCGAAGATCACTGGCCCCCACTCCACGAGTGTCCTGTAAGCCAGATCCACGTGCGGCGTCACGAGGCTCCTTCGCGGTCGCTAGCCCGTTGGCTAGTAGCCCTTAACGAAGGCCAATCCTTTTCTAACTTGGCATCCTGGTTGCTCCAGGCCTGCCCTCACTTACCCTCGCTGGGTGAGTTCCACAGACCTTGCTGGTCTGCACCATCGACGATCTACATCTTCACCGAGACTTGCCGTTGCCAAGGCTTGTTGGGTCCAATCCGGTCGCCAACACCTAAGCACTCGACAGACATCGTGTACCAGCCCGAATCCTGCTCCTGGTCACCGACAACACCTCCTGGACCTCGTGGCTGAAGAGTCAAGACGACCGTCAACGCACCTGAAGCACTCGACATCGGTGGGCATCTGTCCATCGCCTTCCTGGTCACTGGCTAGTGACCCAGACTCTGTCCCCTCTGCTTTCAGGTTCTTCAGAACTCCGATCCACTCTTGGATCCACCCGGACACTTTTCTCTTGGCCGCCAGCAGCACTTTGCAGCAGATCGCCATTCGAATCGACGACGAAACCCGACCCCGAAAGGCACCTATGCACCCGGCTTCCTGGGTGAGGTAACACGAGTACTCCGGTGCTCCCGTGGGTAGAGACTCTTCAAAGTCCTAGATCTCAAAGGGTTTTGTCCTAGTCCTCTTTTAAGTGTCCCTTTTCTCTAATTTCCCGATCCCGACTTTCTCCATAGAAGTCAACGGCGTATCGCGGTTGTGTATTTACACTGCACGCGTCTCCCGTGGGTCCCCTGTGTCACTACCTTGGGTGGTTTCTTGTGGTCCAAGCACTTCTAGAGGCTCTAGGCCTAGTGTCTAGTTCAGTCGTGATTCGCATACCACTTTATTGGTATATGGTTTGGTACGCCCCTAGGGCCCAAACGTGTATTTGTGCTATTACTGTGTTTAAATAACTTCTAACTTATGTATTTCGAACTCTAGCCTCATAAAGAGACTAGAGGGGTGTGTTTAGCAATAAATACATATATTTTGAATATATACCTGGTGTGGTGCTCTTTCATTTGATCACTCAAGAGATTATAGACTGGTAAAACAAGCTGCTTTACATTCCTTCAAGACTTAGCCTGAAGGCTGCTCTCCATAGCTACCACTAGGATAGCTTTCAATAAGGTTGTCTTTAACCTATCTCCAATAAGGGGTTGTTTGGACTGGTGCAAGGTGCCCACTATAATTAGTGGACAGCATATGCCAGGCCAACTTCTCACACGCTTGATCACAGGAAAAATTAAATGAAGATCATTTTGGACTCTTTTCTGCTACGTAAATATATTTGTTGATTATTATGTGTAATTCCTATTACAATATGTTATAGTATGATCCTCACGACCCCATAAAACATTTACTAAATATTAGGTTGGATTGGAACCTAGCTGCTCAAGAAAACAAATTACCCCTGTTCAGAACAGTGTTTTTAATACGTCATTCCATCTGATTCTATTTTTGTTTTTATTGGTACTTTGTATGTGTAATGTGAATATGCTTATGTGGGGAATGTATTTGTCTTAATCAAAAAATTTCGAACTGAATACATCAATCAATGTAGGAGCCATTTCACTCATAAACAAGCATTTGCAATGCAATAGATCTCGCATTTTAGAAAATTTGACCTACTGGTTTTGTAAATGACAATGCCTTTTATTATGGCAGGTTTTTTTTAAACACATAAATAAATGGCATTGTCATTTATAATGCCAATAGGTCAAAATCTCGCAGTTGCGAGACCTACTGCATTGCAAATGCTTGTTCAACGCGATCCCAGGAGAGGCACGCAGGCTCATGTTTCACCTGCTCGGAGCCTCTACCGGACCCTGGTTGGAGAAGCAATGAATTTCATTTCACGTGTACCTTGTGTATCCTACCCGCCCCAGGCAACAGCACAGCCTTCAAAGGCAAAAAGCGGTTTGCAAGAAATTTTGGCTCATATTCAAATGCGAATAAAGATAAAGTACCCGGTACCAGTGTGAGGCGGAGTAAACCATTTATTTACGCGTGGAGGGGGAGCCGGGAAGGAAAAATTTCCTGCATAGCAAGGAGCAGTTGTTCTGGGGAGAGATCGGTTCTTGATCCAACATTACTCCGTTTACGATTTGTTGTTTTCCTTCCGGGCTCCCACTCCACGCATAAATAAATGGTTTACTGTGCCTCACGCTGGGAGCGGAAAACTTCATAGTCGCCTTATGTTTTTCTTTTCATTAAGACAGGAGCACCAACAATGTAAACCAGCGCGAGCTGCACTCTCAGTGTGAGCAGCCTGAAGCTCACCAGGAGAAGAGCCCGCCCTGCAGGGATGGCTTGGAGAAGCCGGCGTCCAGAGCTGCCCGCTGCAGCCTCGCTGTGTCGCTGTCACCGCCTCACGCTGGTACCTCACACTCCTACTGCTTGGTTAAAGTGTCAACAAAAGCTCAAGTCGTGCGAGCCCCATATTTTTAAAATATCACACGTGCCGCCATTGGTAATACAAGCATTTGCAATGCAATAGGAACTGCGGACCTTTCTTCAGACGCGGGTCGTCTAAAGAATGGGGCTTGGCCTCTTAACGTGAAAACACGGCATGGGATTTTCTAAACCACAAGAAAAATAAAACCAGCATTGCGTAAACACAAGATGTACGTGAAGCGGGCGCCATAGTAATTACATTTTTTTTAAATCGAAGCGGGCGCTGTACTGAAACACGGAGCGGCGTCCGTGTCTATAAAACTTGTGCGCGTGGTGGCCTGTAAAGCGCATGGTGTGCTGAATGTTGCCGGAAAGCATGTTGTGCCTGCAGTAGGAGAAACGCATTAAAGAAAATAGTGCTTACAGAGTAAATAAGACATACCGTGTATCAACAGAAGTAAAAGGGCCAGGGGTCATGGGAGGATACAAATGAAGAGAAGGCGGTACTAAGGAGGGACTAACAAGCCTATTAACCAATCAGAAGCCAGCATTTACGAAGGACAATGACACAAGTCAATGACAAATATGGGCGGAGAGTTGGCGAGGCTTCAAGTACATACTCCAATACAGCATGCCTCGCAGAGCAGCGCATGCGCTGCCCAGGCTCAACCTAAAAATCGCAGTGCCTGTTTAGACATGTGGACACATCAACTCTCATAATGAGAGTCGAGATTCCGTGGTTTGCTTTTTTGTTCGATTTTTCACCTCTAGATGAGGGCAATACATTTACTGATGTCCGTGGGAATGGGTTTTCATTTGATATGCTTACACTGGCTGTCCGAGGCATCATTTTGCTAGAAGTGTTTATTTGCACAGTCCATTCCAGGCCAATTTGAGTTGCGTGCTCTCTTTTTTGTGAGCTAATATTTTAACAGTAATATTGAAAATTAAAAAGTACTTTTATCATCATGTATAATTTCTACAACTAACAAATCTTGTTATTCAGAACACAATAAATGAAATGTCATTCAATGCTAAATAAAAAGCTTGTATCTTAGTAAAGGGACACAGAACCGAGCTTGTGTTTCAGTCCTCAAAAAAGAGAAATCCAGTGGTGCCTCTTCCGCTATGGCGGAGGAGCGTCGCCCCACTGCTTTCAAGCAGTGCTAGAACCAAAAACATAAAATGGTAATAACTTTTAGTTATTATCATTTTATGTTTGTGCTACTTTGCGGGCGGGCGGGTGGGCGGGGCTGCTCTGCTCTCGGAGCAGGGCAGGAGTGGTTTGCCCACTCCTAAGTGGGCAATGACTGTTTGATCGGCACTCTCGGGCCGCCCAAACCACTCATGCACACTTTCCCCTTCTCCATGCAGGCTGCATTACAGCCTGCATGGAGAACATGCCCGCCCCTCCAGCCCCTGGCTGAGCTCTGTGTCACGGCGCTCAGACCAATCACAACGCTGCATTGCAGCGTTGTGATTGGCTTAGGGGAGGGAGCCTGGCTGCCTGCTTCCTGTTCCTGAAGTCGGAGGCAGGAGAGCAGGTGCAGAGACGCGGGACCCAGCAGAAAGGTAAGGTTTTTTTTTGTAATGCTCTCTCCCACAATCGCGACCCCTCCAACCCCTGCTTGTGTGACCCCTCTGGAAATAACCACGGTCTTTAAAGTCAATATAATTTTTAATTTACGTGAAAGTGATCATACCGCTATCAGTGCTCTGAAGTGGTCAACATGTTGGCACAAAGGAAACAAAAAAAAGTGAGCAACTTTAAAAAAGTAGAAATGATGGGCAGTAAAAGACAAGAAAGGGGCAAGCGGAAAGAAAAAGCCTCAAGAGATTTTTGAAAAATCTCCTATCTTCGTCCATTTCCATACTCAGAAGAGCGCTATTAAAAATGCTTCAATTATCTCGTATTATATATGCTATCTTGGGGGGGCGGGGCAAAAAAAAAATCTTATGGGGCCCCTGGTGGGCATGGGGGTGTAGCACAGATCTATGCCTAGGGGGTACTCTCCCCAAAAAATAGTCTACTCTAAAAACAACTCTGGTGGCTAGTGGGCTTCCTGCCTCCTTAGGGAGGCGAGCTGGTTGGGGTGAACACCCCCATCAACCCCTTGGGGGCAGAAAGACTACCGGGCCCCTGGTGGGTGGAGCACATGTCCATGCCCAGGAGGGCACCCCTCCACTGAAAACTAGTCTAATCTAAAAAACAACCCTGGTGTCCAGTGGGCTTTATGCCCCCTCAGGGGGCACATTCGGAGTGAATATCCCATCGTTCCCCGGAGGGCAATAAAACTAATATGGCCCATGGATGAGGACAGGCCCATCCCCTGAGGGCACGATCCCCCACCCAAAAGGAGTTGTCCCATCTTCAGAGGCTAGGAATGTAGGATGCACAGGCTGAGCGTATAAAAGGGTCACTTCGAGAACAGATACAGAAGAAAACAATGGAAACTGAACTTTTCCAAAATCAATCATTTTGGCAGGTACTCTACATCACACAAAAGGTCACATCAATAAAGTATTTTATAACATTTATATTACACTATTTATTACACAAACTGCAGATATGAACACAGGGATACATTTTCCAGTGCTAGAGACAAGAGGTATTGTTAAATTAACATATGAACAAAGAGAAGAACTAAATGCCCCTTTCACTCTAGAAGAAATAATGGAGGCCTTTAAAGCTCTTAACACTAGTAAGATACCAGGGAGAGGCGGACCCCCTGCTATTTGGCACCAAAGATATAATGACATACTAGCATCTTAACTCCTGTAAATTTGCCACGACGCTTTAGAACAAGGTGAATTACCCAAATACGTGAGGGAGGTATTAATTGTAGTGTTATTAAAACAAGATAAAGCCCCATTAGAGTATAAAGAATGCACGCCTTTGTTGTTGCTTAATAAGAATAACAAAATCCTGGGTAAGGTATCGGTGCTTCAACTTAACAAGGTCATCAGCCCACTGCTACACAAAGAACAATGCACGTCCATTCCGAGCAGAAGAATCACTCTTGCTCTTGCTATGGGTGAAAATGAAAACAAAGTCAAGGAAATGGCCCTAGTAGCTTTAGACACAGACAAGGCCTTCAACACGGTTTGATGGAAATAGCTTTTTGCAATATTACATGTCACGAACTTCAGTCCTGCATTTAGCAGGATGGTTAAAATACTATACACAAAACCGGAATCAGAACTAATGAATTCATCTAGGAGGACCGTGAGGTGCCATATGTCCCCACTACTGTTTGCCCTAGTGTAATACTACCATTAATGCCGATGATTTAAAGGACTGCACATGATTTAATTTCAGTCATGTAGTTATCTTTCTAAAGCAATTCATGGTAATCTAGCTTCTATATCACCATATGAACACATATGTATCCACCCAAGAGTTAGTTCAGGGACATTCGTGCTATATACTCAAAATAAATAATTACTTGAAATTCTTCTATGACATCAGACTTGAACTAGTGTTCTATTGCATCCATATGAAGTCATCCTCCTTTCACTGAGCAAGTGTTCTTTCCACAATCAGTTTGTTTTCATAAAATCTATTTGTAGGCGATAAAAACTTAATTCTCAAATTCCATTACATCTAAATATTCATAGCTAATGAACGTTCAGCAATTCACTATCTAATACAATGTATGGAAATAAAAATTCACAGTTCAATATCCTAAAATCATTGTTAATTGGTTAGCGCTCATTAATTTCATATATCACCAAACAACAGCAGAATTATCAACTAGATGTTTCACGTAATAACTATAATGGTTTCAGAAGACGCCACACCATATTAGGAAGCACGATGACTAGTCAGTGTATATTCTAAGAGCCTTATTTGTGAAGGCCTTACGCTGCCATTGTGTCACTTTTTGTGACTCTGCGGTGGCATAATAAATGCACCACACTGTGCAGTATTTACAAAGTGACGCATCTAGGCAGACGCGTAACTTTGTAAACCCCTGCGCCACATTATACCTGCATCAGGTATAATGTATGCAGGGTGGGCGCTCCCCCGTAAAAAAGGCTCGTAGAAGTGGCGCAGTGAAATCTATGAGATTTCCCTGCACCACTTCTATGAGTTCACTGCATCAAATCCTTACGCCTTTTACATGGGACTTGCCCATGTGTAATGACACATTGCTAGAACTGCGTCTGTTTTGCACTCCAGCAATGCATCATTACTGCGCCACCAGATACGTCAGGATTCGTGACGTATCTGGTCAATCCTTGCGACATGGAGCACCATAATGTATGTAAATACGGTGCATCCAAGGTGTCGCCAGGAGGGCACAATGGAAAGTGTTGAAAACAGCAATGTGACACTTTTCATAAATAAGGCCCTGAATTCCCAAAATTGCGTCCTCTTTGTTTGTTCTCGCCAGATTATGCGCTCCTTCTCTATTGCTTCTAACATAATTTCTACTCACGTCCAGTTTGTAGTTTGTTTCAAGTGAGTTAATTTCCCTGGATATTTTTATGTTAAGGTTAGCAATTCAGCCGCGGCTCGTGCAGGCAAGAGCGGTGGGGTGGTGGGGCCCGGGGGGGGGGGGAGTATTTTGACGGACGATGACGAGGGGAAATTAAATAAATAATTAATGTTCCCTCATCACCGTCTGTCGAAATCCCCCCCCCCTCCTCGCCCCCCACCTGGCCCCACCGCTCTTACCTGCATGGGCTGCAGCTGTAGCAATTAGTATGTTATTTTCTTGATACTATTCTCATTCCAATTAATTTTATTCTTTCCTGTAATAAAATCCCTTCTGACAACATCTGATTTCATAGCCACTGAACCCTTAGCCTGCAGATTACGTAATAACTTCCAAGACTAAGGAATATAACTATATGGTTGCAAACACATAGGGGCTAATTCACAAAGGGAAACTTACACTTTTGTGTACGTTTACGTTTGTTTGGAATTCACAAAACTGCATTTTAATTGTAAGTTTACGAGTGCGGAGTCTCCACAGTTGGGGCGGAGGAGTCCGCACATATAAAGATACGGCATGCCTATCTTTTTATGTGCAGTGTTGTCTGCCCTGACTGCGGAGTCTCCTCACTCGTAAACTTACGATTAAAATGCAGTTTTGTGAATTCCAAATAAACAGAAACTTACACAAATGTGTAAATTTACCTTACTGAATCTGGCCCATAGTATCACTACATGCAGAGGACCTTTTGACATTCCTGACAAAACCTGTAGAGTCGCTACAAAGTCGAGCAAGATTGATGAAACAATTCAGCAATAAGTCCGGGCTAACAATAAACAGCCAAAAATCACAAATATTCCCATTAGGAGCCCTTCATTTGAGATAATGTGAGTAGCTGCCAAAGCTGGAGATACCCTGGGTGAAAAAAAAATCAATAACTAGGAATTGCTGTTACATATACTGAAAGAAAATGTCACGAGTTAAACACAAATACACTATTACACGCCATAAATACCCAGTACATTTCTGGACATCACTACTGCTAGCCCAAATCAGGACAGTGGCCATAACCAAAATGCTATTACTCCCTCGATGCTTATATTGTAGCATGTACTCAATCCCAAAGAAGACATTTATGCAACTGAAATTGACACAAATGGGAGTGGTGCAGGGTAACAAAAAACATAGGGTAAAAATGGATACACTACAATATAACCACCTGACACAAAAGCTCACTTATGTATATAAAACCCTTAAACATGTGGTGCGTAATCTGAATGGACAAAAGGAAATGACAATGAGCCTTAAGAGTATTGGCACTGGGATTAAAGGTCATTTTTTTTTGTATACAAAAATAATGATGAAAATATATATTTCTTTTTATGTATTGTACTGATAGTAACAATGTAATGGCATTTCAGATAGAAAAGGTAATGTGTTGTTTTATGTTCAAAATAAATAATATATAAATAATTTTTAAAAAGTGTATACTTGCTGTATCTCCTCAGGGAATGCTAGAAATTGGGTTACGGGTTGACTGGGGTGTGAGCCACAATCCTAGTCAGGGTGAGGCACAAGCAACCCCAAATTCACTTGTGCTCAACCCCCTGGTAGCTTGGCACAGAGCAGTCAGGCTTAACTTACAGGCAATGTGTAAAGTATTTGTGCAACACTTCACACACTAAAACAGTGAAAACACACACAAAAAGTTACCACACCAGGTTAGAAAAATAGAGCAGAATATTTAATAAATAAAACAAGACCAAAATGTCAAAAATCCAATCAGTAGAACCGGAGTTATGAATTTTTAAAGAAAAAACTGCAATACAGCACCTAAAAGCATAAAGCGCAAATCCGGCAATCTGGCAGCTCTGGACCGGGACAAAGTCAAAAGTTCAAGACGATCGCAAAGAAGTGCAGGTCGGCTGCAGATTAGTCCCGCTTCAGGTTTACCTTCTCAAGTTTTGTGCCAAGAGTCCCGTTTGTGTTGGAGAGGGTCGCGAGGGGCAAGGAGAGCATCACTGGCTGTGATCGGCATGGGGCGAGGAGCAGGTGATGCATAGCGGCGGGTGGGCTGGTGCTTCGCGCTGGTGGTAACCGGCGAGCGGTCAATGCTACTGTGCAAAGAGATGGGCCGGCGGCGGCTCACGCTGATTTTCGATGCGAGAGGCGCGGTTCCGGTGCAAACGGGTCCTTTCACATTCGGGAAGAGTCCAAAAGCTTGACATACAGAGCTCAACAGCCACACCAAGGGTCCAGGACCTGAGAGGCACCTCTGGGGATCAGAAACTTGCTGAAGACGGGTCCAGGAGCTGTTGGGGAGCCTGTTATGTCTCCGAGGCTCAGATCAGGAGGCCAGCAGACTAGCCGTTTAAGTCCCTCTGGGGTCCTAGGTTCGAGATAGGTTGAGGTCCAGTGCTTTTTCCCAAGGCAAGAAGACAGCAGGTCAGCACAGCAAGGCACTAGCTCCTTCAGAGTAGCAGTCCAGCAGAGTGGCAGTCTTTTTAGCAGCACAGCAGTCCTTCTTCCTGGTAGAGTATCCGCAGGTCCTGAAGTGTACTGAAGTGGTGGTGTCTGAGGTCCTTCTTCTATACACTGGTGCCCTGGTTCTGGAAGGTGAGAGAAGCTTCTAGACAGTGTCTTTGAAGTGCATGGAATTCCCTACCTCGCCTGCTCTGGCTCCGAGCTGGTTGAAGTGACAATGCAGGGTCGCTGTGGAAACAGGACACAGCCTATTCAAGTGTAAGTGAGGCTGGGCCTAGCTCCTCCCTCTCATCCTGCCGGTGATACCCATCCATTCACACCTAAGCTCCCACTGTGTGTGGCTGTCTAGAAGGAATGCACAAAGCCCAGCTGCCAACTACAACAGCAGCAGGCTGCAGACACCTAATGGCTAAGGCAAGAAAATGCCAACTTTCTACGAGTGGCATTTTCAGAATTGCATTTTAAAATCTGACTTCACCATAAGGTATGATTTTAAATTAGGATTCCAGAGACACCAAACATGAACCAATTATCTCTTCCCATTTGGAAATTACACTTATAAATGTAAAAGGCAACTCCAATGTTATGCAATGGGAGAAATAGGCCTTACAGTAGTGATAAATGAATTTAAGAGATTTTCATTACCAGGACATGTATAACTCAAAAGTACATGTCCTATCTTTTAAATACACTGCACCCTGCTCTGGGCTGTCCAAGGCCTACCCTAGGGGTGACACATGTAGA
Source organism: Calotriton arnoldi (assembly GCA_963921515.1). Taxonomy (NCBI): domain Eukaryota; kingdom Metazoa; phylum Chordata; class Amphibia; order Caudata; family Salamandridae; genus Calotriton; species Calotriton arnoldi. Next base: position 1,008,636 of record CAWUFW010001160.1, read on the forward strand.
AAAAGGGAAGGTTTGGGCCTGGCAGAAGGTTTATTTTGCCAGGTCGATATGGCAGGTTAAAACTGCACACACAGGCTGTGTAATGGCAGGCCTGAGACATGTTTAAAGGGCTACTTATGTGGGTGGCACAATCAGTGCTGCAGGTCCACCTGTAGCATTTAATTTACAGGCCCTAGGCACATGTAGTGGACTTTACGAGGGCCTTATAAGTAAATTAAATATGCAATTGGGGATAGGTCAATACTACCATGTTTTAAGTAGGGAGCACATGCACTTTAGCACTGGTTAGCATTGGTAAATAGTGCAGAGTCCTAATGCCAGCAAAAACAAGACCTGAAAAAAGGGAGGAGGAATGAAAAAAGTTTGGCGGAAGACCGCCCTAAGGCTGACAAGTCTAACATGTGTCCACACCAGCTGAAAGTTGGGAGAACTACCCAACACCATGGAAGTTATCATCACTAAGGAAGGGAGAAGAACCTGGATAGACCATCAGCATCGGCGTGGTCTGACCCAGGATGGTGTTCCACTGTAAAGTCTATCCCCTGTAGGGAGAAGGACCACCTCAACAGTTTGAGATTTTCACCCCTCATCTGCATGAGCCATCTGAGGGGCCTGTGGTCTGTTTGAATCCGGAAAGGAGTCCCAAACAGGTATGGTCTTAACTTCTCCAGTGCCCAGACCACAGCAAAGGCCTCCCTTTCAATCAAACTCCACCTTTGTTCCAGTGGAAGCAATCTCCTTCTAAAGAAGTCTCCCGGTTGGTCTAGGCCCTCCTCATTTACCTGTGCTATGACTGCCCCTATTCCATGCCCTGAAGCATCTGAATGCACTATGAACTCCTTAGAGAAGTCAGGAGCCTTGAGTAGGGGTGCTGTACACATGGCCTCCTTGAGGGTGTCAAAGGCTTTCTGGAAGGCCTCTGTCCAAATCACCTGTCTGGGCTGCTTCTTTGAAGTCAGTTCTGTTAAGGGGGCAACAATGGTGCCATATCCTTTAACAAACCTCCTATAGTATCCTGTGAGGCCTAGGAAGGCCTTCACATCAGTCTGTGTTTTAGGTGGTTGCCAGGACAGGATAGTCTCAATCTAGGCCTGGAGAAGTTGCAGCTTGCCCCTGCCCACCATATGGCCTAGATAAACCACAAAACCCTCCCTTATATGGCACTTACTGGCCTTGATAGTCAGGCCTGCCTGCTGCAGGGCCTGAAGCACCTCGTGGAGGTGGTACAGGTGTTCCTTCCAGGTGGAGCTGTAGACAGCTATTTCATCCAGGTAGGCAGCATAGAATGCCTCCTTCCCAGCCAGGACCCTGTTGACCAACCTCTGAAAGGTGGCAGGGTCATTCTTCAACCCAAAGGGCATCACCCTAAACTGGAAGTGGCCTTCTGGGGTTGAGAACGCAGACCTCCTTTGCCCCCTCAGTCAGAACGATCTGCCAGTACCCTGATGTCAAGTCAAAAATACTGAGAAATTTGGCAGTGCCCAGACTGTCGATGAGCTCATAAGCTCGGGGGATGGGGTGTACGTCAGTCTTCATGATGGAATTGAGACACCGGTAGTTCACACAAAACCGAAGTTCTGGAGTGGCGCCCGGTGGGGAAGCCCTGGCTGCCAGCCCTACAGGGCTGGACCAGGGACTGTTGGAGGGCGTAATCACCCCTAACATCAGCATCTTGGAGACCTCCTCTTAATACTTGCCCCTCTTAACACTGGCCCTCATCTTGTCTGATAAACTGTGAATCTTATTTTTAACAAGCGGGCTGTCTCCAGTGTTTATGTCATGGACGCACAGGTGTGTGAGTCCAGGGGTGAGGGAGAACAGAGAAGTGAACTGCCCCAGTAACTGGCGACAGTCACTTTGCTGTTCTGGGGTCAGAGGATGGGAGAGGTCGACACCCTCTACTGACCCATCATTTTTCTGGGCAGACAAGAGGTCAGGGAGAGGCTTGCTCTCAGATTCCACTCCCTCATCTGTCACCAGGAGCATGCTCATTTCGGACCTCTCAAAGTGTGGTTTGAGGCGGTTCACATGGAGTATACTTAAGGGGTTCCTAGGGGTCTTGAGATCCACCAAGTAGGTGAACTCCCCCTTCCACTCCTTTACCTCATATGGGCCTGTCCAGTGATCCTGGACAGCTCTGGGCTCCATAGACTGCATAACTCAGACCTTCTGGCCAGGTTAAAACTCTACCAGAGTGGCCTTCTGGTCATTCAAGAGTTTCATTATCTCCTGACTGGCCTCAAGGTTGCTTTTTGTCTTTCTCCAGAAGTGGTGCATCTAGTTGGGGAGGGCCAGCATGTTGCTGACCACAATCTGAGGAGGTTTCCTGAGAGCTTGTTCCCAGCCTTCTCTCACAAGGATAGAATGTCCGCTAACAGCCTGGCCATAGAGGAGTTCAAAGGGGTGAAACTCCACTCCCTTCTGTGGCACCTCCCTGTAGGCAAAGAAAAGCATAGAAGGAGGACCTTTCACTTACTGATCAGGTAGGCCCATTATCGACATTGTCCTTCAAGGTCTTGTTGAATCTCTCGACAAGACCGTTTGTTAGGCGGTGATAAAGTGTGGAGAACTTATAAATTACCCCACACTCATCCCGTATGGACTTCATGTATGCTGGCATGAAGTTAGTGCCTCTGTCAGACACCATTTCTTTGGGGAACTCCACAAGAGTAAAACTCCCAATAGGTGTCCTGGCTACTGCAGGTGCAGTCACCGACCTCGGAGGGATGGCCTCTGGGTAGCAAGTGGCGTGGTCCACCAAGACCAGGATGAACCTGTTGCCTAAAGCTGTCTTGGTGTCCAATAACATTGATGCCTACTGTTAGAAGGTGGTTCTGACCATCTGAGCCGCCCGGATTTTTCGCTTTTTGAACACCTATGTTTTGAGCTTTTACTGTGGGAGAGCCTCATAAGTTGGGACTCACCCACAGTGAACTCATGATAAAAGGGACTGCATGTATATTTTACAGGTGTCCCCCTGGCGCGAGTAGGCCGCTGAGCTGCAGCCAGAATAAGGGGCACCGGGCTGGTTACATGCAGGCACGTGTGTACATGCGTGTGCACAAGTATAAGGGCTGCGCTGGGGAGATTCCTAGCATGCGCAGCCCAGGAGCAGCTACAAATTGAATGGTGTGGCAGGACTTATGCAGAACTGGGTGGTGACATGGAATAGGCTTTCTACAATGGGAAGAAACATTTGAGGGAAAGTCAGTGTGCTTTACTGTTTTTATTCCATTATTCTCCTATGAGGATGGGGAGCACATGGGCTAGTTTTACTTTCCTAGGGCCTACAAGTTCCAGACACGCACTAAAGTCCACTGTAACTTATGTGAGAAGAAGTATTCTGCAGGGTCCAAAGTCATATTTGTACTGCTTTTGGGTCATCCAGAAATGTCATATTTCTCTGAGTCAGCTCATAACCAGGGCCTGGCTGGGGCTGACCCTGCCAGGCTGAATTAATGACCTTCCTCTCCAAGCTGTAGCCTCAGAGGTCCAGCCCTGCACAACAAGCATTCCAAGGGCGAAGGCCTCCACTCCAAGAAGAGAAGATGGGTGGAGCTACAGGTTCATCCATCAGCAGCTGTCACCTGGTGCCAGGCACCAGGCTGCTCTGGAGAGAAGGCAGCAAGGGGGGAAGGGGCTCTCAGAGACCATGTGGCATGACACCCCTGGACGACGCCATTTTTAACAAACCCAGAGGCCTGGGAAGGAAGGAGGGAGCAGGGGCAGAGAAGTGATGTGTCACTGCGAGATAGGGCAAACAGAGACTTCCTGCCAGCCACCTCCCCAATTTTTTAAAAAGAGTTTGCACTGGAAGAGGAGCTCTCTCTGGGGTGTGGTCTGCTGAGGACGACTGGTGCTGGAGCCTGGCACCATGGGCAGCTGGAAGGAAGAACCTCCAGACTGGCCCAGGACCCTGACTTGCGCCACAAGGGGAGACCAGGACAAGTGACCTGGAGCCTGGGCCTCTGCACAAGGATAAGAGAGGCCCAGGAAGAGAGCCAGGCGAAAGGCTGGCGCAGGGATCCAGTGAAGACCGCTCCCTGCTGCATTCACCCTCCTGGAGATCAAGAGGGTGAAGGAAAGTACTCCCAGTGGCCGGGGAGCGCCACCAGGAGCAAGAAGAGGCCAGAATGGAGCTGATCGGTATCCTGGGGGCTGAGATATGCCCCCCAGAAGGTAGGCGACCTTTGACCTCTGCAGGGACCGACGACAAAGCGCGTGGGGCTCCGCCGCCGGTCCAATATGTGCCCCCGGGGTGGGTCAGGTCCCGGGGGCTGCCCCACAAGAAGAGAAAGTCGGGGAGCGCCGTCGCGCTCCCCGTGAACTTATTCAAAGGGGGGGTGCCAGGAGCCCACCCTGGCCCCCTGAAGCCATGGGAGGAGGGGGAGCGCCGTCGCGCGTCCCCCCTCGCGGGAGATGACAAAGCCGGGGAGCACCGTCGCGCTCCCCGTGAAGATTGTCCAGGGGCCCGGGATCCCAACTCCGGGCCCGAAGAGGGAGAAGACCAGTCGGGGAGCGCCGTTGCGCTCCCCGTGAAAATGGCCCCAACCGGGGTGCCAGGAGCCCACCCTGGCCCGAGGACTCCGGAGTGAGGGGAGCGCCGTCACGCCCCCCTCGAAGATGTTCGGGGGCCCGGGACCCCATCTACGGGCCCCGAATGGAGGAAGGAGGAGGGGGGAGTGCCGCCGCATTCTCCCTCAGTAGCGGGAAGGCGGGGGGAGTGCCGTCACACTCCCCCGGAGCCCCACTGGAGCGGAGAAGCAGCCTCGTGTCTGCCCGCCGGAGCGGGCAGACCAGAAGACGGGTGCCGGCTCCCGCGGCAGCCCGCGAGGGTGCTGGCAAGTCGGGGAGCCGGCGGGAGCCACCGGGGGTGGGCTCCCCGAGTGGCTCTCCAACGAGCCTGCAGTGAGGGGCCCGGGTGGGACCGGGCCCCCGAAAAACCATCGGAGCAGCCGGGGGTGGGCTCCCCGAGCTGCCATTGCTCACCTGGGGGTCCAGGTGGGACCGGACCCTCCAACGAGGCGGGCCGCGGCCGGAGGGCTACGTCGCAGCTCTCCCCGAAGCAGCGGGAGAGCTGCTGCTATAATATGCAGGGCTAAGGAGAAGCGCCCCATAATGCCTTGCAGGCCCGGACCGGCATGCAGGGGAAAGCTGCTTTTCCTTGGCTTGTGGTGGCCCCAGGAGGACAGGGTCACTGCAAGATGAGTGCCTAGGTGCAGGGGGAGCTGCAGGAGCAACGCAGTCTCCCCAGCACGAAAATGGAACGTCCCTCCCTAAGTCTCTGGGGACTTACAAAGAATAACCCCTCAAGGGCTCAGCCAGGCGTCATCAGCATCCCCATGGCTGGAACTTTTGTTCTGAAGCTGGGGGTGCCCTAGGTACTGCCTCAAGGTGTGAAGGGCTGAGTGGGGGCATTCCTGGAGAAGGGCATTCCCTGGAGGTGAAGAGGTGTAATTGCACCACAAATGCATTTAACCATGTTATTTCTTTTTAGAGGGACTGAAAGGCACATGTGTAATGAGAAGTACCTGCGTAAGGTAGAATCATAAGCAAAGTGGGGTTATGTTATTAGACATTCCTGCTAGGGTGTCTGGCTGTATATGCTTAATCCTGTGATTCAACTGTGATGCCTTTTAGGGGCCTTATTTGCAATGCATTTCAACTGTTATCAGCTATGATAAGTACCTCATTTAAAGTGATGCCCAAACATGTATTCTTGCTACTGCGTTAGGGGAGGAACAACCCAGACTGTTGGCTACTAAGATGTAGAGGTGCATACTGTATGGTCAGTATACAATGCTCAGTCAGGGTTATGTGTCCCCAGGGCAGGTGTACCTATTTGTAATGCTTGTTGAGATGATGGGGTGGGTCGCCACTGGGATGGTGCCAGTTGGCAAGGCCCCCGCTCCAGGTTGTGTCAACCCACGGCATTAGGGAGCAAGATGATGTGCATACATGGGAGTGGTGGTACTAGACCCCACCCCCCCTGCGGGAGGGGTGGAGATGTTATGCAATGTCACAAAGTAATTCCAACAGCTTATGTATATTTGTAAATTGGTGCATAGTATTGAGTAGTGTGTGTGGTTAATAAATTTACTCTTACTTTTATAAAGCAAAGTACAGACTGGACAATCAATTATTGAATGTTATTTCTGCGCACCTGTAATGGCGATTACTAGCCCACACCACCTCCCTTGAGTAAGCCTTAGACTGCTCTGCAACGCTACCCTCTGAGAGTCAAGCGCTACAATAGGGTGTTTGGTTCTCAGTGAAGGACAAATGTGACATGTTATTTGTGCAGGCCTCACAGATACTGCCTCGTTTTCCAACATTGGTGTCTAGCGGCGGGAAAATAGTATCCCATTCTGGTGCGCATTTATAGCATTTGATAAGTCCAGTTTTGCCACACATTACCTATGCAGTAATGAGCAAATGGAAGAGCATAAGGCTCTGAGAAGGGTTCAATGTTTTGGTTATGTGAACTAAAAATATGGGAAAGGAAAGCCCTGCTCACATATATGTCATGTGAAGATATTATGGTTTAAATGTAAACTGTATTGATATGACTGAGTTATGTTGATTATCATGTGCTAGCAGGATGGTGCTTTCCAGGAAATGATTGCATATAAGTGTTCTAAGCCATATTGTACACCTTTGAGCCCTAACACTAACGCACTACACCTGCATGAGGAGGGTGTCTTCTCAAGAGATAGGGACAGCAACTGATACCTACATCACAGATGGGGGTGTAGGGGTGGATTGACCTTTGTGGGGGGCAGGAGAGGTAGGGGGTCCTGGGAGATTCCCGCGCATTTTAAGGGCAGGGAGGGTTTCCACAGAAGGGGCCCCAGATATCCTTCCCCCGCTGAAAGTTTTCTTGCCATTGGCGCAGGCCAAAACCACTGGAAGGGTGGGGCAGGAGGTTTCTTTACCCCGGGTAGTAACACCCCAGGGGTTCCCATGGTGGGGGACCCCAAGAAACGTATCCCATGGTGGGAAGAGGGTGTGGTAGAGTTGTGTGTCCAGCAGGCCCCCTCAGGTTAACTGGTGGGGAAGGTGAACAACCCAGGGGTGGCCCATGGTAGTGGGTGGCCCCAAAGGAGGGTAGTTCTTGAGCTAGGGTGTGTAGTGGTAGCCCATAGGGACCCTAGGTGGGCTAGGTAACTGACCCAGTGGAGATCTGAGTGGGGGTGATGTGCTCCCTAGATTCCCGGTGAAGGGTTAGTGGTGGACCCTGAGGTGTCAGGGTCGGGTAGGTGGTTACCCAGGGAAGCAACAGGATGTCATTCTGGAGCTGGTGTTGTGAACCTGAAGTGGTGGCTGGGGTGATGCCTAGCCAGTGCCAGTCAGGTAGGTCCTGTGGGACATGGACCCGAGGACCAGGAGCATGGGGGTGTTCCCCTAGCTCGATGCAGGAGGTGGACTTCTGCAAGGTAGTACCACCCTGAACGCAGGTGGGGCCTATCTTAAGTGAAGGGACTCTGTGTTTCCAGTGGGGGTGGTGCAGGCCTAGCCGGGATCTTTAGGGTCCCTGGCTGAGTGTGGTAGTACTACCCTGAAGGCAGGTGGGGCCTATCTTAAGTGAAGGGACCCTGCTCTTCAGAAGGGGTGGTGCAGGCCATTCAGGGATCATGAGGGTCCCTGGACGGTCTCCCAAGGCGCTGCAGGGAGACTGGGGAGAGCTATGAGAGGTGGGCCTGGATGTAGCCAACTCGGGGCCCACAGGCTCTCTAAAGGTACTCCGGGAGGAGAGCGCGCCTCTCGGAGGGAAGGGTGCATAGGCCCTGTTCTCGCAGCGGAGAACAAGGAAGGGGTCTAGGTTCCCGGGTAGTTTCAGTGTGGAGCTGTAGGTTGTCTGACGAGGCACCCTCAGTGATCCCCCCTGGCACTGCCAGTGTGGTGGTGAGGCCGGTCTGAGGTCCTATCAGGGAGCCAGGCCAGTGGCCAAAGGTGCTTTTCTGTGTGGGGAAAGCACGAGTGGCTGTGCTTTCTTTAGGGAAGACAGTCATCCCGAAAGGGTGGTAGCAGCTGAATGACCCCAGCGGCAGGCTGAGTGTGAGGGTCCAGAGAAGTTGCATCTTTGGGGTGCTAGGACCAAAAGGAGAGAGGGTACTGGTTGGAACAAACTCTGGAAGGGAGACCAGCTAGTGACCCCGGGGATGGGATGTAGACCTGTCCCAGAAGACCGCATCGGTGCTGAGGCACTGTACCCTTGTCCAGAGAACTGGTAGGCATAGTGTTGCATGACCAAGGACAAAGGTAAGCCTAGGTAGGCTGATTCCATGTAGACTGGGAGTGACCTAGAGGTATCTAACCTAGAGCTCGGAGGGTTCTTAGGGTAGTCTGGGATCCCTGTCATGGGTGGAGGTCTCATGGATGGGAGGAGTAGGTGGTCTGAGCGGATAACTGGTGAGTAAGGGGGGTCTGGTCAGAACCCCTTATAACTAGTTATCGCTGACTATGGGAAGAGTACACATGTAAAGTGGCTATTTCTTCCCTGTAGGAATCAGCTGGGCGCGGCGTGTGTTAGAAGGTGGTTCTGACCATCTGAGCCGCCCGGATTTTTCGCTTTTTGAACATCTATGTGTTGAGCTTTTACTGTGGGAGAGCCTCATAAGTTGGGACTCACCCACAGTGAACTCATGATGAAAGGGACTGCATGTGTATTTTACCGGTGTCCCCCTGGCGCGAGTAGGCCACTGCGCTGCAGCCAGAATAAGGGGCACCGGGCTGGTTACATGCAGGCACGTGTGTACATGCGTGTGCACAAGTATAAGGGCTGCGCAGGGGAGATTCCTAGCGTGCGCAGCCCAGGAGCAGCTACAAATTGAATGGTGTGGCAGGACTTAAGCAGAACTGGGTGGTGACATGGAATAGGCTTTCTACAATGGGAAGAAACAATTGAGGGAAAGTCAGTGTGCTTTACTGTTTTTATTCCATTATTCTCCTATGAGGATGGGGAGCACATGGGCTAGTTTTACTTTCCTAGGGCCTACAAGTTCCAGACACGCACTAAAGTCCACTGTAACTTATGTGAGAAGAAGTATTCTGCAGGGTCCAAAGTCATATTTGTACTGCTTTTGGGTCATCCAGAAATGTCATATTTCTCTGAGTCAGCTCATAACCAGGGCCTGGCTGGGGCTGACCCTGCCAGGCTGAATTAGTGACCTTCCTCTCCAAGCTGTAGCCTCAGAGGTCCAGCCCTGCACAACAAGCATTCCAAGGGCGAAGGCCTCCACTCCAAGAAGAGAAGATGGGTGGAGCTACAGGTTCATCCATCAGCAGCTGTCACCTGGTGCCAGGCACCAGGCTGCTCTGGAGAGAAGGCAGCGAGGGGGGAAGGGGCTCTCAGAGACCATGTGGCATGAGACCCCTGGACGACGCCATTTTGAACAAACCCAGAGGCCTGGGCAGGAAGGAGGGAGCAGGGGCAGAGAAGTGATGTGTCGCTGCGTGATAGGGCAAACAGAGACTTCCTGCCAGCCCCCTCCCCAATTCTTTAAAAGAGTTTGCACAGGAAGAGGAGCTCTCTCTGGGGTGTGGTCTGCTGAGGACGACTGGTGCTGGAGCCTGGCACCATGGGCAGCTGGAAGGAAGAACCTCCAGACTGGCCCAGGACCCTGACTTGCGCCACAAGGGGAGACCAGGACAAGTGACCAGGAGCCTTGGCCTCTGCGCAAGGAGAAGAGAGGCCCAGGAAGAGAGCCAGGCGAAAGGTTGGCGCAGGGAGCCAGTGAAGACCGCTCCCTGCTGCATTCACCCTCCTGGAGATCAAGAGGGCAAAGGAAAGTGCTCCCAGTGGCCGGGGAGCGCCACCAGGAGCAAGAAGAGGCCAGAATGGAGCCGATCGGTCGCCTGGGGGCCGAGATATGCCCCCCAGAAGGTAGGCGACCTTTGACCTCTGCAGGGACCGACGACGAAGCGCGTGGGGCTCCGCCGCCGGTCCAACATGTGCCCCCGGGGTGGGTCAGGTCCCGGGGGCTGCCCCACAAGAAGAGAAATTCGGGGAGCGCTGTCGCGCTCCCCATGAACTTATCCAAAGGGGGGGTGCCAGGAGCCCACCCTGGCCCCCCGAAGCCACGGGAGGAGGGGGAGCGCCGTCGCGCGTCCCCCCTCGTGGGAGAAGACAAAGCCAGGATCCCAACTCCGGGCCCCGAAGAGGGAGAAGAACAGTTGGGGAGCACCGTCGCGCTCCCCATGAAAATGGCCCCAACCGGGGTGCCAGGAGCCCACCCTGGCCCCCAAGGACTCCGGAGTGAGGGGAGTGCCGTCGCGCCCCCCTCGAAGATGTTCGGGGGCCCGGGACCCCATCTCCGGTCTCCGAATGGAGGGAGGGGGGAGTGCTGCTGCACTCCCACTCAGTAGCGGGAAGGCGGGGGGAGTGCCGTCGCACTCCTCCGGAGACCCGCTGGAGCGGGGAAGCAGCCTCGTGTCTGCCCGCCGGAGCGGGCAAACCAGAAGACGGGTGCCGGCTCCCGCGGCAGCACGCGAGGGTGCTGGCCAGTCGGGGAGCCGGCGGGAGCCACCGGGGGTGGGCTCCCCGAGTGGCTCTCCAACGAGCCTGCAGTGTAAACCATCGGAGCAGCCGGGGTTGGGCTCCCCGAGCTGCCATCGCTCACCTGGGGGTCCGGGTGGGACCGGCCCTCCAACGAGGCAGGGCGCGGCCGGAGGGCTACGTCATCGCTCTCCCAGAAGCAGCGGGAGAGCCGCTGCTATAATATGCAGGGCTAAGGAGAAGCGCCCCATAATGCCTTGCAGGCCCGGACCGGCCTGCAGGGGAAAGCTGCTTTTCCTTGGCTTGTGGTGGCCCCAGGATGACGGGGTCACTGCAAGATGAGTGCCTAGGTGCAGTGGGAGCTGCAGGAGCAACACAGTCTCCCCCAGCACGAAAATGGAACGTCCCTCCCTAAGTCTCTGGGGACTTACAAAGAATAACCCCTCAAGGGCTCAGCCAGGCATCATCAGCATCCCCATGGTTGGAACTTTTGTTCTGCAGCTGGGGGTGCCTTAGGGATTGCCTCAAGGTGTGAAGGGCTGAGTGGGGCATGTCTGGAGAAGGGCATCCCCTGGAGGTAAAGAGCTGCAATTGCACCACAAATGCATTTAACCATGTTATTTCTTTTTAGAGGGACTGAAAGGCGCATGTGTAATGTGAAGTACCTGCGTACGGTAGAATCATAAGCAAAGTGGGGTTATGTTGTTAGACATTCCTGCTAGGGTGTGGTTGTATATGCTTAATCCTGTGATTCAACTGTGATGCCTTTTAGGGGCTTTAATTGCAATGCATTACAACTGTTATCAGCTATGATAAGTACCTCATTTAAAGTGATGCCCAAACATGTATTCTTGCTACTGCGTTAGGGGAGGAACAACCCAGACTGTTGGCTACTAAGATGTAGAGGTGCATACTGTATGGTCAGTATACAATGCTCAGTCAGGGTTATGTGTCCCCAGGGCAGGTGTACCTATTTTTAATGCTTGTTGAGATGATGGGGTGGGTCGCCACTGGGATGGTGCCAGGTGGCAAGGCCCTCGCTCCAGGTTGTGTCAACCCACGGCATTAGGGGGTGGAGATGTTATGCAATGTCACAAAGTAATTCCAACAGCTTATGTATATTTGTAAATTGGTGCATAGTATTGAGTAGTGTGTGTGGTTAATAAATGTACTCTTACTTTTATAAAGCAAAGTACAGACTGGACAATCAATTATTGAGTGTTATTTCTGCGCACCTGTAATGACGATTACTAGCCCACACCACCTCCTTTGAGTAAGCCTTAGACTGCTCTGCAACGCTACCCTCTGAGAGTCAAGCGCTACAATAGGGTGTTTGGTTTCCAGTGAAGGACAAATGTGACATGTTATTTGTGCAGGCCTCACAGATACTGCCTCGTTTTCCAACACCTACCCTCTCAAAGTGAGCGCCAACAACAGGTAATGGGGTCAGGGGAGCCTCAAGCTTTTTCCCTAACTTTCCATTAGCCTGGAAGGTGGGACAAGACCTACAGAATGCATCTGAGGCTTTCTTCATCCGGGGCCAATAGAAGTAGGCAACTAGCCTGGCGAAGATCTTCTCTTGCCCCAGATGCCCTGCCACGGGTATGTCATGACTCAAACCCAGTAGGAAGGTCCTGTAACACTGGGGGACCACCAGCACACGGACTGCCCCAGAGTAAGGAACCTTAGGCTCGCTATATGAGGTCATTCTCCCAATAGATAAGGTGATCTCCAGAGGTGTCACCTGCTGCTTGGGCCTCAGCTTGCTGCCTCTTGAGTGGGGCACTCTTTCTGAGCGATGCATAATTTCTCCCTGGTGAGCCCACCCTTAACTTTCCAGCCAGCAAGCTCAGGCAGGTCACCCAGGGTGGCAATGATTTCCCCTGTTGGCTTGGGGCCTCCTCATCAGGTGCCCCATCAACCTCAATCGTGGGAACTTCAAGAGCTGGTTTCCTGTGCGCCTTGCCCCTCAACTTCTTGGCAGCTGTCTGGGCCATGGTTCCAGGCTCCAGACGCCCTTGACTGCCCCCTCACTCAGAGGGAACCAGAGCCACTAGTAGATTTCTCTCACAATTGTAGGCAACTATGACTTGGTGGAATGTGTTAGGGAGGACCAGCTCTGGGGACACCAGCTGACCAGTGGCGGCTGGTGACATTTGAAAGTAGTGGGGCGTAAAAGTTCGGGATGAGTGCCTGGTGGCGAGCAAGCATAATAATGTGAGTAGGGGGTTGGGGGGTTCTCTCCGCAAGAAAGTTTTGAAAAACAAAGTGGGTAAATGGGGCATTTTCAGGCATATTTGAGAAAATAAGGTCGGTAAAGCAATTGTGAAAGTGTAGTTATGACATCAATAAAGAGGGGCCTTAATGTGCAGCGTGTGCTTTCAGCTGCCAATCTTGGCCACTTTAACACTCTCGAGCCATCATGCTTTAAGTATCTGACTAGTGCAGCAAATAGAACAGCCAACGTAAAATGTACCCTTCTAGTGTCGTTTCTAATACTGTAATTTGGGTCTTTTTCTTGCTGATGAAAGTGCATTGAAGCAATGTACAACGTGGGCGCACTGGCTTGGTACTATGTAGAGCAGGGCTCTTTAATGTAGTACGCCCAGATCAACGTAATATTTCAAGGTAGCCACTGTGTAAATGAGTCCCATTTGCATTAAATCTACGAAACGTGCAATTGCCAAATGCACTTGATTTCTCTTATTGGAATGTGTGTTCCTGGGAGTAAACAACAGAAAGAACTCCCCATACTACCTTCCTTGTGAGCAGCCTGCGCTTGAAGCATGTTTAATGCCTGCTTTAATAACGTGGCTGTGTGTCTCCAGAGCGACAATGAACACAAACTCGCCTGCATATTTAGGAAAAAAACATTAGCACACGCTACAGAGGAAGCAAGAAAAAGACCACGAGAGGAGAGATAGGCAGTGGTTAGCAGTCGTCGTGGTTTTCAGACAATAATGGATCATTTCACCGTTCACGACGAGAATAAATGGGGAATTCCTGATTTGTAACTAAATCAGTGCTTAATTTGAGTCGGTGGTTTCCGGAGCTCTTATCTCCAGTGTGCGGAGCGAGGAGGAACACAAACAAAAGCATTAACACACGATACGGCACTTATTTTATTTTACAAATTAAGAACCATTGCTAAGTACATGCCGATAGGGTTACAGTGCCTAGCTGTATTAATACATGTCAAAGTTTGCCACAACAGCCAGGCAGAGCAAGCTAGGAGTAGCAATAAAACAACTGAACAACATATAAACTTGGAGGGTGTGCGGCCAGGACAGTAGTGTGCCGTCGCATTGATTATGCGAAGGGGGCCAAGGGGGCCATGACATGGGGGGTTGGGGGAGGGAGGGAGGGAAGTATTGCGGGATATGAAGGTGTGCAGTTTGGAGTGAAGAATTAGTTAGAGTAGCAATACTGATGAAGGTAAATGAGGCGTGGGAGAGAAACCTGGGAAAGCAGCTCCAGAAGCCAGAACGATCCCGCGCAAATCACCGCATGGGAAGCAGAACTCAAGACAGGCTTGGACTTTGCTGAATGAATGACCAAGTGGATGTGTGAGGGAATGTGTGTTACTGGAAGTGAACAGAAAGAACTCCCCGTAGCGGCCTAAAGTACGACGTGCCTTGAAGCGTGTAATGCCTGTCGTGCGAGAGTGCAAATGTATGCAACGAGCCCCCTGCCCTGCATACATTCTAATGTTTCAAATATGATACATCTGTGATCAGACGGTGTTTGTTTTCGTAGTTGGACGCACAGAGCTTGGTCGCATTCCTAATGGAGGCGGTTCAGGGAAGGAGCGGTTGAATGAAAACAGCCAGCGATTAGTTTCATCTTTGTGCAGTGTGCTTCCACGTGTGAGAGGTCAAAAACACCACAAATAACAAGTTCAACAAAGTGAACAAACTCACCTATGGAATGTTCTCGGCTCGTGCTGGGCTCCTCCTGACTGGACTGGACTGCAGACTCAGAGTGCAGACAGCGCCGCAACAGCCTGGAAGGAACTGGAAAATGCTGGATTTGGACTCCTCCTACAGGCCCCAGCCCACCAATCATTTTCAAAATGAATAAGTATTGCTGGGTCTCGGAGAGGCATAGGCCACAGACACCCCCCCACTCCAAATTCTCTAAACCGGACTGCCCTGCCCCCAGCCATTGAAATTAATGGAGGGCTTCTAACTCCTCCCTGGGCATTGGGAATAACGCCCAAACTCAATCTGTATTCTGGCGGTGCGACACACACCGCACCCACCAGTGTGTCGTCACTGCCCTGCTTTCTGGCTCCAGGTCGAAGAAATCTTCGCCCAGCCAAGGAAAGCCAGAACCAAGGGCCATCCTCCCCCCACCCCCTCAAAGAAAAGGCAGATTTGCACGTTTGTTCTCCGAGCAGCCAGCACAGTTTATTGCTGGCTGTTCGGTGCTCCATCTCGCATTTTGTGAACCCCCCACGGTGGCAGGGCGACGCCCATCTCGCCCCTGTACACCAGCCGCGCCTGCAGCTGACACCTTACAGAAGTCATGCTGGCTCCTGTGGCCCTCAATCACTTTAACCGTTGCCCAATGATGGCGACCCACTGCCAGTACTTAGAAGTATTGACAGGCATTTCGGCTTTTGTCACCATCTCTGTATCCCCCAGGGAAACTAGGGTCCCCTCTGTCTGCTCCTCAAAGCTAACTGGGGCTACCTCTTTCCCGAGCACTACACTCGCCGACCCAGGTGTCTGCCCACTGGTGGTGGGCAGTGCCCTCCTGGGACACTTGGAGTCACCCTTTGAGTGCCCATACTTGTAGCACTCCGTAAATTAGGGTACAAAGCTCCCTGTCTGCTTATCAAAGAACTCCTTTTTAGGTTAAAATTGGGCCTGGTTACCACTGTTCTCTTTGGGGGTCTTTTGGGAACTCCTTATTTTTAAGTTTTTCTCCCCCCTCTTTATTCTGGAGAGACCCCAGACCACCCTTGTGGGAGTCTCCCCAGGTACCTTTTTGGACACTCTGGTGATGGCCCAGAGGTCCGCCTCCTCAACAAGATTGGGGTCAGTCAGCTTGCTGTCAAGTAGGTGGTGGGGCAGCACTGGACAACAAATATTGAGCATGTGCTCTCTCAAAATTAGATTGTACAACCCATTGTAATCATTAATTTTGCTGCCCAGCACCCAACTATTCACTGCCCTGCTGGAGTAGTTCACAAAATCAACCAAGGACTGGTTGATGAGCTTCTGTCTGTTCCTGAACCTCTGGCAGTACTTTTCCGGAGTCAGTCCAAACTTAGCACTCAAGATGGCTTTCATGGGAGTGCACCTGGTTTGGTCCTCAAGCTCTAAAGTAAAAAGTGTGCCCCGTCCTACTGTAGGCATGTGTCTCCACAAACCACCCCATTGTGCTCTTCTGGGATCTTGTGCACCCTCAGAGCTACCTCATAGGCAGAAAAACACTTGTCAGTGTCATCCCCCACCACATAACTGGGCACCAGATCCTTGGGTATGCAGACCTATTTGTCTCCTTCAGACTCTGTAGAATTGCCTCCGCCATCACTGCTGGACTTTGCCTGTCTGGCCTTGATGTCCAGCTCTGTAAGGCTCCTCTCATGAGCCAAATGCTCCAAGGTGATTTTCTCCTTCATGACACATTTCCTTTCTTCCATTTTCAACTTGGCCATCTGTAGTTTAAACTCTCTCTCTGCCGTCCTTTCTACCAGCTCCTCTGGGGACAGGCAGCAAGAGTACACAATGCTCCCTGCACAGGAGGGAACTTCCAATCTTGGGAGTAGGTTACCCCCTCCTCAACAGGTTGCATTCCAAGACACTCCTATGGGTCCTGCTCTGATCCTTCATCATCCTCCTCTTCCTCCGGTCATCTGTTGTGACTGGCAGCTGGTGGGCCTCTGCCCATGCCCTCAAGGCCTTTTGGAGCTCCACTTTCTTGGCACCCCTCTTGGCAGGCAACCAACTCTCCTAGCAAAATTCCTTGAGCGCAGCCAAAGTGTAAACCTCCCGGTTGGCAAGCTTAAACTCCATCTTTGCAGGTGCAATATAGCACCTAAAAGCATAAAGTGCCAGCTGTAGCAATCTGTTTGCACTGGACACGGTCAAAGTCAAAAGTTCAAGCTGACCGTGATGGAGCACGGGTCAAATAAAGATCCAGATTAGCCCCGCTGAAGGTTTACATTCTCAACTGTCTATCCCCTTAAGTTACTTAAGGTCCTGGATTCAAGATAGGTTGCAGGTCCAGTTCTTCTTTCTCATGCAAGAGGGCAGCAGGTCACCACAGCAAGGCAGTAGCTCATTCAGAATAGAAGTCCAGCAGAGTGGCAGTCCTTTCAGCAGCACAGCAGTCCTTGTTCTTGACAGAGTATCCACAGGTCCAGAAGTGTACTGAAGTGATGGTGTCTGAGGTCCTTCGTTAATACACTGGTGTTCTGGTTCTGGAAGGTGGATAAAGCATCTAGACAGTGTCTTTGAAGTGCATGGAATTCCCTGCCTCCCCTGCCCTGGCTCCAAGCCGGCTGAAGTGACAATGCAGGGTCACTAAGCCCTTTGTGTGGAGGCAGGACCCAGTCTATGTAGGTGTATGTGAGGCTACGCCCGGCTCCTCTCTTCCATCGTGCCAGTGACGGCCCATCCAGTCACACCAAAGCTCCCATTGTGTGTGGCTGTCTAGGAGGAATACACAAAGCAAAACTGCCAAATATACCAAGTCATGTGACCAGAGACAGGCCGCAGGCAACAAATGACTAAGACCGGAAAATGTCAACTTTCTATAAGTTGCATTTTCAGAATTGCAATTTAAAATCTGACTACATCATAAATTAGGATTTTAAATTAGGACTCCAGAGACACCAAACGGGAACCAATTATCTCATCCCATTTGAAAATTACACTTATAAAATGTAATAAGGCAACTCCAATGTTATGCTATGGGAGAGATAGGCCTTGCAGTAGTGAAAACAAATGTAAACGATTTTCACTACCAGGACATGAAAAACATAAAAGTACATGTTCTACCTTTAAATACACTACACCCTGCCCTCTGGACTGTCCAGGGCCTACACTAGGGGTGACATATATGTTAAAAAAAGGAAGGTTTGGGCCTGGCAAAGGGTTTTTTTGCCAGGTCGAAATGGCACGTTATAACTGCACATACAGGCTCTGCGATGGCAGGCCTCAGAAATGTTTAAAGGGTTACTAGTGCCATTTAATTTACAGGCCCTGGGCTCATATAGTGGACTTTACTAGGGAATTATAAGTAAATTAAATATGCCAACTGGGGATAAGCCAATACTATCATGTTTTAAGGAGGGGGCACATGCACTTTAGAAACTGGTTTGCAGTGGTAAAGTGCGCAGAGTCCTAATGCCAGCAAAAACGAGATCAGAAAAAGGGAAGAGGAAGGCAAAATATTGGAGAGCAGACCACCCTAAGGCTGACAGGTCTAACAGGGGTTATTAGGTATACCGTATGTTCACGCATACATACAATCATCACAATTCCCATACTTTCCTAATTAGCTTCACTTCTTTCTTTGCTGATCAGTAGCAAGTTAAACAATTCAGAGTTTCCACACCTATAACTTTCTTCTAAGATTAGACTGGTTCTCATGATGTTCTGTTTTCTTATTCACTAGCTTTGCTTAGATCATTGTACGATTGTCTCAGAATTTGGAATGTTCATATGAGTAACATCATTGATATGTTTTTCAGTGTTCTCTGGAATGTAAGGCTGCCTTTTAATTAGGGCATAAGAATTCTACCTTGCTACCATCTCAGGCCTTTGAAGATGGTCTCAGCATGCAAGCTGTAATGTTGTAGATCTGCTTGCTTGATGCCGTGCCCTGATGAAGTACCAGGTGGCGCAACCATGATTGGCAGAGCCAACCGTTGCCTTCTTATTTTGAAGGGACTGGTGGGGGGCAATTTTCAAACTATCCCAGCATTTCCGCAATCCAGTCGCTCGTGGCGGAGAAGGGCTGATGGACATCTGTTGACTCATGCTGTTGCATGGCAGCTCACTGAATCGCATATGCATAGGAAATTGGGTTTTTGGTTAGCTAATAACTTTGGGACTGCTTGATGACTCTTCATGAAACTTTACAAATAAAGTATTATCTCCCTCAATTTCTTCCTGGAAAGTTTTCTGTGATCTGTCAAGTGGGGGCTGAGAAAAAAGTGGGGGGCCAAAACACGGTTTTTCGATGCAATTTTGCATAGGACATTTAGACACAGCTACAGCCAAAATAAGGTAAAAAGCGGCAGGATAGGGATTGTGGGAGGTCTCAGAGGGACCACGTTTTTTTTCCCCAAAAGCATTTTGACTGCCGTGATCCCACAGGACTCTCGTGGAAGGCAGTGGGACTCTCCTGCTCCCATGAGCGTCCATGGGAGTGCGGGGCTAGCCGTGTCACACGAGGGTCCAGTGGGAGCAGAAAACCATTTTCAAAAAGGGGGAGTGAGTGTCTGTGGTGAGTTGGCCACATATGGGTGGTTGGTGTCCAACCCCACTCTGCACGCGGCCAGAGACCATGTGCAGCACGGAGGTTTGCATAGTAATGTATGGTAATAAAATATTACTTTACATTAAAAACCCTAGAAATTCACTGAAAAAACCAACGGTTAAAGTAACTTTATAGCTAGGTGAAAATATCAGTTTGAACGTAACATTTTAAAGTTAACAAAAACTGGAAATTTAACAGTTATAGTTATTTCAAGTAACTCGCCATGCACTTATGATGTCACATATTGCATCACTCATTATGTGTTCTATGACATCATTGATAAAATCACTTGATGACATCTGAAATTACATCATAGATAACAACACAGTGTAGTTACTTCCAAATATTATAATTGGTGAATTTCAGTGTTTTATTTAGTTTAAAATGTAATGGCCAATGTCATTGGATGACCACAACCTGAGGAAAATATTGAAGCTGCTATCTTGGGACTCAGGGACACAGTACCCGTATCCTTGAATTAATAAAAAAAAACATGTAAGGGGGAGGGTAGGGGTTCCCAGACTCCCCCCCCCGGGGCCATGTGGCTGAGGCTAAAATCATTTAGAAAAAATGTGATGATCCTCAGCGGGCTCCAGCGCGGGTATTGGTCTGGATATGTGGCGGATCAGCAGATCCTGGGCACCAAAAAAAATAAAATAAAAGGGGGGTCGCTGCCCAAGAGGTGGGTAGGTAGCCAGGCCCTGCGCCCAATCTCATGCCTTCAGCCACACGTGGTGGGGGGTTGGGTGCCCTCACGAGGTAGGGTGCAGGTCCTGGCCATGCATGGCGGGGAGTTGGCATAGTAAGGTATAGTAATAAAATAGTACTTTACGTTAAAAAAACCATAGAGATTCACTTAAGAAACCGAAGGTTGAAGTGACGTTATAGTAATAATATATTACGTTATATTTAAATCAATCATTAGAAATTCACAGAAAAAAGCAAAGTTAAAGTGATATTATTGTCAGGTGTACATATCTGTCAAAAAATTCCATTTTAAACTCAAAAAAGCACTGAAATTTTCCAGTCATAGTTATCTGAAGTAATTATAACTTGCGCCCTAAATTAAGCATAACTTGCGCCCTCTGCAAGCACTGCTTATAACCTCACATATTAGTTCACTCATGACATGTTCAATGATTACATTGAAAACATCCCTAATGAAATCTGAAAAACATCATTTATGACACCACTGTACATGTCAGGTGTGCAAGTTATAGTTAATTTAGGGCACAGGCATGGGCAGACCCTCTACCCCCAGACATGGGGTTTGCCCACAAAGTCTGGCCTTTGGCAAGGCCCTGTTTTTAGAATTGCTTCTGTGATTTGCGGACTTCTGTTGATTACAATGAACTCTGGACAGGCTTCTGTGAGCCATGCCTTACCTTAAAAACAGTCCACATATTCGAAGCAGTGATCAAAAATCCCTGATTGGTGAAGATTTCTTTGGGTTCAAGTTCATGGTACTTGGCCATGAAGCCTGCCCTATCCGGAAGTCCTTTTTGGGATTCTTGGTAGCATGAGCCCTAAAATGGTGCCGGGGTTTGTGATACTGAAACAGGCCTCCCCTGTTACCTCAGAGGCCTTTTTAAGTGTCAAAGGACCACAAATCCCAAAGAAAGATCCACACACACCAAACACCTATTTTCATTCAAATCTTTGGTGAGCCCTTTGAGGGTTCCCCCATTAAAATCTCGGGGATCATACACCCTTCTTCCTTGTGTGGGCCTGAGAATATTTACTCTTTTGGTCAGCCATTCACAGGACATGGGATTTTGGAACTACAGATCCGAAAGGGTATGACAAGAGAAACTCCTTCGGCCAATCAGATTCCTTTTTAAAAAAAGATTTTTGGATTCAAGCATATTTGCAGCTTTTGAGCAAGATGTCCAAAAGTGTTAACGCTTTAAAGCCCACCAGGTACTGTTTTATACACTTATACCACACAAATTCAAATCACAAATCTCAAAAACTACTAAATGGATTCACACCAACAAAAGCACGTTTTCTGAGTGAAGTTCTAATTTCACACCGAGTTTAGTGTAAATCCATTCAGTAGTTTTGTCTGTGGGCTTGTCGGTAGGTGGCGTTGTGCTGCTGCGCATCAACGTTATTCTGCCCTGGAAGTGACAAATAGAGCCGCACACAGTTGCCACCTATGCACATTGACATCAGTTTCTTTCGTAGGCTTGTTCGCGCCTTCACATACAGATCATATAAGCATATTTGTATGAACAAAGTGCAGATCTCCAGATTGGGACCTTTTAAGATGGCAAAGGGGAGGTGAGAGGGTGGTAAGGAATCTGTGATTGGATAGAATATCCATCAGAAAGAGCATTACTGAAGGTAAGTAACTTTCTCTTCTATTTCTTCATCATTTGAATAGACATAAAACTAGTACCTCCCCAGGGGTTGGGTCTGTGGAATGGCTCAGATCTAAGAAGACCTACAGGAATGACTGGACGAAATGGCAATCCTGAGGACCTGACTATCAAGGCAATAGTACTTTGTGAACGTGTGCACCAGTACACACGTAACACCCTGACAGATATCCCGGACAGGCACTCCGTGTACAAACGCAATAGTGGCAGCCTTGGCTTGAGTGGAATGAGCCTGTAATTCTTATGGGGCTGTTTCTTAGTTAGTGTGTAGCTGATTTTAATATAGAGGACTATCCACCTAAAGATGATTTTTTTCTACACTGTCTTGCCTTGCTTTTCTCCAGAAAGGCCACAAAGATTTAATCACCCACCCCATGGTCCCCGGTGTAATCAATGCAGAAACTGAAGGCTCGCTCGAGATCTTATGAGGAGTGAAGCAGGGTAAAGAAGATCAAAAGAGTGATAGCGTAACCGACATGAAAGGATGTAACTACAGGAATGCCGCTTGAGGACTCAATGCCAGTTTGTCTGGAGAAAAGGTTGTTTAAGCTGGATGGACCGAAAGTGCCTGCAGCCCACTTAGTGACAACTGTTTTAGGGTCATAAGTGTAGAGGGCAATTGTGCATAGGCTCAAAAGGGGCTGGCAGTCACAGAGCATAGAGCAAGGCTGGCAGAAGAAAACATGTGCTTGCAAAATGTTTCCATCTGTTTTGATTCTAGGTCAGGTGGGGTCGTAGGAAAGGTGTTAGGGTTAACTCTGCTGGTGGATGCCTGAACCACCAAGATCTCAGGCATGGAAAGCTGCATGACAAATTCAGGGTCTCCTGGAGCAGGTCTGTGGCAGCGAGTGTCCTGCCTATTGACTGGGGAGCCAGAACATGATTTTGCCCACATGCTCAAGAGCATGTCCATAAACACCTCATTAAAGGGCAGAAGAGGTTTGAGAGGGTCCTTACCAGGTTGAAGGACCTCTGTGAGGACAGTACTCTTAACCTTCATAGTGGGGAGATGTAGGTCGAGGATCTCTACAGCTTGTCTGACCTTAGCTGCTAAAGATGCACTCTCCTCTTTGGCATGGCCTGGGGGAGTGACCAGTCCGGTGTCTGGGTAGGTGTCCAAACCACTAGCATCCTGTAATGCTCCATACCAATTGTCCTCATCACCACTGTGGGACATATTTGCCCGCATCATCATAGTTCCGGTTGTCATTAGAATCCGATCCGAAAAGTTGATGTGATGTGTGTGCATGGCACCACAGTAAGGGTAGTGTGTCAGAATCAAAAGGATTTCCAATAGGCTGGGCTCTGATGTATTTGGAATGAAGGTTATGGGAAAAGTTTGAATAGGCGCTAGAGATCACTTTAATGTTCACCTCTTTCCGTGGCATCGCTGGTTTCGGCATCAGTATCGAAGTCATAGGAAACAGCACTGGGACTGACACTAGGACCAAAGTTTGCACCGAAGTCAGTGCGGAACCCAAAGCGGGTTAGAGGGGCTCAGAGTGTTGAGGATGAACCCAACAGAAGTCCTACTGGAGACCCCTGTGTATCCTTGGGGCCAAAGGTGTACCAGAGGGAATTGGTAGTGTGCCGAAGATATGCAGCATAGTAACTTGCTTTGATGTCACTGACGGTCCTGGAAATTCAGGGTGTAATGGGACCAAACTCGGAAAAAAGGCTACTCAGGAGTTTGGCAGCAAGACCATGTGGCACTTTGATGCCCTCAACCCTTCTTTGGGGGTTGAGAGTGGCAGGAAAGGGCAAATTCCCGCTTGAATTTTTTATGCTTCTTCATCTTGAGCTTACCCGAACACTTCGATCACAATGAAGTTCTGACATGAGAATGACTTTGGGAGCAGGAACGAAGCCTTCCTTTCGACTTGGACGGCATAGAGTCTTGCAGTGTTTAGCATAGCAACATAAAGCTTTGCTTTGTTATCCCGTATGGCTTTGGGGGTTCATCTGGTCACAGTTTTCACGGGTCCTGGAGTTATGTTCTGCCCCCGAGCATGAGAGAGATACCTGTCATTTTAGGAGGGGACATGTACATTACAAAAATAGGCAAATATCCTCATAGATGAAATGAGTAGAACTACGGATATGCATCTGAAGCCGTGGAAAGAAAGGAACTGACATCGGCACACATGGATGGTGCCTATATACGGCTCTGTTCATCCCTTTTGGAGCAGAACAGCTTTGACGCAGAGCCACACAACGCCACCTACCATCCACGCCGGAGTACTGCTTTTGAGTTTTCCGAATCCTGTCTGGTGCGTGGGGAATATTCAAAAGTTTAGGAAGCTGTAGTTAGAAGTATTCCTCAGAATATATTTTATAGGTGCATATATCTTATTTTTATATGTTTTTATGTACAGTATACAAAACAATTTCAAAACACGTTTGCATTGTAAAGGCACTCACGATGTAGTGGCTAACAATTTAATGCCTCCCAAAGTTCTTGCCTGCGAAGTTATGACCTACAATTCTACAACTCCATGCCTATGCCATTGGCAGAAATGACATCCGAAAAATGTTTCTGAGGGGGCTTCAAAGACTCACTATCAGATGGGGGGGCTGCTTACTACTAGGAACATGGTGAGTATGAGGAAGCAATACTTCAATCCTGCTGGCTGAGAGGTAAGGCTGGCATTTCCTGCAGTGTCAGCGATGTTTTGACAGAGGCTTCTTATGTGCAGAAATTCACTACATTGTAGCGTCCAGCAAGGGAACTACAATTCCCAGCACGCCTTGAACCTTTGCAAAGTCTGTAAAGACATCACCCCTCTTGGATACGTGGGTATAACTTCCCTCATGGCCTACAGCATATTTGCTAAGCAATCATGATACGATGTTGCTGCAGCCAGGATCTTGCTCTGCGGATTTTGGATGGCCTTGCCTGGAATAATTTGTTTCCCAGTGGATTTGTATTGAAGCAGGTTGGGAATAGAGAAAAGCATTTATGAAGTTGTGCTGTTGGTGGAAGCGAACTTTGAACTATTTCTTAAACTCTTCTAAGACTGCAGGTTGTTACATTTTCCTAAGAGGAAGGATTCTCAACTTGGATTACGTTGTTCACACTATGAATGAAATGTCAAAGTCTCTCGTATTAGAATTCTAGTGTATTTACACAATTTGCTAAATTAGGGAAACTGAAGAATATTAACATTATTGATTATCTTGCAGAGTTAAGTACAAAGTAAAATTCATATTCTGCAGGGAGTGCATAGTGACCAAGCTTCAGGTGGTTGTATTGTATTGTATACTTTTTTCGCCACAACAATGGCCTTAAAAGGTACATAAAATTATATATACAGAGGAATAAAGTGCATCCAACATAGCAGCATGGTGAAAAGCAATCTAACTAGTGCAGTAAACAGTACAGTGCATACAGTAGAACAGCATAAAGATGGGCGGTCCCATCACAATCCAGCGATCGCTACATTCACTTAAGTACCTTGTGGGTACTAAACCGTTAGACATGCTGTGGTTGCTTAAAAGACGTTTGCCAAGGCAAGATATACTCTAGTACTCCATGATCCCATAATCTAAAACATGACTTACGAATAAAATACTTAAAAAGGTCCATCGGACTTGCCAACTCAAAGTTCAGTGTGGACAGGTTAACATGTGCTAGGGGCTAGAAACATAGCTTCCATATGCTCAGCCCTCCATCGGTTTCCTGCAACTCACTGCCACCTTAAGAAAGGAGCAGTCTTTATAACAGACATCAGGACTACCTAACAGCTGGAGATAAAGTAGTGAAACCCTGCACTTATGAAACCCTAAAAACTTTAAAATAGGCTTTAATAAATACCAGAAAAAAAGTATGTAAAGTTTGCAAAAAACATAAAGTGCATCAGTGTTTGCTTTGCCAGCCCATTACAGGGGCAAACGACAATAAAGCTTCCCGGGGAACCATAAAACTTCAAAAAACACTGAAGATGCCAAACCGTACCAACCCTGAAACGAAAAAGAAGAGAACTCTCCCAAATTGTAAGTTCTAAAGTTAAATACATAGCAAGATCGCCAGGTACGTAAAGTAGTCTCTAATAGAGCTTTTAGTAAGTTCAGTGCACAGTCTTTGAAACTGACAAAGCTTGAGAAAACTAGACTTGACTTTCAGATTGTCATTCTTCTTTAGAGTGGTAGGTGCATTGAACATATCAGGCAAGCTCAGTTTATTTAGAGTTTTTAAAACATAGCCCAACCAGGAGATAAACCTTATCTAGTTTGAGACAATCTTATATGATATCCCTGTTTAAACTGACCTCCGAGCTATGCCCAGATGCTGACCCAGAACAAAAGTGAGGCCAGCCTAGCTTTGTCCGATATGTACTCAAGGCTTAGCTCTGAGTGGATAATGAAATGAGAACTGGTGGTGGGAAGATGAAGGAGCCGCTTGCATATACGGTTTTCCTCTACCTGTAAGGCAGTAAAATTATCATAGCCCATACCCCAGCACCATACAGAGCTGGGGGGACAATACAGAGCTGGCAGATGGGAAGAAATAGTCCCCCTTCCTGCGGTCTGAGGTAAGTGAGATAGTACTCCTGCCGCCCTACTGAGCTTCAAGCGAGAACTGCTAATCTGCGGCTGCCATGAACCCATGGAGTCACAAACAATCCCTAAGTAACTAAAATTGGTCATACTTCAAAGAGATTGACCACTAACCAATAGTTTGGAAATATTTTTCCTTCCTGGACTGCAAACTATGACATGTGACTTCTCAAAGTTAGTGAACAGATACAGGCTACTCATAAAAGTCACAAAAGACTCCATTAACATTTGAAGAGCCTTTGGGGTCCGTGCTATAAGTACTGTGTCAGCCACATAGAATAACGGTGGTACAGACATGTTTGCTATCCTCGGTTTATCCCTAGCAGAATTGATCAGAAAGAGGCTCAAGTTATTAATATAAATGATAAACATCAACGGAGCCAGGATACAACTTTGGCGCACCCCTCTAGCTAATGGGGAGATGTCAGACATTTCACCTGTCATAGCAAATCAACCTTTGCAGGTACGTTCTCATGAAGATTGTATAATAAATTCACCCGTGCCACCTCAACACCCAGTTCCAGCAGCCTCAACCAGAGTTTGGTTCTGTTTACACAATCAAATGCTGTTGATAGGTCCATGAAGGCCAGGTACAGTGGGAAGGGCTTGGCGATGATGTACTTTCCAACTATTAGATGTAAATTCAGGCACTGTTCCAATGTCCCCAACCCCGGACAAAAATCAAATTGATGAGAGCCCAGAATGTTATTTAGGTTTGTCCAGGATTTTTAATGGTTGAATATCACCCTTCCGATTATTTTAACGGTACTGTCGATGAGGGAGATAGGGCGATAGCATTTTGGTGACATACGATCTCCTTTCTTAATGATGGGGAGTATGGTAGAAAGGGCCCATGAGTGTGGGATCTTTTTACACAGTGAGCTGTTAAATACATTTGTGATCAAAGGACACCACAAATTCACATTACATTTGATGAGGTCCATAGGGACCCCATCCGGTCCTGGGGCTTTACCACCTGGACTTTGCCTAATGGCTTCCTCTACCTCTGGTAAGGTGATAGACTATGTGGGTGAGTTATCTAATTTGCCCCGAAGTATTTCCCCCAGACTCTCCTCTGGTTCTATATGATAGATAGAAATTGACTGCGAAACCCATTTTGGGCCCAGTACATTACATTTCAAGAGGGTGCTGGCCGGGGCTTCCCTTTGTCTGAACTTTTTAACCATGTCCCAGAATGCTTTGCTATTATTCGAAAGCGCAGCGCTTCCCAAGAGCTTCCAGTCCCTCTTATTCAAGGCATCCTACCTGGCCTTCAAAGGGCTTTTATAAATCTTTCTGAGCAACACAAACCACAGTAGGATCTTTCATCGTAGCTGTAAGCGCCATTCTTAACCTGCAATTAACTGCTGAGCATTGCCTATCAAACCATCAAGGACTCTCCTGGGCACACCGATTCGGCTTCAGGAGGTGGTTCCTAATACACACACATAAATGTTCATAATGATCAATAATTGCTCCCTCGCTTACTTCAGTCAAACAGCTTAAAAAAACCTTGAGAAGGGACATCAAAAGTAGGCCATGGTTCATTTAGGTGCCAAACAAGCTTAAGACCATCATTATAGTGCTGAGTGACAGTGATTATTTCTGCAGGGCTATCTATCCTAAGTACTGGGAAGTGTCCTACTGCAGTAAGAGCATTCTGATCCCCCCCACTCCGTCTCTAAAACAGCACCCTGGGAGAACCTAGATAAAACATTTCAAATAACAAATATTTAGTCGATGACTGAAGCCCACCCAACCCCCTAAAGATAGCCAGAGATGACCCGTCTCCCTTGAACATATCTACAATATCAACGAGATCATGTACAGCCAGATAATGACCAACCTCTTTTCTTCTGCTGTCTGATTGACCCCTAAATGATACAGAGCACTTAGACCTCAGCGCCTCATGATTACTTGTCAATTTAGCATTGAAGCCACCACAGTCTAGCTTTGGGCTGGGATAAGAATCCAGCCGCTAGCGGCTTCAGATTCATTAAGAAGGAAAACAATTGAACAAAAGAAGCACATACAGGATTTAAAAAGTAATTATTATAAAAATTGATCAGATAAAAATGAAAGGGACTCATATTATCCTTGATGAGCAGGGCCATAAAGGCCGACCTTCCTGTATCTGTAACTGATACTTCCACTCTTACGTTCAGATTAACCAATATAGAAAGGCCACCCTTGACCCTGCCACGTGTAGAAGGAATAGCAGGGCAGGTATAACAAGCAAAACCTGCACAAGAGAAGGGAATAATGTCCCAAGATTCCTGTAAAGCAATAAAATCATATTTGGCAATGAGATTAAGCCAAGCCGGGTTGGTAAGCTTGTCCTTGAGCCCAGCAATGTTCCAGTTCAGAAAGGAAAAGGTATGATTAAAATTTTTAGACTTTTTGCCCTTTTTTGAGATCCCATTTCCAGTAGGATTGCTGTCAGGGAAAGGCGCCTTGCTACCATCCAATGGTCAGTCAACACTGAAAAGAGCTTCATAAAGATTTGCGGCAGATATTAAAATTTGATACCATCACAAGAAGAAACACTTGAGGGCAGCCCAGCTGATTGCAAAACTTTAGACACAGAAGAGGTATTCTCCTAGCTGCTCCTGCAACTATCATTGATCGTGGATGCCGAGCAGTTATATGCCTGCAGGTGAAGGGAACTAGTTTATAAAAATAATCTAATGGAACCAGGGTTATGTTGCCACTGGCACCAGCCTTACTCATGGGCCCAAACAATAGACTTTGCACCAAAAGAAGCGATCTGAAATTCAATATGACACAATCCCCACGAGTCAGATAGACCCAGCCCAATCCATCCCACCCTGCAAGTCAGCAGGCTATCACTATCCAGAGAAAAAGGAAAACCTCTTTGGCGTGCAAGCCAATCCAGGACCTTGTTGCATAATTCCATGTATGACTCACCGTGGTTCCTAGGTAGCGGAGGAAGTCCCTTGAGAATCTCCACATAAGGTCAGGCAGCTGGGGAAGATTAGTGGTGATCTGATTGTGATTTAAAAAAGTGTCATTAGACGTTTGCCCTGACTCGTGCAGACTGGCAGGTGAGCAGATACCCCCCTGGGTCTATTATTCCCTGTATCGAGGGAGCATGCATGATACATGCCATCTAAAGACCCTCTGGGTAATCCAAATGTGGAAGAACTGCAAAAGGGAGGCTGGGAGGTAGATGTGGGATGGTTTTCCATGATTGTGGATTACAAGGTAGTAGCAGGTTGA
Organism: Calotriton arnoldi; assembly: GCA_963921515.1. NCBI lineage: Eukaryota > Metazoa > Chordata > Amphibia > Caudata > Salamandridae > Calotriton > Calotriton arnoldi. Next base: position 1,037,808 of record CAWUFW010001160.1, read on the forward strand.
GGTAGCGGCCGTGAAAGAGCTGCTAATTGTGTCTATGATTTTAAGTCGGTCCATGAAATGCAAAGTGTAGTAAGGATTCCGGAGGCAGGTTAGGTTCGAAGAAGTTTATTCCTGTGGCTACATGGTTGTGGAGCAGGAAACACCCAGCGGATCCACTAAGCACAGCTGTAAACTCAAACTGTCCTTTTCAAGTCTAACAATCCAATGTCACTTGGTAACAAGTGACATTCTAGATAGTCAAACAACTCCATCTTAAAGTAACATACATAACTAATTCTCATCTAATAGCATGATCACACTATATACATACTACACATCTTCCCTTCTAATCACAAAAAAAATAAAAAATGAATAAAAATAAAATATAAACAACTCATGACCTGAACTTTGCAGGCTTGACAATCACTCTAGCACTCCTTCTCAAATTTAATTCTTGGGGAGAATTGTCACTCCGAGCAGACACCCTGTCATCGCAGTGAGAAGCACTATACTCTGCTCGAACCTTAACTACTTTAGCTAGATTCCATTAATGACAACCTTCAACCTGCACTGCATTACCCACAATTTTCAAAACCTTGACAGGTTCCCCAAATGTACTTTCCCCTTTTGACGTGTACTGAGGTTTTTATTCTGATCATGTCTCCAGCCTCTAGTGGAGCCATCTTAACCCCCTTCTTGGCAACATACCACTCTTTCTGCTTAGACTGGGTCAGAGACATGTTCTCTTTCACAATAGACATCAACCTCAAAACATCTGAGTCTGACTTAGCCATTTTGACATCCATCCAGGTCTGAAACTAGTGTTGGCCCTTCTACCTCTCATGAGTTCAAAAGGAGAGACCTTCGTGGAGGAATGAGGCGTCGTTCTATAAAACCAAATCATGCTGCTCAAAGCCTTACTCTCATCATGGTTTCCTGCTTTGGCCCACTTGACACACTTACCAACAACTCGGTTCATCCTCTCAACAAGGCCATTCGTTTGAGGGTGGTACAAGGAACTCCTCACATGTTTTACCCCCGAAACATCAAGAAAGGATTGGAGCTCACCGCTTACAAACTGCTTCCCATTATCTGACACTAAAACCTGAGGAAACCCTTCTCTCATCCAAACCTCCCTTAGAAATTCAATAATACTCTTGGCATTGGGTTCTCTTACCAACTTAATTTCTGCCCACTTGGAAGCATAATCCATGAGGACTAAAACATGCCTGAAACCCCCTGATAGAGAATCATAAGGTCTCAAGATATCAATCCCAAGCTTTACCCAGGGATCACCTGGACACTTGATAGGTAGAAGAGGAGGTGTAACCACCTTAAGACTTTTGTCAGAGGCCCCACACACACAATAATAATACAATAATACAGACACTTGTAAAGCGCGACAGCTACCTCAAACAGAGGTGTCCCAGCGCTAAGCGGAAAGTAATACAGCATTTGACCGCTCAGGGCCAAGTCATGGGCCCTCAGTCTTCCTTAAAAAGCCAGGTTTTTACCATTTTCCTGAAAAGGGGCTCAGTATCGATAGTGCGGAGATTGTTCGGCAGGGAGTTCCACAGTTTGTAACCATGTCGTCAATATTTGTGTCCATTCCTGGCCACCAGAAGGTATAACGAATGCGACCTTTATTGAGCATGGCTCCCAAATGTCCCTCATGGGCCCTCTCGATAATACTACTTCTGAAAGCATGAGGAGGAATGAGCTTGTCCGCTCGCAAAAGCAAACCATCCTCCAAAGAAATCTCACTCTCAACCTTACAAAAAGGTTGTAACAGAGGCGATAATGCCTTTTTTATGGGCCAACCTTTTTTTACTAGGGTACAAACTTCCTGCAATACACAATCATTCTGAAAAGCAAACCTCCACTCATCTTCAGAGCACATTCTTAACTCAGGTATTTCCAACGCTGCAACCAGGCAATCCTCACAATCTTCATCAATAAGGTCCCCAAACCTGATTTCGTCATGTTCATTGATCTCAACAGGAAACCGGGAAAGAAAATCTGCCCTTCCAGTTTTACCTCCCGAAATATGTCTCACATCAAATTGGTATTGTAGAAGTTTCATGATCATCCTCAATATCTTGGGTGTACAGCACTTGCTCATACTTCCAATCCAAATACTAATGAGGGGTTTGTGATCTGTTTGAAGAATAAGAGTTATGTAACAATGGGGCAACCCAAAGAGCCACTGGGCCTGGGTAGATAATGGTACAATGAGATGATGTCCCAGTGGAAAGTAATTTCAGAAAGATAGATGTGTACCAGAGTTAATCCGTTGTATCTGAACAAAGTCAAGCACCACTATACAGTATAACAACCAAATGAATGTGATTTTATTTCATCACAACATTGAAATTAATCAGTTTATATACAGTAGAATACAATTCATAAGTGGGTATTTTTAGAGCAAAAAGGTGCACAGAAAAGTGAGGTGGTAAGTGCATGGGAGGGATTGTGGTGAAGGACAGTAGTGCGCATATTTATACATCAATAAATTGATAATCAACTATCCAGACAGTTTCCTGCCAAATGCATTAAATGACAAATCATAACATAATTACAGATATAAATTCTCTGTCATATATGTTTGACAATACAATACAAGGAGAAATGTCGATGTTTCGACCCCTAAACGGAACGACCAATTTTGCGCATTGTGAACGGGGTCTTCATCAGGACCAAGGTGAAGGTAGGGGAGTGGGCACCTAAGGACAATAGGATGAGGTTACTTGGGTGGTGCGTAAAGGTAAAGAAATTCATCAAAAGGTCAATAATATATGAATTACCAGTAAAAACAGCTATATTGCTTCTGGCTGTGGATATAAAAACGGGGCTGTGTATGCTCCTGTAAAAGAAAGAGAGGAGACAAGAACACTAGGACCTCTGTTCCTAAGGCAACTGCGGAGTAATGATTATAAAGTGATTAGAAAGACGAACTTACTCAGATATCTTCGATGATGTTCGTGTAGACCAGGAAGTTATGCCCAGGTTGCTCAGTAACCTGTGGCTGAAGAAGGTGATACATTGTGTCACAAATTGTACACCAACTTCAAGTTTGGTTCAAGAAGACGAAACAATGGAACGCGCGCCACGGGAAAGCGCGTTGGGTGTAGGGCGTGCTACTTGAGGCATCTCCCCAGTACTCGGGATGCCAAAATGGTGACCTTGCTACCAGCATGATTCAACACGAAACGAACTAATTAACATAACTCCATGGTGCTTGGGATGATTCATGCATTACGCATTACAGCATAATAAGACATCGCTGGTCGAGGATGTGCTTACTACCAAGATATGAGGGCAAGCAGTCAAAAAGAAAAGAAAAGCATCGTGCTATGTATTGTTTGGAAAACACCAGTCAGAAACAGACCTTTATCTAATGCAGGCGTTTAAAAAGAAAACCTTTGGTGGAAATAGCCAATAGCTTCTGCAGTGTTAGGCAAAAGTAAAATTTGCAGAGCCCTACGTGTAAAAAGGAATAATCTGCGCTAAACTAATGCCTGGGGGAGAGCCTGTATGTTTGAGCTAGAAAAGGCTTCATTACGCTAAAGGGCAGCACACGCATGGCGGCCACTAGTCATAACGGACCTCTGTCATTTTCGTGCGCTTAAAGGAAACATTCATGTGCAACTTGCCCATACTGTGTGGCGTGTCAGGTAAATGGAAAAATTAAACATGCCATGCGTACAAAAGGAAAAAAACGCGCTAAATTAATTAAGGCCCGGGGGAAGTGCCTGCACGTTTAAAATGGAAAAGGCCTCGTTACATTATCGAGCAGTACACCCCAAGATAGGCCACTTGGCTGAAATCTCCATAGTTTGCAGTGCAACCTCACCGTGGCAGAACATACCTGGGGGCTGCTGGCAGGATCGATGAACAGCTAACTCAATCGTCCTGTCAGCTGCATGGTTTAAATATCCATTAAGGACGTGCACGTTTAAACACGCTCAGTCATGACAGGCCGTTTTTCGTGTTGAATCATGCTGGTAGCAAGGTCACCTTTTTGGCATCCCGAGTACTGGGGAGATGCCTCAAGTAGCACGCCCTACACCCAACGCGCTTTCCCATGGTGCGCATTCCATTGTTTCGTCTTCTTGAACCAAACTTGAAGTTGGTGTACAATTTGTGACACAATGTATCACCCTCTTCAGCCACAGGTTACTGAGCAACCTGGGCATAACTTCCTGTTCTACACGAACATCATCGAACATATCTGAGTAAGTTTGTCTTTAGAATCACTTTATAATCATTACCCGCAGTTGCCTTAGGAACAGAGGTCCTAGTGTGCTTGTCTCCTCTCTTTCTTTTACAGGAGCGTACACAGCCCCGTTTTTATATCCACAGCCAGAAGCAATATAGCTGTTTTTACTGGTAATTCATATATTATTGACCTTTTGATGAATTTCTTTACCTTCACGCACCACCCAAGTAACCTCATCCTATTGTCCTTAGGTGCCCACTCCCCTACCTTCACCTTGGTCCTGATGAAGACCCCGTTCACAATGCGCAAAATTGGTCGTTCCGTTTAGGGGTCGAAACGTCGACATTTCTCCTTGTATTGTATTGTTAAACATATATGACAGAGAATTTATATCTGTAATTATGTTATGATTTGTCATTTAATGCATTTGGCAGGAAACTGTCTGGATAGTTGATTATCAATTTATTGATGTATATATATGCGCACTACTGTCCTTCACCACAATCCCTCCCATGCACTTACCACCTCACTTTTCTGTGCACCTTTTTGCTCTAAAAATACCCACTTATGAATTGTATTCTACTGTATATAAACTGATTAATTTCAATGTCGTGATGAAATAAAATCACATTCATTTGGTTGTTATACTGTATAGTGGTGCTTGACTTTGTTCAGATACAACGGATTAACTCTGGTACACATCTATCTTTCTGAAATTGCTTTCCACTGGGACATCATCTCATTGTACCACTGTTTGAAGAATAAAGCGCTTTCCCCAAACTTATGGACAAAACTTTTCAATTTCCCAGCAACAAGCCAAAAGCTCCTTCTCAATCACTGAGTATTGAAGTTCAGCTGCTCTCAGAACTCTAGAGGCAAAACCAACAGTGTTTTCAACACTACCCTCTATTTGCGTTAACGTAGCTCCCAGTCCCACTAGACTAACATCAACCGTGACACAGCAAAGGTGACTGGGATCAAACGGTTTGAGAGCTGCACTGTTACCCAACAAAAACTTAACTCGATCAAAAGCGGATAAACAATCTTCGCACCACTCAAATTTCACTCCCTTCTTAGGAAGGTTGCTGATGGGCCGTACTATGGTTGCAATATCAGGAATGGATTTAGAGTAGTACTCACACAAACCCAACAATGTCTGTGGGTGCCGGGGCATTGACAATCGCATCCAGCAAACCAGGTCTGGGACTGACCCCTTGCTGAGAGATCATAAGCCCCAAATATTCCACTTCCATGCAAAAAAACAGACACTTCTCTGCCTTCAATACCACTCCATGTTTCTCGAACAATTTCAGAACCTTATTGAGAATACAATCATGAGAATTGGCGTCCTCAGCGAAAATGAGAACGTCATCCAGAAACACTAGGCGCCATCCACCCCTTTGAGAATATTATTCATGACCCTCTGAAATACTAAAGCCGCTGACGCTAAGCCGAATGGCATGCGACGATATTGAAAAGTCCCCAGGGGTGATATAAAAGCACTGATATGGCGCGACTCAGGATGCAGTTCCACCTGATGGTAGGCAATGGGCAAATCAAGTTTGGAGAAAAACTCGGCTCCTCTTGTGGATGCAAACAAATCATTTATTTTGGGCAGGGGATGCAAGTCCACCCAAATCTCCTTGTTGAGTGACCTCAAGTCAACACAGACCCTAAGCTGTCCACACCTTTTTTGGGCCACAACCAAAGGAGAGAGCCACAAAGAGGATTCCTTAGGCTCAATGATCCCCTTTGCACATAGCTCCTTCAACTCCTTTCCCAAATCATCCCTTGCACTATAGGGCACCCCTCTGAGTTTATGGTTGATGGGAATAGCCCCTTCCTTAACAATGATTTTGTGTTTGAAACCTCGAATCTTGCCCAGTTCATTGCTAAACAGTGATGGAAATTTGTCTTTCCAAACCTGTCCCACATGAACACTCCCCACAACCAAAACTTGCTCACTGGCACCTGGCTTCAAGATCATCCCAAAGAGTCCTTGATGAAACCATCCCAGGATGTTCAACCCCTTTACTGCCACATAGATCTTTCCTCTGTGTCTACTTCCCTTGAACTTCATCTCTTCCTCGAAAAATCCCAGCAATTTTATCTTGCGGCCTTCATAGGACACAGGAGACAGATCAGGAGGAGATAACTGTAGAGAACCATTCTAGGTTTCCTCGAACAACTTTTGTGCGATCATGGGTATTCTGGCCCCAGAATCAACTAGTAATTTGAGAGTTTCGCTACCCACCTGAATATCTACAATGGGATCAACACAAGTTGAAGGGTCACCTTCTACACAACCTTGAATGGCGTCACGATTGATGACAACTGACAACTTGTCCCATCATCAGACTCAACGGCACATACTACGGGTTTCTTATAACCTTTATTTTAGACATACCTTAGTGTTGTGTAGTTCCTAGGACCCCCAGGACCTGCACGTTTTGGATGACCTAAACTGAGGGCTTGGTGTGCAGACAGACTCTGGACACCCCCACAGGATGAGTCAGCCATTAGACCTGCTAGCTCTACAGTGCCACTACCACCCCCCTGTAGTATACAGTGTGGTAAGTAGTTTCTGGCAACCACTGAACATGACAACCCTGATTCCTAAGGTATCGTGGAAACAATACGGTATCTTTCGCTCAGTCACTTGTGCATGCTTGTCTCAGAATACATAGAATGACGATTGGAATGGTTTCAATAAGTATTTATTGTTCAAGCGTCAGTCTAGTATGAAACATGTTAGCTGCGATAATCAAAAGACAGGAGCAGACAAATGTAGTCGCTAGTACCAATATCGTAAAAAGAAGATACATTTCTACCATAGTGCTAATAAGATAAATAAAAGCATATTACATAAAACAATAGCATTGGCGTACTCCTACGATGCATATCCTACCTAACCGTGCCTAGCCTAGAGGTGTAGGTGAAGCATGTATGTGTAAGTGCTAGGATATGTCCTAATGGAACCTAATGGAGCCAAGAATTCCCCGGGTAAGTGCTAACCCCTCACCTGTTGGTTCTGAATGAAGGACCCCGTCTCTGCGTCGAGGATGGCACCCCGCAAGGGATGTCAGGTCTCTGCCTGTCGAAGGATCAGCCTGCAGAGTCTCTGTCCAGCTCGGAAGGAATTTCTCCTCTGTTCTGGTAAGGGGAAGTCAAAGTCTTTTATACTAAAGTGGTCACTCTGGTTTTTTTTTTGGATCGAAATGTTTTGAAAACATTCGCTAATCCTTTTCTAAACAAACATGAGCATATGCAGCTGGCTGTTGGCCATGAATGAAAAAAGTGGTGACCCTTGTACAGAATAAATCTACCGTGCCTGGGGACATGCTTTGTGTACGTCAGGTACAGGGATTAAGATATGTTACCAAGAGCCTGATGTCGGAGAGACAGAAGTCAGCTACTGGGTAAAAGGTCACCTGTGTAAGACTGTTATGTTGTACGGATGGGACGCAATGTATGTAATCGGTATATACATGATGGAACTAACCTAAGGGACATGACATTAGCAAAGAGACCCAATCTCTTGCAGTAGTTACATGTCACATTGACAGCTGAACATTTAGTGCCTCTGAAATGAGGGAATTCCCGAACCTAAAACACATGCTCGCACCATTGGTATTTACAGCTTCAGATTTCACAGGTTTGGAAGTAGCATTGCTGCTCCAATGCCCTGACTTTATACGCAGCTTACCCACATTAACAACATTAGCAACCTCATGTACATTGTCATCCAATTCCTTCAAAGAGACCGGAGACATTTCTACACTCTTGGCTACCTTAATGGTCCCATCCAGCGATGGATATCACCCATGCTTAACAGTTTTTGCATTATGTGCTTGTCCTCACAATGACACACAAACTGATCTCTTATCAGCTGATCAGTGAAATTTTCAAATCTGCAATCAGTCGCTAACCTGCGCAAGGCTGAAATGTAGGAATCAACATCCTCCTCTTCGCTTTGTTTCCTCTTAAAAAACTTATGTCTGAGCACCATGAGGCTAGGTTGTTTGTCAAATCTGTGTTTGAGTTTAAGAACTGTTTCACGATATTCATCAATTCCGTCGGTTTCTTCCTGAGACAAGTTTGGTAAATGTTTAAAGATAGAGCTGCCTTCAAACCCCAAGGAGTGCAGTAATAAAAAACATTTTCCTGTCTGCACTAAAACTTGAAGCACCTATTGCTCCCAAATAAGTTTCGAACGCATCGTCCCATATTTCCCACCTAACTGGTGGTTCTCCAGGAGTGTCCAAAAAGGCAGGTGGTGGATTTACCGCTTGCATAGTGCGCATGTTGAATAGAGGCCAGCAAAATGAGGATTTAACTTTTCATCACCAGGAACATTAGTGACTCAGAAGAGGAACAGACCCTCTCGGAAAGAACAAAAAAAACACACAGGTATTCAAAAACCTGCAAGAGAAATGTTACAAAATACAGTACCTAAAAATAATGACAGATATATTTTGTAACCAAAGTTAAATGAGGAGCTAGGATAAATGTTTGATAATCCAATATGTGGTGTGCATATCACCGAGTGACACACACCTAAGTGAAACAAGAAATGTTGCACCACTGAAACCGAAATGTCTAAATAAGCGGTTTGTGTATCACCGAGTGACACACAACTGAACAGGACAAGGAATGCACTGACAGTGAAAATTTCATGATGAACTCAGCCCAGTTGTGCGCATCACCGTGATGAACTGCAGACGGGTGAAGAGCGTTGGAGTTAAATTGTCAGTCAATCGGATGCCGCAGTCGTATTCTCTTTTTGCATCACTTAAGAGAAATGTATCTCTGGTCGTGAGAATGCCGCTAAAACAAAGTAAGGGAATGACGGCAATCCTAATGCTTTAAATGGCCGCCTCACGTCGGCGGCGTTGAGCGGCTACGTTCAACATCCGGAAATGAAAATATTGTAAGTAGAACAAACGTGCACCCGCTTCCAAGTGACGTAGACAATTAGGCCGGCGTCACAGTGGGATTCCACTGCGGGAGTCCTTGTCGCACGTTGTTGCGTGAGTGTGCACCTCCATTTGATGCTTTAAGTGACAGGAGCGTGTGACTTGAAACTGACGCCGGTTCCAAGGTAAACATGAAACAGGCTCAAGCAAATTTACAAGTAAAGTAAATAGCAATGTCTCGCAGATGCTAAAATAGCAAGTAGATCGTACCTTGTAGAATACACGTAGATTGATGGTGAGGACTGTTTCTTGAAATGTGAAAATGCAGACAGTATTTTTTAGTGTGGCAGATATAGTCCTACACGCAGAAGGTTCCACCCTGTAGCCAGGATCATCGCCAAAATATTGTAGTAAGGATTCCAGAGGCAGGTTAGGTTTGAAGAAGTTTATTATCTTGGCTACATGGTTGTGGAGCCTGAAACACCCAGCGGCTCCACTAAGCACAGCTGTAAACTCAAACTGTCCATTTCAAGTCTAACAATCCAATGTCACTTGGCAACAAGTGACATTCTAGATAGTCAAACAATTCCATCTTAAAGTAACATACATAACTAATTCTCATCTAATAGCATGAACACACTATATACATATTACAGAAAGTTCAGCCTGTAGGAGCGCCTTAAATTTGGTACAGTAGTCCTCTATAAGACGCTCAATACGGGACTAGCTAGAAATTAAATCCCCCAAGACCTGTACCAGAAAACGAAAGGGAGGAGAGGATAGGATAGGATAGAGAGAGAGAGGTTGGGACAGAAGGAGGTGAGCTTGTGGCCATAGTTTGGCTGGCCTGATTAATGAGGGTGGAAATTGCTCTATGTTTATTGCGGGTTCACCGTTTTGCCATCTTGTTAATTGCAGATTGAGATTGAGGGCTACCAATATCATTCCCTGTCACAGAGCGGGGATTTATAACGACAGCGGCATCAACAGTTGAGGTGTAAGTAAACAGAGACAGTCCAGGCATCAAGTCAAGGGGCCAGTCTGTAACAGCCTCATTCGCATTGGAAGCTGTAGCTGAGCCCAGGTTCAAAGAAAGCCACCTTTTAGTCAAAGCAATCTCAGTGCTAAGGACCTCCATAGCCCTGTCCAGCTTTCTGTAGATTGAGGTACACTTCACGGCGGGAATAGAGACACATTGACCACCAAAGATTTTCTTCTTTCCCATGTTATAAACAAGAAGGTGACCACAACCAGACAAAACAAGGCTCACAGATACAGAAAATGCAGACCCAGAGCATGTAAAGGAAGACAATCCAAAAGTACCTTTTGGAGCAAATCCAAAAGGGGTGGCCCAGCCCAGCCTACTTCGGGCTCCGGTGGGTGTGAACCGACACGTCCCACCCTGAGGAAATCCTGGTGTCTTTTAAACTCGGAGCTTTCTGGAGCGGCCTCCTGGCAGGAAATCGAACCTGGGGCTTATGGGGCTTGTGGTTCTCTCTGCCCCGTCACAAAGTACGTCCTGCACTGCGGGAAATCCTGGTGTCTTTTTAAACCAAGAGCTTTCTGAAGCTGCCTCCTGGCAGGAAATGGAGCTTGGGGCTTATGGAGCTTGTGGTTCTCTCTGTCCCATCACAAAGTGAGTCCCGTGCAGCGAGAAATCCTGGTGTCTTTAAGCCCCGAGAAGACTTTCTAGTGCCGACTTTTGGCAAGAAATGGAGTCTGGGGCTTATGGGGATTGTGGTTCTCTCAGGTAGTTATTCAAGGCATAGGGAGAAGTGTTACTATACATACATATTCAAGGTACTCATTCTTTATACGTTTAGGTTTCAGAAATTGCAACCTTCATATCAAATTACAAAGAGTTGGTTACACTGAGATATTGGTAATGTATATGCGTTCACTATTACAATTAAGCGCAGGACCTTCTTAGGGTAAGTTGCTAGAGATATCTCTATGAATTTAGCTATCCACTATATCTTGCATCCATTCCAAATCAGCAGAAGTTATGAGCCAGAATCGTGAGGTCAAGTGTCTCTGTTATCTCACTTATCCTATTCCCTTTTCCCCATACCTACCACTGGCCTCCATATTCCAGTGTATGTGGTCACTGGTGGAGGCGCTGAGTAAATGAAGAGTGAAGCGCTCCAGTGGATTCGGAGCACATGGTTAGTGCATCCTGACACAACCAGCCACCTGGTAATATACTGTCCCACTCATTCCACTGGTGGTGAGGACTGGATTATGATATCAATGATAGGTGCAAGTCTGCATGATCACTTGCATGGCTGCTGCAAGATCGCTCACATGATTGCTTGTATGACAGTTTCTTATGTTTAAGCATCCTATGCCTCTTTCCTTTTAAAATCGACCTCATACACAGACGCAGTGACAAAAGTAAGAGCGCGGCTCTGGTCCTCATGCACAGCATCTGCCCTACCCCTATAGACGATACATAAAACACACTCTTCCAAGTATGGCACTCCCATGAAGTAACATGCTAACCATCTGCAAAGTGCTTCAGTGCCTTGTCAGGACAATAAGCACTTCACAAATTCACTTACTAGAAAATGTATTGTGGTTTTAAGATTACTGACGAAATGGCCAGCAAATGATGACTTGACTATCTGCAATATTAGCCATGGTATTGTGTCTGATTTCCTGCAGACGATGGATGTCTATTGCAGGATATTTATGACAAAAAGGCTACATCACTAAAGCCAGGAGAACTGTCTCGTAGTAAGTCAGTTTTGTATGCCGCTTTTCCAGTGAGCCCCTAACTGTGCGTGGTCCAATATTTGAAGGAATACAAGGACACATTGAGGGAGTTTAGACCTTGGGAAGCAAATCAATTGTTGAGCTCCTAGAGGTCACAATTTGTCCAAGGTCATGCCCAGTTTTGGCGTGCTGGGTCAAACAGACTATGCACTAAGCTGGAGCTTACATAGTGGCGTTTTGAAGCTCATTCAGCAAGGGCTACAATGGCTTCCTTTTGACAGGGCCTTGACTAGAAGACATCATAAGTCAGAGGTAATGTTCCAAAAGATGGTTGAGCAGCCCTTTCCAACATTTGCTATCACGGTTGTGACCAAGCTTTAAACAAGTACAATTCTCACCTTTGGTCCAGACATAGAATCTAAAATGTCCTACCTTTGATGCAGAAATCTATCAGTTCTATTAACCACACTAAGGCGAGAATTACTCCACCCTGTTAACTATAATAGGGAGCATTTTCATGACTGTTTTTTTGCTTGATGTTGAATTGTATTGTGTTTTGTTATCTCCTTATTGAAATATGATTGTGATTGATAATTGTTGAAAGTGAGGTTAATGGTTTACATGTTTCATGCGGGTTATCCTTTTTATCAAACTGTGAACAGAAACAAGAATCATAATTGGATTGGAGGAGGCAGCCGCAGCACTTACTTTAGCAATTCGCAGCAGAGAAAAATGTGTTGGATTCGGAGCATGAAGGATGGGACAGGCCAAATGTGTCACGTGATAGAATTTGGTGTCTTTCTTGAAATGTTTGCGCTTTGAAATGGAAGCTCCTATAAGCTCAGTTGAGAAAATGAAAGCATCATCCTAGCCTGCAAGTGCTTAGTAGAACGCTAGGAAATTTTACATTCTCTCGGACTGTTTCTTCTCTCCAAGAGACTGAGGGGCATATTAACAAGGCGGCGATAAACAATTATCGCCGCTTTTGCGGCCGTTTTCGGCCGAAAAGCGGCGATAATTATATCGCCTTATCAGCAAAGACACGCTATCGCGTGTTTTGCTGATTTTGCTCCCGTTTCCAGCACGCCTGACTTCGCATCGATAATGAGATGCAAAGTAGGCGTGTCTGTGGAAACAACATGGGTAAATATCGCGAAGGCAGCTTCGCGATATTTACAATGCGGGTAAGCGATTATTTTAATCGCGTTAAGTATGCTTTAACGCAGGAATTTAACGTCTGTTAAATTCCTGACTAAGGCATACTTAACATGGGGGTGGATTCTATGGCTAAGACCACAGGCCCTATCATCTAGGATATCGCCGTTTTCTACATGGAAAACGGCGATATCCACGCTATCTCTGAAATTTTTATCGCCTCGGCGATGCACGTTGTTAATAACGCGCTAACCGGGCGATAAATTACAGAGATAGCCGGCGATAAATATGCATGCGCTAAGCGCGCTTTGCGATATTTATCGCCGGCCCTTGTTAATATGCCCCCGAATCTGGTAAGGAAGAAATAACGTGTTTAAACCCCAGCACACCAACAAGTTCAATTCGTCACCTGGGACCCCTGTCAGAGTAACAGGTCTGCTCAATTACACAAAGGTCTTCCGAGCTCTTCTGGACCTGCTTTCCCTGACTGTTCTGAGTTTGAAATCTCTTTCCTCTCCCATGTAATTGCACGTCACACAGCCGTTTCCTAATGCCATGGCAGCGATTGGTTTATTGTTGAAAATGTGTGTTCGGCTGCAATATAGACAAAGCCAGTAAAGTCACCCATATTCGTTCCTAGAAAAGGCACAGCGGACACCCCAAGTGCACATCACGCTCATAAAAAGTCTTGCCAAGGTCCCCATTCTGTTTTTCACTAATTGAATCTAAGGGGAACAGTTCCCAAGTATGGAAAAAGTGGGTTTCTGCACTTAAACTGTGCAACTCCTTCCAAGCTTACCATGCAGCACTCACTTTAGCCTGAGGGATGATGTGAAATGTCAGGGAGATTTCAAAGCATCCTTGATTAAGGCGTCCTCCAAGGAGGGGAATCCAATAGACACATGCCACCAGGTCAGTTCTGATGACCCGTCTTCTTCTGGGTAGGACCTCAGTTAGAATACAATATACCACGCTCAAATATGCATTTCGTGGATAAAGGGAAAGCTAAGAATATTGCTTGGGATTGAATAGGAGGATAAAGGTGAATGCTAAGGAGGAGCTGAAAAGCTTTTTGTTGCCGATCCACACGCAAGTGACTCAAAATGTTTGAATAAACTTAGCAGAAGGATGTTAAAAGTAGGCCTGGGCGGTAAATTCCGTTCCGCTCGCGGAATTTGCGGAATTTGGGTAATTTCGCGTTCCGCGGAGAACGCGGAATTGCCAAAAATTCCGCGATCCGCGTCTTCGCGGAATTTTTTGCTTGTTCGCGCTTTCAAAATGCGTGTTCGCGAGATATTTCTCCCCAAGCATGCAAACAGCGTTCGCGAACAGGAAAAAAGCATCGCGAACGGGCGGAACAAGCAATTCCGTGTGTTCGCTGAACTTTTGCGTGCTCCCGGAGATTTTTTACCGTTTCGCGGAGCTTTGCGTAGCGCGACTACGCAAATTCCGCCCACCCCTAGTTAAAAGTACTAAAGCTAGGTCACTTTTATCTTTGATCAAATAAGGTGCCAAATATAAAAAAAAAATTTATTTTCTGAAACGCACTGTAACAAAAAATTTGACCATCAGCAACCACCAACAAAAAATAATATACTTGGTGGTAATTATCTGCAATTTATTGCCCAGCACTCTTCTTATTGCACTTTCACCACATCTCCTACCCTTTGAGAAATAATGGAGTCACAACCGAGAGCATGCTGGAATTATTGTAGCATGACCATCACTTCTCAGATTCCTCTTCAGGCGATTTACATGTTTAGGTCCTTACAGACAAGACTTAATATACTAGAAGAAATACTAGAACAAAATAAAGTTATTAATACCAATACATATTAAAACTATAAATATTTAAGCAAGGTGGGTCAGAGGGCAGAACTACCGATTTCCTCTTCCTGTGTCATTGAAAAAGCAGAACATTACTACTTTGTCAAACATACGTCGGCTGTTGAATTGTAATGAAATACACTGAAGAAAGAAATGTTTGCGGAGGAATAAACACAGCCTTGCAAGGTACAATGAGACGTTTCAAGGTAATTTCTGCTTTGTTTTTTTACAGCCTCCACAAGACAAGTTTGCTCCCAAAAAAAGGATATTGGTCACTGTTTAGAATGGGACATGGACTTACCCATTGAAATAAAAGAAGGCACGCTCTGAGGAAGAAAATCATCAGACCGCCAATCGTTTTATGTGTTTATGTCAAGTTCAACGGACTGGGGGTTTCTGTTAACTCAAAACACAAGATCACAGTGCTTTCTACCACAATTGATAATAAACAAATCAGCCTTCAAAGGAATCTGAGGACATCTATCAGGTTGAGGAGGTGGTCTGTTTCGCTGCTGCACCCCACCACTGCATTCTTCAAAGAGCCATGGTCCTGTCAGAAAGAAACAGCAATTCCAGAGCCAACCGCTCCTTAATATCAAATGTGGGGATGGGCCAAGTGGATGACAATAAGTCTGCATAAATTACTTTATTGAGGCCTAAGCCTGATACACAAGCCTTGATGAATATTAGGTGTTTCATTGGAATGTTGAGAGTGGGAAGTTAATTAGATTCCTTGAAAGCACAGGACCTTAGTTACAGCACTAACAGACAAGGAAGTGAAGAAAGCAGTCACAGAACTGACATATTCATGTGCTAAAAGCATTACTAATGAGGAGGCACCCAATAACATCAGTTTTTGTACTCTACCCCCCTTGTGAGTCCCTACATGCATCTACAAGCCGTAAGGTGGGTGACAACCTTATTCCCTAGCTTGGCTGGCATTCAATCAATCAATCAATCATGGGTATGTATAGTGCGGCTACTCACCCGTGGGGGTCTCAAGGCGCTGGGGGCTGCTGATCCAACAGGGTGTGGAGGTTCATTCGAAGAGCCAGGCCTTGAGGTCCTCCTTGAACTGAGCCAACAACACGGATTACCTAAAGGGGGGGGGGAGGGGCAGGGTGTTCCAGGTCTTGGCGGCGAGGTAGGAGAAGGATCTTCCTCCGGTTCTTGTCTTGTGGATCCTAGGGAGGGAGGCCAGGGCGAGTTGGGCGGAGCGGAGTTGTCTGGTGGTTACGTGGAATGAGAGGCGGTGGTTCAGATACGCTGGTCCTGTGTCGTGGAGGGCTTTGTATGCATGTGTGAGGAGCTTGAAGGTGATTCTCTTGTTGGCTGGGAGCCAGTGGTGTTGTTGGAGGTGTTGTGTGATGTGGCTGCAGCAGGGGATATCAAGGACTTGTATGGCTGCACGTTCTGTAGTTTCCTGAGCTGTTTTTGAGTGATGCCTGCATAGAGTGTGTTGCCATAGTCGAGTCTGCTGGGGATGAGTGCATGGGTGACCATCTTTCTGGATTCTGTGGGGGTCTATCTGAATGTCTTTCGAAGCAGGCCAGCAGTTCATTGTGAGCAAGGAGTAAAGTGTGATGTTGAGGTTACGTGTGTGGGCCATAGGGGTGGGACAGGTTCCCAGTGCGGTGGGCCACCAGGAGTCACCCCAGGCTAATGGGGTGGGTCCCAAGATGAGTAGTTTGGTCTTGTCCGAGTGCCTTGTCATGGATGCCGGCGTCATGGACTTTCATGATTAGGGTGCAGTGGGAGACAGTGTTGAAGGAGGCAGAGAGGTCCAGTAGGATGAGGGCTGCGGTTTTGCCCCGGTTGAGGAGGAAGCGGATGTCATCGGTGGCAGTGAGGAGTGTTGTCTCTGTGCTGTGGTTGCTTCAGAAGCTGGATTGGGAGGTGTCCAGCATGTGGTTCTCTTTGATGAACTCGGAGAGTTGGGAGTTGATGGCCTTCTTGATGACCTTGGCTGGGAAGGGGAGCAGGGAGATGGATCTGAAGTTCTTGAGGTCTGTTGGGTCGGCAGACGGCTTCTTCAGCAGGGGGTTGATCTCCGTGTGTTTCCAGTCGTGGGGCAAGGTGGCAGTTTCTATGGAGCAGTTGATGGTGCGGCGAAGCTGGAGGGCGATGGAGGCGGCTACTCTATGAAGGTGTGTCTCATAAATCATTGTTACTGAGGTCTCTGGTTCAAATAGTAGTAAAAATAAGCCCAGTTAGTACGTCTGGCAGTTATCACCTGACGGTCTTGTGACACATTGCAATAATTCTTTACCTTATTAACCGCACCTTACACCATAAACTATAGTTCTTCCTCTTTTTTTTGATAACCAAATTTATTGATTTTATAAGAAGCCAACAAAGAATAACAATACCAGCTGTTCGTACATTTGGCCGTGCAAGGCAAATACAAGGGGGACATTACATCTACATAAAGGAACTGATAGGCGAAGCAGAAATAAAAACAGTGTTGCACCCAATCCAAACCTCGAATAGACATTGAAGGTATTAGTCTTCCACCACCCCAACCCATTTGCCCCACATTCTACGGAATTTCTTTGGGCAGCCTCTTGCCTCATACAGGGGTCGCTCCTGGGCGGCGCACCAGTCCACCCCTCTACGCCAGCGCTTCATGGTGGGGGCAGCTGAGCTCAGCC
Source organism: Calotriton arnoldi (assembly GCA_963921515.1). NCBI lineage: Eukaryota > Metazoa > Chordata > Amphibia > Caudata > Salamandridae > Calotriton > Calotriton arnoldi. The sequence continues at coordinate 1,055,270 of CAWUFW010001160.1, forward strand.
ATATAGTTCTTCCTCTTAGGACGACAATAAAATACTGGGCTAGAAATATGGCTTCAAATTGAAACATATGGCACCATTAAATTGATGTGAACCGTGAAGATTATTAACTTATAACAAGAACAGCTGAAGACATGTGAGTCTCTACCAACGCACCACAATAAGCTGTTAGTCATATGATTTTTTTATATCACCTACACACTGCGTGACCTTTGTCGTATTACATCAGGCCAAAGGCCACTACCAGAATATCATGCTTCCTGAGTAAAGTTTTTAAAAAATGCACTCATCTTTCCCAACATCACTCAGACAAAGCACTCAAGAGGTTTGTCAGCGATTAATGGATACTCCATTTGAAAAATCAAAGTAAATCAAATCTGTTTGGTGGCTCCACTTTCTATAAAGTGTCTTGTAATGTGATCAAGATGCACCTTTAAAGGAGATGAAACTGTCCTAAAAACACGTCTCGACACGCTATTGTTAACAGTTTTGAAGGCATTTTTTCCAACTGTTTGCCAACTTTGAAAAATCTTTAAAAAATCAGATAAAATTTGGTGTAAATATTCCTTTGAAAAGGCCCAAAGAGGTTGTACACCAGAATATTGAGTACAGAATATCGAATGGCCACATTACTGTGAGCAAAATATCGAGAGGCAGGTACATGTAGGTAAGTATAGATTTACTATCTTAACTCCACATTCACGTACCTTGAAGATGCATATATATCTTCAGGGTACGAAGATGTGGACTTAGGTATAGATAATCTTTACATACCGAGTTTGGTGGACGGGCGACTCCATCACAAATGTGACAGATATCCTGTTCTCCGTATTATGAGCGCCATAGGATACAGTAGACTTGTAATATGGCGCACGAGATGTCTGTCAAATTTGTGACGGAGTAGCTTGTCTGCCAAACTTTAAATCAGGCCCTTAGTGTCAACGGGAGGAGAGAACCCCTCGCTCACCCATATTTGTTGTACATAGTATATATGGTTATAGAAGGACAAATGAATGGGCATGGTGGGCATTGACTGTAGTCATTGTTGCCTATCTTTTGGTGAATACGTTTATCACTAATTAATATGGATCCAAAATGTGATCAAACGTGCATATTCCCCACTAATTTGGAACACAGAGTGAAAGCTCTTTCATCGATTGACTATCAAGAAAAGATACCGAAATTATTGAAATATTATCAGTCGGAGAAGTGTGTTTCACAAAGGTGGCCTAACCTGACCAGCTTTTAGGCACTGGGTTGAACACATTCCAAAATACTATACAAAATAGAATATATTACATGCTTGCTGTGTTTTTGTTAATACTCACGGAGAGACTGCAAGAGGACTCCAGTATTACTGGTACTGACATCTTCCCTTGAAGATTCAACTTTGTTAAGTAAAAAATCTTTTCCCCCACAATGCGCTCCTTTTTCATGCGCCGGGTGCCGTACAGTCTGAAGCGAACTGCATAATTCCCAATCATCTCTGACTCAATGTGATGGAACTTGAATGTCTCCGTGAAGACAGGGCAGGGTCCCCGCTGAATGCCTGTCTTTGCTCTCTGTTTCTTCATGGGTAGCAGAACAAGGTGGACTTGCCACGAGCTGCAGCTCCCCGTCCTGTTGAATGCCGGGATGTCGGTGACAGCTGTCACTGTTACCAGAAGCCTCTGTTCCTGTGAGTCATAGTCAAAAGTCACATCCAGGGTGCCATATTTAGCTACCGGCTCAGGATCAAACGCTTTGGGAAGCTGTGAAGATGATCCTCGAGCTGACATCTCCTAAGAATGAAAAGACGAATGCATGTAATTACTTCCCACCTCTCATTATTAAATTCATTTGTCAAGTGTGGCCTTCCCATAACGATGTTGCTAGCATCTTGACAGAAATGTGCTCATCTGAAACAGTAAAGGGAAGCAGCTATCTTGGGTCCACATTTCTAGAGGAAACAAATGAGGGTTTTGAAACATAAATTACTTGCATATCAAGTACTGATTTTGGAAAGAGCCACCCCAAGGTCACAAGACCCCTATCAGCTGATGTATCAAAATGTACATATTGACCTAAAAGTGGATGAATCAAACGTAACATTCTAAAAAGCATTTCCTTAATTACAAGGGGACTGCTTTAATTTGTTTGAAGAGAAGATGATGGTGCTCATCTACACCAGTTAGAATGAAGCAGGACATGTAATGTTACATGTTTATGTTTTATCATTAGTGCAATGCTATCTCTTTGTCAGTAGGTCACTTATTAAAGCAATAACAAACAGCAACAGAGAATGAATATCTAGATGACGGAACAATACCAGAAGAGGGATACATGTTTAAGTAAATAAATAAACAACAAGAAGCCAAATTACATAGTTTGTACCAATGGCTGGCAGTTTTCAGCCAATTGACTGTTGCAAAAATTACTTTTGCAGTAAAAGAATAGTGGATAAACAACATTTTGCAGTAGTCACAAATGTTTTGTGCTGTCCGGCTTGTGCAAAATTGCTCCCACATGAGTGCAAAATTGCACAACAAACATCTATGCAATCTGACTCCAGTTATACACTCATCCACTCAGTCTCAGAGTCTTGCGGTCAATAAATGTAGTATTATTATTTTTGTTATTATTGTTATTATTATTATTATACAACAGTAAAGTTAGTATTTGGCTACCTTAGAGACGCAATATACAGCAGGGCAGAAGCAAATGAAGACAGCAAGATGCCCCGACAAGATAGAGTTGAGACAGAATGAGCAAGCAGATCTCCTGAAGTAATTACACTGGCTCCACCTCAAGCCTGCATTATCTTCAAGATCAGATTCATGACATACAAGGCTACCAGAAATAGCACATTGCCGACCTTGTTGAAGAAATAACCAACTGAGGTGGACAGCGACACACTAGAGGCCAGGGCTTGGAAAGACTAGAAAACAACAAAAAAGTGCAAAGAGGAGAAATCCAGAAGGTAGGCCTTTTCAATCTATGACCCAGGACCTGGAACAAGATCCCTGTCAAAATCTGAACTGACTCAGCCTCTTGTAATCGAGAAATGATCTGAAGACTCACCTCTTTAAAGAACACTAGATCCTCACAAGACAAGATAGGATTCTGTCTCAACGAAAATAGTCCTGATTTATATCCCTGGGTTCCAGCCCATGTTCAGAGCTCTGTTACACTGTAGCTAGGTTTGCACTGTATACATACTCTTGTAAACCTGAAATGATCTGAGGCTCACCTCTTTAAAGAACACTAGATCCCCACACAACAAGATAAGATAAGATTATGTCTCAGTGTAAATAGTCGTGAATTATATCCTTGGGTTCCAGCCCATCTTTAGAGCCCCATTGGCTCTAGCTAGTTTTGCACTGCATACATACCCTTTTAAACAAACTAAAGATAGTGTATAAGGAGATTTAAGGCAAATAATTAGAAGGCACCCATGTGAGAAAGTTTAAAGCAAAGAAAATGTTTAGATTGCATACGTTTTCAAAGTCACATTGACTCCTTCAAATTTCAGTAGAATCCCGAGTCTAATGGATAAATAGCTGCCTTGAAGAGAATGTTTTACAAAAACAAAAATTATCTTCAGCAATTATTGGGTGCAAAAGAAAGAGCAAGGAAAATCAGCTCAATGACAGACTAGACATGCAGGCACACTGGGTTAGTCACCTATTGATAAATATTGACATGCCACCTCAGTTAAATGATGCTCACATATCAATGACAGTGTTTAAAGTGAAGATTTTCAAAACAGGAACAATACATATGTGAACAAGTTGCTTGCAAATCCAGATATGTAACCACAGACCCATGTGCTGAATACCAAAACCTGATAAACTTGAGAGCTTGACTCTTCAAGCTTATACTAGCAGATGCCTGCATTACTTATGCAGCCTTCACACATGTAGTGAGATAGGAAGCATGTCTGTAGGGAGATAGAAAGTGTGTCAGTCATGACAGCAATGGACCACATAAAACGGCGGTGCCTCACAGTCTCCCAAACCAGGTCTACAAGACTCTGTGGAAAACGTGATCCCCAAACTTACAACTCTTTTTAATAATATTCTGAGGGTATTAGCTGGCCATACCACATTCAAGATTTGAAATGTTGTGATCTTCCTGAAACCAGAGTACTACAAGACCAGGTGTGCCTGTTGTGAGCCTATCAGTCAGGTGAACACAAATTAGAACACTGAAATTTTGAGAGCTCCATTGAAGACAATGGAGCAACAGCGGCCTATATGAACTGGTATATTTTTGTGTTTTATGTAGTGGCTAGGGTTCTGGGAGGGCCAGTATGCGGGTGGAATGTTGTGGGTGGAATGTTAGGGCTAGATGGTTGGGAGGTTCGAGAGAAGACAGTTGGCAGATGAATGCGATTCCTTTACCACACATGTTGTGGCTGCTCCTGTTTACTGAATAAATCTTACCTTTGAAAACCACGTGGAGGACTCCATCATTACATATAGGTACCGCTGCTCTCAGCATTTCAATGCCCTAATACAGAGCCTCTGCCTTTCTCTTTCCCCTGCCTCTTGAAAATATATTAACTAGGCAGAGGAAAAAGAAAGGCAGACGCCATGCAGGAGGACACACACAGCCTTCACCCTTCTCTCCTCCTATAGCTCAGTCGTACTAGGGCTTCAGATGGAGGGAAGGGTGAATGCTGCTCAACTCCTAGGTGCTACAAAAAGCAGTTCAGCCAAGTCAGGGAGAACCAGGGGCTGATTTCAGCCCCTTTTCACAGCTCTTGCTGTGAATGTTCAAAAGCTAACCGCTGTGGCCCTGCACTCGCTGTTAGCTGTAGAACATTCACAGCAACAGCTGTGAACTAATGCTTCGGAGCCGAGGGGATTTCAACCCCCTCGGGCTCTGTGAGGCCTTTACTAATTAGCACATTCTAACCTGATGGGGTGGAATGTTCTAATAGCTTTATAGCCCGCCGTAGGTGGGCTATACTGGCCATCAAAGGCATGCTCCCTTGTGAAAGGCCCTCGCCTTCAACTCGGGCCTTTAACGCTGCAGCGGGCCTTTAATGGCCGTATAGCCCACTATGATGGGCTATAAAGCTACAGTAAACCATTAATAAACATTTTTGCTCATTAGCGAGACACATGGTCCCTTCTAAAGTATGGCTTACTCGCTGCCAACACTCACTGCATGGACTGATTATGCCAAGTGATCTAACTCCCCTTTGACACCTACTTCTGGACACAGTAAAGGCTTTTTTATTAGGTGAACTGAGATTTTTAACTTACACACTCGATATGCTTTTCCTCCCAGTTCACAAGTTTGTTTTGATTTTTGATGAATGTGCCAATTTTCATCTGGATTCTGGCAAGGCACGCTGTGTTATGTGTGTAGTGTGAAGCACCAGGAATGGGTTCCCATTATCCACTTTACTGTTCACTATTTATATGGAGCACATCGCAAAGGGGATTAATGGAGACTCTCTGGTCTAGGAGGAGTCCTGAATTGGCTAGAGGTTCCAATATTCATCGCTATGCTGATGATGCAGCCTTCTGACTGTAACCCAAAGACAAAAAATCTGAGCTGCGTATTTAGCATTCTAGAAGAATATTCAATTGTGTCTGACTACAGAATCAATGCAACAAAAACAGAAGCATTCTTTTTAAACTCCAACGAAGATATGCTGCCAAAATATCTTTGAGAATGAGAAGTTTCTAAACCATGGGGTATCTAGGAGTTATGTTCAATAGTTAGTTGCAGGACCATTAGAAGTTCAACTATAATATCCTACTGGGAAAAAACAAAGAAAATTGAGTTCTGGCATTCAGTTCCTCTGATTCTGTTGGAACGAATAAAAATGGCAATACTCCCTCAATGCCTTGTTCTTTTCCAAACACTCCATGCATATCTAAATTCACTTTTGTTTTGTAAATTAAATGAAATGGTAGGCACCTTTATCTAAGCTCTAAACGATAGACGTATAAACACTTACATACTACTCATACAACACTCCACAGTAAGGATATTGTCCCTGCAGGAGATGGATGATTATATTTTTGCATTAAAGATTAACTGTAGCTCTCTAAAATTAACCCTGGGCGTAAAAATCTGCTCCGCTCGCGGAGTTTGTGGATTTTCGGCAACTCCGCGTTCCGCATAGAACACGGAATTGTCGAAAACTCTGCGGTCCGCGGCGTAGCGGAGTTTTTTCTTGGTCGCGCTTTCAAAATGAGTTTTCGCGTGTGCGTTCGCTGATGAGTTTTCCTATCCGTTCGCGTGCGCCACGAGATTTTGGTAGCCGGCCACGCGATCCCGCGAGAGTGTGCGATCGCGAACATGTCATTCGGACGCGCCATCGGACTTCCGGCGGAAGTTTGGTGAAGCTCGCGATGCCGAACACGCAAAATTTGCAATCTGGAGAATAATATCTCTCGAGCAGCATAAAACCTTCTCTAAAATGATGATTTGGATGAAAAAAACTCCTCAGATTGACATTTGGCTGTACTTTTTTGTGCAAGGAGTCCTTTTTCTTTTTTTTGGAGAGGAAGGAAGTGCCCCAGAGTCTCCAACTTCCTGTTCCTGTCCAGCAGGCTCCTCCCAGTGCTTTGTCCATGTCCTGTTCACTTTTCAATTGGATTTGGAGCTGGAAGGATCACTCTTTGTCTCTGCTGCATCATCATATATCATTGGATTTGAGGACTTTTGTATTTGAGGATTTTTGGATTTGAGATTTTACAAGTAAGTTGGTGTTGTTTGTTTGATTGGGGCATTGCAGTTGCTGCAACTACATTTTTGTACTTTTCATCTTTTAAAAAAAAAGTTATTGTGGGTAGCCAGTAGGCCCAGAGCTACTCATGGTGGGTGCATGTAACTAACAACTGTTTCTGTGGTGTCTGTTGAATTTAAACATCATTTAGGGCATGGATGGCATTGGATTGAATTGCAAAATGTGTTTTTTTAGGGGTATTTCACTTTTTTGGTGTGTTTAAATAAATGCCTTTGTTGGAAGTGTGTGTGTGTGGTGTGGTTGTTGTGTAACTTGCAAACCTTGTTTAGCCCTGTGGATTTTCATTTTTGCTGTGTTTAGCATGCCTCCTTTGCCTGGCCACTATAGGCCTGCTTGAGTTCATTGTTTTCCAGGCCTCCTGCTTTTTGTGAACTTGTGACTGTGAGTGACCATGTGGCTGGTGGCCATTTTGTGGTGGTAGTTTAGAAGCGTGCTGCTTTTGCCATATAGGCCTGCATGTGTTTCCTTTGTTCCTTTTGGCCTGGGCTTCTTGTTGTTGTGGGCCTGGCCATGTGGCTGGTGGCCATTTTGAAGCCAGGCAGTGTGCTTTTGCCATAGGCCTGCATTGTCTGTCTTCCCTTTCTTGTTGCTGTGGGTGGGCTGGCCATGTGGCTGGCAGCCATTTTGTGGAGCCAGCCAGTGTGCTTTTGCCATAGGCCTGCAAGCTTGTGGCCTAGGCTGCCAATAGTCCTTTCAGCCAGTAGGCCCAGAGATACTCATGGGTGCATGTAACAACTGTTTCTGTGGTGTCTGTTGAATTTAAACATCATTTAGGGCATGGATGGCATTGGATTGAATTGCAAAATGTGTTTTTTGGGGGATATTTCAGTTTTTTGGTGTGTGTTAAATAAATGCCTTTGTTGGATGTGTGTGTGTGTGGTGTGGTTGTTGTGTAACTTGCAAACCTTGTTTAGCCCTGTGGATTTTCGTTTTTCCACTTTTGCATTAAAGCTGTGTTTAGCATGCCTCCTTTGCCTGGCCACTATAGGCCTGCTTGAGTTCATTGTTTTCCAGGCCTCATGCTTGTTGTGACTGTGAGTGACCATGTGGCTGGTGGCCACCCATTTTGTGGTGGTAGTTTAGTAGTGTGCTGCTTTTGCCATAGATACAGGCCTGCATTTCTTTCCTTTTTGTTCCTCTTGGCTTACTGCTTACATCCCCTTTGCCAGCTGCAGCTCCCTGAATGACGTGATGCGCAAATTAATGCCAAACAGGTTCCACTTCCATTACATTTGTATTTTTGTTTTAGTTCTTCTTCTTTCCTATCCTTCCTGAGTGTACACAGTATACCATGAAAGTCCTTGTTGTCAAAGTCTCACAAATGGCTACACTGTTATGTTTTTTTTTATAACTTAAACTGAGTTAATAAAATGTAATAATATAACACTAACAAGTGTGATCACCAAACACTAAGTTATATATTATATTTATTTGTACTAGTAGTAACTGAACCACAACAACAAATGCAACATTTCACTGATGTTCTTCTGGCTGGCTTCTTTGCTTTTAGGTGCACAAAAAGACTGAGGAGGAGGTGTCATCATCATCACCCGTTGTACTGCCAGACAGAATTCCTGCTGCGCACGACGTCACGTGACGTGTGACCACATACATCTCTGCAACTTGTGCACCTGCGTCCTACTGACATCGGAAGAAGAAGATGGCCCCAAAGAAATGTACCAGGTCCTCCAGTACCAAGAAAGTTGCCAGTGAGAAGAAGGAACAGAAGAAGGAAGTGGCACTGCCACTTACCAAGACTGGTGTGCCGCCCACGATGTTTTTGGGGAAAGAAAAAATTACGCCTGCATCAGCGGTGTCCGGGGACCAAGCTGGGAGCAGCACCTCCGCATCAGCGGGCCCACCCCACCAACCTAGGCCCAAGCCCATGAGTGTCGCAGAGGTAGCCAGTCTACTTGTGCAAACGCCAACGAGCAGTGATGTTGAAATATCATTATCGCAAAGTAGTACACAATCAACACAGGCGGAAACTCAGCAGGTAAGTGGGCAACAACAGCCGGAACAGCAGCCGGAACAGCAGCCGGAAGTGGAACAGCAGCCGGAACAGCAGCCGCAACAACAGCCCACAATAGTAGTTGTTCCTCCTGAAGTAGGGGCAGTTCAGGAAATCGAGCTTCCTGCAGAGGAAGAAGAGCAAGCCACTCTTTCAGAAGATCCATTGTCTTCCAGATCCCCAGCAAGGAAAAGGAGGGTTAGTCCATCAACTTCTTCTTCAAGCCCCCCTTCTGATGATCTAGATACCACTTGGAACCCACCAGCTGAATCTGAGAGTGAGGCACGCCACGCGACAAGGCTAAGGAAAAGGAAGGTTCCAGAAAGCCTTAGAGTTATGGAGGAAGATGTAGAAGAGGAGGATGATGACGAGCCAGTCATCATGAAGATCACTCCTGCCCCAGTGGAGATGGAGACCGACATTATTATTACCCCATCCCAAATTGCTGTGAGGGATGTGGCACGGATACCACCAACACAGGTAACACCAACACCACCTCCAGCTTCCATATTTGCATTTGTAAAGGCCCGGCAGGGACCTACATCCAGCACAACCACCACCTGGTGGTACTGCACAGAGTCAAATTGCAGGCATACCCTCCAGTTCATCCGGCATTGCAAGGGGCACCTCCAGCAGCGCAAGAAAGTACACCTCCCCAGTTTGGGACTTCTTTTCGGTTAGCAGTAAGGAGGAGAACGTTGCTATATGCTCAATTTGTCGACAAAGTGTTAGTCGGGATAAGCTTGGTACAAACTATGGTACCGGAGGCCAAACAACCCATCTGAAAAAACACCACATGATCCAGTGGGAGGCGCACCTACTTAGCACACAAAAAGATAAAACTGCACCCATTGCTGTTGGTGGGGATGAAGAAGTAGAAGAAGATATGATCGCGGTGGAAGGTGAACAAGAGGGAGACATTTTCTCTGGTAGACAAAGTAGCCCTGCCCCCAGCAGTGTAGTGGTACCTCCCACATCCTCAGCAACATCTCAGTGGCACCGTAGTAAGAGACAGGCTGAGTGTCAGACACCAAGGCAACAGAGTACCGCAATGAAAAAAAGTGCGTCGTTGAGCCTAACTGCGTTCAAGAAGTCGCATGCATCAGCTGCACCAGAAAGGAAAACAATCCAGCCTACCATTTTCAGCATGCTTAGGTCGGAGGGGCAGTACGAACGCAACCACCCAACGGCACGTTTGTACAATGCGAAGCTGGCTAAAATGTTAGCGCTGGACCTTCTCCTTTTCTTTTGTGGAAGGGGTGGGTTTCCTTGAATTTGTGACAGCCATCTGCCCAAAATGGAAGGTTCCCAACCGGTCCTATTTCGCCAGAGTTGCTGTTCCAGCACTACATCACGATGTGCTGGAATTGCTTGGACAAGCTATGCAGCAGAGTGCTGTTCACAATATCCACCTGACAACAGACATGTCGACCAGTTGCCAAGCCACTGATTACATGTGCATCACTGCACACTGGATCTCTTTTGTGGGGGTTAGAGAAAAGATATCTGAAGCAGATGTTGTTGACACTGCTGAGATTTTTAATGCTACTCATAAACATGCAACTGTAGCCATGTTCGCCATGGAGAAATCTCATACTGCTGAAAACATTTTGGAAGAGTTTAACAGCAAGGTCTTTGAATGGCTGCGCCCAAGAGGGCTTAACATTGGTTTTGTTGCCACGGATAATTTCAGTAATATAGTTAAGGCCATGAAGGTGGTGGCTATTTCAGGGTCCTGTGTTTGGCGCACTGCATTAACATTATTGTTCAAGACTTTCTGCAAAAAGAATCCCGAGTCAGCAACTTACTGACCACCTGCAGAAGAATATGCACACATTTCAGCCATTCTTTTAAAGCCCGGAAGCAGCTGAGGATCATTCAACGTGAGCATAGAATGCCAGTCAGAGCACTCATCCAGGATGTGCCAACACGTTGGAACTCAACTTATTACATGCTTGATCGTCTGTTTGATCAGTACAGACCAATCAATGAGTATGTCATGCAAAGAATAAGGGATGCAACAGTGAAAGGCATGACCCTACAGATGGACCAATGGGGCCTAGTTAAATGCCTGACAGCGATGCTACTTCCTTTCGAGCTCTTCACAAGTGAAGTCAGCAAGGAGGACTGTACTATGGGCCAAGCTATCCCATTGTTGCACATGCTAGAGCAACAGCTGAAGGAGGTGTCTGACACGTACACAGGTGTGGAGGAAAAAAATGAAGCATATGAGTTGATGGAGAGCTTATCCCGTCGCTTAGCTGAAAATACAAGGGTGCAAGCTCGCATTGTTTCAGAAAAACATTACATTTGTGCCACAATTCTGGATCCACAGTACAAATCGGCACTGAACACTAAGACATTAATTCCTTTTTCAGAAGTGGATGTTGCCGAGTACAAAACTTGGATAGCTGAGGCAGCCAGTGCTTTGAAAAATGAACGGCTGATAATTAAAGGCCCACTACTCAAACCCACAACAAGTACTGCAGCAAGGCATCCGGCTTCAACTTCAGAACCTGAGGGCAGTGCGTTTGGTTCACAGCGGTCACCAACACTATCGACAACAGCAAGAACCGGATCATCACTTGCCCCAGTAAAATCGGCACAGGATTGGTATTTACAGTAAGGGCTTGCTAGGTCCAGTGCTGATGCAAAGACAAAAGAGGCCAAGCAAAGTGGAGCACCCCTGAACATTGAGCGGATGGTCCAGGCCTATCTGGATGACCCAACAGAGGTCTAAATTGATCAAAGCCCATTGCTGTATTGGTATGGGAAAAGGGGCGAATGGCCAGTGCTCAGCAGGCTGGCGATAAACTATCAGTCTTGCCCTGTCACAAGTGTCTCTTCTGAGCGTGTTTTCAGTGCTGCTGGTGCCATTGTAACAGTGAAAAGGACCAGTCTCGCGCCCAAAAACGTGGAGAGGTTAACCATGATCAAAATGAATCAGCACTTTATACCACCGAATTACAAAGTACGTGAATCAACGCAGGAAGATGAGGACAGCGACTTAGGTGATGGAAGTAGTGTGTTAGATGATTCCCTACTTCTGGTTGAACCACCAGAGTTTGAGGACGAGCTATACTTCCCTGAAAACTAGGCTTTGAACTTCTTACTTTCTTTCTTCCTTATTTACTTTTATTTGTCTGTGTCTCTGTCTTTCTGGGTCGAAAGTTAAACTTCGAATAACAACAAATCCATCACCACCGTCTTCTACTCTTTCTTTTTATTATTACCATATTGGAGTTAATTAAAGCTGTGTGCATTTAACTTAAGTCCACTCCTCCGACTCCTGCTCCTCCATCCTCCGACTCGCCCTAAATCCATTACCCTCAAGCCAGATGATGATGATTGGATGGAGAATACTAGTACAAGAAAATGTTGCCTCTGCGAGTCCCTCCAAAAGAAGTGGAACATGATAACTACTATAGCTATCCTCGTTTCCGAGCCAAGAGAGACTGCCCCTTAACTTAAGATGAGAAGGAACAGGTAATGATGCCATTCAATGGACGCTGACTCTGAGTGATTGGTGTTTGTGTTGCTGTTGTTTGTTGTGCATGAAGTGAATTCATTGTGTACTATTATTTAATCTACACACTAAAAGTGACTCAAGTCAATGTTTCCCTTCTTGTTTAATAACAAAATTGTACTTCTACTGCAGGCCGATCCATTGCACTTTTGAATATGGAATCTGGACTCACTCAGTACACTGCAGACTGAGTTGGACAACACCATGATGATGACCACAGTGACAAATATCTTCGTAGTCAGTCAGTAGGATCGGAGATGATTGATGGAATAACTCATGAGTGGCATAAAAGGTAATCAAGTCAACAACAACCACAGCAGACCTACATGTCTGTGTAGTGGTGGAGTCAGTCGAGTCACGAGTGTAGTAGTGGTGGTATGACTGACAGCTGTGCATGCCATTGATTTAGTTACTTACTTTGGAAAATGCTATGTTGCTGTATATGTGACATGTCTGCTCTGTCTGGCTCAGTCAAAATCTAAGCTAAGTGGCGGTTGGGTGGGTGCCGTGGGCCTGCTCTGTCCTGTTGCTGTTGTATGTTAATGCTGGAAACAGACAACAGAGTAGACATGATTTAGACATGCCGCTCTGAAAGTGTTTGCACTCCTCCGTAATTTATGCTTTTTTTCTCCTTGATTTTTAAATATCCCTTTTGTTTTTCCATCTACACTTACAGGCCAGCCTTTACCCTGTGCTAAACAGAGAAAAACAACTCACACTCACCTACCAATCTGCATCCACCAGGCAGGCAGTGGCACCCAAGATTGATGGACGCAGCGTCCATGGAAGGGAGGACCAAGAGGAATGCCGAGATGCAACTCCCCAATTTGACCAGGATAACATACAGTAACACTTTAGTATCAACATTCATCATCTTTTAAATAATTTGATTCATTTTTTCTCTTCAGTCCTTACGACTGTGTGTTGTTGTTGTTTGCTCTCTGCTTATAATTGATCCCTACAGCTATTTTTTAATTTTCTTTGCTAGCTTTAAAAAGTAAGTCCGGTACAACAGAGGTAAAAATTTATGTAATTTGGGTCTCTCTGAGGGCAGACAGGCATGGCACATTGCATAATAATTAATACTGCTGCCCTGTACTGTCTACTAGTCTAGTTAGTAAGTACTACTTATCATTAACCATCAAGTCATCATCATCATCATGCATGCATTTCCTTTTTCTCCCTTAACAGATTTATGGATATGATGGTCGTCTGCCAAGATTGTGTTTTGTGTTGTTTTGTCCATGCGTAGTGTTTTTCTTTGTCAAACCTTTCCCCAAACCCCCTTCCCAACCATTCATCAAACCCTAACCCTCTTCCCCGGGCTGTGTGATTTATATTGAGGTGTGACTACATTTAATGTAAACCAATAATTGATCACACGCTTGCTGGGGCGGATGTGGTGAAAGCAACACTAATTCAATTTCAAGGCAGGGCGAGGATCTTCTTCTGCTTGCCCACCCATGCTCAGTATATATGCAAGTAAATTTTTTTCCCAAAGGAACCTAATCCATCATAATTAATTGCCGGCATCGATTGGATTCATCATCCTCCTACACAGCACTAAAGGTTACGCTTGTGTCGAGTGACTCGACACAACTACAGTTTGTAACTTGTTGTACTAGGCTATCCCCGCCACCATTATGTTTTATTTTACTTTAGCATTGCTAATCAGCATTATTATTATTGTTTGTCAGTCTTCTTGTGTACTGTACTGTACTTCGTTCTACTACTCCTCCCAGAGTCTCTCTCAGGCGACTGACTGTCTCATTTTCTTTTTTTGCAAATGCTACTGCCAGTGTCTACTACTACCACCACAACCATGGCATCTTGGGAAACCAAACCATCATCGCCATGCAGCCATCGCTGTGCCTAAGTTAAACATCAATCTGAGGTAAGAGAAGACGTTTGGGGGTATAATTAATAATATTAAGTAATTAATTCACACACCCCTTGAATCCTCCTGTTACCGAATGCATGGACTAGGAGGAGAGACTGACAGTACTAGTAGGACAAGTCACTCAGTGAGGGGTACTGCATCTATCTGTTTGTGTGTTACAAAATCGGCAGATTATTTAAATCAAACACTGGCTGCGGCCCTGCAGCAGCAAGGAAACCGTGTGACGTAAAACAGTAACCCCCCACAAAACATTGACATCGTATGTAAAGTTTAAGTATAAATATAATTTAATCCCCTAACAAAAATAAACTATGTAAAAAATCCCACAACACCTGACCCACCCCTCTCCCTAACCCCAACCAATGTCCAACAAGAAAAAGTCCAACCAATGTCCGGTGAATAAATATAAAACCCCAACGCCCAATTCCCACCCACCAAAAAAAGGAATAAAAAAGGGGCAATCCAACAGGGTCTTGGGTTTCCTAACGGATTCGGCAGGCTCTCAGGTGCTTGTCCACCAGGATCTTTACCTGCTCCTCTAGGTGCTCCTCTAGGCGTGCCATTCGGAGGAGCATGCAGTGCTTGAATGCACAACAATTGCATCCACGGGTGGGGCAGCAATGTTAGATGTTGTAGTGCGGCGGCGGGCGGCTGCCTGACCGCGGCGCCGTACCACTGGCGGGGCCTGGGCCTGGCTGGGGCCTGGGACATTGGAGGAGGCTGCAGCTGCTGCCGCCTCCTCCTCCTCTTCCGCCAGAACCACCAGCCGCCGGTATTCTTTTTGTATGGCCTCCAGCTTCCTAGCGCCGGGCCAACTCCTTCCTGTCCGGTTTCGATGATTTTAGTTGGGAAGGAGTAGCTATATCAAGAAGAAAAAAAAGACTATTGTAACAATATACTCTTAGCAAAACAGTAAGACAAATTAATTCTACACATAGTGGCACAGTAGCACTAGCAAGCACAGTACATAACATTTGTGGTATGTATCTATCCTCCCACTTCCTCGGCCTCTAACATTTGTGGGAGTTTCAGGCATTATACTAGCACTATGGACTCGAGTACACAGTACACCAGTCTTCTTCTTCTCTCTTGTTTAGCGAAATTACGTAACCTTGTTGTAGCCGGCATGCCAGCTCAGTCAGCTTGTGCCCAAGACAAACATACTCGTGAGGCAGACTCACTTTAGTTTTATTTACTACTGTCTGCAGGTGGGGAAGCTGAGTGACTACACAATCATCGTATTTTTCTATTACGGGTGGCACTGGACATACTCTGTTACATCAAGGGCAACTGCTCAATTTCACTTTCACCCTGCCCTGACTACTCCAAAAAGGCAGATGATATATGATCCAAATGATCATTGCTTATAAGGGATGACATGAGGTACTTTGTTTTGATTGATTGTGTAAACAATAAACATGCAGCCGATAGGCCAGCCATGGCAGGCTGACACAGTCGAAAATAAATTAACATCGGTAGGGAGTGGGCCTCGGAGTCGGAGGGAGGTGCTTGATAACAACAGACATACACAATATATATGCTGTGCTTGCAAACTACTGTGAGTCAAGGGTGTATTCTGAAAATACAACTTCTATTCTCCTTGGCTTTGCTACTCTGGTGCGGTTTCTTTTACATTCTCTTCAAACTAAGACTCTTCATCCAGTGACAGTCTCCACCTATGTTATCTATGATGAATACCATCCAGGCATCCATCCATTCAAAGTAAACATGTCTATCATTCTTCTTAATCTCTCAACAAACCTTAGTTTGTTTCACCAACAACAAACATTTTTTTTTTTAACCCCCCATCCATGCGTCCTTCCTTCCTTGCTTGCCCTGGCTTTGAGTTTGACCCATGAAACACCCCGGAGGATTCTTGCTATCCACCCATACAGTTTCACCCACCCAGGCAGGCATCTTTTCTTTCACCTTCCACCCATCCTTCAACCACCCATGCATCTGATTCCTATCAGCCACCTATGCATGCATCCCGCGTATTCTTCTCTGCCAGTCATAAATATTACATCTCGCCCGTCCTTCCTCCTTGGCTTCCACCCTTCTTTCCCTTTTCGTTCAACCCATCCATCAAGGTCATTTGATCTGACTCTTAGTCTTCTCCATAAAACTTTCACAGCTGAGTTGAAGTCAGATAGAAGAGGCCATTAGTTACTCAACTCCCGCCGCTAATGCTATTGCTAATGCTAAGTAAAGGGTGTCTTCTTCAACCGTTGTTCACAACAACTTAGTCTCTCTCAACAGTAGTGTGTACACCCTTGCAGCGAGTGTAATGTCAATAAGTAAGGAATATAACTTACCACTGCCCGCCACTGCTTCTGGCTCACCACCTGCAGCTGCCGCATCTTCTGCTCCCTCCTTACTGGCCGCGTCGCCTTCGCCGCTGGCCCCGGCACTGGTGGTCGGTACGCCTAGAAAAAACATTACACATTTTTTAGATGCCATATACACCTCCCCCTATTTATTCTTTTTTCACTAGCAAGATTGAAAAAAAAGTTAATACATACATATACAACATACATCACTAGTACAAATCGGGTACTAGAGTAGACTAGTAGTAGTATGTCCTATCCTATCAAAAACAGTAAAATATCTGGTTGGGCATTTTGTTGGTGGGAATTGTTGAAAAGCCTCAAGATTAAGAAGACTAGAAGAGGACAACCCAAAGGACTGGACTCAGTGGCTACAGCTATTGGTGAATCTGAGTTTTAAAACCTTTTAAATAAACAGTGGCCAACTGGGCAAGCTTAGCTACAGACAGACTAATAGTAGTAGTACAGAGAGTCATAGCAGAGGCAGTTAGAGGCAGGGATAACAAGAATTTAGAAACAGATAGTCTAGATCGAAGAAGAATTGGTAAAAATTAGAATTAGGAAACGGAAATAATAGTTCGGAAAAAATAAGGTGCAGTAAAAGTTAGGGAAGTATAATTATTAATATTAACAACAGGAGGACTTACTGGGGCCAGCAGCAGAGCCCTTGGTAGAGGAGCGGTCCTGGCCGACTTCTGATGCTGCTCCCGCCGACTCTGACCCCGTCTTCTTGCCCCTGCGTGCTGCTGATCATGAAAGATATAAAAAAGAAAGAGACAAACATTGATGATTGGTGTGAAACAAATAAAAAAAAATAAAAAACGGTAAAAAAAAACATTTATGGAAAAAACAATTGCAATAAAATGGACCTATCTAATCTGGTTGACTAGTAGTATCGCGGGATTCGCGGACCGTCTAGTTATTATTTATGAACACTAATCCAGTGTTCCATTCTGATTCCAGAATACTAACTAAGCCTAAGTACCACCTGACCTAGCCCACCTATTCCAGATGGGCCAATTGTTCACTAAGTCTGCATTTCCATTTATTTTAGTCCTCAAAAAAATGCATAGATGGAGGACACATGCATAACTTTTTGCATACACCAAATTGTTGGTTGGTTGCTGCTGATGTTCTGCTAGTGCTAAGCCTATTACCACTCACTAAACAAACTACAAAAGGTTCTACTAAGGACTGGGGTAAGCAGCACTCAGTAGCACGTGACGTAACAGAGGATGCAGTAACCAAAGAAGGGACAGTGGGCTTTTGGACAGGTCCAGCATAAAGGCCCGAGGAATTGCAACAAAAAGATTATGCTGTCCCTCTGAAATGAGAGATAGAAACACAGGGAATCATGAACCAACCTGACCACTGGGGTTCAAAGTTGGGAATCCATTGTATTGGATAGTAATGCCCTCACACACCCTGTCGGGTGTCATGCTTCATCATCGGGCTGCTCCTCGTCGGGTCGGCGGTGCAATACTCGACGGGCTCCCTATAGTAGGGGCACTTTAGCGGAGATCTTTTTCCAACAGCCGTTAGGTGAAGTGCGGGTTAGGGGCCTCACGTGTAGATGTGTGTAAATATTGAAAGTGGATGTAAAATAGGGTTGGGAGTACCTAAAAAACAACTTTAATCAAAGGGTCTCCTACCCTAAGTAAAAACAAAACTATAAGGCGCGAGGCTGAGATAATGTCTTAGATAGTGGCGCACTTATAAATCGTAGGTCAACATGTTTCTCGCCAAAATGCAAGAACAGCAGGCGATTCGTCAGGACCAGAAGGGGGAAAAAACTATCTACAAATAAAAAATGGTGTTGTGGCTACACACTCACATCAACCATAGGACTAGAGTAGTCGAATACCTGGTAGTACTGGAACTACCCAGAGGAATAAACTAACCAGGCATCACAGAACCCGGTAGGTTATACACACGAGGGGTTCCTCATGTAGTTTGTGCTGATCGCACGAAGCTGTAGACCTACCCACTCCTACCGGGCCTATAGGGAGCCCGTCGGGCCAGGTAGGAGTGGGTAGGTCTACAGCTTTGTGCGATCGGCACAAACTACATGAGGAACCCCTCGTGTGTATAACCTACCGGGTACTGTGATGCCTGGTTTGTTTATTCCTCTGGGTAGTTCCAGTACTACCAGGTATTCGACTACTCTAGTCCTATGGTTGATGTGAGTGTGTAGCCACAACACCATTTTTTATTTGTAGATAGTTTTTTCCCCCCTTCTGGTCCTGACGAATCGCCTGCTGATCTTGCATTTTGGCGAGAAACATGTTGACCTACGATTTATAAGTGCGCCACTATCTAAGACATTATCTCAGCCTCGCGCCTTATAGTTTTGTTTTTACTTAGGGTAGGAGACCCTTTGATTAAAGTTGTTTTTTTAGGTACTCCCAACCCTATTTTACATCCACTTTCAATATTTACACACATCTACACTTGAGGCCCCCTAACCCGCACTTCACCTAACGGCTGTTGGAAAAAAGATCTCCGCTAAAGTGCCCCTACTATAGGGAGCCCGTCGGGTATTGCACCGCCGACCCGACGAGGAGCAGCCCGATGATGAAGCATGACACCCGACAGGGTGTGTGAGGGCATTACTATCCAATACAATGGATTCCCAACTTTGAACCCCAGTGGTCAGGTTGGTTCATGATTCCCTGTGTTTCTATCTCTCATTTCAGAGGAACAGCATAATCTTTTTGTTGTAACAGAGGATGCGTCACGCAGACCGCTAAAAAATTAACAACTAATACTAATAAGTAACTAAACCTATCAATCCACCACTATCTCTTAGTGACAGGAGGACAAAGGAAGGACTAGAGTCTCTCTAGCATTAATTAACTTAAGTTCTCTAAAGTAAACTCTTACGTAATCAGCCCAAGCGAGCGCAAAGTTGCAAACAAGTGAGATTAGTAGCGCCGAGCACCTGTGGCATAACAATCACAGAAGATTTTTAAACGTAATTTACCTACAATGTAAGCAGCAGCATTCTTGCTATTCGGAAAAAAATTATATTCGCAATATATAACACAGAGCAGAAGAACACAAAGTAATAATATTAAATAGCTACTCACCAAGCCCCGGGACCTCAACTCGTAGCAGGTCCAGCAGGTCCTGCTCCCGGTCTAGGATATCGGACCACAGGTGCGTAAGCTGGTTATGGGTGCGCCGGACCCCAGAGCAGCGAAACACTGCCCGGCACACCCTTCCCCACTGCTGGTGACACTCCCGGAGCCCATACCCGGACCCAGGCCTGCCGCCTGCTGCCAGGGTTAAGGGGAGGTGGCGCTGGACAAAAAAAACAACTGCGGCCACCTCCGCCTCGCCAAATAAGGACCGTGCCTGCACCCCTTGTGGGCGCCGCCTTCCACAAGGAAGGCGGTCGCGGCTCTGGCTACGACTCCTGCGAGCCTTGCCCTTGGCCATGGTTCTGGTACTCGGGGGGTGGGCGGAAAAGAAAAGGTAGGAATTAAAAAAGTAAGTAAAAGATATGAAAAAAGCAAGTAATAGAAAAAGAGTGAAAAAGTAGTGGAAAAACACACAAAGAGTAGAAAAAAAACTCAAAATATAGAATCAGGAAAATAGAGAGATAGATAATAAATAAAAAAGATCCCAAAAAAGTTTGCAGAAACAAAGGATTGAAAAGATAGAGGGAGGATTGAAAAGCAGGACCAGAACCATAGCAAACAAGTGAAAAACAAGATGGCCGCGCCAATTGCGACCGCATGGGCAAGTTCGCGCGATATTTACCCCCCGAGCACGCAAAAAGCGTCGCGAACACGCAATACGCATTCCCGAACTGGAAATACGCATCGCGAACGGGCGGGAAGCACGCAATACGCGTTCCGGAACAGGAAATACGCATCGCGAACGGGGGGACAAGTGAAAAACAAGATGGCCGCGCCCATTAGCGACCGCATGGGCAAGTTCGCAAGATATTTCCCCCTGAGCACGCAAACAGCATCCTGAACACACAATATGCGTTCCCGAACAGGAAAAACGCATCGCGAACGGGCGGAACAAGCAACTCCGCGTGCTCGCGGAATTCCGCGTAGCTCGCGGAGGTTTTTTACAACTTCACGGAACTCTGCGTAGCGCGACTACGCGAACTCCGCCCACCCTTATCTAAAATACAGGGATTGTTCAGTTGTGTGTTAAGCAACTAGGAGACTCAGGAGAATGGCCCTGACTGATTTTTGCCTAAATTCTAGTGCGGTGAGTTTTTCAAAAAGGGTGTGATTTTGAGTGCTAGCAGTGCCGTATCTATGCCAGACAATAAAGAAAGCAGGGTGATCCAGCAGTCTCTCACAGCTGTCAGTAGTGGCATAACAAAACCTAATGGAGACCCCTAGAGTGTACAGAGGGGAGCCCCGCCTCTTACTGCCAACTTTCTATAATACCATGAGGCCTGTATGTTGCTTTTCCAAATGTATCCCCCTCCCTGCACGTAACATTCCTCACACGACCCACCTCCAAATTATACTTAATATTTTGGAAAATTATAATGTTATAAATATACCATTAAAATAAAATCCTGCTAATCTAGGTCAAGGCTGCCCATCGTAGGTCCAGATCCATGCACGACTTTCTGCATATCCAAAAAGATACATTTACAAGCAGAGAATCTAATTGGAACCATTTATATACATAGTAGTTATCCTAAAAGTCTGGCACGCATACTGCCCTATTTAATTTATGTTAGACGCTCCTAATCTAGGTGATTTTCTCACTACAAAACCAATTTGATCCATGTGACTTTTATTTATGTTATCGGATAGTTCCATTTATACAGAATCCCACTATCCTTGAGTTTACTGACTTCACTTGATGCAAAAACACAACATGCCTGGTCATTCCATTTGACAATGTCCTGTTGCAGGATGTTCTACTTTCTGCAGCCCTCTATGTGATAACCCAATTATGCAGTGAGTGGGGCACAGACACTGGTTAGAAGGCAGCCCAGGATAGTGGACAGTATGAGTGGCAGCGACGGAGGGCATGGGACATTGCAGGGAAGGTTGGGCTTTGGCTTTGCCCCTGGTGAGTATCAGGAATGTGGTAAATAATTAATTTAAGTTCAAGCATTACGAACAAATTCAAAGTAAAGCACACAACACAACAAAATTGCCTAACACATTTAGAAAAATAGAGAAATGTTTAATGAACAACAGTACACTAAAATATTTAAAATAAATTAGGGGAACCGGGGATATGCAATTTTAAAGCTTTAGGCCAAAAAGCAAGAAGACAAAGTGAAGTTCACAATGGAACAGGAACTAGACGGACTTCAGGCTGACTGAGATGGAGTGGAGGTTAGATACACGAAGTGGATCGTCCCGGCCAAAGTTTTAACCTTTGGACTTAGACTCTGAAATGAGAGTCAAAATCACCCAGCGTGTCATGGAGCAAGGCTGTGGCCAATAAGAGTTTAACAAGGTTTGAGATGTCATTGTTGAGCTCCCACTGAAGCTGTTGCTTTTGGTACATAAAGCTCCAAATGGAACAAACTTGGATTTCATAGCTACTGAGGTAGCCTTGTGGGTTAAATAGATTTGTTGCCTCACCTTGTTCCAATATTTTACCTTTGGTCATTTTTAAAGTCAAAATCCTCCAGCAGGGCAAGGCTGCAATGTCCTGCTGGACCAGTTTTCAGCATGGCAAAGAGATTTGAGTGTGACCAGCATGGTTTTCTTGCCCACATTCGGTGCAACCACCCTGGGCAAAACTCAGCAACTTGTCCTGGTCCTCCAGAGGTGAAAAAAATGACTAAGTCCCAACTTTGTGATGCAAAGTTCCTCCTGGTCATTCCTGCAGCCCCTAGTTCCTCATGACAGTCTTCTAGGCACCAGTTCTCTCTCCAACCAGATGTCCTGCAGGCTCCAATCCTCTGTGGTCAGCTGGGCTCTCTTGGAATCAGGAGTCCTTCTGCTGGTTTATGTGTTTGTAAAGCAGGGAAACAGGAGGCAAACCACTTGACCCCTTGAGTCAGGTCCCTGCCTGCCTGCAGAAGCCAGGACTCCTTAAGTTCTTGCATGAGTTCTCTTCTTCTAGCAGGAGGCAGAAGTGTTCTTCCAGCATGACCCTCTTCTTCTGGTGTAGCCTCCCCATATCCAGGACTGTTCTGAGGAGGTGGTGGTTGAGGTGTCAAATTTATCCTGCTCACTAGTTAGTAACTGGAGAAATTTTAACACCCAATCCTAATTATTTTCACATCCCCGCCTCCTTTTTTGAGACTTCCTCTTTGCCTTACTGCAAAATTACCCAAGAATCTCTGGTTAATGATGGTAGAACCCAGCTATCACCAGGCAAGCCTGGCTTAAGCTCCTTAGCCACTTCCCTATTTAGGTGAACTCTCCTTCCATCTCACAGGATCAAAACACATTCTCTCTCCTACTGTTACTGGAGCTTGGTTGCCTGGGATGGCCCTGGAATCAATAGTAGAAGCCCTCCCTGGGAACTCTTAGTCAAAAGGGGTAGTGCTAAACTGCCATTTGTTCTGCCAGCCGTTCCTGGCCACTAACAGATAGCTAATCCCTGCTAAGTGGTTAACATCCATTTGCTCTTCCTGCATTCAGAGACATGTCATTGTCCTCTGAGCCAGATCCTTAAACTCTCCCAGCCAAGGATGTGTGTTGCAGTTCTAAAGGTGTGATGAATGGAAGACCTGGATTTAATACAGTGCTGGATTAGTGTCAGGATTTGATAAGGAAAGTTGGGGGGTTCAAAGAAACAACCTGCAAAGATAAGACTGAATCAGAGTAGCTGGGAGATCTGAAAAGCATAGAACACCAGTTTATGGAGGCTGGGACTGAGCAGAAAGGGAGGGAGCATAGGGAGAATCAGGCCAATCAGAATAACAAGATCATAAAGGCAACATTTTCGGACATAATAAGAAGTGTCAGTACGTGAACAATGTTGCAGCACAACTTTCTTGGTTACATGGTTCCCATTGGTGTTAGGCTGTTCAGCGTTCGGTTCCCATACTTTTGTGATTTTTCTCTTCCTGCTCTCTCTTGCGTATTTCTTCCTTCACTTTTCCTGACCTTGTATCCTCAGGTTTTTTATTTGTGCTTCCTTAACAAAATTCTTATCAGAATTCACCAAGTCCAGACTTCGGGCAGTCTCTTGACTTAGGCAACCTGGTGCTCCTCAGTCCAGCTGGTTTTTCATAGTAGTTCCAGGGATTGTGATGGGCTATCGTCATCAGAGCATCAGGTAAAAATTGCTCCTGAGAAAGGAGATTGATGTGCATGTATGAACAAAAACAATATTCACAAATTCTATTGTGTATTCTGCATGGAAAAAACACCATCCTAGTCTATATTACTGAGGCACATATTCTATTGCTGGAGGAAGAGGCCTGTGTGAGACAAGCACAAACTCCTTTCCTAAACCCCTTTTCCATTTTTCGATGGAGAGATTACATACCTGCAGTGGGTCCCACTTTCTACCCTGCTCCTAGTCTCTTCTGTGTGAAGGATAGGAAGATTATTGTCAGAGTTTCTGTCACCTCATACCAACACCCACTTTAGAAACGAGACTGATTGAGTGACCAAGCTTGTGGCATGAATTCCAATGTTAACACTCTCCAATTAAAGGCAAAAGCCATTGCGCAGATTCAAGAGTATCTTTGGGGGTTGCTTGACAAGAACAAATCTTCCTCTTCATAAAAATGAATGAATTAGTGCTTCAACAAGATAGAGAGGGGTCACACTCCACTCATGTAACATCTGAAGTGTGACCTTCTATGTTAATTACAACGCATAATCTCACAAATTTGAAGGAATTGGGAGTAGCAAATCTCCACATAGGCATAGCACACCTGTGAGAAGCTGGCTATAAAGTATAGTGGAGATACTAGACAATTTCTAGCCTTTATGGCCCAATGCCGACTTTGTTTTATAGATCAACCCCAGGTATTTCCTAATGACATGTCTAAAGTTTCTTTCATGTTCTCCTACTTGTCAAAGGAATTATTGTATTGGGCTACTCTCTTAATTAGCAGCAACAGTCCCAAGCAGACTAACTTTCAGAAAGTTTTGGTTTTATTCTGCAAGATTTTTGATCATAAGTAGACATCCTGGGGCACCTATGTGTCTCTTATCTCTATGACAATGCAACAAGGAGATAATTAATTAAATAAGTTATTCTCAACATTTTAGAGCAGAAACCATTTGAACAGATGAAGCTGCAACATCCAATTTTTATAATGGCTTTGGGGAAGGAACAAAGGCTGTCAACAGGCCTGTAAAGTGGGATCCATTGATTGATTTGGTCCTACAAATTGGACAACAATGACAGAAGGAAGGATTATGTCTATATTGTGGAAAAGGAGGATATTTCGGTAGAAACTGACCTTAACATCAGGAAAACTAGAAAGCTCCCTTGCAAACAGCAAACACGGCAAACTGAAGACTAAGAGTTTGCTATTAAAAAGACATTAAATGAATACTACATTTTCCTTAAGGGTGAGTGGATATATTTGCTCATGCAGTATCTTTGCTTGAGGTTGTAGATCAATAGCACCTTCATAACTATGATTAGATGGAAAAATACTAGCCCCTTTGTACATAAGACGACTCTACATTCCTCATAGGCTGGTTGGATATTTTCATTCTCCAAAACCTACCAAGGATACTTTTCCTTCAGTTTGGGGCCAACAATGTTGTTGGCAATACTCAGAGTAAATAATTATTTGCTCTTCCTTCTAATTAGTCATGCTTACGAAGCCAGTTTGTCCCTAGAACACATTTTCATCTTCCTGTGGAGTTTATAACTCCTAACGGGCCATGTAAAATTACAGCAATGATAGACTGTGGCACCTCTGGCTGACATATTGGTAGTTTATTCTGTAAACAGAAGGAAATTCCTTTGCAAGAAAGATATGTGGCTGTTAGACCTGGCAACCTTGGTTGGTAGTACCCAAAAAAGTTTCCGTTCACTTCTCCTGTTTTACTAGATTCATTTTTGTTGGCTTTAAGACTCTGTGCACCTTACCAGTGCTAACTAGGGCTAAAATGCTTGTGCCCTCTCCTTATAACATGGAAAATTGGCCTACACCTAATTGACACATTTAATTTACTTGTACGTCCCTGGCAAATGGTACTACATGTACCCATGGTCTGTAAATTAAATGCTACTAGTGAGTCTGCAACACTCATTGTGGCACACACTAAAGTAGTACTTTAAGACATGTCTGAGGCCTCCCACTGCAGCCTGTAGTGCGGTTTTAAACTGCCATTTAAACCTGGCAAAATAAACCTTGTGCTAGGGCTCAATCTGCCTTATTAAAATCTATAAGTTTCTCTAGGTTAGGCCCTAACAGCTCCTAGGGCATGATGCATGGTGTTTTAAAAGGTAGGGCATGTGGGTTTAAGGCTTGCATGTTCTAACAGTGAAAAACTCCCAACTGTCTCCCCATTGACTATCACTGGGTTACCTTATTACATTTAATAAAGTGTAACTTCAGATTGGGAGCAGGTAGGAAGATCCTTCTTGGACTCTTTTGAATTGTAATTTAAAATCCTCTTTAATGTTAAAGTTGGATTTTAAGTCACAGTTCTAGAAATTCCACTTTTAGAAGGTTGGCATTTCTGTTCCCAAATCTACAGTGCCTTTTGACCAGTAGCCTAAGTTACATGGCTCCGCTGTTGAGGGTTGTGTATTCCTCCCAGACGGTGACACAAAGGGGACTAGGTGTTGACAGGATAGGCCATGCTGCCAAGATGCTGCTGGCAGAGCTGTACCCAGCCCCACTTACACTTCAAAGGGCTTTTCCTTCTGCACATACAAAGGAACCTGACACCAGCCTTTTGTTTCCCCAGAGATTGGGGAGCCAAACCCAGGAAGGGCAGGGGAGTGGGTCAGGTGTTGCCCTTTGCACAAAGGCTGGTACTGGGGATAAAAGGTAGCATTCTCAGACCCCCAAATCAGGACTGCCCTTTTGTCTGATGAAGGAAGTCTGGACCTGCTCCTTGAACCCAGGACCACCAAAGTGACTCCAAGGGCAAGCTCCAGAGACCCTGCAGCCCCCCTGCCTACAGCTACTGATCCCTGCTGGAGTGAGGCCTAGCCCCAAAAGGAGCCCTCCCCCCAGGAGGTCCTGGTAGGAGGAGGCTAAAGTGGCCTCCTCCTACCATGAACCAAAGCCTCGGACTTAGAACATTTTCCAGGAAAAACTGCTCTGAGAACTGACAGAAGAGCGGAACCTACCTGCAAGCCAATCCAACAAACGTGCATCGCCAATGGGATTCTTTACCGTAGCTCCCACTATATTTTTCTCTGCAGCAGTAAATCCTCTTCACCGGGACTTCTCGGCAACAGTATCTGGCCTTGTGGAGCCCTCTTTGGCTACAGCCTTCAGCCTTATCCTGCTGGAGGAATCTGAGCTCCAGAAAGATTTCTAAGTCCGAAGGAAGAAATCTTTACCGGGCTCAGCAACGACCAGCATTCCATCGAGTACGACAACAAACTCGGCCTGAAAATCCAGCTTTTCCCACTCAGAGCTTCTCCCGACATCGACAGTGGCTTCACTGAGACTTCGTCAAGTGGCTTTCCATCATCAATGACCTCCTCTCAGCTAAAGCCTGCTTCCTAGCCCCACTGAGGACTATATCTTCTCCATGAAATCTTCAGAATTTCTACTAAGTCTGAAGGTAACTCTTGGCCAGGGCGAACCTGGCGACTAAATCCGACCCGCGCTTTATCGCAGTCAGCCTTAACTTGTGATTTTGCCCCGGTTTTGCGTGACCAGATACCAGCATTTGGCGCTTTGTTCTTTTTGGCACTAATTTTCACGAAAAACATTAAAGATATATAACTCCGGTTCTACTGATTGGATTTATTTCATTTTGGTGTCATTTTTTTATTTGAATGTATTCTATTTGTCTAAATTGGTTTGGGATTTTTCTTCTGTTATGTTTTCTCAATATTACTGTTTGTGTGAGGCATAAATACTTTACAAATTGCCTCTAAGTTAAGCCTGACTGCTTTTGTGCCAACCTACCAGAGGGTTAAGGACACGTTCATTTAGTGACATTCTGTGGTTCACCCTGACAAGGTTGTGTTTATTATTTGAGTGGAGCTTCCAACCCTCTCAACTAATGACCTAATTCCTTACAGTGGTAGAACTTGATTTTGGCATTGATGGGACTCTCAAGTTCTGGTAAAGTGTAGTGAGAGACTAAATCTTTCCTGATGGTGGAAGATATCATCGCCTCCTCCAGTTCCTCCTTGGTTCTAGAAACATTCTGGCAAGGCTCATGAATTATGTAGTGTAAAAAAGCTACCCCTCCATGTGTACTGCAATTTTACACTTTCCAATAGTGTTAGGTGGGTTTCATACAGATACATCATGTAGACACCTCTCTGCATTATAAATATGTATCAGTCTGGTGCCTGTTGGTCGCATTGCTCAAGCCCCTAATATTCCATGTTAGTAGTCTGCAAGTCCTAGATGCTGGAGCTGTGTGCCTACCACACCATGCCTGGTTGTTCAGCAACCTCCGCAGAGCCGCGGCAGTTGCTAATTTCTCTTTAAACTCCACCATCGCCTGCTTTTGTGTGGGTTTACTAGGCAGGATGCGTGACCTCCGCCTTTTCTTTTCCTGTCACTGGACTTGGTCACCTGCCCACTGGGAGGATTAGACACTGGTTCTCAGCCCAGTCCCATGCTTCATGCAGTTCCATGAAGAAGAAGGTCTCTGCACCCACTATTACCTTCAGTTTCACAGGGAAAAGGAGCATGAACTTCAAGTCCAATTTGCACAGCTTTGCTTTGACTGCACAGAACGTGCACTGCTGATGCTTAATTGCTACAGTATAGTAAGGGAACAGGAGGACTTTGGAATGGTCTACAGCAATCAGGTCGACTGTGCGTGCCCTGCACAAAATCAGGTCGCGGTCTTCATAATGGGGGAGTTTGGCTCCGAATGTCGAAGGTGGGCCCCTGGGTTTGGGAGCTGCTATTTGGACGATGTTGGCTCTCTCTACCACACAGATATTTGACAAACCTTAGGACGTAAAGGCACCTCTGAGCCAGCCTTCAAGGTATGCTTCCACATCTTTCGCACCTTGCCCTTAGGAAGATTGACGCTCCCTACATTATTTTGACGAAACCTACCCATGGAATCTCTAGCACGATATTAGAGGAACTTGATTATCTCCAGCATTTCAACCTTGTTGGTTTTGATCTTTGCTACTTTCGGGACCAGTTGAGCTGCATAAATATCTGAGTGTGTTACCCTCTTGGATAACTTTTTCTGATCCACTCTCAACAGTCCTAGGGCTTGGTCTTAAAAAGCCACACATTTCATCTGTTTTTCTATGCGTTAGTTCCTCCAGTCTCATTTTGGTTAGTAAAGCTCCCAGAATCTTTCTCACCTCCCTCGATTGATGGCCCTCCGGGAGGTATCTTCTCCAAAACCATTCTGGTTTCCAGGGAAGGTCAAGGAGGTGTGCGGCCTAAGGCTGGCTGCTTCCCAAGGACGGAGCCGCTGACTCTTCCAGGCACATGGCAGGTCTTTGCTTCCATGCCTTCAGCCCATCCCCAGGCAGTCAACATATCCCACTGGCCAAGAAGGCCTCACCATGGCCCAGTGCTCCTCTTCTAGCCAGATTTAGTTCATTGCCAGTTGAACTCCACCCACGACCTTTGGGGACCTCTTGCACTCACACTGCTGTTCCACTCTGTCTGAACTTGCCGGGCTGCACTTATTCAACTATGACCCTTGTCACGGGTCTGAACCCAGCCGATGCTTCCATTGCCTTCAATGCTTCAGCTGTATCACGCAACTCAGTCCTCCCCAGTCTCACCACACTGTTCAATGGCTGAAGCCTAGTTCAGTTCACAATGGCGCCCATCTTATGGTAGGGACTGGCCGCCATCCTCTACTCCTTGAACAGGAAAAATACCAGGATGCAGGTAATTTGCCTTTATCACAGTACTGTCTGCTCACTGCCAAATTGGAAATTTGTTTTGATGGCAGGGGGATACGACATCCTAGAGAACATGGAATGGCCTTGACAGAAGCCAGCGCAGAGCACACCTCACTCTGTTGGCTCCAAGCCATGCTCCCATACACCAATAAACTTGACCAAAAAAAAACTTCAAACAGCTACTATGGTATTAAGTATTCCATGACGTTCAGCAACCTTAAAGTCATGAAGCCAATTTATAGCCTAATGTTGTACGTGAATTGAAGGCAAATCGACTGCTCTTCCTTGGTACAATAGTTAAGCTTTTTCAGGTAGAGCTTCTTCTCGATTTTACAAATGCCCTATCGATAGACTCAATTTCTAAACATAGTTCAGTGAAAAATGATTCTACATTAAACAAAGTACTAGAATGATCATTTTAAATTTTTAGGGAAAAAAATAATGGTGTAGACTATTGACTCAATTTCTAGGTAATTTTGTTGAGATAGAACTTCAGCTTTACCATCATCAACTTAGAAGAACACCACACAACAAACTTCTCCCAGCATCCTGCATAGATGGTTTTACTGGGGGATGTCTAGCTGGCAGAATGATATTGACTACCTCGGGAGAAAGGTTAAAAGCAGTTAGCTGTTTTTGCTCAATCTCCAAGAATGAAGGTATAAGTTTTACAGGCTCAGGTGTAGGACCCTGCCCTATGACTGTGACAGAAGACCCTCCGGAAGAGGCAACCGGATCAGGGGAAAGATTCTCATGGCCAGAAGGCCTGGGTACCACACTCTCCTGTCCCAGTCCGAAGCCACTAGGATGACTGGGGCATGGTCATTCCTGATCTTCTTCAGAACTTTGGACAGGAGAGGTAGAGGCGAGAAGGCGTACAAAAGTCCTAAAGTCCAGTCCAACCGAAAGGCTTCTTTGAGGTAGAATTGCCTTGGGAACTCCAATGTGCAAAGGTTTGGACAAGGTGCATTCTCGGCGGTGGTGAAAACATCGAGGCAGGGTTCTCCCTATTGCTGAAAGATGCTCAGTGCCACCTCTGAGTGTAGACACCATTTGTGTTCCGCTAGACAACACTGGCTGAGTTTATCCACCCTGCTAGCTTTTAAACATCCTGCCAGGTGTTGTACGACAAGGGAGATGCCCTGCTTATTCAAACAATTCTAGGGGAGTGAAGCCTCTTGGCAGAGGACCCACAACCCTACCCTGCCCTGCTTGGTGCAGTACCACATAGCAGTGGTGCTGTCCATGAGGACTTGCACGCGTCCCCCTTGACGGGCGGGAGTAAAGCCTTTAATGCCAAGTCAATGCCTGCACTCCAACAAGTTGATGTGGAAGTGGGTTTCCACCAGAGGCCTTTGATCTCCACCTCTCCCAGATGACCTCCACGACGCACCAATGATCCATCTTTCATGACTGTTATAAGGTGAGGTAGGGAGAGAGGACTGCCGCAGGTCCAATTGTGGTCCAATCAACCACCACGGCAGATCTTTAGCAATCTACTCCGACACCTGGATGGAATCTGAGAAGTTCCCTTGGTGCTGAGCCCAGTGAGACATCAGATCCCACTGGAGAGTCCACATGTGCCACCTTGCATGGTTCACTAGCAGGATGCAGGAGGCCAAGAGGCCAAGAAGCCTCACAGCTGCTCTCACTGAGACCCTGGTCAAGGGGTGAAACATCTGGACTATAGCCCGAGTACCCTAGGCTCGTTGAGGCAGAGGGAAGGCTTGAACAGTGTCCTGGATGGCTCTAATGAAAGAGAGCTTCTGTGAAGGAATCAGGTGTGACATTGGCAGATTGCTGGAAAACCCCAGAGATGTTAATAGGTCAGCTGTCATCTGGAGGTGGTTCACGACTGTTTGAGGCAAGCCCTCCTTCAGCAATCAGTCATTGAGGAATGGGAAGATTGGTATTCCCAACCTCCGAAGATGGTCAGCGACCACCACCATCACTTTTGTGAACAACAGAGAGGTGCTGGTAAGTCTGAAGGGAACACTGTAAACTGAAAATTCTCCTGGCCTACCTGAAGCTGCGAGTAACATCTGTTGGACTGCAGGACGGGAATGTGGAAATAAGTATCCCCAAATCCAATGCTACCCTCCAGTCGTCGAGAATAGGGAGAAGTTCTCCATCCTTCTTCGGCACTAGAAAGTAATGGGCTTAGCAGCCAGTCCCAACCTCTGATGCCGGTACCCTCTCTATGGTTCCCTTCTCCAAGAGAGTCTGAACCTCATTCCGTAAAATAGACAAGTGGTTCTGCAGAAGCCATTGTGGTGTAGGAGGAATGTCTGGAGAGGTAAATAGGAAAGGTGAGGCATAACCATTATGAACAATTTGTAGCACCCATAGGTCCAATATGATACTTTGCCACCCGGGGAGGAAATGAATTATCTGACCTCCAACTGGGTGACCGTGCGCTTCTAAGGGCAAACTAAAGTGGTTTTGCACTGGCTGCAGCAAGTATGGTGGGGGATTGGATAGTATAATGCCCCTGAGGGCTTGCATTCTGTCAACCACACTCCTGGCCTCTGTCCCCAAGGCTTGATAGGCGTGTTGCTGTGGAGGAAAGTGTTGGTGTTGTCTCTGCTGAATGTCTCTTTCAAATCCTTGAAAGGGCCAATAATGTTAGGGGAACTGCTGCAGGGGTGCTGAAAGACCCAGGGAGCATGCTGGGGCCTTGCTTTCTTTAAAGCGCCTCAAGGCAGAGTCTGCCTTGTCTCCCAAGAGATGGGTGCCTTCAAATGACATGTCCATTAGTGATGCTTGGACATCTCTTGAAAGGCCTATGGATCGCATCCACGCATGGTGCCAAAGCACCACACCAGTACTGACTAACCTAGCTAAACAGTCAGTAGTGTCCAGTCCTGAAATAATTATATTTTTTGCAGCATCGTGGCCATCCTGAATTATTTGGGCTAAATTGGCTCGGAGGGACTGCAGAATCTGTATATGATGTTTTAAGACTTCCCCTGTAAGCCTCTACCTACCATTTTAACAGAATATTTGACCTACATCAATGTTTTTGAATCTACCCATTGCAGTGATACCTCATCTCTCCTGTGCCACATTATGTAAATGTTTATGAAACATTTGTAAAGTTCGTCAAAAACCTGGGGCGGGCGTCCTGGTGCTAAAACAGAAAACACTGAGAGCAGAAAAGATACAGCATGAGCAATGTTTTTAGGACTTTTCTTAAGGCCGAAAAGTTTGAGATGGAACATATGGAAAAGGGCAGTGCTTGCAGACGAGATAGTAGAAGAAGCGGCCATCGGCCTGGAAGTGCTTCAAATGGGGGATGGACAGAAGAAATATGGAAGCAGAGCACAGGGTGTGGCTGGGTGTAGAAGTGCAGCATTTTTCCTTTTAATAAAGCGGCCCTTTCATATGTATGGAGTTCTGGACGAGACATAGTGACTGGAAGATTGAACATTTCCTAACAGGTAACCAGAGAAGTTCCTTGAGCTTAGTGGAGATCGCAAGGGGGAAGATTGATGGCTAGTCTAGCCACAGAGTTTTGCACAGCATGAAGGCACATCATCCAGTATTACAGGATGCCCAGGCGCAGGGAAGTTCCATAGTCTTGTATGGAGGTGATAAGGGCATGGATGACTGTGTTGCATATGGCGTCAGAAAATGGACACATTTTTTAAAGTATTTTTTGTAGAGCGGAACAGATAGCAGAAACCTGGCTAATCCGTTTCAAGAAGAGAAGGTTTCATTTCTGAAATTATCATTTTTTCCAAAAAGCCTGTTCAAAATACACAAAGAGTCGGGTACAAATTGTGGTATGTCCATCACACAACAAACTACTAGCTTCAGTCGGAGGTTGATCGTTGACCGCTGCTTGTGAAGTTGTATGGCTATAATAAAGCTGTTAATAAACCAAGCCATCTTAAAGCTTCATCAGAGATGGATTCAGGTGCCCATTATAACATGTGTTCCGTCATGGAATCAGCCGATTGAAGAGGTCCATGTGAGTTGAAGTGATGACAACGGACAAGAGGCCCAAATAACGGGCAGTCCGTGACAATTACGGCGGTTGGTCACCCTATGTACAGCCCATGTCACTTGTCGTCCTCCATCGTTGACCTGCACGAGGCCATCTTGTTTGGGCACTTGCTGGCTTTAGGTAGAACTCTCTGTGGACATCTAATCGCTGACTGCGGTTTTTGTCGTGTATGAAGTCAACAGTGATGCATTGATGGGGGCAGTTTGTTGTTTTGCAATGTATGGTAATGGGTGTATTTTAAATGGGCGATGTTATGAATAATGAGCTAATTATAACTGGGGAATGTGTATGCTTTTAGATTTTGGGCCAGAACCACAACCCCACTCAGCCGAAGGTTTCTTCAGGGAATTTTAAAGTGTTTTTTTTTAATCTTATGCCATTAATTGTCGATATTAGTAGATAATCGTGACATTCCTCAATAGAAACCTCTTTTTTAGAGGGAGAAGGGGTGGAAGGGCGTTTGCGCGTATTTTGTTTGTTTTGTTTATTGGCAAGGCGTGTGGATGAGATTTCGATATGACCTGTAAGTCACAAAACTGTGCTCATGTTGTAAAAGACGTTATTTGAGGTTTTTCATAAGAAAGCATCTGGGTGAAGAAAGCCTAAGATCACAAGACCTGTACATTTTTTTCAATAGTAGAAATTGACAATAACCCGATGGCACATAAGATGAGATAGGAATTATTCGGCCTTGAGTTTACTGGCACTTTTTTTTGGGGGGGGGGCGGGGTATGTGGAACTGTTCTGGTCGGTTTTGTGATTTGCAGGTCATCACGTCACTGCATTACCACGGGGTTTCTGTCAATGAGCTTCATTTTGCACTCGCCAGGTGCTCTAGTCCAAGTGAGTCGATGACATTAAACTAAGACTACAGCTCCCAGAGTGCATTGTGTTAACTGAAAGCCCAGCACTGGAAACATGAGGCCTCTACTAGCATGCACTCATCTGATCACGGTAAGTGTTGGGAGTTATTCCTCGGCGATGGGAGGTGAGGGAGGCCCTGAAGGAATGAATGGATGGTCCTGAGAGCACAAGATGAAAACGGGCCGATGAATTAAAACCCTCTACTTCTCTGATAGCCCTTGGCAGGAGACAGCAGGCGAGGATTAATCAGCAGGATGCGCCTTCTGAATTATAGCTTCCTTCATCAGTCCCGTAGAGGGCAAAAGGTCAAACGGCTCGTGTTTCTCACCCTTCCTGCACTACAAAACAACTTTTTTCACGTTATGGTGGGTGTTTTTCACGTCTTTTTGTTTTTTAATTACTCGAAATGTCATGTTTTTTCTTCCTAGAAGGCCTTTGTTTTACCAACTTTGGCTTCTGTTTTCTTCTCCGCTAAGAATTGTGCGCACCTGCCAACAACGTAGCCTTATGCTAACTGTGATATACCCGGCATGTATTTATTTATGTAGTTTTTTGCAATTGTATATAGGCGGACATTTCCCAATAAAACAATGATGGTGACATTGTTGAGCATCTGTTCACTTTTAACGAACCACGCTTTGCATTCTGGGTTTTGTAGTTCTAGGTTTCTCTTGTAAGTAAAAGCACCACTTGCTAGGTGGTGTCTGTTTAGAAGCTAGGAGATATCCCGAGGCCTCGCCTCAGAGTGATGCAAATAGAGTCGAGCAGCCAAATACAACCCATCAGCACACACCACCACGGCAAAATTCTACCCTTCCTCTTCTAACAAGATGCAAATATGTTTCCCTTTCAGGAAATCTGTTTTTTTAAATATCTAGGCATTGTCCATTTTGTGAAAGGAAAGAAGGGCTTGACTCGGGGCTGTGGCACCTCTAGGGGTGTGAGAGGTTGTGTTGAAGGGGTAAGTGGTTGAGGTAGGTGAAACCTGGCAGTGCTGAAGAGTGGGAAAGGGGAGTGGGGGGTGTTTAGTTTGTGGTTAAACATTTAGGGGCAGATTTACAAGCCCCTTCCGCTGCCAGTACGTCACTTTTTGTGACTCACGGTCAGCGCATTTCTCTGCCCCATATTTACAAGGACAGGAAAAGCCACACTGCGTGGCTTTTCCTGTCCTTGTAAATATGGCCCCTTTACACGCAGCACTTTGCGTGAAAGGGGCATTCCAAGGATGTTGCTGTGGGTGTTTCCACGCAACACCCATGGAACCAGACACATTTCCAGATTTACGAGGAATCGTAAACCTGGAAATGTGTCAGTATGCTTCGCCACCCTAGGGGTGGCGTAGCAAGGCGCAACGAAGAGAAATGTTTTCATTTCTCCTCGTTTTTTTCCTCTTTCAATGCGTGCTGCATTCTACAGCACGCATTGAAAGAGGAAAATGCCTGTAGTGATTGTTTTCGTGCAGGAAGGTGCCCCTTCCTGCACAAAAACAATCTCCCCATGACGCAGGCATCCTTGCACCATGGTGCAAGGGTTCCTGGGCCGGCGCATGGCAGCTGTTTGTGCGTCAGCGCAGGGGAGAGCACAGGGATGTGACATATCATTGTAAATATGTTGCATGCCTGTGCTCTGAAAGTGCCGCAGCGTGGCGCAGCCAAAGGCCTTGCAGTGCTGCGCTGCGGCACTTTCTTGTAGATCTGCCCCTAGGACCTACCAATCGAGATGATGTGACCTAAAGGCTGGAGTGGCTGACTTTGAAGTTGGGGAACCAGGTTCGAGTCTGGCGTCGGCTCAAACATTTTGTGATTCTGGGCAAATCACTTAATCTCCCCGTGCCTAAAGAAAGAATGTGTCCGTCTGTAACGCAACTGGTGCTCATGTAAATCGCTCTGATACCTTTGGGTCGAGTTCGCGCTATATAAACAAGTAGTAGACAATTATAAAAAAAGCGAGCACTGCCCCAAAGCGCGGCGCTTGTGCATACTTGAGTTATGTGCATGGCGGCCGGTGAAGCGGGCGCCATGGTGATAACAAAACAAAAAAAAAACGAAACCGGGCGCTGTGGTGGCACAGTACAAAATAAAAGAAGTAGTCCCTAAACAGTACAAATGACAACTTACAGCGTAACAAAACTGTAGTTGGTTGGTGCTGCCTGCGATACAATGGAAGTGATGTATCGGGAGCACCAACCAATAAGGAGCCAGCAAAGAAGACTGATGCAGAAGTCAGCCTATTGTAAGCAGCAGGCGGGATTACACGTTGAATACGGACTACAACAGGTCTTGCAGACAGTGCATGCGCGCTAACGGTCGACCTAAAAAGCAGTTAAAGCCAGACCCATTGGCTTTGCAAATACTTGCCCATTGAAGCAGCTTTAGCTGTTTTGCTAGATTTTTCTTTTTCAAAAAGCTTCAAACATAATACACATAAGCAAATGGGGCTTTTGTTTAGGGGGCTTCAACGAATGTTGTGTAAAACAAATCGTTTACATAGCATATAATATACAGCAAGGGGAAATGTGTCATCGCACTTTCCCCATTGGCTTCCTTCATTCTGAGTAATTGCACAAATTGCACATTGTTCACATTCACCTACTAAAAGTTCCTTTCTTGTTGACGACAGAACCGGTTCAAAATGTGCTTTTTATTTAATTTTTATATTAACTTTAACTGCCGGCAACTTATTTTGCCTGAGCTTCTGGTGCTCAGTTAGTTGCTGATTTTTTTTCTGTCTCCCTTTGAAAGTTTCTTTTATAAATGTTTAAGTGGCAATGTAACATTGTAGCTACCAGCAATCTGTGATTAATTCTGGTCTCCTTTACAAATGATAATAAAATGCATGGCGCAATTTAAAGGCTTGCTAATTAAAAAGCCTCTCTAGTAAAACAGACACACGTAAATGTTTTTTAAATTAAAATGTTCTATTGCAAGCATACAGGAGCCATGCAGTAGCGGCCGGCACAGGTAAGAGTGGTGGGCTTTGGGGCGGGGTGGGGGGCGAGTCGACAGATGACGGGTTACTTAAAATTAATTAAGTAAATTAATAAAACCACTTACCTTGCTCTCACCGCATCACCGACTAGGTATATACCTAGTATATAATAGGGGTAGGGGGTTCAAACTACCTATACGTCCCTAGTATATAAAAGGGCATGGAAGTTAGAGGCCCAGCAGATTTCCTGCACTTGCATGTGTGCACTGCTGAGTGCCTTGCTTTGCAGACTGTCTTTAAAAATAAATTGTTTGCAAATTCGACATTGGTGGTATGGGCACTTTAAAAGTGATAATCTACCTTATTTGTACATATTAGGCACCCCCAAGGTCTCCCCTAGGTGTCCTAGGGTTGGGGGTCATGTAACTATAATCAGGAACCGTATAAAATGTGTTTTATATGTCCTGGTGAGGGAAAACCTGCCCATCTCATTCTTCCCATTGTAGATACTTAGCTCCATAGGCTAACATTGCAATATTTTATTTAGCTATAACTATTGCTAGGAAAGAAGTAAACATCATTCGAGGACTTAAAAGATTGGTATTAATAAAGTCAACAACTTGCCACTGTTAAATTTATCATACCTAGTACAGAAGAGAAGTTATATAAATTTCTCTTCTGTAAGTCAAAATCCAGCCTTCTAGTGGTCTCTGCTGATTGGTCAGCCTTAAGAGGCATAGCCAGGCTGCTTTGATTAGGTGATAAGTGGCCTGGCCGGAGCAGAGGTTATCTGATGGAGAGACCTGCTGCCTGAAACTACAAGGTGAAGTAGGACAGCCCTGCTGGAATCTGGATCTGCACCCAAAGGCCTGCGCTCTGAAAGACTGCACCTGCTGAACAATCTAGTAGTACTTCCCTGGGGACTGTGCCTTGCTTTAAGAAAGATTAAGGGGTGGACTCCCTCCAGGCTACAGGTTAACAGAGCCCACCTGCATCATCTCCACCAAGAGTCCCCATTCTGGAGTGCGTCCAGTGGACTTTTGTGGATTTGGCTAGTTGCATTGTCAGGATTGTAGTCCAGACATCCCAGTGACCATGTAGGAGATTCTAGACCTCTGGATTGGTGCTTTGGACACATTGAACCTTCAAGAAGACCTTCATGAAGCACCTCCTTAAGTTTGGAGAACTTTTGTGAAAAAGCTCCATGAGGTGACCGACCTGATGTCGAGAGTCAAGCCGACTACTTTCAACCGCGACCCGG
This sequence comes from Calotriton arnoldi, assembly GCA_963921515.1. Taxonomy (NCBI): domain Eukaryota; kingdom Metazoa; phylum Chordata; class Amphibia; order Caudata; family Salamandridae; genus Calotriton; species Calotriton arnoldi. Next base: position 1,093,795 of record CAWUFW010001160.1, read on the forward strand.
CCAGGATTTCGGTTCATCCAGCTGAAAGCTCTGGAACTCCAGACTTCTAGGATTTAAATGGGGCCTTGCAGAATGCCAAGCCGGCAAAGCCTCACCAAATCCGGCCTGCTGTGGAGGGTCGAGCAATGTCACAAGAAAAAGCTCCAGAAAAGTTTCTAAGTGTGAAGGTACATTTTGACCGGGGCCTCCCGCTTAGTGTATCCAACCAAGGCTCCATCACGGTCGGCCTCAAACTTTGACTTTGTCCCGGGCAAGTGCGACCAGATGTTCCAGAGTGGCGCTATATGTTTTTAAGCACTATAAAGTAAAGTGGTCAATCTTTAAAAATTCATATCTCTGATTCCCTGCATTGATTTTTGGTGTTTTGGTGTCTATTTGTTCACAAAAATATTTCCTATTTTTATAAATTAGTGTGAGATTTTTATTGTGTGTTGTGTCTTACTTATTTGATGTATTGGTGTTTTTAAATGCTTTACACTCCTGTCTCCTAAGTTCGGCCTGACTGCTCATTGTCAGTTTCCAAGTATTAAGCAAGGGGCTAATTTACTGAGACCTTTACTAGACCCTATACTGTGTTGTTGGCCTTATTACTAGTGATAGGTGCATACTTACCCCTACCAATAACCCACTTTCCAACATACTGTGCGTATGCTCATAAAAAGAGGCGCACTTAAATGCCAGGGCTGACGGGTCAGTGCTTTACTTTTCCAATGCATATTTCTTTCAATTCGCTATTCTTTTTTATTTTTTAGTCATTTTTGATTGCTATACTATGCTTTCAGGTTACAGTAATATGAAACCAATAGTTCATTTTCTTTGTGCCAATGCAAATCATATTTTTGTGTGATGTGCATTAAAACTAAAAAGTATTTCCATACCTGTTGCTGCTACTGAGCTCCCATACAAAAAGGTTAATTATTTAAAAAATAAAAATGTAACATTTTTGTTACAGCTATATGGCAGTCATGTTTAAGCAGCAGCATGTTTTCTTTTTCTTTCTTTTTATTTTTGAGGTATTTCCTTGCAATAAAAAATAAAACAAAAATACCCAGCTTGCCAAAGTCAGACTGATTAGTTTTGCCAATACTTGTACATAGGTGCGTGTAACCCTTAATGTGTCAACTACATATTTTAAAACATGGGTTTTCAATCAGTGCATGAAACAAATGAACAGTTCTCTGCATTGCTGCTTTAATAGCTTCAAGGTTCTTACCTCCGGGCTGAGGACAGCCGTGCTGTCACTGGGGACATCCTCCTCGTATCCTTTGTTGTGAAAAAGTTCTGCATCCTGTCCCATGCTTCCTTCACTTGGACACTTATTGTAGGAGTACCGCGGGCTGTTGCTGCCATAGGAGAACTCACACTTGCTGTCTTCGATTTCTGAGGGAGTGCCTGAGAGGTGCAGAGAACCACTGTCATCCTGATATGGCGGGGGCTGCAGTTCATCCAGCGGGGGTGTCCTTCTCATTCTCTGGATGCAGTTGGCTGTGAACAAGGACCAGTTCAGATCAAATCAATGCACAAAAAAAAAAGTTCAAACTGGCCACATTTGGTGTAACACCCCTGACATCAAGACCTCATTATTCACTGAGTAATCATACCATCAGTTGATTGATTGTAATATGTTATTTGCATTGTCCAATCTTTTTTCCTTTATCAAATTCATTTGTGATCATTACATGTTCATTGTTGTCCATGCTCTAAACATGGATAGTTCTTCATCATCAGAGAAAGCTTGTGATCTGTCCTACCATCGTAGGGTGCATCTCATTTTAAAACAACCTTATTCAATGTGTTACAGACGAGATTATGGGGCCAATTTGTGATGTCGGTCAGAAAGCCTCCGACCGCAGGTCAGAGGCTTTCCTACTGACATCCAAGGTTTCAAATCCGACAACCTTACAACCTTATTACAATGAAGGCTGTCGGATTTGAAACCGGCCGGTCAATCCGGCTGGCTTCCGGCGGGCTCAAGGAGCCCGTCGCCCATTTGGAACCGGCAAGTAATCCCTTAAGGACGGCATTTAAGCCGTCGGGATTACGTTGTCGGTTTCCCACAGGCTTTTCATGTCGGGCTTTCCGACATGAAAAGCCTATCAGAAAGTGACTTTGGGGGCCCTAGCAGGGCTCCCTTGCAACAGCTCATGTTTGGGGCCTGGGGGACACATATGGTGCCCCCATGCTCATCCCTGCACTGAGTGGCAGGCACCGTGTGGTGCCTGCCACGCGTACAGAGATTAACAAAAACTCCTATTTCTCTATGGGAGCTTGTGCTGCGGCAGGTTTCCGACAGCAGCACAAACTCCCATATAGAAATGGGTGTGTGTGACAGCACCATGTGCGGTCGCATCCTAATACTGTGGTCGGGGCTGCCAACCGGAGGTCGGTCCCGATTCCGCAAGGGTCCCTATTTTCTGATGCTAAACCTTGTCTACTATTTTAAGTAATTAGGGCTTAGCGTCAGAAACCTTGGGTGGTGCATGGGAGCGCCCATGCACCACCCATGGTACGCCCTCTTAGCGCTAAATAATGCAAAGCAGTGCTATGCGCTGCTTTGCATTACTTTCAAGTAATTTTCCAGTGTAAAACAGGTTTTATGCTGGAAAGTAAATAGGTGAAAAAATATTTAGTGTTGTTTTGCGTCACTTTTGTGATGCAAACACAGCGTAAAATCTTAATAAATAGACCCCCCAAGTGTGTTATTTGTGTCCAGTATTCAACAGTAACCGGGCACTAACAAAACATATGCCAGAAGGTTGCCCCATCACATGAACATATTGGGCACCTAGATGTGACAGTCGCTTATATTTCTTATGCAACGTGGCAAGGACCAAAAACTCTCTAAAAAGGATATTAAATTCAATGAATTAAAAATGAGCATTCTCTGAGGTATTATGAGGGTAAGTATGCTGGTAAAGTATTAAAGTGTTCCACTCTGTGGTTGACACATCCATGTAAGTTAGTATTCCCTTCATCTCTAATTTGAGACATGATACCACTCTTAATCTTCTGCAGGGCCAGGTATAACCAACTGACAAGATGCCTTCCCTGTTCTAACATATAGATCAGTGGTTCTTAACTTTTCGACTTTTATGGATCCCCACTTAATCATTATTGGAATCCAGGGACCCCCACTGAGTAATTATTGGAGTTCAGGGACCCCAACCTCAGCAATTTTGATGATCTGAACCGCAAACAATACACAAAATAATGGAAAAAAGCATTTAACAAACAAATACACAAATGATTAAATATTTTATCATATTCACAAGCAAACATTTTTAAAAATAGAAATTACAATTTTAATGGTTGTATCTTTTCTGAATTCAATTCATGCCACCCTTCGTCCATTCTATATTCTGTTTAATGCACTTTCACTGCTCCCATAAATCAATCTGAAATTTACAGAACGTTTCAACATTTTACATTTTACATTCTGCTTCTTTATTTATATACACTTTTTTCATTTGGTAATAATATTTATTTTCTAAGCTGTCCTGGACCCCCTAATAGTTAGTATGTAATATATGTAATGTTCCAAATGGTTTTAAACGCCTTGATGAGGCCATTATATATTAGAAATTGTCCCATCTAGCCCAAAATTGATCATAATAGAGTCAAACGAGAGATGCTTGCCTTTTTCAAACAGATCACCGACTGTAAATATAAGTGCAGGTGGTGGTCTGATGACTTGAGACGTCTTCAGAATAGCCCAATCACCTAACAGTCTCATTCTCACAGTGAGATAGTCACTCAGCACAGTTTTTGTGCATGCCCACAACCTGATGTGCTAACTGCAGACCCTCACTCCGACTAGGCCAGATAAATCTAGTGTCACCTCTGTAACAGTCCGGATCTGAACCATGGCAGTGCGTAACCACTCGACCCCTGATTTCATGTGCTGGCCCAAACTCTTTCAAAATGAATTACTCACCAAACCTAATGAACAAGTTACTTACTTTCAGTAACGCCTTATCTGGTAGAGACTCTTATCTAGCGCAGATTCCTAACCTTGGAATTACCCCCAGGCATCAGACTGGATCCGGAATTTGTTTTGTGAGCAGTATCCCTGCGCGCCGTAGGTGGCATTGTTTGGCTCCATGTGGTGTCGTTCATGCCGGAAGTGATGTCCGCAGTGCTTATTTAGGTGCCCCCCAGGCGCATATATGTCAGTTACTTTCCGTGACTTTCTCACGCCAGAAGCGTGGAGCCATGAAGTACACTGACCACTGGTGTGGAAAACTAGGGCCCTGAAAGGGGAAAGCCCTGTCCCTAGAGATCAGTTCACAGAGCCGGGAGGATGGGCGGATCAGTAAGTAATGTGCGGCTAGATAGTCTTCACCAGATAAGGCATTACCAAAGGTAAGTAACTTGTTCATCTGATAGAGACTTCTAGCCGCATATTCCTTACCTTTGAATAGATATTCAAGCAATACCAATCTGCAGACCAATTTCACATGAGGAAGTCATGTAGAACTTAACTGGCATAGTGCCCATCCCTATGGCCCTGACTGTCCAGACAGTAGTGTTTGGTAAACGTGTGCAGGGGAGCCCATGTTCCTGCCTGGCAGATGTCCAGAACTTGAACTCCGCAAGCTACTGCAGTTGTTGCAGTTTTAGCTCTGGGGGAATGAGCACACAAACCCTCAGGGGGTTGCTTTTTAGCCAGTGCGTAGCAGAATTTGATACAGAGTATGATCCATCGTGAGATGGTATTTTTCTAACGGCCCATCCCTTCTTTATTCTGACATACCCCAGGAAGAGTAGGTTGTCTGCCAGGAACTCTCGTGTGCGATCAAGGGAGAATGACAACACTCTTTTTGGGTCCAGACGATGGAGTTGCTCCTCTTCTTTGAAAGGGTGAGGCAGAGTGATGGATTGGCCTACATGAAATTGAGTGACCACTTTCGGAAGAAAGGAAGCTCTCATACGAAGCAGCAGTTTTTCTGGGTAGATGTTAAGATAAGGAGGCTTGTATGATAAGGCCTGAAGAGCACTGACTCTCCGGGCAGATGTTATTGCAACCAGGAAGGCCGTCTTGATTGTCCTGAGTGGACGATTGTGCAGAGGCTCAAAGAGAGCGCACATAAGGAAAGTGAGGATGAGATTGAGGTCCCACTGAGGCATAACAAAGGGGGAAGGTGAAAAAAAAAATTGCAAATCTTTCAGAAGCCTATGTACACTAGGGTATTTTAAGAGGGATGGCTGATCAGGCAGCCGAGGAAAAGCTGAAATGGCAGACAGCTAGCCCTTCAGAGTGCCCAGGGCACAGCCCTGCTGGGCAAGGGTGCAAAGCAGAACATGAAAAAGGGGGGCAGAAAGGGGATCAATCTGTTTTTCTGTACACCATGCAACATATTTTGCCCAACGGCAGGCGTAAAATGTCTTCATGGAGGGACACCTGGCTGCCAACATAACGTCACAGGCTTCGGGCGGAAAGTCAAAAGCTGTCAACTGTCTCCGCTCAATCTCCATGCAAGAAGGCAGAGTGTTGACAGGTTCGGGTGGAGAACCCTCCCCTGCTGCTGCGTCAGAAGATCCACCCGAAGGGGCAGCCTGATCGGAGGACCGATGGCCATGCTCAACAGCTCGGAATACCAGACTCTCCACACCTAGTCCAGCGCCACAAGAATGACTTGGGCTGGTCGTTCCTGATCTTTTTGAGAACTATGGGCAGGAGTGGTATGGGCAGAGAAGCAAACGGGAGGCCTGAGCTCCACTCGAGACGAAAAGCTTCTCTGAGCAAGAGCCGCCTTGGAATCTCCAGCAAGCAGAACTGCTGACATTGTGCATTCTAGTAGGTGGCAAACAGATCTAATCAAGGCTCTCCCCACTGCTGAAAAAGACCTTGGAGCACCTCCGAATGGAGATGCCATTTATGATCCGGTAGGGATCTTCGGCTGAGTTTTTCTGCTCTGGCGTTCAGAGAACACACTAGATGTTGAACCACCAGGGATAGGCCCTGCTCTTTCAGCCATGTCCAGTGACACAAGGCTTCTTGACTAAGGGTCCACGACCTCACACCGCCCTGTTTGTTGCAGTACCACATGGTGATAGTGTTGTCCTTGAACACCTGTACCAGCCTTCCCTGGATGAAGGGTAGAAAGACTTTCAATGACTTTCAGAATGCTCGGCGCTCCAACAGGTTGATGTGGAGTCTAGATTCTGCTGGAAACCAGAGTCTTCTGATCTCCACCTCTCCCAGGTGCCCCCCCCCCACCCTAGGAGTGATGCATCTGTCACTACTGTGAGATATGATTGGGGAAGAGAGAGGGGTATGACGCTGACCCAATCACGGTTTATTAACCACCACTACAGATCTTTCGCAGTTCTCTCCGAGATCGGGACCACGTCGGAGAGATTACCCTGATATTGCGCCCACTGGAACTTCAGGTCCCACTGCAGAGCCCGCATATGCCAACGGGCATGTGTCACCAGCAGGATGCAGGAGGCCATGAGGCCCAGCAGCCTCAGAGTTAGTCTCACCGAAATCCAGGATTGAGGTTGGAACATCGGTATCATAGCCTGAATATCCTGGACTTGCCGTTCAGGAGGATAGGCCCAAAATTGCACCATGTTCAGAACAGCTCAGATGAAAGGGAGCTCTAAGAGGGAGTCAGATGTGACTTCGGCACGTTGATAGTGTACCCCAGCGAATGCAGGAGGTCCCATGTAGTATGGAGGTGGGAGACGACGGCCTGGGGCGAACCCGCCTTCAACAGCCAGTCGTCGAGATAGGGAAAGACTAGCACCCCTGATCTCCACAGATGAGCTGCAACCACTGCCATCACCTTGGTGAACACCCGAGGGGCACTGATAAGGCCAAAGGGGAGCACAGCGCACTGAAAGTGCTCATGGCCCTCCGTGAACTACAGGTAACGCCTGTGGGCAGGAAGTAAGGGAATATGGAAATATGTGTCCTCCAAGTCCAATGCTATCATCCAGTCTCCTGGGTCCTGGGCAGATAGGACCTGAGCTAGAGTAAGTATTTTGAACTTCTCCTTCTCGAGGAAGAAGTTGAGGGAACACAGTTCTAGGATAGGATGAAGGCCTCTGTCCTTTTTGGGCACCAGAAAGTAGCGGGAATAACGACTCCAACCCACTTCTGGCGCCAGCACTCTCTCTATTGTTACTTTGGCCAAAAGAGCCAATGCTTCCTGTTGGAGAAGATATAGATGGTCCTCCATCAGCCTGTTGTAAGTAGGTGGCATGGAGGGCGGGTTAGACTTGAAGGGGAGGGAGTAGCCCCTTCAATCTGCAAAAATCATCTGTCCGATGTTATGGACTTCCAGCGGGGCAGGTGATGGCGAATCCTGCTGCCCACTGGGCAGCCATGATGGCAAATGGGTGGACTAGGAAGGTTTGGAAGCTACGACTGCTGAGGGGTGGTGGACTGACCTGACCACTGGCCACCCGACCCACAGGACCGGTAGCAGCCTTGTCCATTGAAACGCAGATGCTAGAAAGCTTGCGCACCGTGGTGGCTAGAAGGGTAAGGACACATATGTACGCCCATTCCATGGCCACAAAATGAGCGAAAGGCAGATTGAGGGTGACGAGGGGCCATGGAAAGGCCCAAGGACCTGGCCGTAGCCCTGCTATCCTTAAAGCGCTCCAGCGCCAAATCCGCCTTGTCTCTGAAGAGAAGGGACCCATCAAAGGGCATGTCCATGAGTGATGTCCTGACATACCCACAAAAGCCAGTAGTCCTCAACCAGGCGTGGCATCGCAGGGCCACTGTCGATGAAACCACTCTGCCTAATGAGTCCACAGTGTCTAGTCCACATCTAATTATGAACTTTGCTGCATCCCTCCCATCTGCAACAGCCTGGGAGAACCCAGCCCGGGCCTCCTCCAGGACAGTTGGCAGCACCTGCTCAACCGTATCCCACAGGGCGTGGGAATAGTGGCCCAAAAGGCATGCAGTGTTCACCGACCGCAATGCAGGGCTGGTGTAAGTAAACATTTTCTTACCTAAATTTTCCAGCCTCTTGGATTCCTGATCCGGTGGGGCAGTTGGGAATGTACCAGGATTTAAATGTGAAGTGGAGGCTTGGACCACCAAGCTCTTTGGAGTGGGGTGTTGGGTGAGGAATTTTGGGTCCCCTGGTGCGGGGCAGTGGTGGCGGATAATCGTCCTGTTCACAGGAGCGCCTGTGCTGGGCTTAACCAAGTCCCAAGAAGGACTTCAGGAAGTGCCTCATTGAAAGGGAGAAGCGGTTCTGGTGGAGACACTCCCGGCTGAAGAACTTCTGTCAAGACATTAGTCTTGACTGCCATCAAGGGCAAACTAAAGTCCAGGACCTCAGCTGCCCTCTACACCACCATTGCAAATGGAGCTACCTCCTCCATAGGCATGGTAGGGGAGAAAGCATGCCAGTATCTGGAGAGATGTCCAGTCCACTGGCTTCACCCAGATCCCCACACCAGTCCATTGGTTCTTCATAGGGCTGGTATTCGTCAGGGTCCATCGACCCCTCCCATTCCTCCCCGAGTCCTAGCCCATAAGAACAGGGCTCAGGCTCCGGCCTGGACGGCATTGCTCCAGTTGGCACCGGAGCCTATGTCAGATGTCTCCCCTCTAAACAGTAGATTTAAACAGAATATAGAACTCTAGTGATTATTTACACACTTCAAAAATAGATTTATATAATGATACTTAATACTATACAATATTCAAAAAACAGATTACTCTCTTTCTGAATTATAATTATGACTTTAATGCAAAAACACATACAAAGGCTATGAAAAGTATGTTTTTACAATATTAATGAATTTGCTGGGAAAATGCCTCAATATGAGAGTCAGAAGAACTGAGGAGATAGACAATCTCAACACAAATATTATTGCTTTACTCTGTTTTATACTTAAACATCATTTTTTAGAAACATTTTGCAAAGTGTGCACCCTTTTCTGTTAAGTTACAATACGAAAGCAATTCCCTTTTAGAATAATGTCTGCACACAAGAAATATTATTCAGTTATTCTACCATACAGTTACATACAGATCTGTTTTTGTTTTGAAAAAACATTCGAAATTCACTGAAAAAAACAAGTTAAAGTAACGTTATACTTAGGTGAACTGCTCAGTGACAACGTTAATGTTTAAACTAAAAAAACACAGAAATTCACCAGTTATAATAAGCAGCACTAACTATAACTTGCGCCCTGCCATGCACTGCTTATGACCTCACATACAACATGTTCTGTGACATCATTTATGACATCCCTGATGACATCTCAAATGACGCTTGAATTATTTTGGGGAGGGAGCACATGGCCCCCCCCCCCCCCTCAGCGAGCCTCTGAGAGGCCCCGGGAATCCCATCCCCTGGGGCTGAGGTAGAAAAAGAAGGAAGGGGGTGCACAGCTCCTTCCCAGAGCTTAATTAGGCCCTGAGGACCCCAGGGCCTGCTCAGTGACTATGTCCCGGGGAACCCACCCCCAGGACAACGTAGTTTCTCTGCCCACAGTAGCACTGGCAGGGAAACATATGTTTGCTCCGACCTGGTGGGAGCATTTTTAAATCTCCCGCCTGACGGGAGCAAACATGCAAGTCTGCTCCCAGCCGCAAGAGATTTAAAAATGCTCTAACCAGCTAAGAGCAGACTTCTGTCCTGTTCCCCTGCCCGCACTCTTGCAGGCAGGGAAAAAGAACACATATTGCTTCCGCCCAGAGGGAGCATTTAGCATAGCTGCTCCCTCTGGGTGGGAGCACTGCTGGCTCCCGCAGTATGCGGGAAGCTGACTGGGGCCCTGCGGCTCCCTTGCACCCCCCAACATGTTGCTTGGTGGGTGCCCCGGGGGGACACCAGGCCACCTACCTATAATAAAGAAGGCCCCCTCCCCATTTAAATAACATACGGCCCTGGAGGATGGGGTCCCCAGGGCCTATAAAGGCTCAGGGAGGGGGCCATGTGGCTCCACTCCCCTTATTATTAATGAATTTGGCTCCAGGGGATGGGATCCTCGGGGCCTAATGAGGCTCAGGGAGGGGGGGGGCGTGTCTTAATCTAAATGTTGGTTGGTGGGCACCCACCTAGAAGTCAGAGGCGCCCTGGGGGATGGGGTGCCAGGGGCCACAAAGTGCCCGGAGAGGGGGCCACATGGCCCCCAACCCTTTTTAATAGACCTATTAAGGCGCTGGGAACGGGGGCTGCACGCCCCCTCCCCTTAATATATATATTTTGCTGTGAGCAGGGTGGGGGTGGCTGCCTTCGGGTGGTTTAGTCACAGGGACTGGCCTCTGGCCTCATGCCTTAAGGTAACTATAACTTTTGCCCTTACTGCTAATTACCCCACATATTTCATGACTCATGATATCTTCTATGACATCACTGCAACATTTGCAATGAAATTATTGATAAGAAAACTGTGCATGGCGGGGTCGAGAGCTATATACTTAAGATAACTATAACTATAGCTGGTGAATTTCTGTGTTTTTAAATATAAAATGTTACATTGTTACTGAACATTTCACCTAACTATAATGTTACATGGCACACCACACAGGTGTTGCTAATATGCTTGCAGATTATTCAGTACTCACAGTCATGGATGGACAACGCGTTTTGGCCCAACAAACAGCCCTATTGACGTTGAAAAAAGTTGATTGTTCAGATGGTGGCTTGTTGGTGGTACACAGTTTTTCGCTGCGAATGAGACTTCTACTGTCAGTTACGGGGCTGCCTGGTTAGTGCCACTACTGACACCAGAACATCAATCCTTATCAGAACAGATGCTTATTCTATGTTCTGTATTAAACGAGTAGACGTCACATCATGCCAGACAATGGGATTTAAAATAATGCTTTGAATAGTGAGAGGGGTTCACATATTGTGGCAGCTTGGAGCTGTGCAGTCAAGTATGCCTTGGCTCGGGTGAGAGGCAGAAAGTGAGAAGGGAAGATTCCAAGGTACTGGGACTTATCCATGATTCTTCTGTGGCTGCACAGTCTGTCTCTGTGATGTGCAAGCTTTGCAACATTGCTTTAGTTTGACAAAAGTGAAAATATATGAAGGCAGGGGAAGAGGAATGTAATTTATATGTATTTTTATTTTGTAGGACTGAGAATTCCTATTAGGATAAGGGGGACAGGACTGGTTACTGAAGCAGTAGATCTGTTTGCCTTTTTTTGTGCCCACATAGGTCAATAAACTAATCAATGCATTTATTATTCCTTCATTTCAGAACAACTAAGAAGACCCAGGATAAGGGAAAGAAAAAGTACGAGGCCAGCAATGCCCATCTGCCACTTCCACAGTTGAAAAAGGCATGCCTGCTGGTGGGAAGTCAATTTTATTTATTCTTCTTTGATTTCACAATACTTAATCTCATCTCTTTCTTATATGGCACTTCTATATTTTCTTTTTCATAGTTTTATTAACTTTCCCCTCTGATCAATTTCGTTGTCTGTTAATCCTGCTTACCAGTTTTTTGTGTATTTAGTTATTGTCATCAGCAAAAGACATACAATATCAAATATTGTTGTTGAACGTCATCAGTACATAGCATAATTATACATTTGACATCAATAAAAATTAGTGATCTCACAATTAAAACTGTTGATACATTCGAATTAATCTATGGTACACTATAGGGGTGAGCGTGACTAGCATAATTGGCTGTAGTGTAATTACGTGAAAATACAGCAGAATTATGCAAGATTACACGAGGAGCCTAAACCAGCATTTTGCACTATTTTCTGAGCAAACAATGCACCGTTGTATCCAAAAAGATTCGAGGCTACATTTAGCGCAAAGAAAATAGTGCTAAGTGCAACAGAACATGAACAGCAGCAGACACAAGTGCTTTCTAATTTCGATGTTCCTGTGCTCGTGTGGTAGGCTTTTGTGCCAAATTACTCACAATTACGCAAATGGACTTAATTGCATAATTTTCAGTAATTTCTCATCAAAAGAGTAACGCAAAATTACCAAAATGACTCCGATTACTCTGTGTAATCAAACTTCGCCCACGCCTAGTACACTCCCATTCCACTATATGCCCTATTATGAGAAAACAGAGAGCTAAGAATTATTTAATCATCCGCCCTAAACCACAGTATTGAAACATCAACCGTTATACTAATACAATATAGCTTAGACAAACAGAGTAGCCATTGTCAGGCAAGTTTTACTAGTCTTTGTGCAAAATAGCAGAAGGTGCACAATTGACTCTTTCCCACCAAAGAGAAACCCCAATATTCACCTCCTTCTTGACTCCTTCCACACGTCATAGTTGTACATTTTATGTCAATAGAAATTAAAGGTTCTACAATTAGAACCTCCAATACATCGATTCTAATCTATGGTCCACTCTGATATTTACTAAGTGGCCACCCTGCCCGATTATAGGAGGACACAAACCTAAATACTAGTCAAGCTACCGGCCTGAAACCAAATGTTAGCGTGCCCGCTATTGGACTAATACCATAACATTTAAACAAAGGGAGTAGCCTTCGCTGGAAAGCTTTAACAATCTTTGCACAAAATAGCAGTGTGCATAGTTGTCTCTTTCCCACCGAGAGTACAATCACAGTATTTTCTTCCTTCTTGAAGCCTTACGCACATTTATAATTATACACTGTACATCAATAAAAGTTAGTAATCATACAATTAAAATTTACATATGGGAGCGTGGCCAACTGCCGAGCAAAATGGCCGCTCTGTGAGGCGGCTCCGCCGAACCTACCCGTTCTAAGCCATATCCGAACAATTATCCGGGATTGCTAGTGAACTAAATGCTGATTTGAGTGTCGGAACCATCCAGGAATTGATCGAGCTGTGACCCAGGAAGATCGGAGGTGGAGAGGCCGAGATAGACGACGGGACGCGGTCGGCTCCGACAACCTGTATTGAGAGTGGGGGAGGGGTGCCCTGGCTCCGGCGCTCCTTGGAATAATTGACCTCAGACATCGTGGGCAGAGATCGTCCGGAGTTGGCGGAGACCATCCGGAGTCACGGCGGATCCAGATCGCACCGTAGCCGAGGGACCATACGGATATTGTGCTGCTGCGTGCCCTTGGAGACATGCCGTTCATCGAGGGCCCCGGCGAAACGCATGGTCTCTGTCGCAGTAAGTAAAGAGTGGCTGCTCCTACCAGCGCAGAACGGCAGGAAACTTTGCGGGAGCCACGCTCTGTGAGCGGTAGCCGAACGGAGAGCTGTTGGGAGGCGGACTCAGCGTAGAGTACCATCCCAGTCGTGGGACCCCGGCCATTAATGAGTGGAAGACACAGGATACGGAGCAAACCGCCTGCGGGAGCCCCGGCGGATGAAATGAACACTGGTTCAGATGCTCTATAAAGCGGAGTGCTACCCCAATGATAAAACGAGTACTATCTCCTGAATATAACGAGGGGGCCCTGATACTGCCCAAGGCCAGCGCTGTCGTCATACAGGAGACTGCCCCAGGTGGTTAACTGTGCAGTGCAAATAGTGGGGAAAGTCCGATGACTGATTCCAGTGCCTCGGTTGGGGTTGCCTGCCTGCGGAGTTGCTGAGAACTTTCTTTGGGGACTGAGCTTAGTTCGTGAGTAGGAGCTATTGTTGGAAGAACACTAGCGCATTGGGAGGATCGGTAGCCTGATGATATTACTGAGGCCCAGTGGACTACTTAGAGGCACCAGGCACTAGTGGAGGTTGGAGGGCTGTCTCGGAGGCCAGGTTCCTGAGCAATATACTGCCCACTCCGCCACGTTATTATACGGAGAGGGGGTGTGAACCAGGTCCCATAATTAGCATCTTCTTGAAGTCATAGGCACCGACGTCCAATATTGACCTGGTGAAGGCTGCGATCGCCTAGCGCCACATTAACGTAAAGAGAAAACTGCTCAGCCGGTTTCACTCCCTCGACCGGGGGTAGTGACAGACCGGAAATGGCCGGTGGTCGCAACACTAAAGCCTCTATGCAGGCCAAATTGAATAAGTACGCTTGGAATTCGGGGGTAGACCCTAAAGACAAGGATTCGGATGAGAAACACCTTGAAGCTGCGGGAGCTCGGGAGCCAACCCTTCAAGATATCATGTCGGCTATTACGACAGTGAGAACGTCGCTGGAATCACAAATTGACTCTGTATCGTCAGAGATCTCCCTGATGAGAGCGGATATGCGCTCCATGAACGCGAGGCTCAAAGATGTCGAATCGACTGCCGGGTCCCTAGTTACGGATACAACCGCCCTTCGGCAAAGAGTGGACGAACTTCAGGCCCGGGGTGAACTGATGGAGGCCCAACTGGACGAATATGAAGGGCGCTCAAGGCGCAACAACGTCCGAATACTGGGGGTCCCGGAACGATCAGAAGGACAGGCAATGGACTTGTTCGTGGAGGAGCTGGTCGCCACCCGTCTGAAACCTACTAGCCTGTCCAAATTCTTTACAGTCGAGAGGGCACACAGAGTACCCGGGGGCAGACCGAAGCCTGGTGCCCCCCGAGACCTATAGTGGCGAGAATATTTAATTACAGGGATAGGGATGCTATACTCCAAACATCCCGGGTATCACTCCCAATTGAGTTGGACAACAGTAAGGTGACCTTCTTTCTGGATTTCACACTCCGGGTGCAACGTCAACGACGCAGCTTCCTCGACATCAAACGTGCACTGCGAGAAAAAGACATTAAATAAATACGCTATGCTCTTTCCAGCCAAGTTGAGAGTGGAAGCGGAAGGAAAGGCTTGGTTTTTCAACACGCCCGAAGAAGCGTGGGACTGGCTGGAGGGCTGGCGAGTGGCCGGGAAGGGGAATCGCCAAGCTCGACGGTGCAAACCAGGAAGATCTCGAGAGGATCAGAAAGCAGGAACTCTGGCGGGGGACACCTCGTTGACTGAGGGCGGTGAATGAGAGCTGGTCTGTATACGTTATGTGATTGCATGGATCCCATGGACTTTCTCTCCCCGGGCCCAGCTCGGCCTTGCCCTTCCAGATAAAGAAGTGGGGAGGAGATAAGGCACGGACACTCTTTGCAGGTACAAGACTGTATTATATTGTTCGAACATAAGGTTCTGGTAACGTTGCAATTGTAACTCAGCAATATTGTAAATAACGATTGAACGGGGAAGGTGGGCACACGCACCACAAGTTAGAGGGGTGGGCGATAGGCACTCTGCAAGTTGGGGGTGGCGGGAGGTTCCAAGACCGCCATGCAGGGAGGCAGGCACAGTTTGATACAGTAAGAGGGGAGGGGCTGCAGTCACTCAGACTCTCCGAAACGCTCCACGAATACCTTAATTCGCAACATGGAGACATCTCGAGTGACAGGACGGGGGGCGGGGAAGTTTGTTTTTTGACAACAGGTTGTACATGATGGACACTGGATGGCATAATGGAGAGGTCACTCAGGGCAAAATAGATAGGGGCACAGTTATTAGATGCAGGGCTGGCGGGCCACTGTCGATGGTGGAAAATGTGGAGACATGCGGGGACTTACCCTTGAGGGAGCGATTTGCTACTTTGAGTGTAGATGGCAACTGCATTTGTACATAGGCTGAAGATGCTGTCGTGGAATGTGAATGGGCTGGGGGACAAAATAAAAGGGGAATCGTGCTTCAATTTATAAAAAGACACGCCCCAGATGTGATTTTGCTGCAAGAAACGCATTTGTTAGGTAATACATGCCACGCACTGTCACAATGGGGGTTTAAGCTTGTGGCACACTCGGCATTTGGGTCTGGCTCACGGGGGGTGGGTATCAAGACTAGGAAAAACCTGTCGATGTCTGTTGAACGCACATGGACAGATAACCTGGGCAGATTCGTAGCAATCTCCGGGAAGTGGGAGGGGAAAACGCTGAACCTGCTTTTCACCTATGTGCCGCCGGGGCTTCAGGCCCCGACATTCAGGGACCTTGGTGCCCTCATCCTAGAGTTGCCGGAGGGTAGGCTAATGATCGGGGGCGATTTTAATTCCATTGTCTCCGATTCCTTGGATCGGTGGCCCCCTAGGGTTCTACCATCGGCCAGGACACAAATTCATAATTTCCTGGGGGCAATGGGGTTGGTGGATACATGGAGGACGCTACACCCAGTTGAGCAGCAATATACATTCTACTCGGGTGCCCACCGAAGTATGTCTAGAATAGACTATATAGTAACACCTGCAGATCAGATGATCAATGTTAAAGAGGTAAAGCATCTAGCCCGGGGTATTTCGGATCATTCGCCCATTTGGTGTCAATTGGAAGTGGGGGAATCAAACATGGGAAGGACGATCCCAATCAACCCTTGGTATCTCAAGAACTCCCAGATTAAAGGGAAAGTAATACGGGACACTGAACTCTAATTTCAGGAGAACGAAGGTTCAGTAGCTTCGGCCTTGATTCTATGGGAGGCATATAAAGTGGTCATCCGGGGGTCAGCTATAGCTCAGATCTCAGGGCTTAAAAAGGAGAAGCAGGCAGCGCTAACCCGCTTAGAAACAGACATACTACATATGGAGGGAAGCCTCCGGCAAGACGATACAGACGAGACAAAACACGCCTTGGAAATCAAGACGAGGGAATATGTAGCTCTAGCCATGGACGCGGCAAGGACACGACATAGGGCGACACTCAGTCGAATTTATGAAGTAGGAGATAAAGCCGGGAAGCTACTCGCCTGGTTTGACTGTAGGGAACAAGCAAGCAGAGTTGTGGCGGAGCTGGTGGTGGACTCGGGCTACAACTCACCGAGCCACAGGCTATTGCGGATGCATTTGGCCAATACTACCAAAACATTTACGCATCACAGACACCGCATACGGAGGAGGAGGCGTACTCCTTTTTGAGAGATATTTCGCTGCCAATACTTACTGAAGAGGAACGATTGGATTTGGAACAAGACTTAACGGAGACTGAGATAGAAAAAGCGATACAAGATTTGAACGTAGGTAAAGCAATGGGTCCCAATGGTTTGCCCATTGAGCTATACAAACTTGCCCTGAGTAAAATTGCACCCTATTTGGTTAAAATGTTCCAAGCCCGTAAAGAGGGGGCCTACTTCCCGCAGACCAAAGGTTGGCAACGATCGTGGTCATTCACAAAGAGGGGAAACCCAAGAACGTGTGCCCATCGTATAGACCGATATCGTTAATTAATGCGGAAGCGAAGATATTGGCTAAACTACTCGCCAATCGCTTATTGCGCGTGATTGAAAAATTAGTGCACCCTGATCAATCAGGCTTTATGCCAGCCAGAAATACGTCTCTTAATCTGCGAAGGCTTCACGGAGTAATGGCCTTACGCACATTTATAATTATACACTGTACATCAATAAAAGTTAGTAATCATACAATTAAAATTTACATATGGGAGCGTGGCCAACTGCCGAGCAAAATGGCCGCTCTGTGAGGCGGCTCCGCCGAACCTACCCGTTCTAAGCCATATCCGAACAATTATCCGGGATTGCTAGTGAACTAAATGCTGATTTGAGTGTCGGAACCATCCAGGAATTGATCGAGCTGTGACCCAGGAAGATCGGAGGTGGAGAGGCCGAGATAGACGACGGGACGCGGCCGGCTCCGACAACCTGTATTGAGAGTGGGGGAGGGGTGCCCTGGCTCCGGCGCTCCTTGGAATAATTGACCTCAGACATCGTGGGCAGAGATCGTCCGGAGTTGGCGGAGACCATCCGGAGTCACGGCGGATCCAGATCGCACCGTAGCCGAGGGACCATACGGATATCGTGCTGCTGCGTGCCCTTGGAGACATGCCGTTCATCGAGGGCCCCGGCGAAACGCATGGTCTCTGTCGCAGTAAGTAAAGAGTGGCTGCTCCTACCAGCGCAGAACGGCAGGAAACTTTGCGGGAGCCACGCTCTGTGAGCGGTAGCCGAACGGAGAGCTGTTGGGAGGCGGACTCAGCGTAGAGTACCATCCCAGTCGTGGGACCCCGGCCATTAATGAGTGGAAGACACAGGATACGGAGCAAACCGCCTGCGGGAGCCCCAGCGGATGAAATGAACACTGGTTCAGATGCTCTATAAAGTGGAGTGCTACCCCAACGATAAAACGAATACTATCTCCTGAATATAACGAGGGGGCCCTGATACTACCCAAGGCCAGCGCTGTCGTCATACAGGAGACTGCCCCAGGTGGTTAACTGTGCAGTGCAAATAGTGGGGAAAGTCCGATGACTGATTCCAGTGCCTCGGTTGGGGTTGCCTGCCTGCGGAGTTGCTGAGAACTTTCTTTGGGGACTGAGCTTAGTTCGTGAGTAGGAGCTATTGTTGGAAGAACACTAGCGCATTGGGAGGATCGGTAGCCTGATGATATTACTGAGGCCCAGTGGACTACTTAGAGGCACCCAGCACTAGTGGAGGTTGGAGGGCTGTCTCGGAGGCCAGGTTCCTGAGCAATATACTGCCCACTCCGCCACGTTATTATACGGAGAGGGGGTGTGAACCAGGTCCCATAATTAGCATCTTCTTGAAGTCATAGGCACCGACGTCCAATATTGACCTGGTGAAGTCTGCGATCGCCTAGCGCCACATTAACGTAAAGAGAAAACTGCTCAGCCGGTTTCGCTCCGTCGACCAGGGTTAGTGACAGACCAGAAATGGCCGGTGGTCGCAACACTAAAGCCTCTATGCAGGCCAAATTGAATAAGTACGCTTGGAATTCGGGGGTAGACCCTAAAGACAAGGATTCGGATGAGAAACACCTTGAAGCTGCGGGAGCTCGGGAGCCAACCCTTCAAGATATCATGTCGGCTATTACGACAGTGAGAACGTCGCTGGAATCACAAATTGACTCTGTATCGTCAGAGATCTCCCTGATGAGAGCGGATATGCGCTCCATGAACGCGAGGCTCAAAGATGTCGAATCGACTGCCGGGTCCCTAGTTACGGATACAACCGCCCTTCGGCAAAGAGTGGACGAACTTCAGGCCCGGGGTGAACTGATGGAGGCCCAACTGGACGAATATGAAGGGCGCTCAAGGCGCAACAACGTCCGAATACTGGGGGTCCCGGAACGATCAGAAGGACAGGCAATGGACTTGTTCGTGGAGGAGCTGGTCGCCACCCGTCTGAAACCTACTAGCCTGTCCAAATTCTTTACAGTCGAGAGGGCACACAGAGTACCCGGGGGCAGACCGAAGCCTGGTGCCCCCAGAGACCTATAGTGGCGAGAATATTTAATTACAGGGATAGGGATGCTATACTCCAAACATCCCGGGTATCACTCCCAATTGAGTTGGACAACAGTAAGGTGACCTTCTTTCTGGATTTCACACTCCGGGTGCAACGTCAACGACGCAGCTTCCTCGACATCAAACGTGCACTGCGAGAAAAAGACATTAAATAAATACGCTATGCTCTTTCCAGCCAAGTTGAGAGTGGAAGCGGAAGGAAAGGCTTGGTTTTTCAACACGCCCGAAGAAGCGTGGGACTGGCTGGAGGGCTGGCGAGTGGCCGGGAAGGGGAATCGCCAAGCTCGACGGTGCAAACCAGGAAGATCTCGAGAGGATCAGAAAGCAGGAACTCTGGCGGGGGACACCTCGTTGACTGAGGGCGGTGAATGAGAGCTGGTCTGTATACGTTATGTGATTGCATGGATCCCATGGACTTTCTCTCCCCGGGCCCAGCTCGGCCTTGCCCTTCCAGATAAAGAAGTGGGGAGGAGATAAGGCACGGACACTCTTTGCAGGTACAAGACTGTATTATATTGTTCGAACATAAGGTTCTGGTAACGTTGCAATTGTAACTCAGCAATATTGTAAATAACGATTGAACAGGGAAGGTGGGCACACGCACCACAAGTTAGAGGGGTGGGCGATAGGCACTCTGCAAGTTGGGGGTGGCGGGAGGTTCCAAGACCGCCATGCAGGGAGGCGAGGCACAGTTTGATACAGTAAGAGGGGAGGGGCTGCAGTCACTCAGACTCTCCGAAACGCTCCACGAATACCTTAATTCGCAACATGGAGACATCTCGAGTGACAGGACGGGGGGCGGGGAAGTTTGTTTTTTGACAACAGGTTGTACATGATGGACACTGGATGGCATAATGGAGAGGTCACTCAGGGCAAAATAGATAGGGGCACAGTTATTAGATGCAGGGCTGGCGGGCCACTGTCGATGGTGGAAAATGTGGAGACATGCGGGGACTTACCCTTGAGGGAGCGATTTGCTACTTTGAGTGTAGATGGCAACTGCATTTGTACATAGGCTGAAGATGCTGTCGTGGAATGTGAATGGGCTGGGGGACAAAATAAAAAGGGGAATCGTGCTTCAATTTATAAAAAGACACGCCCCAGATGTGATTTTGCTGCAAGAAACGCATTTGTTAGGTAATACATGCCACGCACTGTCACAATGGGGGTTTAAGCTTGTGGCACACTCGGCATTTGGGTCTGGCTCACGGGGGGTGGGTATCATGACTAGGAAAAACCTGTTGATGTCTGTTGAACGCACATGGACAGATAACCTGGGCAGATTCGTAGCAATCTCCGGGAAGTGGGAGGGGAAAACGCTGAACCTGCTTTTCACCTATGTGCCGCCGGGGCTTCAGGCCCCGACATTCAGGGACCTTGGTGCCCTCATCCTAGAGTTGCCGGAGGGTAGGCTAATGATCGGGGCGATTTTAATTCCATTGTCTCCGATTCCTTGGATCGGTGGCCCCTAGGGTTCTACCATCGGCCAGGACACAAATTCATAATTTCCTGGGGGCAATGGGGTTGGTGGATACATGGAGGACGCTACACCCAGTTGAGCAGCAATATACATTCTACTCGGGTGCCCACCGAAGTATGTCTAGAATAGACTATATAGTAACACCTGCAGATCAGATGATCAATGTTAAAGAGGTAAAGCATCTAGCCCGGGGTATTTCGGATCATTCGCCCATTTGGTGTCAATTGGAAGTGGGGGAATCAAACATGGGAAGGACGATCCCAATCAACCCTTGGTATCTCAAGAACTCCCAGATTAAAGGGAAAGTAATACGGGACACTGAACTCTAATTTCAGGAGAACGAAGGTTCAGTAGCTTCGGCCTTGATTCTATGGGAGGCATATAAAGTGGTCATCCGGGGGTCAGCTATAGCTCAGATCTCAGGGCTTAAAAAGGAGAAGCAGGCAGCGCTAACCCGCTTAGAAACAGACATACTACATATGGAGGGAAGCCTCCGGCAAGACGATACAGACGAGACAAAACACGCCTTGGAAATCAAGACGAGGGAATATGTAGCTCTAGCCATGGACGCGGCAAGGACACGACATAGGGCGACACTCAGTCGAATTTATGAAGTAGGAGATAAAGCCGGGAAGCTACTCGCCTGGTTTGACTGTAGGGAACAAGCAAGCAGAGTTGTGGCGGAGCTGGTGGTGGACTCGGGGCTACAACTCACCGAGCCACAGGCTATTGCGGATGCATTTGGCCAATGCTACCAAAACATTTACGCATCACAGACACCGCATACGGAGGAGGAGGCGTACTCCTTTTTGAGAGATATTTCGCTGCCAATACTTACTGAAGAGGAACGATTGGATTTGGAACAAGACTTAACGGAGACTGAGATAGAAAAAGCGATACAAGATTTGAACGTAGGTAAAGCAATGGGTCCCAATGGTTTGCCCATTGAGCTATACAAACTTGCCCTGAGTAAAATTGCACCCTATTTGGTTAAAATGTTCCAAGCCCGTAAAGAGGGGGCCTACTTCCCGCAGACCAAAGGTTGGCAACGATCGTGGTCATTCACAAAGAGGGGAAACCCAAGAACGTGTGCCCATCGTATAGACCGATATCGTTAATTAATGCGGAAGCGAAGATATTGGCTAAACTACTCGCCAATCGCTTATTGCGCGTGATTGAAAAATTAGTGCACCCTGATCAATCAGGCTTTATGCCAGCCAGAAATACGTCTCTTAATCTGCGAAGGCTTCACGGAGTAATGGCCCGAGCCGGGACGATTCAAGAAGATGCTGTGGTGGTATCCTTGGACGCGACCATGGCGTTCGACACGATCGAATGGTCCTATCTGTTCTCAGTGTTGAGAAAGCTTGGCTTTGGCCCCGAGTTTGTGGGGTGGGTTCGCCTTTTATATTCGGAACCTCTAGCCCAGATAGTAGTTAATAACAGGAAATCTCCTACTTTCATGCTTCACAGAGGCACCAGACAGGGCTGCCCCCTCTCCCCGTTGCTTTTTTCCCTAACACTCGAGCCATTAGCAATGTGGATACGGAAAGACCCTATTATCAGAGGACTGAGATGGGCGGAGGGATGGGAGGACCGCATCTCATTGTATGCCAATGATATCCTCTTATACTTGACATCACCGGCAACTTCCTTGAATAGAATATGGCATATCTTTATAGTGTTCAGCAAATTCGCTGGGTACAGGATTAATTGGTCCAAATCTGTCATCTATGTACTTAATGGAAATAAACCGGCACTACCAAGAGGATTTATTATCACAGAAGCGGCGCTAGATTTTAAATACTTAGGAATCCGAGGCTCCAAAGACCCGGCTCTCTTTTATGAACACAACCCGCAGCCCCCGCTGCAAAAGCTTAGTGACGTTTTACATTGGAAGTCGCTCCCTCCGTCTCTACTGGGGCGGGCGGCCCTTTTTAAGATGATGTCCCTTCCTTGGTTTCTCTACGTCTTACAGAACACGCCACATCCAGTGGGATCAAACTATTTCAAAGCCATTGACAATGTTCTAAGGGAACTATTATGGGAGGGGAAACCGCCCAGAATCGCCACCCAAAAGTTAACGTTTGGGTGGTATGATGGAGGAATAGCCTTGCCAGATATAAAAAAAAAATACTACTGGGCGACACAACTTGCCGCAATAAATCAGGGTGTATATATAGACCACATGAGGATCCTGGTTTCCTCATGGATAGATGGTTGCTCCCGGCGGGAGGTTTTGCAGGGGCATTATATACCAACCTGGCTAAGTTAAGGCTGTCAGGACCCACGATGCATGCGGTCCAGGTATGGCGAACAGCCACGAAGAGTCTGGGATGGGAGAGTAGGATCACGCTTGCTACCCCACTCTGGGACACTGACCTACCCGGAAACTTGAGGCGCACACTTGGATTTGATCGTTGGGACTTGATAGGCATTTCCAGAGTGGGCAACCTGTGGAAAGGTGGGGGAGTGATTCCTTTTCCCCAATTGCAGTTCGAGTATGATTTGGCCAACTCAGAGTATTATAGATATTTACAGATCAGACATGCTTTGAGTGCTGTGATACAGAAGGGCGAGATGCCCCCAGACTCTTCCCCGCTGGAAGACAGGATCCTGGATGGAAAACTCCCAGAAAAAAACATATCACTAATATATAAAAAAATAATTAATAATATGGCCGACCCCTTAGTGCGGCTCCGAACAGAATGGGACTACGACGTTGCTGGGTTAGACGACGAGGAGTGGCTTGAGGCTCTCGCCTCTCCCAGAGAAACCGCAATCTCCGCCAAGCTCAGACTAGTGCAATTGAAAATACCACACAGAATATACCTTGCGGGATCTGTGCTGGTAAGGATGGGACTTAGTAACTTTCTGCTTTAGGAGATGTGGGCAAGAGGGTACTTTTATACATATTCTTTGGGAGTGGGCGCTTATCCAAAGATATTGGTCTGCAGTAAAGAAACGTATGGAACGAGTAATGGGATATAAAATTGACTGCAACATCAAATTGAGCCTCCTGAACATTTGGGGCCCAACAGACCTGAACAATAAAGAAAGAATATGGGTAACACTTGGTCTAATGATAGCTAAAAGGAATATAGCAAGAAACTGGAGGGGGCAGACACCACCAACATTACAGGACTCGGGGAAAGACATGGACTGGTACATGGTGTCAGAAAGGACGGTATATGAGTCCAGGGGATGTCCCGCCAAATGGACACAGGTTTGGGGGAAGTGGAATGACTACAGGGGTGGCCTCTGTGATCCCCCGCAGCCCCAAAGAGACATGTTATCAGACAGTCTGTTATAATGATGTTTAATGCCAATGTATATAACATATATGTGACCTTGTAATTATCAACCGATTATTGCCGAATGTGGTCTCCACGAGTACTTGATTGTATGTTATCTGTTGTGCAAACCTTGTCCTTAATAAAAAGTTATGTTAAAAATTTTTTTTTTTTTTTACATATGGTCTCTTCTATGATCCACCCCCATGCTTAATAAACGGCCATATTCCCCAGATATAGGAAGACACAGAGCTAAAAATTATATAATTTTCTGTCTTAAAGCAAAGTGTTACAGCATCCACCCGATGACCTGATACCATAAAATGTAAACAGGGGGAATATCCAACCTTGGTGTGTTCTATCAGTTGTACTACATAATAGCAAAAGGTGCTTAACTGTCTCCTTCCCGAGAGGGGTTGGCTACCGGCCATGATGGTGGTTGCAACAATCTAGGCTCCCCAGTGCAATCCGGTAAACAGACTAGGGAAGACGTGGGTGACGGTTCGCTGTCTCTCACAGGACCAGGCAGGATTCCCCCCCCCCCTTTTTCCCCACTCCGTTGAGGAGTTCTGGCACAGCGCTGGCCTGAGTTGATGCGGTAATGAGGAGAGAAGTGCAGCGCGGCCAGCTAGATATCTGCGGCCTGCCTGGAGGAGAGTCTAGTGTTGCAGCCCCTTGCCAACGCAGTGGAATTGTTGCCCCCAGGTGCTGAAGGAGCTGGGTGATCTTTTGGGGGCCTCCCAGAGTTCCTCCTGCCAGGGGGACTTGCGTGGGGTACTGCAGTGGAGCATGCCTGCCGCCGAGCAGGCCTGAGATGAGGAGGCTGTGCGGTGAGGAGTTTGGGAGCAGAGTGTGGGGGGACCTGTAGTCACTCTTCCTGGCCGGCGCGTTCGTATTACAAAGTGCTGGTGGGCATTGAGCTGCAGCCCCCAGCGGGGGAGGTGGCCTATGGCTACATATGGCTCGGCTGGCCTGCCTGAGGGGGCGAACAGGCGCATGGACATCTAGTGCACCCAAAGGCAGTATTAAGAGGAAAGAAGAATCCTCCCCCATTCTCCCTTGCCCTTTGGAGAGTGCAGTGTAGGGACCTGGACACCGGAACTAGCTGCGGGGCTACCCTGTGACCTACATGAGAACCAGAGAGCCAGAGTAGTCAGGAGGCATGACTGGCTGGTCGCTTTGGTGAGAGGTGACAAGACCGGTTAAGACATGCTCCCAGGGGATATAAAACCTCATTGGACCCTCAATGATATACATGGCTGGATCCGGGGGGCCAGCTGGATGCCATGGGCAAAGACAGGATGGGCGCCCAACCCAGGGGAAGATAGATAAGTTAACCAAGCCTACAGCGGATAAACAGGAAAGCCGCGAAAAGGGGCCTCTGCCTGCAGACGCTCTCCCAGATTCTACCACTTCTATTCTCTAGACCATACAGGACTCTAGAATGTCCCTGGAGGACAAGATAGGAGAACTTAGTCTTGACCTGCCCCTGCTCAGCCAGAATCTCCACAACACAGCCAAAAGGGTATCTGAGGCAGAAGGGAGGCTCTTTGAAGTTGAGAGCACAACCATTACCCTGCAGACCTCACTGGAGGCCATTCAGCGCAGAGCGGGGCAATTAGAGGCCAGAGTGGAAGACGCTGAGGACAGGTGCTGGAGCAACAATATCCAAATTGTCGGAGTCCCTGAGGGTGCTGTGGGGCCACCGGCTTCATAATGGGTTGGCTCAATCCTGTCTCCCAGATGGAGTGCTATCTGCATGCTTCATTGTGGAGCGTGTCCACAGGTCCCCCCCCCCACCTCCGAGACCTATCACTGCAAGGATTCTAAATTTTGTGGACAGAGACGTTATCCTAAGGGAGGCCCACAAACTGGTGGGGCCCAGGACATGCTTTTCCCAGATGACACATTGAAAATTCAGCAGCAAGGCCGTACCTTCCAAGCAATCAAGGAGAAGCTCAGATCTCCAGAAGTCAAGTCCATGCTGAAATATCCAATGCGCCTAGAAGTCATAGTCATGTACAAGGACCAATCACTGTTCTTTGACATGGTGGAGGGCGCCTGGGTGGAGGAACATTCTGACTTCGGGCGTAAGGGTGCATCACCACGGGCTACCCCGTACAGAGAATCAGATACAACCTCATGGGGGCAACTGCCCAGGCACACAAGGAGAAACAGGAGGAGGCACAGGTGGGAGGAGGTAATGCCATACCACCCAAAGCAGCCATGATCAACATCACTGGAGGTCTCTCCTAGATGAGTGGGGCCAGAGGAGGCAGCATGGCCTTCAGTTGTTGCCTTGACCTTCGCACCCTCAAGCAACTGTGGACATAGCACATTGAACCGGTGTTATTGACAGTGGGCAGCCGGAACCTCACCCTTTTGAATAGTGGCCGGCTGTTGTGGGAGCATTGTTGAGTTTTTCTTACGGGTGAGAGACGCTTCACAGGGGAGGTAGAGGGAAGGCGGGGAGTTTGGCTGCTGTTGGTTGCGACACCACTTGGGGGTTTTAGTTTTGTTTCTTTTGTTACATTCCACATAATCGAGGTACCAGGTTCAGCTAAGGTCCCTTTTCAGACATACAACCTGCAGCACCAGATACGATAGCTGCTGACTTAGCGTTGAGGCCCCCAGAAGAACACAACAAACTCACATGGAATGTGAATGGGCTCAACAACGAGATCAAATGAGGGGCTGTACTCACCTACGCTAAGAGGTCCAATCCAGTTATGCTTCTGCTCTAGGAGAGACACTTACTGGGTACAGAATGTTCCTTTCTGGGATGAGAGTGTATCATTCAGGATACACCAGGGGGTTCCAGAGGAGTGGCAATATTGCTAAAGAGGACCTTCCCTTTAACAGTGTATACAGACCATACAGACACACTAGGGTGGTTTGTATTGATATTTATAACTCTTGAAGGGCAGGCTTGGTCACTCGGCAGTGAGTACGCGCCCCCACCTATTAGACACGGCACCGGAGGCAGTATCACAACTGCTAACCTCCACCACACCTGGATTCACATTAATAGGAGGAGACTTTAATGCTGTGATTGACCATTTATATGACACTAACTCTGCCGCATGGGCTCCCAGGTCCACGCGCCTTTGGCCATGGGCCAATGCACTAGGGCTAGAGGATGTCTGTTGATTACACCAGAAAGTACAAAGTTACATATTACTCTCCTCCTCAGTCTACTGCTTACTGATTAGATTATTTCCTCATCACCTCCTCAGACCTAGGACGCATCACTCAGATGTGTATCCTCCCAAGGGGACCCTAAGACCACTCCCCAGTGCTGGCCACAGTGGGTGGTGGGCCAGCGAGGGATAGAGGACCTGGGTAGCTGAACTTCTGGTGGTTCCTAGTTGGCAAATTTACGGAACAGCTCTGCACTTCAATCTCAATTACTTTGAGCTCAATAAGGGAGTAGCCTCCTCACCAGCCACGCTCAAAACAGTCCTTAGAGGGAGGGCTTTCTTGTAGGTCAGCAACACGACTGAGCGCAGGAAGAGTGAGTTGCTCTATCTCGAAAATGAAATCACGCAACTCGAACAGGTGATGCAGGCCTCCACTGCACCAAAAACGCAGCGTAGACTTGACCAGACCTGATTTACTCTCAGGCAGCAGCTCAATGATACAGCCCAGCATGGCGGGCTCCACTCACAGGGTAGTATGTACGAATTGGGAGAAAAAGCGGGTAAACTGCTCTATTGGCTCACAACCTCCAGCTGCCCATGCAGCTTGGTGGCTGAACTAAAGACCCTGAATGGGACGGCAGATCGAAGGGCGGACGTCTTGGCGAGGGAGTTTGCCTCACACTTTACAACATTGAGCATTTGACGGGAACCCCCTTCCGCCGAACGAGGCAACCCCATCATTAGGGACCTGCCCCTAAAATTCCTATTGGTGGCAGAGAGCAAGGATCTGGACCTGCCCATAATGGCAGAGGAAATCCAGCTAGCAATCTCATCCATGCTCTCGGGGAAGACCCCAGACCCACATGGGTTTTACATGAGCTCCCAGACCCATACAGCTCTACAAAAGGTACTCTTCCCTATTAGTACCACACCTCCTGGCTATGTATGAGGATGGTTTTGAAAGGAGGGTTTTGAACCGAAACCTGCATGGGGCTACAATCACAGTGCTCCTTAAACCAGACAGGCCTCCGGAGGAATGTGGCTTCTACTGTCCCATCTCCCTTATCAATGTCAAAGTGAAAATACTTGCCATGGTGCTGGCCATCCACCTCAGCAAGGTGGTGTGCTCAGTGGTCCACGCTGACCAAAAGGGCTTCATCCAGAACTGGGGCACTAGACATTGCCTACGCTGCCTGCATCTAGCCCTGGCCCGTGCGGACGAACTGTGAGAGATAGCCCACTTCTCTTAGTTGCAAAAAGAACAATTGATGGACAGAATGTAGAACAATGTCATACATTTACCCCAGTACAGAGATCTGGGCCTAAGTCCATCGTTTTTGCTCACCATGCCATTCCAGTTTGAACCCAGCCATATGCAAATAAGTCTTGACCCTGTGCCCAACGGGAACAGTCCAGCCCGAACTGCCAGGCCAGGTCCTCCCTGGACCGGAAACAAGCATCCTAGGACCGGTTTCGGGGTTTCACCCCTCATCAGCCAGGATAGCTTGACTCCAGTGGCATGGAGAGCACGGGACCCACGTCTGGGCATACCCGTCCCACTCGGGGTGACAAATGCAAAAAGAACAACTGATGGACAGATGGTGAGCAAAAGAATGATGGATTTAACCCAGATCTCTTGACTGGGGGTGAATGTTTTGATTTGTTCTGCATTCCGTCCATCAACTGTGTGTCTTTTGCTTTCTCGCCCTAAGTGTGCCGGGTATGCCCAGACGTGGGTCCCGGGCTCACTGTGCCACTGGATTAAAGCTATCCTGGCTGATGAGGGGTGAAACCCCGAAACCGGTCCTAGGATGCTTGTTTCCGGTCCAGGGAGTCTCTGGCTTGGCAGTTCGGGTTGGACTGTTCCCATGAGGCACAGGGTCAAGACTGATTTGCATATGGCCAGATCTAAACTGGGGTGGCATGGTGAGCAAAAGAATGATGGATTTAACCCGGATCTCTTGACTGGGGGTGAATGTTTTGATTTGTTCTGCATTCCGTCCATCAACTGTGTGTCTTTTGCTTTCTCACCCTAAGTGCGCCGGTATGCCCAGATGTGGGTCCCGGGCTCACTGTGCCAATGGATTCAAGCTATCCTGGCTGATGAGGGGTGAAACCCCGAAACCGGTCCTAGGATGCTTGTTTCTGGTCCAGGGAGGACCTGGCTTGGCAGTTCGGGCTGGACTGT
Organism: Calotriton arnoldi; assembly: GCA_963921515.1. NCBI lineage: Eukaryota > Metazoa > Chordata > Amphibia > Caudata > Salamandridae > Calotriton > Calotriton arnoldi. Next base: position 1,123,023 of record CAWUFW010001160.1, read on the forward strand.
TTTATTTGAAAAGTTTTATATAGCGCTGGCAAGACCCAGGGGTATCAGAGCGCTTTACATGAGCATTAATCATTACCGTCAGTACAGTTGATTCAATGGGGTAAAATTCACAGACAGGGCAGTTTACAAACAAATTCTTAAGTTAACGAATAGGCAAAAAAGTTGTTGCCGTGAGAAGAAATTGTCAGGACAGACTGTTAATATGAAGACATTAATAAATTGGCAAAGGAACAAGAAGAAGGGTAATTTACATGGGACAGGGCTATCATGAAAGGCCATTTTTATACATTGACAGAAACACGAGGTTCAGTTCATTTTTGGAAGAGGGGGAGAGGAAGAGTACGGGGCTGATTAGTGGGGAAGAGGTAAATTTAGTGATATAGAATGGAAGGGAACAAAATTGAGGAGAAAAGGAAGTAACAAATTAGAAGGAGATTACGGAGGAGGCTGGAGGTATGGGTCGTAACTGGGGGGGGGAGTTGGTTGGAGTGGAGAGTAAAGCAAGGAGAGAGAGAGAGGGGGGAGGGGAAAAGAGTGGGCAGAAAGGAGAGTAAAAGAGGTGTCAGGGGGATTGAATAAAGGGTCGGAGGCAAGGTTAAGGGCCCCAGTATTTGGTGAGAAGGTGGGATTTAAGATCTTTTTTAAAGCTGAGGTAAGAGGGGTTGCAGCACAAGTCTCTGGGGAGGCCATTCCCGATGATCGGGGCATTTCCGGAGAAGGAGCGAGATTGAGTGGTGTTCCTTTTTGACAGGGGGGGGACGAGGAGTAGAGCATTTGAGCTTCTCATCTGTCGGGAGCAGCCCGCTTTTTCGAGTTTGTTGGAGAGGTACAACGGGGTTTGTTGGTGAAGGGCTTTGTGAGTTATGCAGGCAGTCTTGTATGCGGATCTTCCTTCGACAGGTAGCCAATTTAGGGCCTGGAGGGCTGGGGAGATATTATTGAAACGTTTGCAGTCGGTGATTAGCCTGGCGGCCAGGTTGAGCACAGCTCTGAGGGGGGCAAGGTGTGTTTTGGGGGTTCCGGTGAGGATAGCGTTGCCATAGTCAATTTTTGAGAGGACTAGGGATTGGACGACCCATTTAAAGTCATCGGAAGGAATGAAAGGTTTGAGTTTTTTAAGATGTCGGAGAGTGAAGAGAGCTCCTTTTGCCGAGTTGTTGATGTGGTTATTAAGAGTGAGTTTTTAAATTTTTTTTTATTAGGAACAAAAAGCAAGACAGAGATTTAACATTCTTGTTGCTTTAGACACAATACACAAAGGTCGACACTGTACTACAGCTCCAGCAGTCCCCGGTACACCTTTTCCACATAATGAATAGTCAGCTCAAATCAGTAGTCTTAGCATTACAGTTCAGCATTGTCCCCAACAGGTACTTAGAATTAAATCTACAGTATAAACAGAGGGTACTTAGGCCAGGGCCCTCGCTCCAGTCGGCAACAGATCATAGAGCCTGGAGCGCCCGTACCCACACTATACTTCAGGAGGAGCGACCCGGTCTGTGTTGTTTGTCTTAATAGTCAAGTAAGTTTGGTAAAGCCCCCAGAAGTTTTTGGGCCGATTGCGGGGAGGTAATAACTCGCTATAATGCTCAGTTTGCGTGCTGCAGTACGTCATGTCGTGAGTCCAACCCGTCAGGGTAGGAGTCGGGCCTCGAGACCAACAAAGTGCCACCCTACGCCTGGCCATAAGGAGCCCCATATCCACTAGTCGCCTGATTCCCTTAGGTAAGTGTTTGGAATATCCCAATAGGGCAATCGCCGGGTCCGGTTCAAGTGAAGTGTCAGTGATTTCGCCAAGTGCTTTAAAAATCAGTTCCCAGAAAGACGCTATCCTGGGACATAACCACGCCAGGTGGTAAAAATCCGCAGGGTCTGCACCACAGCATTCACACGCCGCAGAATCCCGCAACCCATACCTGTGCAGTCTCTCTGGCGTATAATATACCCTATTTAAAAACTTGAAATGTATAAGCCTATGGCGCCCGTTCAATGATATACATTTCGTATTTTCACAGCAATACTTCCATGTTGAGTCATCAAGTACCCGGTCTAGGTCTGTCTGCCATGTTAATCGAGCCTTGGTGTAGTGGTTAGCACTATATCCCTGTGCTATATTATAAATTCTTGAAACTATGCGAACCGGCGAAGCGGCTTTGATCACATATGTGAGCGGAGCCACCTCTGGCGGCTCCTCCAACTCAGGACCCAGTAGTTCCCTTAATGCATGTCTTACTCTGTGGAATTGAAATTGGGTTAGTGCAGTTGGCATACCACCCTCCAGAATCACGGCATCCCATGATTTTAGGTTGCCTTCGTCAAGCAACTCCCCTATCGTGTGGATATTTATAGTTTTCATAGCCCGAACCACCCCCTGTTCCCTACACGGGGGCAACCATTAACACCAGTCTCTCGGTGTAATAGGGGAATAAAGTATGGCTCCAGCTTGTAATTTCAAAAGATTATGCCAGGCATGTGTTGTCGCATTCATTGAGTCTAATATCCCTGTCCTGTGATCTTGAGGCTTGAACAGGAGCGCTGGCAGTGGAGTCGGGGCCGCAACCACCTTTTCTATCTGGAAATGTGGGGCATCCGTGGGTCCGTGTATCCAGTGGTGAGCATGTGCACCCTGCGCCACCCTGTAATACAATTCTAGGTCCGGCGCTCCTAGTCCTCCCATGCTGTATGGGAGTGTGAGTATCTCCCATTTGACTCTAGCATGTTTCCCAGCCCAGGCTAAACGAACCATCAGAGTTGTCAGCGTCCGGAAAAAAAAGCGCGGAAGAACAATAGGGATGTTAGTGAACAGGAATAAAAACCGTGGTAGTACCACCATTTTCATAATTGAGATTCTACCCACCAGGGAGAGGGGTAACTATATCCACCTATCCACGTCATCTTCCAGTTTGGAGATCGCTGTACCGTAATTTTCCCTAAAAACCACTTCCGAGTCAGTGTGCACTTTGATACCCAAGTACCGAACAGGGTCTGTCGTCCAGTCCAAGGGGTAGTCTGGTACAAACTGGACTGTCTCCGCCGTAAGCGGGAAAATAAGGGATTTATTCCAATTCACCTTTAGGCCTGACCTGGTCCCAAACAGTATCACTTCGCGTAGGACCGTCGAGAGATTCTGATCGGGGTTTCTAACGTATAATAAAGTGTCGTCCGCATAGGTGGATATAATCAAATTATATGTCGGGAATCGTATGCCCCTGAGGCTATGATATTCCCTCATAGCGCAAGCAAGGGGTTCGGCTACCAGGGCATATAACAATGGGGAGAGGGGGCATCCCTGTCTCGTCCCTCTAGTGATAGAAATAGGGTCCGTGACCAGATCTCCGATTTTGATTCTAGCAGTAGGTGAATTATAAAGCACTCCCATCATTTGCAAAAAGATGCTCCCGAGCCCCATTCTGGTCAGTACATGCTTCATGAATTTCCACTCCACTGAATCAAACGCCTTCTCCATATCAAGGAAAACTGCCACTGCTTGGGTGTCCTGTCTGGTATGTTGTATAGCCCCGAAAACAGTTCTTAGATTGTAAGTGAGGTTCCTTCCCGGGACAAAACCCGCTTGTTCCGGGGAGATCAGCAGCGGCACTAGGGGGGATAATCTGGTCGCTAGGACCTTTGCATAAATTTTAGTATCCACGTTGAGGAGCGACAGTGGCCGATAGGAGCTGCAGGCCGTCGGGGTTTCTCAGGTTTGAGGATAGCAACAATTAGTGCTTCCCGCATAGTAGGAGGCAGTATTCCTGTTTCAATAATTTCCTCAAATAGGGTCTGTAAGTGTGGAACCAGAAGGTCCCTGAACTCTTTGTAGAATGAGACAGTAAGGCCATCCACCCCAGGTGCACTATTAGATTTCATGCCTGCTAGGGCTGCAGTTATTTCTTCAACCTCCAACGTGCGCATAAGATATTCCCTGTGCCCATTCAGAAGCCATGGTAATTTAATATGAGTGAGATAATCTAAAATAGATTCGTCTTCGCATCCGCCCTCCGTGCTATACAGGGAAGCATAGTATTGCTTAAATCTGTTGGCTATGTCTAGGGGATCCGTTAGGGGCTCCCCCTCGGCATCCTGCAGTGTTGTAATATTAGATTTCTCTCGTCTGGTTTTTAACAGGGAAGCAAGCACCAACCCCGGGCGGTCACCCTCCCCATATACGCGGGCGGTCGCATATTTGCCTAGGTGCCGTATCTCAGTGTCCGCAGTCGAGTTATACTCTTCCAGCGTACGGTGTAATTCTTGTGTGACACTTTCGTCAGCACCCGTAAGTAGTTGTTGTTCTAGGGTGGCTAAAGTGGATTCAAGGTCTGTGAGGCGTTGACGGATTGTGCGGAGGACTCCAGAGTGTTTTGCCATGGCAATACCACGGATATACACTTTGAAAGTTTCCCATACTGTGGCAAAAGAGTCGACTGACCCTACATTAACGTCAAAGAATGACTCTATATTTTCAGCCAATTCTGCCTTGAAGACGGGATTTAGTAAGGAATACGGGGGGAACCTCCAAGTAAAGGGAGGTATGGCTGTACGCGGGGCTTCCAAGGCAATCTGTATGGGGGCGTGATCTGACAGCGTGCGGGGCAAAACATCACAATCCCGGATCTGTGTGAGCAAATCCCTCGAAAGGAATAAATAATCAATCCTAGTGTGGAGGTTATGATAGGCGGAGTAGTGTGTGTAGCCTCCCGGGCCCTGTGAGCGTGTACGCCATACATTGCATAAGTCTAATTGGGTCATGACTGACATAATGGATCGGGCGGAGGCGGTTGGGCATCTAGGCGGGCCTCCCGACCTATCTAAAGCAGGGTCCAAGACGCAATTAAAATCTCCTCCCCAAAGTAAGGGACCCGGGCCATAGCGACTCATGCTCTCCAATAATTTTGTAAAAAAAGCAGGGTTATCAAAATTAGGACCATAAACATTACTTATAATCAGTCCAAATCCCTTCCCACTGCAGCGCGAAACCGCAAAGCGTCCCTCCGGATCAGTCTCCAACGCTTCCAGGCGGAGATCAGATCTGGGATTTACCCATGTCAGTACCCCTCGGGCATGCGAGGTGAACCCCGCAGCATGGATGTTACCCCGCAACCCTCTATTGTGTAGCAGTGCGCTGTGCGGGGGCAAGTGTGTTTCCTGCAGGAGAGCTATGTCTATGCCACGCCTAGTGAGAAAAGTTATGATTTTCCTCAGCTTTCTATGGTCATTAGGACCTTGGACATTCTAAGTTAGGATCTTTAACTTGCGAGACTGTACATGCATCTAGATCTTAAGCAGAAATCGAGATGAGGTGCTCGGAACCGTCTGTGTGTGACCCTGTGTGCCTACGTGTCCAGCTGTCCGATTCTTGTGTATTAAACAATCCTGTCCTTACATTTAAAAACAAACATCTTAGATCTCTGTAAAACTCCCCCCCCTCCCACGGCATGCATTCCCCAACTGTGCATGCACGGCATGACTCCCCTCCCACCCAACCCAACAACCATAAGATAACAGAATTAAGCTCCAGCATCAAGATAGAATACCCCAGAGCATAACCCGCTCATTTTCAAGTAGCTCAACAAAATGACAAAAAATATAATCATGTTGAAAACAGAACTAGACCCCAGTGGTGTGCTACACTCGGAGGCAGATGTTGCCAGCCCAGTAGGTTAAGAAAACCTAACCAGAGGACACCAAGCACTCCCATGGCCGTCCATCTACAAGAATAAACGGTGCATCTTGCCAAAGTGAAACTGTGTCTTCCCTACCCCCCTGCTATCTACCTTTGATAGATGAGGGACATGCGATTCATGTCTGCCCCATCTACATTTAGTACTGGTGCCTAACACCCCAAACAACGATAACCCGCTAATCGGTATTATGCTAGTAGGTCGCCAGAGCCGTGACCCCAGCCAAAGTCCCACAGTCTTCCCCGACCATGCACATCAACCATCATCTTATCTGTGGCTCAGGCGGCTCCGCTCTCAGTCCTGGTCGTCCAGACTGCCGCCCGTCGCTCCTTCCAAGGCGCTCTGCCCCAGGTCTATTCGCTGTTCCTTGGACCACTCCTTAAGGGCCTTTTGTAGTGTCTTGGGGTCCGTGAAGATCCAAGACTTGCCCTGTCGATTTACACGAAGTCGTGCTGGGTATAACATGGCATAGTCTAGGTTTTGATCCCGCAATTGACGTTTCAGTGGAGTAAATTGTCGGCGCGCCTCCTGCACTCGGATCGTGAAATCTGGAAATAAGGAGATCGTCGAGCCCTCAAACTGCAAGGATTGTTTTTCTCGAGCCACCTTTAACGCGGCATCCCTGTCTCGGTAATTCAACAGTTTGGCGATGATGGGCCGCGGGGGGGGCACCAGGAACAGGGCGCGGGCCCAGCGAGCGGTGTGCTCTCTCCACCACGAACATGGGGGAGAAAGTCTCGTTTCCTAGCAGTGTGACCAGGAGTTTTTCAACGAAGAGCTCCATGTTTCCAATGTGGGTCGACTCCGGCAGGCCCACGATGCGAAGATTACTACGGCGAGACCTCGTCTCTAGGTCCTCCGCCTTGTCGTGTAGAGCTTGTAGCGCCTTGCCCATTTGCTTCTGTTCTGCGTTTAGGTCCGTCTGTGCCTCTTCAACCTCCGTGACCCTGCGTTCAGCCATGTCAAGTCTCTCCACCTGCTTATCCATCCGTTCAGTCATTCTGTCCATGCCATAGGACAGGGAGTCCAGTTTATTGCCAAGTATCGATAGGCTGCTCTGCAGATTCTTTTCCATGGCCTCCAGTAGGCCTCGAATACCACCGTCAGCCACTGCTTGCGACGCATCCTGCGCATTGTCACCATCTTCAAGGGCCTCTTCCCGCCCTCTGGGCTTGCATTGGTCAAAGGTGAGTTTAGGTTGTGATTTGTCTACTCTCCCCATTTCGTCTTGGCTACTGTTCACCACAGCACCCCCACTGTCTCGTGCAGATTAGTCGTGCAGTGCAGTCTACAAGTCACCAACCGTAGGTTCACCAGGAAGACCCTCGCAACTCAGCCTGAGCACTGCCGGTGACTCCTACCCACTCCGCACAACAGCAGTCCCAGTAGTACGCAAGAATCGTTCCACGCATTTTGGGGGTGCTTGGGGAGCCGGGGAAGTCAGCAAAGCATGGACTCTTTGGTTCGTTTTCAGGGTCAACAAGAGAGTCGGAGCACCAACTTATTCCAGGATCAGGGCTACATACAATGGGGCCCCGCAGTAGCGGAGTACAGCACGACCCACGAGACAGAACAGCCCAGTCCACAGTACGCCTCCACGCATACACAACTCGGCGACACGCATCGTGCACAGGGAGCTCTAGAGCCTCCAGACAACAACGCTAGTTCCTCCTCCGCACCTGCAAGCTCACTCCAATCTGGGCCCAGCGAGCTCCAATGATCAGCCGAAAGCCACGCACAGCCACCACACCTCCGCCGACTACCGTTAGGCGGAGCGCAGTGCAATCATTCACAAACAGCGCTGGCAGAGCTTACAGCGCGGTCGCTCCCAAGAGCCCAGTGCAGCCACAGTCCAGTGTTCTCCGCCACTGAGGGCAGTCGCCGGGGGTCGCAGCGTTGATCCCCCGCAAAGGTGAGCGGCAGCCGCAGGTCAACGGCTGGCATTATCCCCAATCACTGGCAGAAAGCCCCTCCGGGCGTGGTGTGTAAGGTCTTTCCGTGCCAGCGCCGGCCGCGGGGGGCCACGCGACCGTTCACCGCACCCGCCACTCCCGTATTACCACTGTGCAGCTGCTCCCAGGGTCACGATGGCTCGGCCAGCCCCCGCAGCGATCCTCAGTCCTCGGGGAGTGGGGCGGTTCAGCGGGCGAGTCGGCAGCAGACGTGAAGGCGCGCTTCCAAGACGCCGCCTCCAAGTTAATCCAGGCCAGGGCTCACGGCCCAGCGCGAGTGCATCACGGTCCTCCTCAGCTGTCGGGCACGGCAGCGGGCGTAGGACTCCAAAATTCGCACAGGGTGCGCACCAGACCTTCCGGAGCGGACGCAGATGGCATTCGGGGCAAAAAAGTCAGCACCTATGGCGGATAACTTTAGGATAGTGTGACGGCTCCACACAGCTCTCAAGCTACGCGGCCATCTTGGGCGCCGGCAAGCTCCGCCTCCATTAAGAGTGAGTTTGTTGTCGATATTGAAGCCAAGTGATTTTGCTGAGTTAGATAAGGAGAGCGAGCAGTTAAGGGCATTGAGGTCAGAGAGCCAGCCCTGGATGGGGAGCTTGTTGTTTTTGGGCGAGAAGAGAATGATTTCGGGTTTTTTAGGGTTAAGTTTGAGGTGGTTGGAGAAGAACCAGGATTGGATTTTACTCAGTGCATTGTTTAGGTGAATAATATCGGAGACGGATTTGATCTTGTAGTACAGTTGGGTGTCATCCGCATAGAGATGGTAGTTAGTTCCTGCTTGTTTCAGAATGAGGGTAAGGGGTTCCATGAAGAGGTTGAAGAGGGAGGGGGAGAGAATGGAGCCCTGGGGGACGCCTAGGGAGACCGGAGTGGGGTTGGAGAGGCAGTCATTGATTTTGATTTGTTGTGTTCTGTGTTGGAGATAGGAGGAGAACCATTTGAGGACTAGACCCTTGAGGCCAAAGCGGCCTTTGAGTGAGTTGAGTAGGGAGGAGTGGTTGACTGTATCGAAGGCAGCGGAGAGGTCGAGGAGAATGAGTAGGCATGACTCACCATTATCAAGGAACTGGTGGAGGTCATCGACAATATTTAGCATGGCAGTTTCTGTGCTGCATCCTTTTCTAAAACCGGATTGCAATGAGTCAAGTAGGTTAAAATTTTAGATGTGATTGTCCAGTTGTCGGAGAGCACATTTTTCAAGGACTTTAGATAGAAGTGGGAGGTTCGAAATGGGGCGAAGGTTGTTAGGGTCGTTCGGGTCAGCAGATGGGTTTTTGAGGATGGGCGTGATTTGACCGAGCTGGAGAGAGTCGGGGACACACCTGTGGTAAAGGAGGAGTTAATGATAGAAGTCCAGTAAGGAGCAATGATGTGTTTGAGATCTTGGACGAGGTTGGAAGGAAGAGGGTCTTTGGAGTGCGAAGCCGGCTTAAGTTTGGAGATGATGTTGAGGACTTCATGTTCGGTTACAGGATGAAAGTTTTGCCAGGCAGCATTATTTTTCAACTGTATGTTGGAGGGGTTGAATTCAGGAGAGATTGAAACGGGTCGGAGCGTTTGGGGGTTGGGATGACGGGGGGGGCTCAACAAGGGAGGTAAGTCAAAGAAGACATCAATGGCAGATTGATGGGGGGGGGCAAGGCAAGGGTTGGAAGGAAGGACTGCTCAATTTTGGTGATTTTATCCGGGAGGAAGTTAGCAATTTCTTCACATCTCTCAGTGGAGGCAATCAGCTCAGGGGAGAGGAAGATGTTTGTTTTCTTAGGATATTGAACAATTCTCTGGGCCTATTTTTGGCACGATCAAGTTGTGATCGAAAAAAGGAGGCCTTTTCCTTGAAGATGTGTTTTTTGTATTTTGATCTAGCGGATCTGAGGAGGGCAAGATGGGAGGGAGAGGGATGTTGTCTCCATGTTCTTTCGGTAAGTCTAAGAGAACGTCTTTCATTGTTCAGGTCGGAGTTGAACCAAGATTTGGATAGGATATTTCTTTGTTTTTTAAGTTTAGGAGGGGCTAATTGGTCCAGGACATCCTTGACGGTCTTGTTGAAATGTTCAGTGAGCTCGTTGGCGTTGTGGGCGAGAGGGGTGAGAAGGAGTTGGGTTTGGAGGTTGGATTCAAGTACATCGGGGGGATTGGACTAAAATTTCTGATCCATTTTAAGGGTTTGGTGCTGTTTGTAGGGGGGAGAGGGGAATTGGTTACGATCTTGAAAAGAATGAGGTGATGGTCAGACCAGTCAGTGGGGGTGATGTTGGAAAGGGAGGTTTGGTCATTGTTAGAAATGATAGCGTCAAGAGTGGCTCCTTTGATATGGGTTGGATGTTGACATAGTTGTTTGAGGTCGTTAACCTCAAGGAGGTTAGTGAGACGCATGACTGTGGGATCCTCAACATTGTTCCAATGAATGTTAAAATCTCCTAGGAAGAGATTTTTTGAGTCAGAAAGAGAGGATTGAGTAATGAAGTCGGAAAGTTCTTCAGCAAAGGGAAGAGGTTCACCCAGAGGGTGGTAGATGTTGTGTAGTCGGATAGGGGGCGAGCCCTGTGACGTGAGTTCGGCACCAAGATATAAAAAGGTTAGGTGGTCTGAGTCCTTTAAAAGGGAGAGATGAAGGTCGTTTTTATAGATTATAGCTAGACCGCCACCTTTTCTAATGGGCCTGTCTTTCCTAAGGATAGAGAAGCCGGGTGGGATGAGAAGGTCAAGAAAGGCCGTCGAATGGTCGTTGAGCCAGGTTTCTGTAAGGAAGGCTATGTCAATATCTTCGCTGAGGATAGCTTCTGATATTTCAATTGCATGGCGGACAGCCGAGCGGCAGTTTATAAGCATGCAGGAGAGGGGATTAGGGTTGTCTAGTGTAAGATTACAGGGGTGGATGGTGGTGAGTTGAGCTGGGGGTCTAGGGGAGATGTGTGTGGAGGGGATTCTGTTAATACCCACAATCACTGGGATCTTGGCATGTGGGAGGGGAGGATCAGAAATCGGCAGATTAGGAAGGTAGGAATTACAGAGGTCCCTGAGGTCAGGAGAGGATAAGTTGCTCTCGGTGCGGAGAGATCGGTTGCAGAGGGGTGTAGTTCTCCACTTGTTATGTCCGTGGATGTTTCAGGTGCAGGCGCAGGGGTAGTCGTTGTGGTTAGGGAGGACCAGGGACTTGAGGGCGTTGTAGTCCTCTCTAAGTCGTGTAAGTTCAGAGGTCACGGTTGAGAGATTACTCTCAATGTTAGTAAGAGTCTGTGTTAGAAGAATAAGGGGGGTTCAGTTGTATGGGTGTGGGGGATGCAGTGGGTTCTGTTTTTGTTTGGGTAGGGCGTCTGAAGTGTGGGGGGAGAGAGATCGGGGGAGGCAGCCGGAAAGACATTCCTGTTTGGCAGGATGTTAGGCGTGTGGAAAGATGGGTCAGTTGTAGCGTCGGTCCGGGCAGAGGTAGGTGATGAATGGGATTGAGGGATGTAGGGATGGGCTACTTCACTTTGAGGGGGTGGAGGGCCATTTGGAGAGGGAGTTATTGGGCATGGTAAAGACGTAAGATGGAGATTAGGGGGAGTGAGGAAGGGGGAGCGATATAGTGAAATTAGGGGGTAGAATATTAGAGAGACATGGGGAGTCACTGTTGGGTGGGAATGGGTGAAGCCTGGCTTTCAATAAGGACGGTAGTTTTGAGTAGGGGGCGAGGAAGGATAGGGGATGAGAGAAGGGGCGGGATGAAAATGTAGTAGGAAGTTACTAGGGGGGCAGGGGGAGAGAAATTGAGGCGGAAGGAGGGGATAATAAGTCAGTTTGAGGGACAGAGGAGATTAATGGGGTAGCTGAGAGAATTCAGGGGGCCATGAGGCACAGGGTCAAGACTGATTTGCATATGGCCAGGTCTAAACTGGGGTGGCATGGTGAGCAAAATATTGATGGATTTAACCCAGATCTCTTGACTGGGGTTGAATGTTTTGATTTGTTTTGCATTCTGTCCATCAACTGTGTCTTTCACTTCTCTTAGTTGACGTAGAACAAGCATTTGAAACAGTGCATTGGCCCTATCTTCTGGCAGTCCTGCACTAAATGCCCTTTGGACCCCGCTTAAGGCAGTGGGTGTCGCTTTTATACTCAGTACGCTGGGCCACGTTCGTGTCAACAGAGTCCTGTCGCCAGCCTTCCCCACAGAAAGAGGCTCCCAGCAGGGTTGCCCACTCTCACCTTTGCTATTCGCACTAGTGATGGAACCACTTGCGGAGCTCATCCGAATAGAGGCTTCAGGTGGGAAGGGGAAGTGGAAGACCTGGTCTCTTTGAATGTGGATGACAAGCTTCACTTCATGTAAAGGCTGGGGGCTCGGAACAGCAACTCAGAGAAATACTGATGATCTATGGGGATGCATCAGGACTCAAAGTTAATTGGAGGAAGTGGGCATTAGCACCAATACGAAGGGTCTTAAGCTGGGAGGTGATTGAGCCTAGGCTGCGGGTAGCAGGCGACAAATTCTGCTACCTGGGTAAGATGGTAGTCCTCACAAAACAGAGATACTGGGAGCAAAACATTACCCCGCTGCTGACTAAGACAAGGCGGACATGAAGGAATGATCTGCACTGCATCTCCCTCTCTCTATTGTGGGCGTGGATGCGCTGTTCAAAATGGTCTGCCTTCCTCGTTCCCTTACATTTTACAGTTTTACCCATATCCACTTACACCTACCTTTTTTGCAGAGCTACAGGCACAAATCACTAGCTTTCTTTGGGCAGGGAAAATACCAAATGTATGGTTCCACTGTTGGGACCTAATATGTATCTCAACTCTGGGGGGTGGCTTGGGGGAGGGCCACATGAAATCCTTCCAGGAATTAGGGACTTAATTCCACCTTCACTTCTCCCAGTTTTACTGTTATCTACAACTTCAGCACGCCCTGGAAGGCTATAAGGAGAACCTGAGAGCGCTCCCCGAGTACAGACCGTTAGAATTCAAACTAATAACTGACGATCTGGGAAAGGGAGGCATCTCAAGACTATACAAATTGCTAGTAACAAATAATTCTGACCCCCTGACCAGCTTGAGGATGACCTGAGAGGCGGACTTGGGTGCCCTCGAAGGATAAGGAGTGGGCTGAGGTTAATATTGCACCCAGACAGCTCGCAATCTCCATGCACTTTTACCTCATACAGTTCAAGTATCTACACCAAATTTATTAAGCTCCTGTTTGGCTGTGGCATAAGGGGTGGGCCTGGGGTCCTGAGGGCCTCTGGTGCAGCCTCGGCCCAGGCTCTTTTTACCATGTGATCTGAGAGAGCAAGGAGGTGCAAACATACTGGAGAGAGGTCAACAGGATTGTTGGGAAGGTGACAGGGAAATAATTGGATTCCAAACTAACACTGCTAGGTATTATGGACACTCTGGAGGGGTCTCAAGCCGCTTATTGGTTGATTGTGATGGCCAAACACTGGAGAGGAGAGTGGGCTCCTCCTCTGCATAAGTGGATCAGAGGCATGGACCAGTGCACAGCAATGGAAAAATTGGTCTACAGGGCCCGAGGAGTATGCAACAAATTCAAAAAGATATAGATCCCATGGACCCTCTTTGCAGGCAACCCGCGCTGACTATGACTATGCTTCAAGATGAAGGATGAATATTGTTATATTTGGGACACTGAACTTTGCAGGTGATAAACAACTGTATGCTTCTGCACAGCAGGCATTGACCACTGGGCACATGATTGCAAGGTCATTGGGGCTGATTGTGTTTAAATATTGTTTGTATTTGTACAAAAACCTAATAAAATCTGTTATTAAAATAATTGTTTCTTTCCCACCTAGAGTACAATTGCCAATGTTTGCTTCCTTCTTTAAAGCCTGGCACATCTTACTTACTATTCCCTGGTAGGAAGGATCCCCATTTGAAATTTGATGTATAAAGTGTGGTTCGATTCAGGATATATCAAATCCAAATATTGTTCAAACCCTAGTTCAGCCATGTATTCAAAGTAGCATGCCAGCAGGATACCCACTCATCAATTTTTCCTCGAGCTACAGGCACCAATACCTTTTCTTAACAAATTCAGTGGTATCGGATCCAGCTAGGGTGGGGTCCTTCTAGAGATTCCCTTACTACAAAGTTATTAAAAATGTCCTAATATATGCCAACCAGTTACTTCCACCCATTCCACCATCATTTGCCATTCATAATACAGGTTGGAAATAAATTGGTGCATATGGATTTTTATGTAATCATATCCAGTACAGCACAGGTCTCAGTGTGGCCAGGTCTGAGATAGTGGAAATCAAAAGCTCCAAATATAGAGCTATTAACTGGTTACCTGGGACCAGTCTCACTAGGAAACTTAAAAGGTTATTCTCCGCCACTTGCAATTCCGTTAAATTGCCATACCCCCATAACTCTGCTCCGTCTATTGAGGCTGCTACCACTTTCTGTTTATACATTTGGAGCATTATACTTATCGATTTAGATGTCCTCCTTTTATTTTTTTAAATCTAAAGATAGCCCTTGAAGTTTGAAATAGGATTGATCTGGCCATAGCTATCTGCTCTTCCCACCTGAGTTGCCTTTGAAATTGTATGCTAAGGTAGTCCTACTGTGATACACACTCTATTTGCTCTCCATATACCCTAAATTTTCTTTTTAAAGTAGGGGACAGCTCCATTATCTCAGCCTTAGTTTTCCTAGTGTTTAAATTCTTTTTCATCACAATAACTGGCAATTCCCTACAACAATTTGTGCCACATTTTCAGTTCTGGCTAGGTGAACAGAATCATCTGCGAACAGGATCAGAAAACTGTTACCAGCAGTTTTTGGGATGTCAAGATCGACGTTCATTAGATGGTCTACCACATCGTTAAGAAATAAGTTTTAAAAAAATGAAGCGAGTACACAACCCTGCCTTGCCCCTTTTTCAATCGTAAGAATATTGCTACATTCTCCACAAGGTCCATAATGAACTCTGCCAATATTGTTAGTGTGCAATTTTATTACTGCTCCCACAAGTGAGTAGACAACTCCCATTTTTTGCAGTGAATGCCATAGTTTCTAATCACTGACAAGTTCAAACTCTGATTTTAGGTCAACAAAAATCAAATACAAATGGGTCTCCTTAAATATGGTGCACTTAAAGCAAATTATGTATAGGCGTATTGCTTGATTGATTTTTCCGATCAGTGACCTAAAGCCAACGCTGCATCTCAGTATATTCATACCATCTACCCAAACTAGTAATCGATATAAAACATTTTTCCCAAATATTTTCCCAGCTGTTTTAATAAAGAGATTGGCTGGTAGTTGGATGGATTGACATGACTGCTTTCATGAAGACGTTGTCATGTTAGTAGCAATAATGGCATTGAAAACATTAGTTAATACGCTAGACGAGAACTTAGGTTCATCTCAGTACAGGTCTATTGGGATTAAATCTGGGCCAAGAACTTTTTTTCATACTTAAGAGAGCTCTTTCTACTTCATGGACCGATATATTCATGGACGATTTCTTTCTGAGAGTTCTCTCACTCTTATCCAAGCTATATCTTCTTTCAGAACTCTCTCTCTTTTACAGGTTCCTGAAACAGCTAGACCACCATTAGCCCCAATATGACATTCCTGCCTATTTACCCCATCTGTTCCTACATAGGTAACAACTTCCCGGAACCTTCTTGAGTCCTTCCTATGTGATGCTTCTTTCCACTCAATCCATCATTTTAGCTGTTTTATCAGCTTTATATATTTTTCTGAAGAAGAACAGTTCACTAGATGGTTGGCGATGGCAGAGAAATAACAAGGCCAAGACCTGGAACTTTATATTGAAGCACTCTAAGTCATACCAGCTATAATTATCGGGAGTGTCAGGCCTTGGGTTAATTGCGCTGATGGAGTGGGACAACAGCAATTTTTTTTCCGCACATTAATTGAAAGGAGTCAAGAATTGTAGGATCTCCAACCATATTTACATCTTAGATGGTCTCACCAAATTTAGAGAGTATAGCTTTTAATAGTGGGATTTCTTTAAAAAATGTTCATGTACCCTGCACACTTCTTTTCTATCATTGATCGGGGAAGAAATGTTCAAAAAAGTTTTTCCTATTACTTGATCTGTTTCTACTAAAGATGGATTTTAGTATGCCCCAACATAGATCTTCTTTAGCGACTTCACTATTAACTGCTTCATATGAGAGGGAAGTTTTAAAATCCTCACAAATTAGAAGCAGCTGACCATTGCTGTTCAAGCTGTTTTCTCTAAGATTTACACAATCCTCTAAACTTTGCCAGACACATTGAACCTCCAGTGACCATCTATGTGGAATATTTACATTGAGGAAGTCAATGCAGTCAATTTTCTTTGCTGACCTCAGTTGCTCTCACATGCAAGATGTTAGAACTATGATTACCTGTGTGTATTTGTTGTGATTTAAAATTCTATTTGCAGGAAACCCATGTAGAAAGCCCATCCAATGGTCTACCTTTTTGTTGGCCACTTAGCCGGTTCATAGAACGCAATGAAACCATCTTGAACACTCTCTGACAATGCCCACCTTTCTTGGAAACAGATCCATTAGTTGTTAACAAAATGTTGTCACTCTCCATTCTCCAGTCTACGATTCAAACCAGCAACCTCCTTCCGACCAGCTCTCAAACCCTACACAATTATTGATTTTGAATCAACTGGGGATTATTGTATAAGGTTCAATCCAACCCAACCTGGTCCCAATGTTTTCCTTTGGTGATCAAGGTCAATGCTAGCCACACTCAATAATGTTCTGTTCCTCTTTGTATCCTTCTTCAACACTGACACCACTTTTCAGTAATTTACAATTTCTTGAGTATTCAACTTTTACAATGAGCAGATTATTGTAAAAAGATTCACTATGGACCATTGTCATGGGAGACTCTACTAGCTTGAATACATGGACAGTTCCTAACCTGGTCATGTTGATACAAAGGGAGTGTTGATGCGGTGGAGATTTCGTTCTAGATTTCACTGTTTCATGACAAGGCAAAACATCTATACCCGTAATACGCTGATCATCCAGGTGACCTACAATAAGCCCGCTATTATTAAGGGAAACAAGCTCCACTTTTGTAGGTTTGAATTTTCCACCAGTTCTTAAATTTTTCTCCATTCTCACACATCTTATGTCTTGCAATGTTACTAGCCTTAACAATGGTCCATCATGGAAAGGAGATAAAAAAAAGTGTGATCTATTCACTGGTTTAGTCATATTAACATCAGGAAGACATCAGTGAACTCATAATGGCATGTGTCAACATTGATGTTAATGCTTGGCATAGAATCTGTTTCTACCATATCTATTTCCTCTTACTTTCCTCCACTTCCTTGCCCAAATCAAGCGTCGCAGCTAATGGATGTAATATATGGTTGTTATCTTGTGTAACTGATACTATTTGTAGCCTTTACCCTGGGGAGGTGCATCTTCACCTTAATTCATGTCAGCACATGTTGCACCAGTATTTGTTTCAGTTGATAACAAATCTTTTCTTCTTTTATTTGATTTCTTTTTGCAATTTAAATCCTACTTTTCCTTGACCGTTTTCCTTTAGGTAATTGCTTCAACACTTTCAACGTCTGTATATGAAATGATGTGATATAGTTTTATAAAGCGCACAAAGCGCTATTGCCAGAAAACTAATCAACAGAGTCAAACCAACCAAGAAGTAAGGTAACTATAGTGAGAAGAGCCAAGTTTTCAAATGTTTTTTAAAAGACATCACAGAGTCTGCTTCAGAGATGTAAGTGGGCAGGGCGTTCTACAGCTTGGCAGAGGCAACCAAAAATGAACACCCTTCCCGTGTTTCCTTTCTAAATTTGGGCATCATAACATTTTTAAGATGAGTGGATCTGAGAGACCTACTAGGGATGTACCAATGAAATAAAGCATTCAGTTGGCTAGGACCCTTTTTATGTAAAGTAAAAAAAACAGTACACAGCGCCTTGAAGGAAATTCGTTTCACAACTGGAAGCCAGTGAAGAGAGCAGATACCATCTCTAACCAAGAGCCTCTTGGGGATGTTTAGAACGAGGCGGGCAGCCGCATTCTGTACATCCTGAAGTTTATTCAGGTAAGACCTGTTAATATTGAGGTACAGTGCGTTACAATAATCAAGGTGTGATGTAACTAAGGCGATAATTACTGATTGGTGCAACTCCGCCGGGATATTAGGAAAGATCTTTTTTTAAATCCTTAAGATGCAAAAACAAGTACTAGTAGTATGGCTGACCTGTGTATCAAAGCTCAAAATAATGTCAAATATAACATCAAGATTTTTTGCTGCCTTTACTGGAGTGGGGAGAAGTTCACAGGCTTCCGGCCACGAGATGCTAGACCTGATAGGTTCCCGGAATCCAATCTCTCATCCAGCTGCTAATGCTAGACATACACTGGTTGAACCGCTCCGCCACCGAGGTAAGGTTATTGGAGATGGAGACGATAATTTGAGTATCATCAGCGAATGATACTGCTTGAAACCCAAATGATCGCACCAATTCAGCCAGGGGGCCACATGCAGATTGAATAATGTGGGGCTCAAAGACGAGCCCTGAGGCACCCCACAAGGAAGGCTGAACGCCTCTGCCTTAAAGCCACCACAGCTGATAGTCTGTACCCTGTTGGTCAAAAAAGAGTGGAGAAGCTGCAAGGCCAACCCCAGCCCACTGCAGCCATTGCACCATCCGTACAGGCGAGAGAGAATCAAATGCTGCTGACAGATCAAGCATTACCGGGATAACCGCCCCGCCCTGATCGACCTGGTGGCGAATACTATCCGCCACCACAATGAGACCAGCCTCGGTGCTGTGACCAGCCCGGAATCCATTCTGAAAAGGGGCAACCATTGGTATCAATAAATGTAAGCAATTATTGCTTAATGAACTTTCCTCAAATTTTAGCAGGGGCCAGCAGCAGAGAGATGGGGCAGAGTTTCTTCATATCATCAGGGTCCGCATTTGGTTTCTTAAGAAGCAGAGTGACAACCTCTTTCTTCCAGGCCGTAGGAAAAACTCTGGATTGAAAAGTTAAATTAAACACCTTTGGCAGAAAATTAGAAATAGGATCCAAAGCTAATTATTAAGTTGTAGATGTGCAAAGGTCACCAGGAGAGCCAGATTTAAGACTCAATAACAAATCCTTGGTTTCTTGAACAGAAATCGGGGGAAATGCAGAGAGAAGATTCTCTTGGGGGAAGGTAGCAGAGTTATCAAAAGAGGAGTCATTTTGCGAAGGAGCATTGAAGTCCGAAAAAATGTTAAGGATATTATCACGAAAGTAAGACGCTACCTTCTCAGAAATTGTTTGGGGATGGATTAAGTGAACACTGAGAGGGAGGATCAGACCGCTCCTTCACTATTTTAAACAGCTGCATAGAAGAATTATTGGCAGCTCTAATCTTTTCTGTATATCATGTCACTATAGATCGCACAATGTCCTCCTTATAACCCCAGAGAAGGGCTTTATGTTTCTCTTTTTCCTTAAAACAGGGGTTATTTTTTCATTTCTACTCTTGTCTACAACATTCCTGACTACGAGGCTTAAGTTCTACTGAAAACCAGGGAGCTGAGGGTGAGGGCTTGCCTTTAGTTGCAGTCATAGCTTTCAGGGGGCCTACAATATACAAGACTGCTGTAACCCAGGCTTGGAAGCCTTCAGCAGTGTATGCAAATGAGCTATCTTGTCTGGCGCTAGCAGATTCAAGAGCCTGTCCCAGGCTTTCGGAGGTAAGCTTGCTTCAATTTCTGCAGGACGTGTTTAGGGGGAACCAAGGCTGTCCCAGATGTAGAGCGGGAAGAGACGACTTAAAAAAGAATCACCCGATCTGCCCAGCTAAGGGGCAGGATGTCCAGAATATCCAATTCACCATGATTGGTAAAAATCCCATCCAAAGTTTGGCTCGCAGAATGGGTAGGAGATTTTACTTGCCGACCAAACCCACAATTAGACATGAGTTCAAGCAAAGAGGCTGAGTCTTTGCAGGATAGATCATCAAAATTAAAAATAAAATCCCCTAAAATGGTAAATTGAGAGTGTGTCAAGTAAGGTTCCAAGGTCTGACACCATACCTCACAAAAAATTGCACATGGGCCTGGAGGGCAATATATCAAAAGGCCCGAAAAAGTGTGTTTAGCCAAACACTTAAACCTAAAAAAGGCTACCTCCAGGGAATCTCCTTACTTGTTAGTCACCGGGTCAAGGGTACTGCTGACATCTCGAGCAATGATAGCCAGCCCACCTTCTCTCCAGTCCTGGCGGTCAAGTCAAGAAATGGTATAGCCTAGAGGTACCGCCTCAATTAGATCAGCACCGGAGTCTTCTCTAGCCCACGTTTCAGTAAAAAATAAGCAATCAAGGGACAAAAAAGAATTTAAATCAAGGACTTCGATTTTATGTTTAACCAGGGAGCGAGAATTATTTAAGGCTCCCCGAATATGTTTGTATTTGCCATTATGATTCTTCCCATCCCTTTTAAAAATAGGGTAAACATGCAGATATTGTTCATCAGTGACACTTTTATATTTTTCTCTCTCATTGGATTCTGAATGAATGCTACTTTGATATTAAGTCCATCAGTTCCCTCTGTTTGGCTACACCCAGGTGGTGTTCAAATTTCTGAGAACAATTTCTGTAAAGAATAAACAGTCACATCCTTCTTCACACCTCCTCTTTCACTTTTATGATCTGCCCTTTGAGGGTGCTTCATAAATTTGGAATTCTCTGGATATTGTACTTCACCATTACCACTGCATGGCTTATCAGTGCATTCTCCCTTTGAATTATCTATAGGGTTGGGAGGGATTAACCTCATCACCATTTAGAGTAAAGTCAGTTTGTGCGGCTACATCATTTGTTACTTTTGCACTGGTCAAAACTTGAAGTATTGATGTCAGCAATGGCACAGTATGGCTGGGCCCACCCAATGATTTCTCCATCAATGAAAGCATAGAATTCATTAGTCTATGTAGAGTGGTTAGTGCTTCCGGAATTATGAAATTTTGTTTTTTCAGGTTCTTGGGTGAGTTTATATCAGACTGGTTCTGGCCAGGCACATTCATAAAAACTGAGTTTCTTGACTGGAGCCACAAACTACTGTTGTCAGGTTCTGAATGAACTCAGGATTCTACAGTTTTAATTGTATCCATTTTTCTCATAATCTCATCCGGAATGTCTGGCAAAGTGAAATCAGTCACAACTGATGAGCTTACTAGGAAGATAAAGTAATTCAGTAGTCCCCACATATTCTCTTGGTTACTAGTAATACCCCTCTCCTTCTATATTCTTGACAATATTTGACAGCTGCTTGAAATCATCTGTCTTCGATGAGGGTAGCACAACCATCTGAATAGCCTCTGGGGAATTAGTCTCTATTAGATAGGAATCCTTATTAACTACAATCTCACACAAAGGCTCTTTATCAAACTATTGTGTCACTCTCCTTACTGGGTAATTTGCACTCAGGTGGTTACTTCTGAAAAAGTGCATAATTAAATTTGACACTGTTTTGGCGGCAGTAATACACTCAACATCATCCTCTAGCAGATGAGATGACACCTATACTGACCTCAAAGTAGTCTTCTTACTCTTATGTAAAGAAGTAATCAGCTTATTATAGATTCTTACTGACTGCCTGGACACTGGATACTTGTTGAAAGATTTTGATTTCTACAAGCTGTCATTCTCAGAGTGGGTAACAAAATAATACCCTGAAAGCACTTGAGGGCTTATCAACAGATGATTGCTGGTGATGCAAATTTGAGATCATTTTCTCCACCACCATCATGCACACTTGCAGTTGATCTCTGAAATAAATAACCAATTTCAACTAACCTAAATCAGGCTTGAATAGTTAAGCAAAATCAAATCTAATTGGGCTTTAGGTGAGAGTTGGCCGCCCAAGGCAATGGTTTAGACAATTATATCAATACCATTGGTGGTGGTCTTGCTGGCTGGAGATGTGGCTGTAACTATCCCTCTTCCAAAATTATGGCTCTACTTAGTCAAGATTTTCCAGGGTATGAGTTTTAAATTGGTGCCCAATGATTAATTTCAGGGTCCATTTCCTGTTCACAAATTCAAAAAAATCCCAGCAGCATCAGCATTAAATAAAGCTAGAATGCCGAATTCTTGGAAAGAAAAGAGGAAGATCTTAGAATTGCCAAGACCGGGGACCAAGACATCCAAGCTCAAAATGGCAACAACAGGCCAGTTAGCAACAGCAGTCAGCAATAGTCAAACAGATCCCTCGCAGTTCGTATGAAATTCAACACACATACCAGTGCAGCGGAGCATGGGAATGAAAGGGTATGCATAGAAGGCAGCATATTCTTTCAGTAAATGGAATCAGCTATGCAGATATGCAGAGGCTGTTATTCATTGCAGCCTGTGGTTGGCCCAAAGGGTGAACTAGTTGTCTTTGTTTGTCACCACTCAGTCACCAGGTCAAAATGACAATGTCCTTGAGCCTTGCACACTGGACCATTTGTGTTTATTTATATATCCTGGCACACCAAATATAATACAAACAAGTTCAGATAATTTGTTTTACAGCAGACATTGTGTTACTTATTAGTTTTAATTTCAGTCCATTTTATTGAGCTTATCTTCATATTAGGAGACTTCCTCTAGAAGACAATCACTCATGGCACAATTTTTATGAATTAAATGTTTATGCTTTTTGATCATTGTTAGTCTATACACCTTTTGAGAAGATAGAGTGATCCTTTTCAGAAGCGCACTGTGAACCCACTTAGAAGATACGCTAGCTACAGAACATTCTAGATATTTTATTGCCAGCCTGCTGAGCTCTGGCCAGTGTTTCTTTTATCCAAGCAAGCAAGACCTCTGTTGTACCCGTTTTTCTGTCTGTTGTTATTGTGCCTGTTTTTCTGTCCTACTGTTATTGTGCCTCTGTATTTTTATTTGTGATCTGTTATTTGTTGCCTTTTCATTCTTTGTTTTTGTTTTGTTATTTTCTGCCTGTTTCTCTTTCCCGCCGCTGCTGCCCCCACAGCCCCTCCCCCCTGCTGGTTCCCGCTCCCGCCTCCCAGCTGCGCTTCCCTCCCCCCTTCCCTATTTAATGGTGGCCGCTGCGAGGGTGTGCGAGCAAGACCTCTGACCTCCTGCTCAGAGACCTGCTCTCTCCCCCTGCAGCTCCACTGTTGTGCCACTGCCGCTGCCCTGTGCAGTGCCCTGTGCAGGTAGGTGTTCGAGGCACTCCACCCACAGGCTCCTGCCTGCGCCTCATCCCTGGTGGTCCAGTGGGAGAGCCTTGCTCTTCTGCTGGTTCCGCTGCTCTCTGTATTGTGTTGTGCCCGTTTTTCTGTCTGTTGTTATTATGCTCATTTTTCTGTCCTACTGTTATTGTGCCTCTGTATTTTTATTTGTGATCTGTTATTTGTTGCCTTGTCATTCTCTGTTTTTGTTTTGTTATTTTCTGCCCATTTCCCTTTCCCGCCGCTGCTGCCCCCGCGGCTCCTCCCCCCTGCCAGTTCCCGTTCCCGCCTCCCAGCTGCGCTTCCCTCCCTCCTTCCCTATTTAATGGCGGCCGCTGTGCTGCCACACCAGTGGCGTGCCTAGGGCACGCCAAAGGCAAGCCCATCTGCGCCCATCCGCGACCCGACTGCGACCAGTGCTAGGGACCCTGGATCTCCGACCACCCACCTCTACGACTCAGCTGCCCTCCTCGCACTCAACCTCGGAAGGAACAACTGCCAGTTGTCCATGCCTAACACCACCCACAGACAGTTCTCCTGCCGTCACTGCCGCCAAACCTTCACCACCCTCCGCACCACCATGGCCGCCGCCCCCACGCCGGACGCCAACACCACCGAAGCCCTGAGGTGCATCCTCCTCAACGTGCGCTCCCTGCACAGGCACTCTGTGGAAATCTGGGACCTCCTCGACACCCTCTCGCCAGAAGTCGCCTTCTTCACAGAAACTTGGACCAACTCCACCTCTGCCCCCGACATCGCCACCACCATCCCAGACGGATACAAGATCCAGAGGAAGGACCGCCCCAACCGCCCAGGAGGAGAACTTGCCATCGCACACAAGAGCACCCTCTGACTCACGACCTCCAGCTCGAGCGACAGCCCGCCCACCAGCGAACACCTCCATTTCCAGATCCAGACCAGCCCCAGAACGACCCTACGAGGCACCCTCGCCTACAGACCTCCCAGACCTCGAACTGCGTTCACCACTACCATCGTCGACCTCATCGCACCCCACGCCATTACCTCCATGGACTACATGCTCATCGGAGACCTCAACTTCCACCTCGACAACCTCAGCAACCCCAACTCCACCAACCTCCTGGATAACCTCGCCAACCTCGGACTCAAACAACTCGTCACCACCTCCACCCACAAGGCAGGATACACCCTCGACCCCATCTTCGCAGGAGGTAACAACACCCACTTCAGCCACACCACGCAACCCCCCTGGACGGACCACCACTGCGTACACTTCCACGTCAACAAACCCACTGCACCCAAACCTGCACCCCGCACTCCATGAAGGAACTGGAGCAAGATCACAGAGGAGCAGCTCAACTCCACCCTCAACCTCGCTGCCCCCTCCACCACGACCGACGTCAACCTCACAGCCAAAGAACTCCACAGATGGATCACCAACTGCACAGACGAGCTCACACCCCTACGTAACCCCGACGACAGTGCCCCAGAAAGGCCACCTGGTTCACCGCCGACCTCCAAGAATCCAGACCCACCTGTAGACGTCTCGAGAAGAACTGGAGAAACAGCAAATCCTCGAAAGACCGCACCGCCTACAAGAACGCCATGACAGAATACCACCAATGCATCAGATCCACCAAAAGGACATTCATCCAGAATAAGGTCTTCGCCAACTCCAGCAACTCTAAGGAACTCTTCAGTATCATGCAGGAATTCACCAAACCCCCCCAGCGAAACCACAGACATCACCCCTTCCCAGGACCTCTGCAATAAGCTCGGCTCCTACTTCCATCTGAAAATCAAGGGCCTCTACGACAACTTCAACGACCAGACACCTGACTCCAAAACCACTCCCTCCTCCAGCAACGCCAGCCAGCCCACCATCTCCTCCTGGACCCCAGTCACCACTGAAGACACCACATCGACCATGAAAGGCATCCACTCAGGAGCCCCCACGGACCCCTGCCCCCCGCACATGTTCCTCAGACCCGCCGCCGCCATCGCACCGGAACTATGACACACCATCAACGCCACCTTCGAAAACGGCATCTTTCCCGACGACTGGAAACGCACAGAAGTCAGACCCCTACTCAAGAAGCTCTCAGGAGATCCCATGGACCTCAAGAACTACCGACCCATCTCCCTCCTCCCCTTCACAGCCAAAGTCACCGAGAAGACCGTTAACGTCCAACTAACGAAATTCATCAAAGAAAACTCTATCCTCAACCCCTCCCAATCCGGATTCCGCAGCAACCACAGCACTGAGACCGCTCTACTCGCCACCACAAACGCCATCCGCACCCTCCTCGACCAAGGACACACCGCAGCCCTGATCCTTCTTGACCTCTCTGCAGCCTTCGACACCGTCTCCCACCGCACACTCACCGCCAGACTCCACGACGCCAGCATACAGGGAACCGCCCTCAACTGGCTCCGCTCCTTCCTCACCGGCAGAACCCAAAGAATCAGACTTCCACCCTTTGAAGGAAGTGACCCGATTAGGGTCACTCGGGTCACTCGCGACCACCTCTCAGCCTTCCATACAAATGAAGAGTTGGTCAGACAGTAGAGAATACAAACCAAGTTATTTATTAGTATTCGCTCGAGCGGAGTCCAGTCTGACTAGCCTCCTAAGATGCTACAGAGGAGACTGACCCTCACCAACATTACATCAGTTGTTATACATTTCCAATGCCCAGCAAGACCCGCCCAGAATTGGAAATTTCCAGTTGGAGCAGGTTAACAAAGGAGGCACACAAGATGAGCTACACTCCTGGGATCGGGTACATGTTATCTCTACCTCAAGGTTACTCTGTCCGTGCCCGCCACTGTAAGCATGAGAACGGGCCTATCTAACAAGGAAAGTATGCAAAGGCACATTCATGTATTTATTAAGACAGCGAAGCTCAACCTTGAAGAAATACAAAAGAATATCGAAGCTGCTTTCCGCTGAGGCAGACAAAATGAGACAGAAGTTAGTTTCGATCATTACACAAAATGGCGGCTAAATGCAAAATGGTGCCGCAAATGCTAACTTAAGCATAATGCTAATAGGAGGAGTCGACTGGAAGTAATTGCCAGTCCAACAGACCCCCCTTTTAGCATTTGCTAACTAATTTTGCTACTATTGAAAGCTAAAACACTCTGCAGTACGCAATGAACATATTACAAATCTAGACATACATCATCAATACTCAAAAATGCCCTTGTCGGAGGGGCGTGGCTAGCAGCCGAACAAAATGGCCGCTGCCTAAAGTAGCTCCGGACCCCCTCAGACATCTCCGTCGATCCGTCTACTTATCCGTCCTCCTCCGCTGTCGGCAAGCGGTGACATCAGGGTCGGAGAGCCCCGGGCACCCAATAAGCGACCCGCAACGGAAAACAGACCATCGCAGCAGCACCGGCATCGTGAACAGGGTTTGCGGCCCACACTCAGAGGACGGGCCGGGACCTTGAGTGCGCCACGGACCCGCAGCAGAGGGCGGGCCCAACCTGAGAGCTCCACCATTGGCACAGGACACCGACCGCGGTTCCCGGACGCTCCCAGGCAGGCTCGGGGAGTTTGCTTGCGGCGGTCGCTGGTCTTCCCTAGCGGACTGGCTGACCCCGTTTACCAGGGCGCCCGGAAGAACCAAGGTGATTGCACCGCACTGACGAGGAGCGCAAGTAAGTGAAGCCGCCTTGCTGATACGGCTGATACAGGGCATATAGAGCGGCGTGGTGCGGTGGAACGACCCCCCCCCACGTGAAGGCCATAGATCAATAAACGCCGCACCAACCACAGCGCACGACCTACCGCGCAGTGACGCGGTGGTATTTCATACTGATTCAGACTGCACGTTCTCCAGCCCAAAACCACACAGACTGCCTTGCAATAGAGGGGTAATAATTGGCAGCAAAGCACTGATCACGGGCAGCACGTGTTGGGAATCTGCGATTTGAGACTCAGGCTTCCTACGTATTATAGGCGACAGAGAGAGTATTCCCCCCCCCCCCCACCCTCATCACCACAATCGTGAAACGACACAGGCCTAGTAAGCGCAGGGCGACATCAAGAAGCCCTAATACGTCACTCCAGTGACCACCAGTCGAAGACCTGGGTACAGTGGTGACCCCTCCCGGGGGTAGGAAACCCGAAAGGCCGCAGGTGACAGTGCGTTGCCTAGGCAGACAGCGGTGAGTACTACCGCCCACGTGGTTACCCACAGCGAAGCACGAACTAGACAGGCAACGATGGGGGGCCGGGGCCAACGCGTCACGCAACAGAATAAGTTGGACAAATACGCCTACACTAAAACCCAGCAGGGAACGATAGATCAAGCAACCGCAACAACATTGCACACGGCCTCGGGGGAGGGGTCAGAGGTCACACTACAGGACATACTTACCACCTTGAATAAAGTACATACAGCTCTGGACTCCCGGATAGGCACAATATCAGTAGAACTCTCCCTGCTCAGAGAGAACTTTCAAAACATGAGCGCAAGAGTCACAGACGTCGAAACCGCCACAGGCACCCTGCGCGATGAGACCAAGGAACTTCAACGTCAAGTGCACCACCTCGAAGCTGAAAGTAAGGTAATGGCTGCTAAATTGGATGACTATGAAGGCCAATCCCAGGCGCAATAACGTTCGAATAATTGGTGTACCGGAGGGGGCGGGGAGATCAGCAATGGACTTATTTGTGGAAGATTTAATCAAGCAATATCTACAGCCTAAAGGCCTCTTACACTACTTCTTGGTGGAAAGAGCACACAGAGTCCCTGGTGGCAGACCCAGGCCGGGTGCGCAGCCTAGGCCGATCCTCGCTCGCATTTTTAATTTCCGAGATCGTGACCTTATTCTACAAACAGCAAGAGTGGCTCCACCTGTGCGTTTTGAGAACAGTACGATTACTTTCTTCCCTGACTATACAGCTGCAGTGACCAAGCAACGACGCAGCTTTCTTGAAGTCAAAAAAGAATTGAGAAATAGAGAATTGAAATACTCCATGCTATTCCCGGCAAGGTTGAGAGTAGAGGCGGAGGGGAAAGCATGGTTTTTTGCCACACCGGAGGAAGCCCAGGAGTGGCTTGAGGGATGGCGTAAAGTCACAAACGCAGGAAAGGCAAATAACAAACTGCACCAACTTCCGAATGCAATGGCGCAACCTGGGACAGAAGTTGCAGCTGCAGTGCAGGCAGAATCGATGGAAAGATGCTGAAAGGGCAACGATCCCTCTAAGAGATTAGAACCGGAAAAGAAACAGACTTCTCCATCTAATGGACGGAGGCGCCTCTTTGATCGACGGCTCGTCTAAAGGACTGAAATTTTTCTTTTTTGGGACTGCCGTCCGCTGATTGAATGATACTCCATGTTAACGAATAAGACCGATGCACGCTTACTCATCTATGCAAATTTCATCATTTTTTACAGTCATATAATACAGTCGTAGAGATGTTCTGGGGGGACTGATGGAGAGACTACCCCCCCCCCTACAAAGGTAACGGGGAATGGGACATAAGCACTCTGCATTGTTGGGGAGGCGGGAAGTTTTAAGACCGTCGTGCAGGGAGGCAGGCGGGACCAGATACAGGGTTTGTTAAGAGTTTATTACATTGTTTCTCATTGTTTAATTTGTTCTTCACCGAGACTTGCAAATGTTTATGTACTGTTTCCACGGGTTTCCTTAATGTCGACATCTCGCAGACCGGGCTCAAATGACACTAACATCTACACCCACGGCCCCTGGTATTCCTCTGACACACCTCACGCGCGCACCGTCATTATCACTCATCTCCTGGAATGTCAACGGCTTGAGAGATAAGCTGAAGAGAGGACTGGTGCTGCAATATCTCAAACGCAGGGCACCAGCAGTAGCAATGCTCCAAGAAACGCACCTGGTATGATCGACCTGTAAGGCTCTAGACCGATGGGGTTTTAAGTTAGCGGTCCACTCCGAATTCACTTCGGGTTCTCGGGGGGTTGGAATCTTGATTAAAAAACAATTCCCACTGATTATCCTCCACACCTTCACGGACGATCAAGGCCGGTTTGCAGCGCTTTCCTGCCAATGGGAGGGATGCACACTTAACTTAGTGACAGTCTATATCCCCCCTGCACTACACTCACTGGCCTTTCCGGCACTGGGTAAATTTCTGCTTACACTGCCAGAAGGAGAACTGATAATTGGTGGCGACCTTAAAGCAACACTAGATGACACTCTAGACCGAACGCCTCCTAGACCACAGCACCACACACGCTCCAGCTTCGCTGATTTCCTAGACGCATTTGGCCTGATAGACACTTGGTGCTTTAAATTCCTGCAGACACGTCAGTTTACCTACCACTCTGGGGCTCATAATAGCCTCTCTCGCATACACTACATACTCACAGTCACAGATAGTGTGGGCAGGTTTAGGGAAATATCACATTTACCCAGAGGTATCTCCGACCACTCCCCTGTCTCGGCTGACTATACCTTACAGATGCAGACACGATGTCGCATGTACCCAATATATCCAGGCTATCTGCAGAACCCCAAGATCCGCAAAGGTTTACTCACCACTACAACGCACTATTTCACAGAAAACGAATCATCGGTGTCCTCACCACTGATACTTTGGGAAGCATACAAACCGGTCTTATGAGGACAAGCCATATCCCTGATCTCGGGTCACAAAAAAGAGCAAAAAAAAGTAGTAGAGACCCTGGAACAGGAAGTGCAACATTTAGAGACACTGCATGCTCAAGATCCATCCGATGATAACACACATAAGCTTCGCACAAAACAGCAGGAATACAAAGAATACTTATGGGCGGACGCTAGACCCCGACTCACAGCAGTTCGACACAGGGTCTACGAAACCGGGGACAAGGCAGGCAAGCTTCTCGCCTGGTTAGACAAATGAGCACGGGAGGACAGATGGGTGACAGAGCGCCGACTTGAAGACGGCCACACCACGTCAGACCCGCAAGAAATAGTGGAAGCATTAGCGACGCACTTTGAGCACATCTACACTCCTACGACTACGACTGGAGTGCAAGATGCGATAGCATTCCTAAGAGACATACACTTACCAACACTTACAAAGGAAGAGGCCCAATTACTTGAAGATGACTTGACAGTGGACGAATTAATGTTAGCTATGAACAAGATACAGTCGGGGAAAGCTCTAGGTCCCAACGGCATCCCAATAGAACTCTACAAGCGATCAGCTGTTAAACTGGCCCCCCATCTATTAAAGATGTATGAGATGAGCTTAGATCAAGGGGAACTCCCCATAGACCAACGTACAGCCACCATAGTAGCCATCCATAAACCAGGCAAACCCCCACCGAAAGCACCTTCTATCGACCCATCTCTTTGCTCAACGCTGAAGCCACGATACTGGCCAAAACGTTGGCTCTCTGACTGACCCCTCACCTTTCCAAACTAGTCCACCTGGATCAATCAGGATTTATGCCGGGAAGAAACACAGCCCTAAATCTTAGACGCCTACATAACGTCCTAAGCCGCAAACATACCATACAGGAGGAAGCCGCCATATTGTCCCTTGACGCAAGGATGGCCTTCGACTCGGTCGAATGGCCGTTCTTCTTTGCGGTCCTTCACCATTTGGGGTTCGGGCCCAAATTCTGCTCATGGGTTCGATTACTATACACTAACCCAATTGCACATGTTGTAGCCAACGGACATATCTCACGTGAATTCTCCCTGAGACGCGGAACGCGGCAGGGCTGCCCTCTGTCGCCACTCCTTTTTACCTTGATCCTAGAACCATTAGCAGCCTGGATAAGAAGAGACCCAATTATCCGCGGACTTTGCTGGGTGGAGGGATGGGAAGACTGCATATCCCTCTACGCGGACGACATTTTGGTATACATAGCGTCCCCAAAACGTTCCCTCCATAGACTCCTAAACATATGCGAAGTATACGGGACAGTTTCTGGATACACTATCAACTGGGGAAAGTCTGTATTGTATATCCAGCATTACCGAGGGGTTGTACAGTAAAAGTGGTCACGGACAGCTTCAAATATTTAGGGATTCATGTCATGTCCGACCCAGACGACTTCCTGGCGAGAAACCTCCAGGAACCACTGCAGAGACTGCAACGAGATGCCAAACACTGGAAATCACTGCTGCTTACCCTCCTGGGTAAGGCGGCGCTTTTTAAAATGATGGCACTCCCCAGGTTTCTCTATGCCCTCCATAACACTCCCTTTAGTGTTCCTGCGTCCTATTTTAAAGCAATAGACTCAGAGGTCAACAATCTCTTATGGGATGGGAAACCCGCCAGGATCGCCGCATCAAAACTGGTCAGAACCTGGTATGACGGCGGTATTGCACTTCCAAATGTACAGACATACTACTGGGCCACTCAATTAGCAGTGATTAATCAATGGGTCCATTCGCCCCACACCGACCCCGCGTACCGAATGGATAGGCATGCCCTGGGTACGGAAGGGTTCAATCGGGTGCTCTATAATAAAAAGTAAAAATTAGACTTACTAGGACCAACTGCGCACACTGTCCACGTTTGGCATGCGTTAACACAATCCCTGGGCTGGGCAGACAAATTGACGCAACAAACGCCGCTATGGAGCACAGGCAAACTAGGCACACTGGGCAAGAGTAAGGGGTTCCAAAAATGGGATGCATGAGGGATTTCTCGACTAGGTATCCTCTGGAAAGGAGGAAAAATCGTCACCTTTGCCCACTTACAAGCACAATACGAAATGGCCCCCAATGAGTTGTTTCGCTACATACAGATCAAACACGCTTTGGAGGCGGCCAACCCATCAGACATGATCCTTCCTGAAGCCTCCCCATTAGAGGACAGACTCCTGACAGACCACATGGACAAGAGAGCGATCTCCCTCACATACCGGAAGATCGTCAACAATCAGCTAGACCCTCTGCAAAAGTTGCGGGTACAAAGGCAGACTGAAGTGGGTGAACTGGACGACACAGACTGGCAGGAGGCGATAGAATCCTCTAGGGTGGTAGCGGTTTCCTCTAGACTACGCCTTATACAACTTAAAGTGCTTCACAGGACTTACTTTACTAGAGTGACATTATACAAGATAGGGAAAATCCCTGATCAGTACTGCCTGCGCCAATGCGGTGACGTAGGCACCTTTTACCACACACTCTGGGAATGCCCTGTAATTAAACTGTATTGGACGGCTGTAATGAACGCCATCACCGAGGTTAGCGCCAGTCCTGTTCCGCCTGAACCTAAACGATGTCTCCTGAACATCTGGGAACCAACAGACATGAATCACACAGCCCAAGCCTGGGCAACCCTTGGTATGACGATAGCAAAGCGAAATGTGGCCATGCATTGCGGGGCGGCTGTTACCCCACTCCTTGAAGACTGGTGCAGGGATATGGATATGGTCATGGTGGCCGAAAAAGCCACGTATGTCCACAGAGGATGCCCTAAAAAATGGGAAAGAATGTGGGGTAAGTGGAATAACTTTAGAGGAGGTATATGTGCCCCTCCGACAATGGGTTAGGTCTCAGACGATGATGAGTGATGAAGAAGTGGTTTATTCAGTATAAACTATACAATGTATGCCAGATGTACGATGTACTTACGTTAACAACGAAATATGATGGAAACTGTAATCATATGAACGCGACAACCAGCAAATGTCAATGTTCCAAGTCTTATATTCAATAAAAATGTTATAATAATATGTTGCATGAAGAAGAAAAAAGAAATGCCCTCGTCAATGCACATCATGTCCTGGATATCCTGCATCATCATAGCCTTGTGCCGAGAGTCATGTTCTAGGTGTATGGGGTGAGGCGTCAACATTTGTACACAGCAGGCACAACAGGCAGGAAGGCAGTGTATGCACAGACAACATGTTAAAATGATACCAGCTATGGCGACCAGGACGATAATAATCTTCCAACCCCAGGACGTAAATAGGCCCCAAAACCACCCAGTGAGAGACCATGTACCATTCTCTTGGTGTATGTCAGAGGCAAGCCTATGGAGCTTCTGTATAGCAGCATATACATTCGGAGCGTGGTCCGGTATGTTTACACAGCAGCTACTGCTGATGACGCGGTAGGCCCCACCCCGATCAGCAAGGATGACGTTTAACACCATCCGGTTTTGAAGAGCAACGAGTCTCGTAGCCTGAAGCTCGGCTGTAATAGTAGTCAGAATTCCAGCCGTTGCATTTATTACTCCTTCCACCACCCTGGTGAGTCTATGAATATTGAGACTATTGGACATGGGGCCCCAAAAGGGAACAATACCCTTCATAGCATCAGTGAACTGCTGCAAAGTGGTGTCTGTCTGATCTATGTCTGCGGTGTCAATAACTCGTCTAACATGAAACAGATGAGCACTCCTGCGCTGTAGTCGGTGGTCCCTATGATAATTGGATGGCGCTATATACACTGGGGGAAGTAGAAAAGAGAGATAACATATTCCAGACCATCCCAGAGGAAGCCAATCATAGGCCTGGGACCCCCAAACAAAATAAACATTGTGAGGGGGCAGCAGAGGTGGGCTATTGACAGTGCTCAGTACATAGGTATAATTGCAATTACTGACTCCCACCCCGACGTTTCCTTTCCCTTTAACACAGAAACTCGCTGTCATGTTAACTACCGGCACTGACATTGCCACATCATGAGTAATATTACGTATTTGAAAGGACTTGAAATATTTAGTGACATTGTAACCCCAGAAATCCGACATTTCATTTTGAAGCCATGTTACATTTTGTTCTCTTTCGTACACATTCATACAGGCTGTCGGGGACAATGTATCTGGTGTCTCTTGCTCCCCTGGGGTAAACCCCTGATGTACACGTATATACTCTAAGACAGTTTCATATTCGGCTAATGTCATATTCATAGTATCAGAATGATAATGAGTGTATACCATAGTAAAGAGCTGAAACCAACCTTCGCAGCTAGCGAGGTAAGAAAAAGGCAGGGACAGTAATACATCATTCTTGTGTGTTACAGAAGGGAGTAACCCACAGATCCAGCAATTTGTGACATTGGACGTACCGTGGGCCTGATGCAACATTTGGAGGAACATGTTATCTACATGTGTCTTTCTGTGTTCACCTTAGTGAGGAGCCAGGGTGGCAAACATATGTTCAGGGGGAACAGGTGTTGTACCAATCAAAGAGTGCACAGGATATTTCTCTTCTAGAAACCACATTATCCCAAGTATTGCTATTTGGGAAATCAGGACAATCACTATAAAAATCATTTTACTCCTTTTTGACCAACTGGGCCAACCAACCCCATCCCTCTCCAAACATGGTGCTGCAAAAGGCTGTTCCTCCTCAACAATTGGGCGACCAAAAGGATACATGGTGATTAGAGGGGAAAAACGCAATGCAAGGGGGTTGGTGACAAGGAAACAAGAGGATTGGCAAAGAGTTCCCAGCGCCCTTCAGAGCCTCGCTGGCAGACTCCTATTGTTCATCCATGATGGTGCTACTGAGCACTACGGTGGGGCATCGCGATCGCAGCCCTTTGAAGAAATCCCACGTCGTCCAGGATAGGGAACCCCCCCCCTTTTGGGAAGACACCCTCAGCTTATCCTGTTCAGTGTCTTTGAAAATGCACCAATCTCCCTTTCCCTAAGCTGTCGTTGGTACCACAGACAGGGTACATGCACCCTATTCTTCATCCTCGCAGTCCATCCCTACTAATCTGACTTCTCCTTTGGTGCACTGTCCCTCCGTCGGGGACGCAAATTGTACCTAGCCACAGAGTGATCAGTAAACAGGGGCTCAAATTCAGAGGGGCCAAGGGACTGGGGCTCAAGCACTTGTGGGCCAGGTGAAGGAGAATCCTGGATGGCCCTTATTTCAGGGGGGACCGCCTCATTCAACACTGCGTTGTTCTCCTTTTCCGTTTGCACCCACGTCAGTCGGGCATCCGAAAAAGGGCTGAAGCGTGGCACGTGCTCCGTCTCGTGCTCACCTATGCCATCGATCACCCACCGATCATAGGGGAGAGGCAACGGTACCTTGCGGCAGTGATTAGTGTGAATTCAGTTCTTCCGACCGGTCACCTTCACAGCACTTCTGGTGGCGAGGCCCTTTCCAGCAGGGCTCCAAACTTCCTTTCCTCTGGAAATGCCGCACAAGGATGAAATCACCAGGTCGGATATCATGCCTGGGCCCTTCTGTTTGCGGTGGCAAGGTGTCCTGGATCTGTTCATGAATAGAACGCA
The DNA here is from genome assembly GCA_963921515.1 of Calotriton arnoldi. Taxonomy (NCBI): domain Eukaryota; kingdom Metazoa; phylum Chordata; class Amphibia; order Caudata; family Salamandridae; genus Calotriton; species Calotriton arnoldi. Next base: position 1,158,052 of record CAWUFW010001160.1, read on the forward strand.
AATTTTTAGTCAATTCATAGAGATAATCCACCAACAGAGGATACTCAATTTCAGAAAAAGTTTTGGTCGCGGGACGCCCCAAACATTTGCTGGGCGGCAAACACAACCTCATACGGGGACAATCCTGTCCTAGTGTGAGCCGTAGCTCTTGTTGACAGAAGAGCTAACGGTAAAGCATCTGGCCATTTAAATCCCGTGCTTTCCTGGATTTCTGCCATTTTTAGTTTGAGAGTACCATTGTACTTCTCAACCAAACCTGCTGACTGGGGGTGGTGTGCAGCATGGAACATCTGCCTGATGTGTAGGCCATCACATACTAGCTGGATGACTCTTGAATTGAAGTGACTGCCATTGTCACTCCAGATCAAACGGGGTAAACCGAAGCGAGGGAAAAACTCCTTCAAGAGGGATTTCGCCGTCGCTAAGGCTGTGTTCTCCTTAGTGGGGTATGCCTCAACCCATTTACTGAATGCGCAAATAACCACTAACACATATTTCAAATTATTGACCTGTTCCATCTCAATGAAGTCCATCTGAAGGACTTCAAAGGGGAAGGAAGGGGGTGCAAAATTACCAGGGGGTGTAGGAGTGCCTTTTCCAGGATTATACTTACATTATGCATACCATACAATATTTTACCAAGTGAGCAGCGGTCTTGGGAATGTTATCATTCTGCCACACGGGGTCTAGTAGTTTGCATATGCCCTTGGCGCTAATGTGAGCTGGCCCGTGCGCCATAGTGACTACAGGGAGGACATAGGCATCCAGCAGCATCCACCTTTGCTTTCCTGACTTATCCGTCCAGCACCCATCCTCGTCTAAACGTGCTGTGCTTTCCTGTCATATTGCTGACTCCTCAATCGTTGCCTCACTCTGTATTTCTTTAACACTAGCCAGTGTATCCTCAAACATAGTAATTTCGGGTACCCATCTAGCAGGACCTGCCACAAACATCTTTTCATCTTCGTTCGAGCCGTCTCCTTAGCTGTTTGATCTGCAAATGCATTTCCCCTTCCCACATCATGAGTAATTGCCTTGTGGGCGCTGCACTTCACTATTGCTAACTTCTTGGGGAGCGTCAGAGCTGACAAAAGCCTGTGTATCAATGGGCCGTTCTGGATCTTTAACTCTTGTGAAGTCAGGAATCCTCTCTCTGCCCAGAGCCGCCCAAAATTGTGGGCAACTCCAAAGGCGTACTGGCTGTCAGTTTAAATATTGACAGTCAGTCCCTCACTTAGCTCACAAGCTCAAAGAAGGGCAACTAACTCTGCAGCTTGGGCCGATTGATAGGGAACTCGTGATGTCTCGACTACTGTGTATAAGGTAGTGATTGCATAGGCCGCAGTTGTTGTGCCATCCGGTAATTTGAAACAAGAGCCATCGACATATAGCTCCCCTTGTGGTTCAGATAGGGGAACATCAGTCAAGTCTACCCGTCCCTTCGTCTCCTCCTCAGTCCGAAAAATGCAATCATGTATATCTATTTTCTCACTTTCAGAAGGGAGGTGTAGTAACGTGGCTGGGTTCAGGCTGGCACATCTTTTGATCGTGACGTGTGGTGCAAAGAGGGTCAGTTCATAACCAGTCAGACGTGCACTGGTGAGGTGCTGCGTCTTCGTTTTGTTCAAAAGTGTATCCACAGCATGAGGTACCATGACTGTGAGATCGGTATCAAGGACGAGCCCTGCCGATTGTCGGATAGAGACAGCCACGGCCGCGACCGGTCTTAGACAGCTCGGGAGGGCTCTTGCGACGTTGTCAAGCAAAGCAGAAAAATAAGCACACAGCCTCTGCTTACCTCCAAAGGCTTGTGTTAAGACAGAAAGCATGCAACCAACCGTCTCGTGTACATACAACACGAACGGCTTAGCGTAGTCTGGCGTACCAAGCACAGGCGCAGAGCAAAGCGCAACTTTCAATTGCTCAAAAGCTTGTTGACATTCAGGCGTCCAGGGCAAGGGTTCATGCACATCTTTAGTGGTTAGCTGCAACAGCGGCTTTGTTAGTAAGGAAAAGTTAGGTATCCAGTGCCGACAATACGAAGTAATGCCAATGAAAGCTCGCACATCCCTCTGAGTCTTAGGGATGGGCATTTTGACAATAGCATTAATGCGTTCAGGTGTTAGTCTCCTTCCCTCCTTCGACAGTAGGTGACCTAGGTAGGTGACCTCCTGTCGACAATATTGGAATTTTGAAAGGGACACTTTATGTCCGTGATGTGCCAAATGTAGCAACAATTTAACCGTTGCATCTTTGCAACCTTCTTCAGTGTCAGAAGCAATCAAGAGATCGTCCACGTACTGCAGTAATACATTACCTGGGGGAAGTGTGATGGAATCCAATTGGCCTTTTAAAGCTTGACTATATATGCTAGGACTTTCAGTATAGCCCTGAGGAGCTCGACAGAATCTAAAGCTTCTGCCGGCTAGGGCGAATCCATATAGATGCCTGCTATCTGGATGGATCAAAATGCTAAAGAATGCATTTTTCAAATCTATAACAGAAAAGAATTTGTCAGAGGAAGGAATCATTGTCAGAAGGGCAGTGATGTCGGGGACCACTGGGAACTGAGGGACCACAATCTTATTAACCTCTCGCAAATCAATCACAAAACGATAGACATCAGGATGGTCATCAGAGGAACCCGAGGGTGCCCTCTTAAGAATCGGAAGAATAGGGCTATTACACACGTTCGCAGTCGTCTCCTCAACATCCCCTGACTTAATCAGGTCCTGTATAATCTGCAAAAGAGCTCGCTCCCCTGCTTGTGGTATTTTGTACTGAGGAATACGAGGCAAAACAGCATTGTCTTTGACCTTAATAGAGACTGGAGGTATCTGTAAAAGCCCTACGTCCGTATCACCTGCAGCCCACAACGTGGGCGGCACATCCTTGAATTCAGCAAGGAGAGGATCATCTTTGGACAAACACTGCTTGGTACTATCCACATTAGGACCCATTGTCATATAGACACCTGCCGAGGAACAATAAATTGTAGCATACTACTTCTTTAATAAATCCAGTCCCATCAAATTCTCACCGCAATTGGACGACAGCAAAAATGGCGAATCAACAGTAAAAGGACCAACGGTCAGGGCAAGGGGTTTGGATATGGGGCTCACAACCGGCACACCAGAAAAGCCTACCGAAACATTATTATGGCCAGACAGGGCTGCCCTGGGGACCAGTGAATGAGAAACAGAGCTGTTCATTGCGCCTGTATCCACCAAGAATTGCTTAGCTGAGCCCTGCAAGTCAGCAGTAACATAAGGTCCGCGCTGATCTACAGGTTTCTGAACTGGTCCCTCGCCCTATCCCTGGCTGTCCTAACTGTGGGACAACCCCGTCACTTCGTCCAAATCATAGTCATCATGATAATACTATTTCTCTCAAGGGTCATCAAAATAATTCTGATCAGAGCGGCCCTGCGACGCCTCATCTGCCTGAACCCCGTCATGACCACCTGCTCCACGACCCCGTCCACGAGAACCCCATCCTCTAGGGGTCGCAACTTTCTGCAACAAGGCCGGGCACTCACTGCGCCAGTGTCCCTCCTCCTTACAATATGCACACTGATTTGGCCCCACAGGCGCAGCATTTCTGCTAGTGCGGGGCAGCTGTCGGGCCGGACCAGTGCCGCGTCCTCTCCTGTTCCCCCTGGACACCTGTTGCATCAACACCTTCGTTTTCAACTCCTTATTTTTCTTCTCCACCTTCTCCTTCTCTTCGTTCTCTCTATGCTCATAATACTGTGCCTTACTCAATATCACTGATGGGGAGGAGGTAGTCCAAGTGCTCTCCGAAGCCTGTAACCGAGTCGCGATCTCGGAAAGCAGGTTCGTAACAAATCTGTTAATGAACAATCGGACACCTCCTTCCATTGACAAATCCTGTCCACTGAAATCCAAAAACACACCTTCAAACCTAGTAAAGAAATCAGATACACTTTCATCTTTCTTCTGACGACATGCTGTTAACTTGTCCCAATCTACTCTTCTAGGTGGAATAAGAGAGTGCATGTAGGTAATAATTCGACCTGGCAAAGCTAGTATCTCAGCCTTAGGCTTCCTCTCCTTATCCCATGCTCTGATCTCATCGCAAGTGCCACCCAATTCCACAACATGGTCCTGTGTATGCACCTGCCGCCAAATATCAACTGGTACCAACAAACCAAAAAACATCTCAATGTCTGCCAACATTATCACTGTCGACGATGCGGCCTCTGTCAATTCTTTATAATATGCAGTAGGATTTTTCCTAGGATCGGGTAACTGACTCTTGAGGGACAGAACCTCACTTCTCTTCCACGGGGTATAAATCCATTTCTCCTGAAAACGGCCTTCCACTCGCTGTCGTACAACAATATCTTGTGCATTTCTTATCTCCGGTATTTCGGGGTGATACAAGGGGTGGACTTCCCTCATCGGGAACTGGAGTATCGCCTTTGGACTTTTCTGAATCAACCTACCTCGATAACCGAGTAACACTGCAAGATTACCAAAAACCTGGTCAGGTGCCATGTTCGCTGCATCTACATTGTCCCTAATATCATAAATGACCTGAGGAGCCACTCCACCAAAACACTGCTCCCATAACCCAATCAGGTTAGCCAACATGTGTTTGAGGGCATATTGCTGCACAAATGGCTCATAGTCCTTTAACACACTCCACACATCCTCTACGCTATAGATGGGGTTACAAGCCCACTGGGCGGCTTGATTAGCCACCATTTTCTTCTCCTCTCTCCCACATCCGATCATATCAATACCCGTCCCAATCGTTCCTTAGCAGCCGCTAAGTCCCCACTTCCAAATCCACGCACTGCCGTTCCAAAACTCAAAGATGTTGGGGTGTGGGAGAGCGGGGAGGCAGTAGCAACGGAAGCATCTGGTACTAATGTTATCAAAGGCTGTGAAGTAGGTATGAGAGCTGAGGAAAGAGATGCCGAAGCAACAGGTGTAGCAGGAAGACTGACAGTCGTAGTAGCCGCAGGAAGAGAAGCTGAAAGAGAGATTGGAGAGGCAGTGACCAAAGCAGGCCAGTCGCTAGCAGTAGAAGCAGGAGCCGCTGAGACAGGAGGAGCAGATGGCTGGGGCTGCGGGATAGCAGGATATATTCTCTGAGGGGCATACGGAGGTGGAGGTCAGGTCTCCAATAACTCCTCCACGAACGGATCATCTTCCTCTCTAGAAACATAAGACTTATCGCATTGTAATCGAAACTTCCTATCTGCACACTCTATTCCTTTGTCTATTTTCTGTCTATCATACGCTGCAGCTTTCTGAGTCACTGCGTCCTCCCTTTCCGAGCCTTTCTCTGCCTTCGTCCGCCTCCTTTTAGCCTCTTTCTGCCAGACTTGGAGTGAATCTAACATTGACTGCCTACTTCTTTTTGCGAATATCTTATCCTGCAAGAAATTCAATTTTTGTTCATCAAAGGTGCCGGTCAACGGCCACTGTAACTCGGCATTGTCCCTCGTATTCCTCGTATTCCGGGGTCGCAGGCATCAGTAGAACAACAACGACATCCCACACAACACAACTTGCTCAAACACAGCATTCTCTCCCACAGACGCACGTTAACTATGTATACCAAACAAATATTTGCAAAATAGCTTCACCAAAACTGGGCCACAAACCTGGTCAAATCAATTCTCAAATGGTACCATATTCAAAAAGAGCCCAAACAAAATCAAGCGCTTGCCCAAAAACGATCCGCAGACCGTATCCAACTCAAACCAATGTAGCGCCACAATCACAAAGATCCAAAGCAAACTCACCTGGTGAACACAGGTCAAACAAATGTATTCTCCACTGCCGACTCTTCGGACCAAACGGTCAGATCCAAGGGTTTCGCCTTTCAGGACCCCAGCCGGGATGACCACTGGGCGAGGCACCGCCCAATCAGACAGGCGGGGCAGCTGCAAGTACTAGGCTCTATCGTGCAGGGATCCCCGATCCGCCCATCCGACCCGACGTGGACCCATCCTCCTCACCCGTCCGCGGGCGAGGATGGGTCAGCCCGATGGAGTCCCTGTTCGGGTGCCAAATGAAGGAAGTGACCCAATTAGGGTCACTCGGGTCACTCGTGACCACCTTTCAGCCTTCCATACAAATGAAGAGTCAGTCAGACAGTAGAGAATACAAACCAAGTTATTTATTAGTATTCGCTCGAGCGGAGTCCAGTCTGACTAGCCTCCCAAGATGCTACCGAGGGGACTGACCCTCACCAACATTAGATCAGTTGTTATACATTTCCAGTGCCCAGCAAGACCCGCCCAGAATTGGAAATTTCCAGTTGGAGCAGGTTAACAAAGGAGGCACAGAAGATGAGCTACACTCCTGGGATCGGGTACATGTTATCTCTACCTCAAGGTTACTCTGTCCTTGCCCGCCACTGTAAGCATGAGAACGGGCCTATCTAACAAGGAAAGTATGCAAAGGCACATTCATGTATTCATTAAGACAGCGAAGCTCAACCTTGAAGAAATACAAAAAAATATCGAAGCTGCTTTCCGCTGAGGCAGACAAAATGAGACAGAAGTTAGTTTTGATCATTACACAAAATGGCGGCTAAATGCAAAATGGTGCCGCAAATGCTAACTAAAGCATAATGCTAATAGGAGGAGTCGACTGGAAGTAATTGCCAGTCCAACACCATCCTCTCCGAACCCAAAGAGATCAACTGCGGAGCACCCCAAGGATCATCGCTCAGCCCCACGCTCTTCAACATCTACATGGCCCCCCTCGCCTCCATCGTCAGACAGCACGGACTCAGCATAGTATCCTATGCCGACGACACCCAGCTCATCCTCTCCCTCACCAAGGACCCCCTCACCACCAGACTCAACTTCCAGGAAGGAATGAAGGACATTGCATCCTGGATGAGCAGCAGATGCCTGAAGCTCAACTCAGAGAAGACAGAGGTCCTCGTCCTGGGACCCTCCCACTCTGCATGGGACAACGCCTGGTGGCTCACCGCCCCGGCAGCCCCCCGCCCCCATGGACCACGCCCAAAACCTCGGCATCGTACTCGACTCCTCCCTCTCCATGACCCGACAGGTCAACGCCGTCGCCTCCACCTGCTTCAACACCCTCCGCATCCTCCGAAAGACCTTCAAATGGCTGAATCAAGGAAGACCGTCACCCACGCACTCATAACCAGCAGACTGGACTACGGAAACGCCCTCTGCGCCGGGATCAACAAGTCTCTGCTCCGCAAACTCCAGACCATACAGAACACCACAGCCAGACTCGTCCTCGGCATCCCTCGACACGAACACATCTCCCAACACCTGCGTAACCTCTACTGACTCCCCGTCGAGAAGAGAGTAACTTTCAAGATACTCACCCACGCCTACAAATGCCTCCACAACACCGGACCCCAATATCTCAACGATGGAATCTCCTTCCACGTACCCAAGAGGAACCTCCGATCCGCCGACCTCACCCTCGCCAAACCCCCGCGCATCCTCAGAGCAAGAACGGGTGGAAGAACCTTCTCCTACATCGCGGCCAAGACCTGGAACGAGCTCCCGATCGACATCAGACGTGCCCCCACCCCCTGCACATCTTCAGGAAGACCCTCAATACCTGGCTCTTTGACTGATCGGAGCTGCCCCCCCCAGCACCTTGAGACCCTCACGGGTGAGTAGCGTGCTTAAAACTCCCTGATTGATTGATTGATGGTTTTATCCATGACAACAGATCAAAAGGCCTTAATCTACCAGGAATCGTATTCAGTCCTCCACGCACTCCAGAAAAATCACAACTATTGTGATAATTAACATTTGCTGCCCCCAAGTTTCCTTCACTTCAGCGGTTGATGTCCTGGGTCTCCTACAGTAATACCGATAGCCCTGGCACACTTAAAACGCCAGCACTACCGTCAGGGGGCGTTCCCTCATTTGCAGAGGGGCGTGCCCTATGCAAATAAGGGAATTTCCTTGCCTCTGCGCAACCGCCATATTACAGACACAGGCGCAGAGGCAAAGGAGCTCTCAGAGGACATACTGACAGTGCGCCACCTTCTAGGTGGCGCACTGTGAGTGCGCCTCCTGAGAGCAGTCCTCTGGAGGAGAGAAAGGGGGCCCTTTAGACAACCCAGACATCACCTTGCAGGTGGGTGCAGTCACTGACTGCACCCGCCTACAAGGGGATCCCTAAACCCCTTTAAAAGTGCAGGCGGGTTGCCGCCTGCACTGTGAAAACACAGAGCGCCTGCCAGCAGCCGCTTCGTGTTTTCACATGAATGCGCTGCCCCCAGGCCGCAGCACGAGATTGCAGCTGCCCTGGGGGCAGCACATACATCGTAATAGGGTGCATTGTCATTGTTTGCACCTGGCACACCTTTTAAAGGGTGCGCCCGGAAGAAACAATGACTGCATAATACGCCCCTGGTGTTTTTCAAAACTGACCCAGAGTAGAAGATGTTTCTAGTGATGCTGGTGATGTTGATTTTGTAGCAAAAAATCAGACCCTCTGAAAAGATGTGACTCGAAATGGCAATTGTTTTACCATTGGCAGACACCGCTGTTGCAACATGCTGCTGGAATCACCAGCATACTCTCCAGAGGATGTTGAAGACAGCACCTCAGTTCTTCTTTGCCCTCGAGGTTGCGGTCTTTAATTTTCAAGTTCAGCCAGTTTCTTGACGATCCATTTCCTACAAGTGGAGCCATCCGGCACAGAAAAAGGTGTGAAAGTAGACAGCTCATATTTGTACTGTGAACCCAGTATAGTCGGGGCCATTGGAATCATGTGATCCTGTGACAGCGCCATTTTGTTACTTCACAGTGGAAGGCTGATCGCAAACGTTGAATGGTCACCTTTCAGTTGCTTATTACTGTATTTTGATGTTAAGCTGGTACTAAGGAATTGAAACATTAACCCAGACAGTATTAACATGAGTAAAAATGACAGAAATTGAGGTCATCCTATCACAAAATGTCCTTTTATTGCACATAATTTAGTCAATTTTGCCACATAATTTGGTCCTCCCTTATCACATAATTCCCCTGGCCTGAGCATAGTGCTACAGGTTTACTCTTGCGAGACCACATTATCTTATTGAAGCCTGGTATTTGTAGCAAGATGATGGATTAAGCTGTTGCCAAACCAGCTGCTTCTTCATTAATTCTGGTAAACCTTCCTTCTACCTTATGCAAATGGCCCTGGAGTAAGTGAGACACTGGAATGGCTAGGCTCATGTATCAAACTTCCTTGCAGACTTCCCACGCGAAAAACTCAAAATGTGTGAACATTTTGATTAGACACTCTTTTAGCCCTTATTTGTCAACGTCTATTGACATGGCTTTGGCTGTAGCATCTCATCCCCTTTGTAGCTCATGATAGTTTATAAACTTTTACTGCTGAAAAAGATTACACAGTGTAAAAGGTGCGGTCCTAATGGGTTGGAACCTCTAGGGCTTTTATAGGCATTTTGTCAGAATGCTGAATGACCCTCAAGCCCTTTCAGACTTTAAAGGAATGGCTGAAATCCGTGCACATCCTCTGCCAGGTGACAGTCAGGTGTGGACTATGCCTTCCTTCTTGAGGACGTCCCTGCACAATCTGGTTGCTGCAAAAGGCCATAGAGCCTTGTCTGTGGCCAGGACCTGTGATGGACCCGCTGCACAGGGGCAAACCCTGACCAGCACCAAACCTGCTGCAGGCAGCCAACACACACTGTGGGGGATGGTCACAGGGCCTGGCCCACCATATGCAACCAGCACCATGTATGCATGGTCATTGGCGAATCATAGTGGGTGGTGGCCACAGGGCCTGGCCAGTGGCAGAGAATAGGGTCCCTCTGAAAGATGGAAAACGTGGCTTAAAGCAGTAGAGGGGAAGACAAGCAATTCAGTAAAATACAGGTTACATGCTGAGATATTTGGCAACTGATTTTAGAGACTTGTGTTGCCCTACCTATCCTTAGATACTTAAGAGTGCTTTATATTCTGGAGAGAGCAACTGTGACTGGGTTTTTGCGTGGAGGCAATGGTTCAATACGATAAATTGAGAGGAAACGTCAATGTCAAATGAGTCATAATCCTGTACAAAAAAAGAGAATAGAAGAATATTGCAAACCTAAACAAAACACCAGGTCGGCCGTTCACTCTCCCCAACTGAGGAAAACATTGCATTAGATATTTGATCATCAGGCAACAGGAAGGAAGAGCCTCGTCCTGAGACCTCATCTGTCGCTGAGTGCTGGTGGTATGCCAGGGTGCTCTTAGGAGAGAACGTTCGGTAACTGAAAAGACACACAAAATGGTGTCCTCTCCTAAACACCTTCTGTTATCTGTCGTCGTCAAGCACTGGAAATGTTATCTGAAATTTTAAACTCCTCACACCTAACATCAAATGCAATGTCATATGCAACATGCAGAGGTAACAGGAATATGAAATACATGCACAACAAGGCTGTAAGTAGGCACATCTCTCTTTGAAATCGTTTCCAGGAACTTAAGTATACAAAGCTGAATCTAGCCCCGTAATTTCTCTGCAATTTAAAAAAGGGAAAGTGCAACATAATTGGGATTGGCATCGTTATTGTTTTAGCTTGAGTAAATAAAATGTCTCTGCGACTCGCTTGCATTACCGGGTTGAACTCCATTACAGGGCCCTGTGGGGGAACTGTAGGAGCTGTCTGACAGGAAAGATGCTTTACGTAGGCGGAGTAAAAGTGAAGAGAATAATTTCCAGTAGCCAAAAAGAATGACTTGTAAGTGTCAGAAAGGTAGATACAGGGATGCGCATTTCACCTATACTAACTTACCAAAATCAGATATTTCAGACTATTTCAGTGAGTCTGATTATTACAATCAGACATTAATTACAGAGGATTATAGAAGCCTTTTGTTACAACGCTTTCAAAACGAAGATACAGAAATTTGACTGCAAGGAGACCATTACTTCCAGATCAGGAAATAACAATAAGTTATTTCGAGCTAACATTGCAACATTGCAATTAGTTCATGGAGCGGAAAGAAAGTATAGCACTATGCAAAGACAGAACGCGAAACATGCATGCAGGTAAATACTATATGGTTGACATTTATTTGAGGAGGAGTTGATGCGAATTATTCGTAGGTTATTTTTTTTCTGTTCATTTCTAATATTTGCAGGTTGATAGTGGTTAGTAGCTTACCACCACTTAACTGGTTGTTTGTTATAAGCTAATACAAACAAGTATATTTTTAAAATATCTACTAGAGATCAAAAGATCCTGGATTTTGCTGATTTCCAAATTGAGAATGCTCAGGTAGGTACATTTCCCATTGTATGTCTAGTGTGTCACATGTTGAGTAATTAGCTATAAGTGAACATACAGTAACTGAACTTAGAAGGTTTTGGGAGCATAGGGAGGGTTGTATGTCCAAAACTATTATTTGCTATAATCCATTCACTTTCAAAGGGAAAACAGTGCTGACACCAGCACATGTCAGATCATCTCCACATACATGGACAATACTTGGGCCTAGATTTATCAAAGCTTGCACTGCCCTTGCGTCACACAAGGTGCTGCGTGGCAAAGCAAGCCCTTAAGTTAGATTTACTATGCCACACAGAGCCACCTTGAATAACAAATCTGCAGTAACACATGGCAGCACAACTCACTGCTTTGCGTTACACCAAATCCAGCAATAAGAGCTAGAATCTCTAATCAGCTCCAAATTTCTCCCCCCTTCTGAACTTACCACCACGATGACCTCACCTTCCACTATAACACAAAAATGGCAGGACTCTTTACACCATCACCCCTTTAAAACGTAAGAAATCAAGAAGTATCCCATCCAGATCCTGGTTCAACATAGACCTTAGCAAGGAGAGATGACAGCCCAGATTGACTGAAAGAAATTGGAGAAAACAACCCTCACTAGCTCACCTCTCTCTCCTCCGAGCAGAACGCACAAAACACATCTATCAAGAAAAATCATCTTTTTTCCTAAACTAACTGGATTGTTCCAGAAACGGACCCAAAGACCTCTTCAACAGTATCAAATGTCAAACCTCCTCTGTCCCACAACACCCTATTGATTCCTTCACCAAGCACTGTGAAGAGTTAGTTAAATTCTTCTCAGATAAAATAACAAACATTAAACTTTTGCTGAACTCTCTCGCCCTTTCTCTACCCACTAGAGTTGACCTCTCTGCCAAAGATGGCTCCTCCCTTGCCTCATCAGCAATTGAAGACGGTCCTCCCTAATCCACCCTCTCAGAGAACCGTCCCAATCACCTACACCTCACAAATAACGCAACATGGTCCAAGTTTGAAAACATCTCTGAAAAGGAAGCCCTCAAAATACTATCATGCTTGAAGCCAACCTCCCATCTTTCTGACCCTCTCCCCTCCTCTCTTGTCAAAAATCTCAGACACATCATCTCACCAACTTGGACTAAAATTATCAACTCCTCCCTCTCTATTGGCTCCATGCTGGCTTCTCTTAAACTCAGCCAAATCACCCCACTCCTCAAAAAGCCAGATGCCGACCCCAATGACCTCAACAGACCTATAACCAACCTCCCTCTTCTTGCCAAAACTATGGAAAAATGCGTGCTATCTCAGTTAAACACCCACATCGAAAAATTCAACTTACATGACACCTTCCAATCTGGATTCAGGAAAGGCTGCAGTACAGAGACTGCAATCCTGAACATCACTGATGATCTACATTGATCCCTCGACGATGGCGACTCCAGCCACCTAATCCCCCTGGTACCTCTCCTCGGTCTTTGATACCGTCAACCACAGCATTCTTCTAAACACCCTCTCACAATGTGCTGGCATCAGCAGTACTGTCCTGCAATGGTTCACCTCATACCTGAGCGAAAGATCACACATAATCAAAATAAATAACTCCACATCACCAGCAGTACTAGTAAATCAAGGAGTTCCCCAGTGCACAATCCTATCCCCTGCATTGTTCAACTTCTACATGGAACCCCTTGCATTGATCCTTAAACATGCCAGGACTGCCCACCATTTTTACGCTGATGACACCCAAATCTACATCAAAATCTTGTCGCCTAAAGAAATCCAACACCTAAACAACACTCTCTCTCGGATACAAACTTGGCTGACCAACAACCACCTAAAGCTCAACCATAACAAAATTGAACTTCTCCTCATCCAGCCAAAACCAGCCCTTACCCTATCCATAGCTGGCTCGACAACCTAACTGCACTAAACTGTAAATGATCCATCTCCAACTCTGTTAAATCTCTTGAAATCACTCTCAACAAAAACCAGAACATGAAAGACCCCATCAATGTCTCAGCAAAAAGCGCCTTCTACACACTAAAACACCTTAAAAAAATTAAACCATTCATCCCGCTTCGTAGATCTGAAGACTGTAACACAATCCCTAGTCCTCTACAAACTGGACTATGGCAAAGCAACGATCACCAGCCCCCCAAAAATCCACCTCTTACCAATGTAGTCCATACTCCATGCAGCGGCCGGACCTCTCTCTGCAAAGAAACAATTTGACTACATCGCTCCCACACTCAAGAAACTTAATTGGCTAACAACTGAAAAGAGAAGTATATTCAAAACAGCTTGCATAACCCACAAAACCCTCTACTCTAGAAAACCAACCTACCTCACCAACAAACTCTCAAAAGCGGGCAAAAACAGACGTCTTCAAAGCTTTAACACTCTTCTCTTGATTCCACCCAAATTCAAGTCAAATAAATCTTGCATCCTCTCCTTCTCAAGGAATGCCCCCAGAATTTGGAACGCCCTTCCAAAAGAACTACGTGACAACCAATCTTACCTACACTTCAGGAAAAACCTCAAACTATCTCTTCTCAACAAATACCTAAACCCTCCCTCCTAAATCAATTCTTCCCGCCCTGCTTCAAATCCCGACCTCAGAACAAACGTTTTCATCCTGATCTACGATTCCACTGCCCATGCCTCAATTTCCTGTAACTACCAGGGCAGCCAATACATATTGACAGTGATGGGGCGGTTGGAGGGAGCGCGCGGGGGAGAGATGGGTGGGGATAAATATATAAAACTTACCCCATGCTGCTTCTGCCGCCTCGCGCCTTGGAGCTCCACTGCTTCCTGGTCCCAGCAGACACTGGGACAGCAGCAGACTCCCCATCCAATCCATGCACTGCTCTCATGCTGCATGAGAGCAGTGGGGGGGATTGGCCTGAGCGGGCTGCTTTGACGCTCCGTTCAGGTCAGGGAGTCTGTGCGGTTTCCCCAACCTGGTTGTACAATGGCCTAATGGCTAGGGCGGTCGCCCTCAAATTTGGGGAACCGGGTTTGAGTCTCGGAAATGATGCACAACATCCTGTGATTAAGGGCAAATCACTTAATCTCCCCGTGCCTAACAAAAATGAATGTCTCCTTGTGTAACGCAACTGGTGCTCATGTAAAGCGATTCAACAAAGAGATTCTACTACAAAAACATATAAACGCACGTAAGTGTGTGCTTAATCTTACTTGCGGTGTTTTTAAAAAACGGTGGTGATTAGAAAAAAGGAATACCTTCTCATGTTTGTAGGAAGGACAGTGTTCAAAAAGTTGTAAAATACCCCTCACACACTGAAACCTGATTCAGTGTCATGCTTCATCATTGGGGTCTTCCCGCCCCTCTACGGGACGGGGCGTGCTACTACCTACGTGGACGCGGGAGCACTTACTTTAGTGATTAGTGTATATGTGTAGTGCGTGGGATCGTGAAATAAAAATATATGTGATGGTTTAAAAATTCCCTGGCTAGTGGAAAAGAATACACTTTATTAGCTTCCCTAGCTGAGAATGGTTAAAAAAAGGGGGGGAAAGTAGATGGTGTACTATAATGGGTCACTTTCTACAAGGTCGACATGTTTCAGAAGCCATCCCCTAGGCTTTCTTCTTCAGGACCGAAACGATCCCTATAACGCCTCACTGGGCTGTATAAATGTACATAGGCCTACTGATCACAAGTACTCTTCTCTGCGCCCCAATTGCGCATTTGAAAATTATATCATTAGTATATCATTCGTATATTAATGTGTCCTCTCCATGAGATGTCATGAGGGGTATAGGGGCGCCTTCATACAGACAATGCTGCCGGCTGCTAGAACACCTGGGAATACCTTCTCGTGGCTCTCCGGGAACGTATGCCTATGTACATTTATACAGCCCAGTGAGGCGTTATAGGGATCGTTTCGGTCCTGAAGAAGAAAGCCTAGGGGATGGCTTCTGAAACATGTCGACCTTGTAGAAAGTGACCCATTATAGTACACCATCTACTTTTTTTCCCCCCTTTTTTTACCATTCTCAGCTAGGGAAGCTAATAAAGTGTATTCTTTTCCACTATTCAGGTAATTTTTAAACCATCACATATATTTATATTTCACGATCCCACGCACTACACATATACACTAATCACTAAAGTAAGTGCTCCCGCGTCCACGTAGGTAGTAGCACGCCCCGTCCCGTAGAGGGGCAGGAAGACCCCAATGATGAAGCATGACACTGAATCAGGTTTCAGTGTGTGAGGGTATTTTACAACTTTTGAACACTGTCCTTCCTACAAACATGAGAAGGTATTCCTTTTTCTAATCACCACCGTTTTTTAAAACACCGCAAGTAAGATTAAGCACACACTTACGTGCGTTTATATGTTTTTGTAGTAGAATCTCCTAGTTGAATTGCGATACTGAGAGGAGGACGATTCTACCTTTTTCCTCTTCACTCCCCCTCATGATATTTTTGCTCATGTAAAGCGCTCTGATACCCGATTCCTTCGGGTCAAGTTCGCGCTATATAAAACTCTGGAAAAAAAGAAAAATAAATACAACCAGGTTGGAGAAACCTAACTGTTCATGTATGTTTGGTCGGCCTAAGACATCTGGCCAAACAGACATGCACAGTTAGTAGTGCACATCACCCCACCCCCCTTTCATTGCCCGGTCCCACCCAGCCCATCTCCACACACGCTGGCTCAGCCAGCAGCCGAAAAAGAAAACAATAGCGTTTTATTTTCCAGCTGCTGGCTGAGCCATTGGGGCAACGCTCCTCTGCCATTGCGGAGGAGCCACCGCTGGTGACTACCTTAGAACTGCTTTGACAATCCTCTCCTGTATTTCCACTGTATATTTCACCCTTGTTTTATATTGCGTATTAATATATGCCTCCTACTTGTATTATATCTCCTGTATGCATCCTTCTGTTTTATATCTACTGATATCGCTGTATGTCCAACCCTTGTAAAGAGCTCTGATGCCCTGGGGCCAAGTTTGCGCTCTATAAAACTCGAAATAAATACTCTGCCTGGGGGAGGCATCCCTTGCGTGAAGGGTGAGTGTTCCCACACATCCACCCATTGTTTTTGGCATATTCACAGATTTACCAAGACTAGTAAACCTGAAAATGCGTCAAAATGCTACGCCTTTCCAGGTGCGGCATAACGAAGGAAAAATATATTTCTTTCTCCTCGTTATTTCCTCTTTCTACGCTTGCTGTATTCTGCCGCACACATAGAAAAAGGGAAATGTGTCTGGGAGTTGTTTTTGTGCAGGAAGGTATGTCTTCCTGCACAAAAATAATCCTGGCTGTAACGGAGGCCTACTTGCACCATTGCGCAAGGGTGCCTCCATTCGAGCTTGGCAGCCACAAGTGCACCAGCACAGAGAGAGAGCGGGAATGTGCCATATCTTAGTAGATATGGCACATTCCTGCTCTCTCCATTTGACACAGCACAGCAACTTGTATTGCTGCGTTGCTTCGTGTCAGATCTTAGTAAATCTGGGCCTTGGGCTTTTATGCTTCCTTGCCTATCACTGAAGAAGAGTACTTCACTAGACCTCATATCAGTGCCAGCAAAAACTCGCTTTTTAGGAAATCGTTATATCACTGAGACAAAACAGAATCAATCAAGCCCCAGGGCAGGTTGTAGACCCAGACATGAATACACTACACTGCAAGGAGCCTTTGTGTGATGAGAGTAGGAGGCACCTCAGTCAATGGATGAATCGCTTCCTGGCTTTTAGCTCCCAGAGATTGGGCAGACAGCCATGATCAAATTCCCCCCTACAACTAAGACTGACTACAATGAGGAATAATTTATTTTTGCCTTCAAGGGAGAAGAGCATAGATGCACTCCTGGCCTGGTCGCATAGTAGTGTTATTTTTGCACAGCTTCTGTGGCGTGAGAAGCCACATCTCTGCACTTTGCTGGATGTATTATTCACGCACTGAGCAAATAGGCCATTCCTAAGCACTCACAGAAATCTTTGATCATTAATATTAATGAAGCAGGATACATTCTGGAAGCACTTGAGAACAGTTGCAACTGTAGCGATGGAAGCCTGCAAGGCACAGCAGACCTCAACTCTGCATTCACAACTGCTGTGCATAACCTTGAAAAGATAGGGTGCGCAATACCAAAAGGTGGCAATTTGTGAAAGTGGAGGAGCACGCAGCGGCTTATAGAACTGGAGCACTGTTTGTTCCGTTGTGGCCAACAAGTTGGAAACTGTCCCACTTTAAGAATGGTGGCAACTGAGAAGGCAAGTCTGCTAGCTTTCAACGCTACACCTTATGCAGCAACAATGCAGATTTATCTTCTATATGCAGACCAGTTCTAGCTCAGGCAGGAGCAGTTGGCACTCTCTCTCTATCACACTCACACACACACACACACACACACACACACACAAGAGGAGGTAGGGCATACAAGGTATTTCACCGTAAAATCTCAAATTACTTTTACACAAAGTTAATAGCAAACTTGTAGGTGCAAGTTACAAAAAGAGTAAACTGAAAAGTCTTAGGACATGTACCTTATAGAAATAAAGTATTTATGATTCAGGAATTCGAGTACAGAACCCATGAAACGGGGATAGTGTGCTAGACATTGCGTAAAATCGTTATAGGAATAAATACAACCTGTGTGAGGCACCCAGTGAGTATTTCCACATACCCTAGATCCCATTTCCCTTTCTCAAAATACCTTTAGAAGTTTGAATTTGCAAACATCCATCTGCTACAATACAAAGCACGTAGGGTCCGATTCACAAAGGTAAAATGAGATGAAAGTCTAACTTTACGACTTTCGATATTGACAAAGGGCATTTACTACTAGTAAAAATGCCCTTTGTGAATACCGAAAGTCGTAAAGTTAGACTTTCGGTACTCACAAAGGGCATTTACGAATAGTAAATGCATGCCGTTTGTGAATATCGAAAGTCGTAAACTTAGATTTTCGTCTCAGTCTACCTTTGTGAATCGGGCCCATAGACTATTAAACTAGGCCTCAATGAAAGATCCTACCAACCTCAAGAAAGGCCCTCTCCCTCTAGGCAAATGTCTAATATCATAATTCTACATGATATACGCCATCATGTAGGCACTACCACTATAAAAGAGAAATAAGACTTCGCTCTTCAATAATCACAACTATCTGAGCAGACTTACATGTTACTCTTCTTGATTAACTGTGTATTGGTTCTGGCTATTTACATGCTTTGGAGGGTTGACCATATGTTGATACCTCTAACAAGTTACATTATTTTATGAATTATTTATGCTGAATTGAATTTGATTAACTACGTTTTGCCTTCTGTAACGATTCTTTAATTAAATTAAACCTCAACGCTTTAAACTGATAAATTAAAAGGACTGAGGCGCAGGATCAGGGCCATGTGAGTCTCAATAGACAGTGGCCTTTCGCCATTATAGAAAACCTTCAGAGGACAAAATTCAAAGTCAAAACCATAAAAGCTTATTCAAATTTATGAATAGATATTGGCACTGCTCACTTGCCCTGTACCAAATATTAATAGTTGACTCCTACTGTCCAGATGTAGGAGTTTAATTGCCTTAACTTCTATTGTGGTGCAAGGGCTGAGCGTTCTCTCCCATGAGCTTTCACAACTCATAGCAAAAAGGGAATATATCTACCAACACTAGGTCACCATTTCTTCTCAAACTCTGATGAAGCTCAGGCAGATGCCCACCCCACCACACACTGCTTAACTAACAACGCCAATGGCACTTGGTGCCACAGTCCCCACACAAAGTTGGGGGTGCAAGTCCCTTCCAGAGAAGGTGGTTCTTGATATTTTACTATGACATCCAGGGCACTCATCCCCCCTCCAAAGAAGGATTAGTAAGCCCCCTATACAAGTGGAAAATGTGTTTATTTCAGAATAGAAAGTTAGATTCTGGCTGCAAGACCAACTGACTTGTTGGTCTGTCAATATTGGTTCACGTTTCACATGGGTGATTATGCACATTGTGGGCCACACTTAAGCCTCTATTCTGAATTTAGATTACTTTTTGATTCTACTAATTACAGAGGCAACAGTTTAATCTGGACTTACTACTCTCACTGGAATACTGAAATCCTGGTATTCCCCCTGAGCATTTCAATAGCTAACTGCCGGTGAGATTTCATGGTGGGAAATGGGCAAAATATGAAAAATTACAGCACAAATTGAGGTTGGCAATCCCATTTTCCTGTGGTCATTTCCCCTTCCTAATAGCACACTGAAGTTCTAACTCCGAATACTTCAGTGTTCCTGCATCTCAGGATTACCAATACTCAGGGCACCAGTAGTTTTGGAATGGCCTTCAGTTGAAAACTATTGTCATATAATAAAAATATTATTAACATTTGTAGGCTATGGTTTGGATATGCTATGGTTTGGGAATGCAGACCTGGATAGCCTGGATACCCTCACAGGTGATTAGCCATGCTCTACAAATTCACTTAACATAACAGACTCCAAATAATCAAACCATACATTTTAACTGGACAGGTTAAAGGTGTGATGGGCACACAACATATTGTGCTAGTAATAGGGGTGTAAGCACTGGAGAAAGGGTATGGCAGAAGGCTATGTTCATTGCCCTAGACCTTCATGGTATAGCTTAAGTCCTTGCCCCACAGTGTATTGGGCACAGAAAGCAGGTCAAGGTTAACATTAGAAGAAAACACAGGAATCCAGAGAGATGCTATGTTCCATGCCAAATGCCCCGATGGACGGCTTCAGTCGATGCCCTGTGGGTACTGCTGGTTCTGTTACTGATATCCAGACGAGCCCCAACTCCACACTCCGCGGCACCCTCACCTACAGACCCCCCGGCCCTCGCGTCCTCTTCGCCGCCACCATCACCGGCCTCATCGCACCCCACGCCATCACATCCATGCACTACATACTCATCGGAGACCTGAACTTCCAGCTATGACAACTTCAACGACCAAACACCTGACTCCGCAACCGCCCCGCCCTCCGGCAACGCCAGCCAGCCCACCATCTCCTCCTGGACACCGGTCACGACCGAAGAAACCGCCTCGACCATGAAAGGCACCCACTCGGGGGCCCCCACAGACCCCTGCCCACCGCACATCTACCACAGAGCCGCCAACTCCATCGCACCAGAACTACGATGCACCGTCAACACCACCTTCAAGACCGGCACCTTCCCCGACGACTGGAAACGCGCAGGAGTCAGACTCCTGCTTAAGAAGCCCTCAGCAGATACCACGGACCTCAAGAACTACCGGCCCATCTCTCTCCTCCCCTTTGCGGCAAAAGTCACCGAGAAGACCGTAAACGCACAGCTAACAAGGTTCATCGAAGACAACTCCATCCTCAACCCCTCCCAATCCAGATTCCGCAGGAACCACAGCACCGAGACCACCCTACTCGCCGCCACAGACAATATCCACACCCTCCTCGACCAAGGCCACACCGCAGCCCTGATACTACTTGACCTGTCAGCAGCATTCAACACTGTCTCCCACCGCACACTTGCCGCCAGACTACACGATGCCGGCATACAAGGAACCGCCCTCGACTGGATCCGCTCGTTCCTCACCGGCAGAAGCCAAAGAATCAGACTGCCACCCTTCCTCTCCGAACCCACGTAAATCTACTGTGGAGTACCCCAGGGATCATCACTCAGCCCAACCCTCTTCAACATCTACATGGCCCCCTTGCCGCCATCGTCAGACAGCACCGCCACAGCATAGTTTCCTACGCCGACGACACCCAGCTCATCCTCTCCCTCACCAAGGACCCCACCACCACCAGACTCAACTTCCAGGAAGGAATTCAGGACGTCGCATCCTGGATGAGCAACAGCTGCCTGAAGCTCAACTCGGAGAAGACAGAAGTCCTCGTCCTCGGAACCACCCCGTCAGCATGGAACAACACCTGGTGGCCAACGCCCTCTGCAGCCCTCCGACCCACACAGACCACGCCAGAAACTTCGGCATTGTACTCGACTCTTCCCTCTCCAAGAACCGACAGGTCAACGCCGTCGCTTCCAGCTACTTCAACACCCTCTGCATCCTCCGCAAGACCTTCAAATGGATCCCCACCGAGTCAAGGAAGACAGTCACCCACGCACTCATAACCAGCAAACTGGACTACGGAAACGCCCTCTACGCCGGCATCAACAAGTCTCTACTCCGCAAACTCCAGATGATACAGAACACAGCAGACAGACTCGTCCTCGGCATCACTCGACACCTATGGAACTTCCACTGGCTCCCCATCGAAAAGAGAGTCACTTTCAAGATACTCACCCACGCCTACAAATGCCTCCACAGCACCGGACCCCAATACCTCAACGAGAGGATCGCCTTCCACGTACCCAAAAGAAACCTCAGATCCACCAACCTCGCCCTCGCCAAAATTCCACGCATCCGCAGAGCCAGATCAGGGGGAAGAGCCTTCTCCTACATCACGGCCAAGGCCTGGAACGAGCTCCCGATCGACATCAGACGCGCCCCCTCCCTGAACTCCTTCAGGAAGGCTCTCAAGACCTGGCTCTTCGACTGAACGGAACTGCTGATTCCACCCCCACCCCCCTCCCCAGCGCCTTGAGACCCTCACGGGTGAGTAGTGCGCTTACAACTCCCTGATTGATTGATTGATTACTGCTGCAGATCTAGCAGGAATGCCCATGGGGGATAGAGCATTTACAAATGCAAATGTCTGTGCCTAGTACTAAAGGGCCTGACCACAAATATTACTCAGTCATGGGTAGTGTGTTCACTACCAGTAGTTCCAAGCACTCACAGGTCATGGTCGCAGGCCATGCCGGGCAGGCACTGTTAGCATGGGAACTCACCTTTGTGCGTGGTTTGCGTTTGCATGCTCTTATCATTTGTATATGAAGGATAGCTGGTCACAAGGGATAGCCAATGGCCATGCCCTTTGTCCATATTTGCAGGACATGGTTGCAGTGTTTGCCATGCAGAAACTGTCAATAGCGATACAGTGTACATGGCAAGGGCATGGCATGGGCACTGTAACTGAAGGACTTGGCCACGGGATATTTCTTGAAAGTGCTGTAGGCAGCAGACAAAGCACATCACTACAAATCCAAAGAAAACAACTGACAAACTTTAAGGGATTTTAAACTTCTGTACTATGAAAGCATTCTAACCTACATTTTAAAAAGCCTTGAAAATTCTGACAAAAACTTCACTTGAAAGGATATTACGCTTACAATGCAAAATCTAACTACTAAATATGTAGTTAGCTGCTGAACACAAGTCCATCCCAATGTAATAATCATGAGCGCACACTTGACATCACAAATGACATCATCAACGACATTATAAAGAAGTCTACAGCAAAGCAGAATGTACCCCATGTGCCAATGATGCTGTGCGAACTAAAAGAAGGGGAATCGTATTCCTCTATATGTCGTGTGTAGAAGATCAAACCAAGGCGCGTGGCTCCTCCATCACACATGCAACTAAAACCAGTGGTGAAACCAGAGTCATCCACATAAGCCATGGCGCGCTGTGGTTCGGCTGTGAACATAAAAACCGAAACTGCCGAAGGAAAGCTTATGTTAGACGTGCGTTCCCAGCACTACATGTGGGAGACAAAAAGTGTGGCTGCCACTGTGATATGCTGGGCATCACCTGAACCTGCCGAGCCACTGGGGAGTCAGCAATCAGCATCGATCTTCCTGCTCTCCAGAGGAGGCATTGCTTCGCCTTCATGGTGAGGTCTCTCAAGTGCAGGAGTGTGCAGGAGTATGCAGGGCAGCCCTTACATTAGCATTCATCGACGTTCTGCTCTCAAGTAGAAGGATCAAAGCCAAGCTCCTGAGCACATCTCCATATTGCACTTGTTATGCATTTTCCAGCAGTATAATGCTGTATTTTTTACATCTTTCCTTGTTCTTACCATTTATAGCAACTAATTAAAAACATATGTTTGAGCCTTTTAGCGTTTTGCCCTTGTAATGAGACCTATTACCGCGGCTCAATTTATCCATTTAGAAATCCGAAGTATCTTTCTGGTTACCATGGATACTGCTGACATGCTACCCACCTCATACAGTGAGCCTTATCAAATAAAAGAACACGGACACAACTGTGCAGCACGAACTTCTAATCCTTTACAAGCATTCCTTAAGTTCATTTCACAAAGCACATACATGCTGTGTATTTTTTTTGAAAAAATATTTCACCAGAGTAAATTAAGCTAACACGTAAAGGAGAAACTGATGACCAGAAAATATATATCTTTGACATCAAACTATTTCAAATCAAACAATATAACAGTTCTCACATGTATATGTTGTCCTTTAGATACAACGATTAAAATACTGATATTGCAAATAGTCCACGTGACAACATGGAAAATAACAGATCGCTGTCATGAAACAAATGTTATGGAATTATGAACCTTGGAGCGGTCTATCAGCAACCCCTTGATAACCACCCAAACATCCAGGTGCACCAACTAAGCCCAGGTCAGCGAGCAGAATGATGTTTTTTCATTTCAGCTGGAAGACAGCGCAACCACCTAAGAGATCATTTCGACTCGTTTGAGGATGGCCAGCAAGCCCTAAGGTAACCTGCCCGAATGATTAAGAGATCCCTGCTGTGTTGGTAGGAAATTCTCCTGTCTACAAGATGGGAGAACGTTTATTAAAAATACAACGCTGAGCGGGCTACAATCTCTTGGTGGCCTGGGAGCATTTTCTTATGTTTTAGAAACCACCCCCAAATCTGGGCTTTGTTTCTGAAAAACAAAAAAACAAATGCGCATGACGAGAACAGAGGACATGCTCGCATTTTTAGGTCTAGCGTTAGTCAAGACCTTTTGATTTTACTAAAATATGGATAATATACTTAAATAAAGGGGCTTTCACGCACCTCTGTTCATTCATTGGCCAGTTTTTGTGTCATTCACATTTTGTTTCCGCTCACTACAACATACAGAATAGGGCAACGGGTCAGCCCTTTCACAAGGAGCTCATCTGCACACAAGGTAGTTCTCTTCCGTGCCACTGTTGTCGCTTTTACTTTATAATTACTTTAGTGCTATCTATGTGTTTAGAGCCTTATGTGATAGCAGGTTGCTTCTGATGTGAATACAGGGCACATTCCATCTTTATCAGATCCCATCTCCTGCCAATGCTTTTAGAAATTCCTTTTGGTTTGTTTTCTTTCTGGCTGCTGCTATTTCACAGCATTCCAGATTCTGTGAATTTTAGACTGTCCTTCCTTCCCCTTCCTTCCTTCCTTCCCTCCTTCCCTCCCTCCCTCCACTGGTTCTTTCATGCCTACTTTCCAAAGGAGAAAGGATTGCAGTCAATGCCAGACTGATTGACATTTTTAGGTCTCTGTTAGCCAAGACATTTTGATTTTACTAAAATTATGTATATAACATATTTACTTATGGGGTTTAAGCCAGACTGCATCCATTAGTCTGTGCTTGGTGTCATTCACATTTTCCTTCCACCCACTCCAGCATGCATTAAAGGGCAATGTTTCAGCACACTTCCGCCATTGGCTGACTTTACTCAAAGTTATGGCATGCTGGACTTTCACAAGGAGCTCATTCACACACAAAGTAGTTCCCTTCAGTGCCAGGGAGTACTATGGTAATGTGTGTTTTTCTAAGACCCCCAAAAACTTTTTTGCATGTAGCCAATGATTTTCTTTTTTTTTAGATTAATGAGGGCTCGGCATATTCCCAAAAAATAAAGTTTTGCAAAACCATTCAAAAACAAAACATGAATTTCCAGAAGGCTGGCAGCCAACGCCGGGCCTATTGACTTTGCCAGTGCTTGTTTTTACAGCAAACCTTGCATGGCGGTCAAAAACAGGAAAAAAACATAATTAGAAGGCTCAAAAGTCTGGACATTCTAACAGTGCTGTGGCAGAGGCACTATGAAGGCCGGCTCACCAGGTGGATCTTTCCCATTTTGGCTCCGGATCAGGCTCCACGGACAGAAACTAAGTGATTCCCCATATCTATATGAGACAGAGAAACAGAGATTGGCATACTGAGCATCTGCTGATATTTTAGGGTGGCCCTGTTACTGCCAACCTCTAAATGAGACCCATTGTCTAAACTAGAGTCGGTGGAATTCTTTTTCCTCTCACAGTGTGTGACGATCCTGATTGCCGCTCTTTGTTAAAGATT
Source organism: Calotriton arnoldi (assembly GCA_963921515.1). Taxonomy (NCBI): domain Eukaryota; kingdom Metazoa; phylum Chordata; class Amphibia; order Caudata; family Salamandridae; genus Calotriton; species Calotriton arnoldi. The sequence goes on from CAWUFW010001160.1 coordinate 1,183,473, forward strand.
TTAAAGTTCCATATTTTTCTTCAAGTTTGCCAAATCAGTTTTTTCTCCCGACATTCGATTAGACAGGTACATTTTCTTGCAGTGTAGCTGTATCCAAAATGAATTTTCTGCTGAAATCTGACATGCGTTAACATTTGCAATATTACACCTGCTTTGGTATACTCCGAATGATCCGCAAGATCAGACGCGGAGAACCGTGGTACAGGCTTTGGTAGTCTCGCGCCTGGACTACGGCAACTCCCTGTATCCGGGCTCTCCAAAATATGTTGTGAACAGATTGCAGGTGGTTCAAAACGCGGCAGCTAGGCTGCTCCTAAAAATACCCAGACAAGAGTCAGTGAAAGCTTCTCTGAAACCGCTTCACTGGCTGCCCATTCCAACACAGGATCAAATTTACATCTCTCTGCCTGGCTCCTAAAGCTATGAATGACAGGGGCCCAGCCTTGCTTAGGACACTTATTTCCCCATATGTGCCTAAGAGGGCCCTTAGATCATCATCAGACCATCTCATGAAGACGATGATAAAAAGGGCAAGGTTGGGGAGAAAGATCATTCTCAAGCCTGGTTCCGAAGCTTTGGAATTCCATGACCAAGGAAATGAGACTGTTAAAAGATGAACACAGCTTCAGAAAAAAACTAAAGACATGGTTGTTCCCATTATGATGCACTAAATCCTCTCACTTTCCCCTCCTCTCCGTAGTGCTGGGAAGCCCTTGGGCAGCCATGCGCTTTACAAATCCCGCGAACATAAACATAAACATAAAACATTTGCTCACAGCTTTACCATAACAGAAAGAGTTTTTGATTGAAAACAAATGTACAAACCTTTTTCCTTCAAGCTTCCATTGCCGAAACTATTTCAACTGAAGTTGAAGGTGTGCAATTGTAAATCTCTAAGAAATTGGGTTAGTAGTTAAGGGGGCTACCCTACACAGACTTCAGACCATCCAGAATGCTGCCGCAAGACTCATACTGGAGCTCCCACCCCGCCCCCATATCGCACACCACCTCAGGGAGCTCCACTGGCTCCCCATTCACAAGTGCAACCAATTCAAGCTCCTCATGCACATATACAAAGCCTTACACAACACTGGACCAGCATACCTGAAGAGCCGCATACACTTTCGCCAGCCTGCAAGACCCCCACACTCATCCTCACTCTATCACTCCCCCGCATTCACAAACACAGAGCTGGGGGTCACTCATTCTCTTACATTGCATGCTAAACATGGAACAATCTCCCACAACACATCAGAACTTCCACCTCACTTCTTGAGTTCTGCAAGATGCTGAAGGCCTGGCTCTTTGAATAACTTCACGAGGACCACACGCTTACCCACCTGCTCAAGCGCCTGGATACCCTTGCGGGTAAGTAGTGCGCTATACAGTTTGACAAAAAATACACCTAACATCACATAACATCACATACCATAACATACTATGATACTATGATATACCATAACATACCATAACATGGGCAGTAATGCCTACTTAGGGATGCCTTATTCATATTTAAAAAGAAGGTTTAGGCTTATCAAGAGCTTTAAGGATTGGTTGAATATGGAGTTTTAAAACTGCACAGCCAGGTTACAGAGGATAGGACTGCAGTCATTTTTATGTTGTCACTGTAGTGGATATGACAATGGATGCTGCTGTCCACTTGACATAACATGAAATGTGTATTTGTAAAGCACATATTCACCCAAGGGTATCCTGGTGCTGATTAACAGATGTTTATTGCTACCCAACTCAATGGTACTCATTGTATCGACCTCAAAAGGATGAAAGGGTGAGTGGACTCACCCAGATATGAACCTGTGACCAGGAGGTCAAACACAGGCCTCTACAGTAGATGCATTAGTCCACTAAGCTACCAGATCCAGCCACTTGAGACATTTACCTTACAGGTCCTGGGTACACTTCTGTACCCATAGTCTAGGGACTTCTAGGTAGGTTAAGTATGCCAATCAGGAGTATGCCTATTTCATCATGTTTAAAGAGGGAACACAGGCACTTTACAACTAGCTGGCAAGGATAAAGTGCACAGAGATCTGCAGCCAGCAGAAACAGTGAAGGCAAAAATCTGGAGGTACATTATGCAAAAGATGGTCCTTTGCAACATTTGTTTATCTTGATCCAGGAGTGGGAGTGATGGATAGCTGCCCCCAACATGAAGTAGGCCTCCTGAGATGGTGCCAAGCAGTGAGTCTGGTCCATGAAGAAATCACTAGGATGTTTTAGCCTGTTGACTGGGAAGGAGGAGGCTTGTTCTTCCTCGTAAGTATATCCTTTTTGCCTACCTTCTTCACAAGGAAGAGAAAGGCTAAGCTGAGGACCTCTAAGCCTTGAATGACTGGAATGCCTTCATTGGGTAAAGGAGAGCAAGAGGGCACACTTGTGTTTCTAAAAGAAGAGCTAGGCTCAACTTGATGTTGCAATGGAGTCTCTGAAGCAGAGGAAATAGATCCCTAGGGAACCTATTTTCCTGAGCATTTCTCTCCCTTATAAACCATGTTACATGGGACCGGCTGGAAAAACTCACTAAGTGCCAGCGAACAGATAGGAGTAGGTACATCCTGTGAATTTCTTCCACCGTTTGCATAGGTTCAGAGAGGATGACCACCATGTGGGAAGGGGAAGAACCTAAGTGGGTACTTTGCTACCTCACTGGCAGAAAAGGTGTTGAGTCCGGCACTTGAGTTCTGCACTCGGTAGCCGAGACCCTGTAATTATCTCCTAGCTCTTTTTTCCAGTGATCAAATCCAACTTCTATTTTGGGCTTGGAGAGCCCTTGCTCTGTGTTCATGACACCTAATTCCAGAGGGATCTCATACCCATGGTAGAACACAGAGGATGTGTGCACCAGAAGACTTTTTCCCGGACACAAGACTAAGGGCCTGATTCTGACTTTGGCAGTGTGGCAGCGGGCCGCCACGCCAGCACCCTGCTGCCACACCACCAAAGTCGACCGCCGTTCGTCCACCAGATTAGGAGTTATCTCCTAGTCTGGCAAGCAGTCCTTTGGTGGTCCAGCGGCGGTGCAGTTCTAATGCTCATAAGTGAGCCTTAGAAAAGCAGCGCTGTGTGACTGTCAAAGCCCGTTTCTGTATGGCATAGACCGTGCAGTCCATGCCATGCAGGAACAGGGGGTGCATGCACACTGGGGGCACACCATACCTTCTATTTTTGCTGATCCTTGTGCTGGCATGCTGACCAGTGCTAAAGTGCTTGTGCTTCTCCACGAAACATGGTAACATTAGTGTATACCTGATTGACATTTTGTTTGTACTGATAAGTCCCTTGTAAAGTGGTATACCATATACCCAGTGCCTGTAAATTAAATGCTACTAGTGGACCTGCAGCACTGATTGTGCCACCCACACAAGTAGCCCTTTAAACATGCCTCAGACCTGCCCCTGCAGAGCCTGCGTTTACAATTTTACTGCCACTTCGATTTGGCATTTAAAACACTTTGCCAAGCCTTAAACTCCCCTTTTATTCCACATATATCACCCCTAAGATAGGACCTAGGTAGCCCATAGGGCAGGATGCTGTGTAAATAAAAGGTAGCACATGTACTTTTAAGATAGGACATGTATTTTTAGGTTTTGCATGTCCTGGTTGTGAAAAACACCCCAATTTGTTTTTCACTACCGAGAGGCCTACTCCTCTCATAGGTTAACATTGGGGATTCCTTAATACACTTTTAAGCTGTAATTCTTGATTAGAAAGGAGCAGCTGTGTCATGTTTCATATCTTTGGAATGGTAATGATAAATCATCTTTACTGGGAAAGGTGGATTTAACATTACTATTTTAGAAATGCCACTTTTAGAAAGTGGACATTTCTCTGATCCTATAGCTCTGTATGCTTGCAGTCTGTCTCTAATACACATCTGGGCTGGGTGACTGCTACACTTTGTACATTCCCTCTAGACAGCCACAGACACAGGAAGATTAGGTGTGTCTGAGTACTCGTCTGCATTCTGATGGCTCTTCCTGGGCAGAAAAGGAGGGAGGGGCTGATGCTTACACCTGAATAGGCAGTGCCCTGTCCCCACTTGAAGGACTGATTACCCCCTACTGATAGTTTGGAGCCAGGGCTGGGAACAAAGGAGCTCTGTGCACTTCAAAGACCCTTCTTTGAAGTCACCCACACTTCAAAGGCACAACTAGGTATAAGTACTGGGTCTCTGACCACACCAAATTAGACACTATTGGACCTGTAAATAACCTATTTCAGAAGAACTGCTCTGCTGCTACAAGCACTAGTACTCTGCTGGACTTCTGATCTGGAAGACTTGCTTTTCTGCTGTGCTGCCCTGCTGCCTGCTGCTCTTTGACTCTGCTGAGGGAGAGCTGGACACTGCCTTGCAACTGAAGTAATCTCTAAGGGCTTGTTGGCTTGCCTCCTGTTGCGTGAGACTCAAGGCTACCAAAGTCTCTACCCATGCTCCTGTGCCTTGTTCACTAGAAGTGGACCCAGATACTTGCACCAGAGAAATCGGCACATCTTCAATCTGCGTGTAGCAGAACCGGCACATCGACCCTGTTGCACGGGTAGAATCGGCGCATTGCTCTCTGAACCAATGCAACGCCTTGAGAGCCCAACACATTGGAACCGTGCATCGCCGCCGCAGCAGTGTGGAGAGATCGACGAATCCCATTGACTGCGAGGAGAAACCCGGCGCAACGCTTTCGGAACCAATGCATCCCGGCGCCTCATCTAAGGAACCGACACATCACCACCAATGAGTGAAGAAAATCGACACATCACCTCGACTGCAGAATTTACATCGACGCATCACTCGATGTCGCCCCGCATCTCGCTGTTGCGACCAGGATCAAGGTGCTTTGTTCACCTGGCCTGTGTGGGTCCCGTAGTCGGCCTGCACTCCATTGCTTGTGTCCTGAACTATTGGATTTTCCCCGGTTCAGCTCGACCAGATAACCCCCATAGGCGCTTATTGCTTCTAAGCGCTAGAACTCTTTTTGATTCTTTAAAAATCCATAGCTCAACTTTTACTTATTGGATTTTTGTTTTTTTGGTCTTGATTTATTAATTAAATTATGTCTATTTTTCTAAACCAGTGTGGAGTCTTTTGGGGGTGTTTTCTTTGTTTTACTGTGTGTTCTGCACAAATGCTTTACACATTGCCTCTTTAGATAAGCCTGACTGCTCTGTGCCAAGCTACCAGAGGGTGAGCACAGGTTATTTTTTAGTGTGTATCTAGCTGACCCTGAGGGATTGTGGTTCTTTCTTGCTTGGACAGGGTGCATACCTCTGTCATCCAGAAACCCAATTACTAACAGCTCCTGATGGTGGGCCTCCTGCGGTTCTGAACTCTGTCGCTGTCATTTTGAACTGTTATCTGACTGCTTATGCTGCCTCTTGGGTAGGTCTTTTCTGCAAGGGCTAGCAGGTTTGTTGCATGGTTGAAGAGAGGCTGATTTGCCTACATGTATCCTACAGACTCACTCGGGAGTATTATTACCCAAAACCTCTCTTGATATGGTAAAAGATAAACACCTGCCGACTGGCAAGCAGGGCACATAGGACACATTTGCCCAATCTGGCGCCGGTGCACACGCGATGACGACACCTCAGGGCCTCATGATGTCGGGTGGCCCAGCTACGACCTAGTTGTCCGAGGCAGCTGCCTTCCTGCAAGCTATCAATACATCCAGGTTGGTTCTGGAGATGGAAATAGGAGCTGTTGACTCGGATGTAACAATTCTACAACAGGATCTGAATCAGGCTGTAGACAGAATCACTGAGGCAGATGAACAGATATCTGAAATGGAAGATGCTATGAAAGCTCTGTAACAAATGGTGTCCAATCTCTCACCAGCCACCAGGACCCTTGAGGACAGGGCAGAGGACATGGAAGGGCACGCCTGATGGAACAACTTAAGGTTTGAGGACTTCCGGAGAGTTGTGATGGTGCCTCCCGACTCGCTTTTTGGAGGACTGGATACAATCTGTGCTTCCACTTGTGAAGATGTCCACATTTTTGTGATCAAATATGCTCACCAGAAGCCTCCCAGGGTTCCCCCTCACCCGCTGATTGCCAATTTCCTAAATTATACAGACCGAGATGAAATCCTGTGGTTCGCAGTTGACAAAAGCCAACTCCAATTGGTACAACAACAACGCTAATCTTTTTAAAAGGACAGGAGGAAGCTCAGATACATGAACATTCTGTATATGCTCCTCTTTCCAGAAAAATTAAAAGCATTGTTCCAATATCGTTCTTCTTCAACATGCCAGAGGTGGTTTGGGAACGAGTGGAGGAGAGACATGAAATGAGAATGCATCAGCCACCTTCTTTCAAGGTTTGGGGGTCCGAGGACACGGATGAAGATTCCTTCTGTAAAAACACTTGCAACTGCTCTTGGAACACAAATAGAAACAGGCCCCACTACCTCTGAAGGGCAATCAATGATGCTTCACCAGGTTCCAATGCAAAACAGAACAGGGCCCAAATGGGGCAGCAGCCTTCGACCCCACTGGAACTGGATTCTGCCTTGTCCTCGCAGAATGCTTAACCCCACAGAGCAATAGTCTAAACTATTCTGGGAGAACATATGGCAGATACTTTGATTTTTATCTACTATGATATATAGAAATGTCAGAAACATGATGACAGGGACCTGGGGATTGGGGGATTTGCTATTGTTTTGATATCTGATTTATAGCAGTTCATTATTGGTGGCTCAGATTGCGTACTCACTTTCAATACGCAGTTGACCCTCACTCCTTACAAGATGGCTGGCTGCAACACACTAACTGACCAGGGTCAGATACGAATTCTCACTTGCAATGTAAATAGCCTTCTGGATAAAGTTAAAAAGTGGCGATCCTAAGGGTGACCAAGTGAGCAAATCCATAAAGCCCTACAGGAGACTCATCGCGTGGGCAATAGATGCCTGTTTGTGGCTTAACTAGGGTTCTCCCAAGTGTTTCATGCAGGCTTTACAAGGGCTCCACCGGTATGGCCATTTTCATTTGTAGGACTTGCCCTTCTAATGTCACATGGATATGGCAGGATAATATCGGTAAATATAAAGCAGTCACTGAAATGTTGCAGGGAGAACCATTGTCCTGGATCTGTGTGTGCTTAGCCCCTACTCTGACTTTGAGCTACCTTGAGTCACTTGAATTTCTGCTTTCACAACTCTCCTTGGGGCCTTTGGTGCTGGGAGACTTAAATGGAGTGATGAACTGGACCCTGGATAATTGGGTATATAGGGAGCCTGTCACCATGGGGAAAGTGCTATCACCTCCTACTCAGGGGCCAACTTTGATCACTTTTTTCACTTAATTCAGAGATGCACAGAGTGACTGGAGTTCATATTCTGGCAAGGGATTTATCTGACCATTCACAAATGGAGCTCAAGTAATGGTTGGGCTCGAAGCACATGAGGGAGAGGTATCATTTGGCTGCTTGGTGGCTAAAAGACCACCATAGTTGAGGCAATTGACTACTATTTCAATATGAACCTGGCGTCAGTCAATTCACCCGGAACACTATGGGAGGCCTTTAAGGCAACTCTGTGGAAGGGACATAATTAGTTACCAGATTGGGACATGGTGCAGGAAACAACAAGCAGTTGCAGACCAGGAGCCCAGTTACTGAAGATGGATTCATAGTACCTCGTTGAACCTTCCGCTGTCACATTGAGAAACTTCTTCCACAGACAATCAGTCCTCCAACAGATACTTTTGAATGAGACAAGGGCGATATGGTTGGGTACCCAGAGTTGACTTTATCAATGGGGTAACAAGGCCGCTGGTTGTACTGCAATAGCGCAAAGTCGGACCTGAAAGCTCACATTATACACAAGGGGGACGGGATATCAGTGGTGACCTGAACATTAGCCGATTATTTGCAGCCTATTTATCAACTCTTTACTCTCAGGCAGCTCCACCAAACCCAATTGTCTTGCTCGAATTTGTTAGAGATCTTCCAATGAGAACGTTTGGGAAAACTTTGGGGAAGCCCTGCAGTAATTATAATTGACTGTCCACAGGAATCTTTTAAGCAAGCAGTCTCAAATCTTTGGTCTGCAGTCAGGGGTGATCTCAGAATCATTAGACAAAGGGAAATTGCCAGCGGATATGCGACTGGCAGAGATAGTGGTTATTCCTAAACGCGATCATCCTCCTTACTGTTGTTCATCCAATAGGCCCATATCTCTCCTTATTGTGGAGGTCACTATATTAGCTAAAGCACACACCAATTGTCTTTTGACAGTAATAGGCTACCTAGTCAATCTAGATCAATCCGGCTTTATGCTGAGACGTACCTCCAGACACAACATTAGGAGAGTCTGCAATGCACTCACTTTGGCTGGTAAACTAAAGGGCCCGCTAGTGATTCTTCTAGCCGACTTTGAGAAGTCCTTTGATTCAGTTGGGTGAGCCTATTTATTTGCACTGCCACAGAGGTTTAACTTTGGCCCCAAATTTATAAACTATGCGAGTCTATAGCATACTGACTTGGTCAGAATTGGGGGAGCAATCTTGAATGCCTTCCTGGTGAGCTGTGATACTAGGCAAGGCTACCTATTATCGCCTTTGCTCTTCACTTTGGAAATTATACCCTTTGAGGATTTAGTTGGGGTTGACGCCCAGATAAAGGGGTTTTATTCAGCCCCGGTAGTAGCAGACAGAGCGGCACTGTATACAGTTGATTTCCCGATAAGTTTGAGCAACATAGAATACTATGGACCTAGCGCTACAGATCTGGAATATTTTCTGTAGATTTTCGAGACTCCACCTTAACAGAACCTACTGCATAATATTTCCAAACAAGGAGTAGGAACATTCGATAACAGAGGTTGAGTGGACGACTAGTGTTGTTGTGCCTAAAAATATAGAAATGTCCTTACTTCTGATGTCAATACATGTGTCGTCAACTTGGTCTCAAATCTTCCAAACACTTAGGAATAATTTCAGCAAAAAAGGAGGTACTAATTGGCACCCTGTATAAAATAGAATCGAATATATGGAATCCTGTGCACTATCTCCCAACAATAGCTACCACACCAAAGACTTGAGTTCTCTAAGAGGAGGGAATACTTAAAAAAACCACAAACTGGTAGATGGGCATAAAAGACCGTGACTTTGGGTTGCTTTGTTTCAAATTAAATTATTCTGATACATCAGATGAGCAATCCCCAACTGACTTTGAGGGTTTGGATGCAGAAGCCACCGAGCAACAAAGTAAAAAATTGTGTTGATGGCAATTCAGGGATTAGAGACCTGATTCCTCATAAAAGTCTATCATCAGGTTAGTGGCTCATATAAATGTCTACATACATGTCCTTTTTACCCCGACATCAACCTCATTTGCCTCCTGAGAGTTCCGACCTATAGGTAATGTTCGAAGGGATCCAGTGAACTGTGAATGTCACAGAGAGTGTCTAGTTATACTATAGCAAAATGAAACCGAAAACATGAAATAACAACATGTGGTTCTTAAAAATTAACTTAAAAATAAGGAAAAAGGTTTTATCTGAGAGCCTTAAAAAACATACAAGAAAGGTATCTATCCCATTTCTCCTTTTCTTCTGATTGGGGCAAAATACATTCTAGACACCACTCTTCTTCTTCTAGCCTCTGCTGTTATCTGTAAATTGTATCATTTTTCTACTTTGACACTATTATATATTTGCAGGCTGTTCACTATGTTTTATTTATTAATGATATTGATTGTACCATAACTGTAGACAAATAGAGGTTTAGGGGTTATTATTCCCAAGAGATTTTCTGAACTTTCAAAATGTAATTTTTAATATTTGAATTAATCCACTCAATTAGTTATTTCATTACAAATCGCAAAGTGTCAGTGTTTCGGGCAGCATAACTCCCATCCATGGAAGTAAATGGCAGCCGTGGAGTCAAGAACGCCTTGTTACGAACTAAACAAAAGCCCTTATTAATGCTGAACCTCGTATGGGCTATTTTACCCCAGAAATCTATAATCTGCCCTGATGAAGCAACACTTTAATCCACTTTGTCGCGAAACACCTGCCGGCTAATGGATTTTCTAATGAATTTATCTCTATTTGGGAACAAACTGACATGATCAATTCAAATATCCTTAGAAAATTTCAAAATTCAGAAAACTCTAGGGAATTATTTGAATAATGCTAAACCTCAAATTTGTCAGTAATAATTCTTCAGTTGTCTAGCGGGAGGTGTCTTTATTACAGAGACTCAGCAGTTGGTCTACATCTGAGTCCTTTTTTAGGTCTCGCCTGGCGACACAGCGCGAAAGCGCTGTCGCTAGCGAGATCTATTGTTACTGACTTGCTTTGGAAGGGAGACAGGAGCTGTGCACGCGCAGGACGGACTGGAAATGTGAACGCGCCCGTGAACACGCACGTACAGACACGCGATGTGCACATCTCCTGTCCCCCTTCCGTCCTCGCAAGCCTCATGCAATATCATTTTTTTTTTTAATGCGCACGCGAGGTCCAAGCGCGGCGCGCTTTACACGCACAGCATGCCTCACCCCACTTACCTGCTCTTGTGGGGACTCTGCGCTGCTCCTCGGCTGGTCTCCGTCTTCAGCCGGTCACTGCAGCAACACGCGGGGCTCCGTCTTGCTCCCAGGAGCCCCGCCTAAAATCCTGCTTTGGCCGCAGCATGCGGCATTCACGAAGGCGGGGTGGGCTCCCGCCGGACTTCCTCTTCTGTTTTTTTTTTGTTGCTTTGGCGGCCCCGTCCCTGGGCCGCACGAGCCGCGCAGCACTTATTGAAGTACGGCGAAGTCCGCAGGCGCCGCCACTGGGCACGAGCCGCAGGCCACGCCAATGTGCACGCTCACGGCATGCCTACAACGCGCACATGGCGCTCTTTCACTTTCCCTTGTATAAAGAAGTTTCGGCCGCAGCTAGGGACACCATTTCCCACAAGGCCACCGTCCTGGTCAGGAAGTGAGTGAACCTCGGGTGCTTGCGTTCTGTTGAGCGCGTTGCATTGTGGGAGGGAGGGGGGTTTCCATCATGGCGGCTTCCATTTCTGGTTACACCTTCAGTTCTGTGTGTTTCCACAGTGCCAACAGCGGAGCGGACCATGTGAGCGGGGCAAGAGGGAAAGTGGGAGGAGGGCAAGGGAAATGGCAACTTGTTTTTTGTAGTTAGGTCGGCTCTGTGTCGCTAATATAAATACATATAACTCACAATCGGCTACAGACAGCCCCTCCTACCAGAACCAGCAGCCAGGCTTCGAGGCGCTCCCTCACTAGTGAACCAGCCGATGACGTGAAAGCGTCTGAAGTATATCTCACGGACAGTCCCACACACCTCCTCCCTCGGGACCAGCAGCCTGGCTTCGGGTGAACCAGCAGATGGCGTGTGACTGAGAGCCTATGATAAATCTCACAGTCGGCTAGGGACAGTCCCTCCCGAGTACCACCTCCCCCAGACCAGCAGCTCGAAACCGCGGCACTCCCTCTCGCTAAAGAACCAGCAAGTGGTTTTTGAGACCCTTTAAATAAATGTATCTCACCATCATCTAGATACAGTCCCTCCCGTGTCCCCTCTAGGACCATCAGCCAGGCTACGCGGCACTCCCTCCCACTAGTGAAGCAGCAGATGGTTTGAGACCCTTTGAATGAATGTATCTCACCATCAGCTAGAGACAGTCCCTCCCACCAGGACCAGCAGCCAGGCTCCGTGGCACTCCCTCCCTCTAGTGAAGCAGCAGGCGGCTTCAGAGACCCTTTAAATGAATGTATCTCACCATCAGCTAGAGACAGTCCCTCCCCCAGGACCAGCAGCCAGGCTCCGCGGCACTCCCTCCCTCTAGTGAAGCAGCAGGTGGCTTCAGAGACCCTTTAAAGGGACAGTCCCTCCCCCGGGACCAGCCGCCAGACTCCGCGGCACTCCCTCCCACTAGTGAACCAGCAGGTGGCTTCAGAGACCCTTTAAATGAATGTATCTCACCATTAGCTAGAGACAGTCCCTCCCCCGCCAGACTCCGCGGCACTCCCTCCCACTTGTGAAGCAGCAGGTGGCTTCAGAGCCAGCCAGAGATCAGGAAGTGCCTCTCCTCAAATACACGTCAGCCTCAGATACACGTCAGCAGTGTCCAGGGCAGTCAGTCACTAACATCAGAGGCCACAGGGGGTATAGCTCAGTGGTAGAGCATTTGACTGCAGATCAAGAGGTCCCTGGTTCAAATCCGGGTGCCCCTTCGCAATTTTAGTGAAAATGAAGTTATTTTCAAATTAGCGTCAGCTTAGACGTTACTCTTTTTTTAATCAACAAATTGCATTCCTGTTTTTAAGGCAACCGATTATATGAGTGTGTTTAGTGTGTACTGAAGGGCTTTTTACTCACCGTTTCAGAGATCAGATCATAATCCGTGTCAGGTGTGCATTGGTTTTCCATCTATTTATTCTTTACCTTGTGGTACTTGTAATCTTGGATTTTATAGCGCAGAAAACAAAACAGAAATTTTCGGAACCTAGCAGCAGCAACGCCTTGTGCAGCAGAGCTCAGTTCCATGCCTGAGCAGCTCACCCAGGCCTGGTCTTTATTTGTTTCATGCTGGGAATTGCGGTCCATTTTCACCCGTTACACAACCAGGACTACAAGTCCCAGAAGTCAAAGAAAAGCATGGACTGGATCAGCTACTGACAGGTGAAACTTGATGGATCTGAAACAGTTTTCCAAGTGTGTGTACTGTATGATATGCCTGTGTACCCGAGTGCACACCTCTGTGTAATGGTGTGTGTCCATGTTTACCTCCATGTTTGTCTACGCTGTGTGTGTTTTTAGGTCTCGCCTACGCAGCGCGCATGCGCTGCATAGGAGGGCCTTTAGCCGTCGCTCTGCTCTTTTTGAAGCACACACTCGTGCTTGTGGCGGCATCCACCTTGCGGGAGCGAGCAGCGGCGCGCATGCTAATTGGCTGTTGCTCGCTCCCGCAAGGCGGATGGTGCCACAAGCACGAGTGTGCTTCAAAACAGACATTAAGCAGTGCGAGGCGCGCGCGCTTGTGTGTTGCTTTCCTATGGCCCGTTCTGCCACTTCCCGCTTGCTTTCGTCATTTTCTTTTTACCCTACTGCATTTTCTACACCCCCTCCCTTTCTCCACCCTGCCCATCCCTTTCTCTGCCCCTCACACCCGTTCTCTCTCCCAGTCTCTTGTTTTCTCTGCTCACCAGTCCTCCTTCCCTCCCCTCCTCTTTCTTGGTTGATTTGGCCCTTTTCCTCTTAGGCTCTAAATTCCTCGCCACCTTTCTATACCCATCTGCCTTTACCGTCACCAAGTTCTGTTTTGCTTGTTTCGTTTTGTTTAGGCACTCTGAGAGAGTGCTTGTGTTTTCCAGCTCTCTCCTGAGTACTTCGCTGCCGAGCTCGGTCGTGTTGCTCAATCGCTGTGTGCCACCCCAGGCCTCCTCTATTTTGCCCGTGTGCTTCTCCCCTGCCCCATGTTGCTTTATCTCTCTCATCCTTATTTCCCCCTCTCTCTGTGTTGTTAACCCCCACCCGCGCCTGGATCTTGCTTGCACCTCCTGACTTCCTGTTGCCTCCCCAGCCCTATGCCTTCCTCTCCATGTTGCTATCCCACAACTATGCTACCTTGTTTTTCTTTCCTTTACCGCTCCAACTCAGATCGGCAAACAAAAAGAAAACAAGCATTTGCAATGCAATAGGTCTCGCATTTACGCCAGTTTGAGCTATTGGCATTGTAAATGACAATGCCTTTAATTTTGTTTTGGTTTTTGAAAACATAAATAAAACGCAGTGTCATTTACAATGCCGATAGCTTAAACTTGTGTAAATGCGAGACCTATTGCATTGCAAATGCTTGTTCTAAACTTGAGTCTGTTTGAAATAAATATTTGATTGTATCATTCCTGCCATATTCTATGCATTTTGCTCAGTTGACCATTTGCGCTTGAAAGTGCTATATACAAACACAAAACACAAACAAACAAAAAAAAATAGCAAGGATAAACACTACATTTTACCTGTTCTGTTTACGGTACATACATTATGGAGCGTTCCCTCCCTTGTCATTACCTATCTACATCTGAATAAACATAAATAAAAGCAGATGGCAGCTCTAACCGATTTCTTGGTATTATTTCCAACCTCTTCGTATGCTTCAGGGTGGTCAGGTTGTTATAATTCTCCATCCGTTTCTGCCATGGATTCCAACCAGGCCTCATTACAAACGCCTCTCAGGGAGTCATCCGTGCCTAGTTATGTTCTGGGAGAGTCGCATCTCCAGCATGCGCTCAGTTATTAACTCTATTTTTAACCTGACACTTCAATAGTACACTTAAAATTCAGAGCGTGTTTACATTACCCATCCAGCAGGCTAATGGAACAGCACACCAGACAGTCATGCATAATTCAGATCAGTATCCTCGGGCCTGCAACTGTAAGTCGGAACAGCCTTTAAATAAACCAGGGGGTGACTTTTACATTAAAACGTATGCCTTGTTTCCTATCATTTGGCTTCCTGGCCGGTACGTGCTGCACATGAATGCTGAAATATTTACAGATTGATACGTTTTTAACATTCTCGTTTATTTATGCATTCAGGGTAAATGAACGAGTACGTGACAATAACAAAATAAAAACAATTCTTTTAAGTAAATAAGTGACTACAGAGTGGCAGTTGCACCGGGAGCCTGGGATGTGAGGGGCCCACTTCATGGCAAATATTGACTTTTTTACTACAAAACCAGGGGATGAGAGCACAATAGCATTGCTTTGTATTTGCAAATGGAACAAATGATGGACAGAATGCTGAACAATGCAAACATTCACCCCCAGTCACAAAGATCTGGGTTGAATCCATCATTGTTCTTTAGCTCACTTCGCCACCCCAGTTTGGACCTAGCCATATGCAAATCAGTCTTGCCCCTGTTCCTCATGGGAACAGTCGTCCAGCCCGAACTGCCAAGCAATGTCCTCCCTGGACAAGAAACAAGCATCCTGGGACCGTTTTTGGGCCCTCATCAGCCAGGCTAGCTTGAATGCAGTGTCAAACTGAGCAAGGGACCACCGTCTGGGCAGACCCTTTCCACTTAGGACAAAAAAAGAAAAAGGAACACATGATGGACGGAATGCTGAACAATGCAAACATTCACCCCCAGTCACAAAGATCTGGGTTTAATCCATCATTCTTTAGCCCACTCCGCCACCCCAGTTTGGACTCAGCCATATGCAAATCAGTCTTGAACCTGTTCCTCATGGGAACAGTCCAGTCCAAACTGCCAAGCCAGGTCTTCCCTGGACCGGAAACAAGCATCCTGGGACCAATTTCGGGGCATCACCCCTCATCAGCCATGCTAGCTTGAATCCAGTGGTGCAGTGAGCACGGGACCCACATCTGGGCAGATCCTTCCCACTTAGGGTGACAAAAGCAAAAGGAACAAATGATGGACGGAATGCTGAACAATGCAAAAATTCACCCCCAGTCACAAAGATCTGGGTTTAATCCATCGTTCTTTTGCTCACCACGCCACCGCCGTCCCATCCATCATTTGTTGCCACAGCACTTTGATTTGTATTTGGACACAATGCGCCTTTGCCAGCCAATGATAGTCATTGCAAACTACAAGCTGGATATATAACAGTAACGGGTGTAAATCCAACTCCAGAAATGTGCTCAGGAGTTCAGTCTTCAAAAGAGTGTGATACAGACAGCTGCATGCTTTGCCATGCGTCTAATCGTATCTTACATCAGCTCCATTTATTTATTTATTTTTGAGTTTTATATAGCGCTAGCTAGACCCGAGGGTATCAGAGCACTTTCCAGGTTGTGAGAGTGAGTTTACAAAAGGTATAAGAGGGGATTCATACGAGTCAAAAATTCAAAACAATACAGCATTAAATGGACAAAGAGTCACGAAGTTATATAACAGGGAAGCATAAGAGACTGAAAGAGTCCATTCTTGGGCTAGAAACGCCTTTTATGGGTCCCCGAAAAACAACAAGGTACTAAACAAGCAAGTCAGGAATAAGCAGACTATTTACCAGCTTTCTTATGCTGATTCTTCTTGCACCTGACGTATTGATTTTAATTTGCATACTATAAACGTCTATAAGGCAAAGAAAAGTGGCCAATTGTATATAAATAGGTAGAGACAGCAATATTGAGATTAAAAACAAGGAGAATGAAAAGGAAAAATTGAAGACATTTTGTCAAAAAAGAAGCTGGTGGGTTTTAAACCAATTTCATTTGCATGGGTTTTCACGGATCATTAGCCTATAATTATTGCATCACAACACCCTTTATAAGTTCAAGGCTCAGAGTCTCCCTTTCAAGTTTCGTGGGAGGGGGGGCACCTCATATGGACTTATTTGTGCTTTGTACCCAAAAATGCAGTTTTCAAAGCCTGAAAATAGACTTTTCGGTGGGTAATTTATGCACTTCTTTTTAGGAACTTTTCAAAATATTGGTCCAACAAAAACATCCTTCACATCCCTTATGCAAGATAGTTGTATTGTTCTTAAGTAACCCCTTCATCCATGCCGCCCTGTTGTGTGGA